>OW240914.1:89017687-89258931 GCA_933207985.1 Pelobates cultripes | reverse complement strand
AAGAGGGGGAATAGAGGGAGGGGGAGAAAGAGACAGAGAGGGAAGAATGAGACACGGGGAGAAAGAGGAGGAATAGAGAGTTGGGGAGAAAGAGAGGGAAGAATGCCCCCCCTCCCCTGTCCGCAGGCACCGTGCGGGCAGGGGAGGAAGAGAGGACCTGGGAGCTCACCCTGCAGCTCCTCTGGGTCCTTCTTGCGCGAGCACAGAGCGTTGCCGCGGTTACCATGGCAACGTTACTGCTCTTGCGAGAGTCAACTCTAGCCCTGGAGCTACGGGCTAGAGTTCACTCTCAACACTGTAACCCCCATGGATTCCTGGTGGTCGCAGTGGTGAGAGTGAACTCTAGCCCCATAAACACACTGCCCCCACACACACACCATACACATTCACACACTGCCCCCATACACACCATACACATTTACACACATTGCCTCACACACACACATACACTGCCCACCCATATACACACAGACCCCCATACACAGCCCCCCATACTAACATTGCCACACACATACACTGCCCACACACCCTACACATTCACACACTACACCCCCACACACACACTGAACCTTTCACACACATTGCACCACTGCTCCTATTCCCTACTACAGCCTCATATCCCAGCAGACCCCAGGTAAGTTGTCAAACTGTTCTTAAACGGTTTGACTACTTACTCTGGAGCAGTAGTGGTTATTGTGCATGGATTATTTCTTTAAATAATCTACAAGTGCCCCAGTAGCCAGCCAGCCAACCCACAGGCTGGCCAGTAGCCAGCCAGTTAGCCAGCCCACAGGCCAGTAGCCAGCCCACAGGCCAGTAGCCAGCCCACAGGCCTACAGCAAGCCACAGGCTCACAGCCAGCAAGCCACAGCCTGCCAGCCGCAGCCTGCCAGCCGCAGTCAGCAAGCCCACAGCCTGCCGGCAGTAGCCAGCAAGCCCACAGCCTGCCAGCCGCAGCCAGCAAGCCCACAGACTGCCAGCCAGCAACAGTAATTAAGGTAAGAGGAGCCAACTTGGCTTAGGTATCAGCGAGCTATGTTGTGTTGCTATATTGTGAATAGGAACCAGAGTGTTGGAGAGACCACCCTCCAGGCCCCATTAGACTCTAGCCTCTGCTAGAAATCCCCTCCATGGCCCATTAGCCCTCAATTGTAGTTTCTACTGGGGCCTGGAGGCGACTGTTTCCAGCAGGGGATATCTAATGGACGCTGAGATGGCCTCTGTTAGAAAGACCCCCTTCCAAGCCTTTTAGACTCCATTGTAGTCTCTAATGGGGCTTGGAGGGGATTCTTTCTAACACACTCTCTAAAGGACACTGAGATAGCCTCCGCTAGAAAGACCCCCCTCCATGGCCCATTAGCCCTCAATTGTAGTCTCTACTGGGGCCTCGAAGGGCTTATTGCCCTTTTGTTCCTTGTGTCTAAAGATTGTGTAGGGTGTGGCTGGAGGTGGTGCATGGAGGCGGGACAAGGGTGGCGCTTGCTGCAGAGTATGGGTTGGGCCTGTAAGGGGGCCCTTGATTTATTTTGCCCGGGGGCCCTGAGGGTTCTCAGTCCGCCCCTGGGCGGGAGACACCGTTTTTCCAGGATACTTATGCTTCCTTCATTCCGTCTGCCAGAAGGTTGTGCCCAGCATAATGCAGAATTCACAAATTCCCAATTCCCAAGTCTATACCAGCTCTTTTGGGATCATGCTGTTTATGTGTAAAAAGGTTTCACAGTGGGTTCTCATGAATTCCACGTACTCCGAAGCAATTACAAATGAATGCATAAATCTCAAGCGTTACACAGAAACAAAGCAAACCCCAGCAACACAGATCTACCTACACTGCTCTATAGTACAGTGTAATACCAAAGCTGCAGACATATAATGCCAGTAAGAGCACGGGGTTTCTGGTCCTCCTCTAAGATCACAGCAGGGAAGTTTTGATTGATCTGTAAGATCACGAGTAGAAACCAGACCCAAAAGCACTACAGGGAGAGAAACTGAATATATATACACAAACCCCCATCAATCTCCACTTGGAAGTCTGCAAACACTACTATGTACCACATATTCTATTTGATAAAACATACCATAACAAAGTACTCAGTCACAACACGCCACTACCAGAGTTAAACAGGGAAACTTAGCCCCACCCCACCTCGCAGTCTCCGTTTATAAACACATTCTGAAATAAAATCAGCCTTAATTACTGCTGCTAATTCCTCCCTCTCTCTTTTAACCAAGGGATTATAACATGATTATAAACATTAGAGAAAGCTCACACTCCAGCCTTTTCTGGTCCATCTCTGTAAGATTTGAAGAGCTGACCCATTTTCCGACACACCTGGCCAGGATGAAATCAGACAGCTGTGCAGCATTTTAAATCTATCTATAGTGTACCCAGAGTAAAGATTAACTAAAAACTACAGCTGGTTTAATACCTACGCTAAGGAATAGAGCATTAACCCTTTCAGTAACAAAGATGAAATACGTTCTGTCAAACCTCTCCAAAGATGTGATGAGAAGCAGGCTGCTTTGTTATAAAGCTGATCCTCTCCAGAGCTTGAGACACAGCTGACCTAACAAATGTATCACCTAGATGTCATAATTAAATTGTGTGCCTCCAGGGGGTAAACACTTGAACATTTCTCAGTGCCAGCTACAATAATGCATTTTACAGTATCGAGAGTGTTGACATATTGTTAATTTTAGATGCTCTAAGACAGTGATAGATATCTTTGACAGGCCAGATGTTTGTAAATTACATTTCTCATGATGGTCGAGCAGCATATATGTGTTCTAAATTGATACATCTAAAATATATTTAAAGAAACACATCTCACAGACTCCCAAGCCTGGTCAGCCCTGGTGACACCCCCCTGCCTGATGGCACCCGGTGCGGACCACGCCCCCCTCCCCCCCCCCGCTCCTCCTTAGTACGCCACTGCTGATGCCCTAAGTCAGTGAGCTAGCCTTGCACTGCAGGGTTTACCCTTAGGAGAGCTAATGGAAGCTTCTGCGTAGGAGTTAGCAGCATCTGGTCAAACCATGTTAAAACTGTTTGACTATTTACTGGTACCATAAACACTTTTGTGTGATGTTGTGATTATGGTGCTTGGAATTTTCCTTTAATATATTTGCCAACAGTACACCATTCAGTGGGAGAATAAAAACATTGAGCCCCTGTCTTACAGACCAAGGCTTGCTCTTTGGTAGCCTTCTGATGGAGGTACCAGAGACAAATCCCAGCAACAGAACTTTTCTGCCCTACGAGAGCCTTCTATTAAGGTTCTGCCTTCTATAAAAGTTCAGCCCTGATCAACTGTATTGCAGGAATGTCCGTTATCCTGATGGACATGCGCCTGGATGACACTCTTCTTTTTCTAAAAGATACAATTTGCATCACTGCCAAGTCCGCTGTCCTCTTAATGTCCAGTCATATTATTTGCCATTGATTTATCATTTGCCATATGAAACAAAGTAACAAAGATAATTATCCAGTATCTAATATTTAGTTGCAGACGTAAATTGGAACCGTTGTTAACATCCACAAAGAATATATCTACTCTAAAGAACATGTTATGAACCACTTAATGATAAGTATAGTATCTTTCTCCTGTGATTTAAATGCTCCAAATATAGGCTATAAATATAGTTTCCATACATAGATTAGCCATTCCATCAAAACAAGTAGAGTCTTGTGTAGGTTAAGTTTGTCTAGAAACGTCTAGTTTTGTACCTACAATAAAAGTAATATAACCAAATATTACTAGCCTACCAACCCTCATCCATTCTATCTTATGGAGAATATATTATTAAATCTGATATTGGTCAGAATTTGGTAAAAACACACTCAGAGTGTAACATATATTATTCACATTTCCCACCCATATAATATATCTTCTTTTAGGATCTTTTACCACTTTGTTTCCTGAGCGTGCCACAATCCTGCTAAATAAAAATACTCTTGTTTTTTGTGAAAGTAGAATGATATTGAATTGGGAATGTTTTAGAATGATAGATTTATATGCTTTTTCCAATGTGTCTTCTCAGGGCTGCCATCAGAAATTTTGGGGCCCCTGACACAGCTCAAGGTCTGGGCCCCCCGGTGCCTGCACCCGAGTCCGCCCAAAGTGCTACAGTGTCTGCAGGGCCGGTGCAAGGATTTTTGCCGCCCTAGGCAAAAGTAAAGTTTGCCGCCCCCCATGTGACATCACAATGCCCCACCCATATGATCTGCCATGTTAACTAACACAAGTGCTGCAGTGCCGCCGTTTTTACATTAAAAGGCCTGCAGGGACAGGCTAGACACCAGAACCACTACATTAAGCTGCAGTGGTTCTGGGGACTATAGTGTCCCTTTAATGTGAGGTAAATTAGAGATTAGTGCCACGAATAATATACTAGATTGCCTTCTTAGAACCAGATGAGGATGATGATGGGCTCTATCCTGCCGTCTGGCTCCACTGGTCTGGTGTAGAACAGGCTCTCTGGAGACGGTTTGTAACTGTGGTCACAAAAATCAATGTTCTTGGAGAACGGGAAGCAGCTCCATTTTTTTGAGGACCCTTTACACAGCTCAAGGTCTGGGTCCCAGGGTCCACCTTCCACCAATGAGTTTGTTCACAGGGGGTGGAGTGTGTGTGTGGGGGATGTCCTGATGTGTGTAAGGAATGCATTGTGTGAATCTGTGTTTGTATGTGTAAGGGCTGCAAGATGAGTTTGTGTATGTATGGGATGCAGTGTGTGCGTCTGTAAGGGATGCATTGAGTGTGTGTAAGGGGTGCATTGCTTGTGTATGTGTGTCTGTGTGTAATGCATTGTGTGTTTTTCTGTGTGCAAGGGGTGCATTGTGTGTGTGTGTGATGGATGTCAATCTCCCCCCCTCCGTCAATTTCCTTCTCCCCCCCTCTCCCTCCAATTTCCTTCTTCTCCCCTCACCCTCCAATTTCCTTCTTCTCCCCCTCCCTCCCTCTCTCAATTTCCTTCTTCTCCCCCTCCAATTTCCTGCTCTCCCCCCTCCCTCTCCAATTTCCTTCTTCTCCCTCCAATTTCCTTCTTCTCCCCCTCCCTCTCCAATTTCCTTCTTCCCCCCTCCAATTTCCTTCTCCCCCCCTCCAATTTCCTTCCTCTCCCCTCCAATTTCCTTCCTCTCCCCAGTCCCTCAAATTTTCTTCCTCTCCCCCAGTCCCTCAAATTTTCTTCCTCTCCCCATCCTCAAATTTCCTTCCTCTCTCCCTCCCTCAAATTTCCTTCCTCTCTCCCTCCCTCAAATTTCATTCCTCTCCCCCCTCAATTTCCCTCCCCCCCCTCCATTCCTTCCCTCTCCCCCTCCCTCAAATTTCATTCTCTCCCCCCCTCAAATTTCCTTCCTCTCCCCCCCTTAAATCTAATTTCTCTTCCCCCCCTCAAATTTCATTCCTCTCCACCCCTCAAATTTCCTTCCTCTTCCCCCTCCTTCAATTTCATTACTCTCCCCCCCTCAAATTTCCTTCCTCTCCCCCCTCCCTCAAATTTCCTTCCCTCTCTCCCTCCCCTCAAATTTCATTCCTGTCCCCCCCTCAATTTCATTCATCTCCCCTGACTTGTGGCCGAGGCGGGCGGTGTGAGGAGCACTCTCCTCTGTGTGCTTCCTCTTCAGCTCCCTCGCGCACCGTACTGATGCCGGCGCCGGAAGATGATGTCATCTTCCGGCTCCGGCATCAGTACGGTGCGCGAGGAAGCGTAAGAGGAAGCGCACAGAGAAGAGTGCTCCCTCGCGCGCGCGCCTGACGGCTGTCAGCAGGGCCAGCCTCTGGGGTGCCCTGAGGTGACCGGCTGCTGGGCGCCCCAGGAGAAGAGGCTGGCCCAGTTGGTACATACCGGGGTCGCAGGGCCCCCTGCAACCCGGTATGTACCCACTGAATGTGGGGCCCGGACGACCTGAGCAGACCGGGCCCCCCAGGACCGCCGGGCCCATGACATCCGTTACGGTTGTCATGCCCTGATGGCGGCCCTGTGTCTTCTGAATGTACAGTATATCAGCCTTTAGTTGTTTTGCCACACTAGATACCATCCAGTGCTTAAGGAGAGCGTTTAGTCCCCTAATATTAAAAGCTACAACTTTAAGCCCCATATTTATAGCATAGGAATATATATGAGAAGCTAAGTCTAGATTCCATAAAGGGACTGTAATAGCCAGAATTCGATTGCATACCATAGCAGTACAATTTTAAAAAGAGATTGTTTATCCAAAGAACAAAATGATATATATCGGTATTTTAAAGCATATATGTCTTACCTGTGATGGATATTAGGGATGTGCATGGGCACAAAATTTGGTACTGAAATTTGGTTAAGTAAAAAAATTAGTCTGCTTCGGCAATTCGGACCAATGGCGTTTGTTTCAGCATTTCGGAACTTCTGTAATTCAGACCCTAACACTAACCACTTGTTTTGACACTTTTCAGAAATCCGAAGAACTTCGGAACTTCAGCAATTCGGTTTGGCACTCTGAACTTCAGACATTCGTAAGCATCCGAATGTTCCATTTGTAATTATATTTTCTGCAATTCACACTTATGTATATATCCCTGCTGGACATAATTATTAGAAATCATATTGCTTTATTATTTCAGTTAATGCCTTTTTCATTTCAGTGTATTTGGTACCCTATACCTTGTATGTGATCTCCATTATCAGAGTTATCCACTAAAGTGAGTATTTAAAAACAATTTAATATTTAAGGTCAAAATAACAAAACTCGAAACAAATTAGTTTTTCAGCTCGGCTACTCTGGCCTTACATTTGAACTTTAAAACTTTAGTAAATAACGATGTATGTTTTAATTCAGGTACAATTAGTATATTACATAGTAGACATAACAGATGCTTATTAGTAACTGAAAAATTATGTTAAAAAAAAAAAAACCTGCACAAAACACTCACAAATTTCCTTTTTCACAGGGCATTGAAATATACTCTGGTCTTCTGAGACGAACATTTATCTAACCAATATATCTTTTTTATAACACTTGTGATAAACTACATTATGAACACCATAATAAAGCATTTTCAGAAAATGCATTGCTCTAAATTTCATAAACTGAAAAGAGGTCAGTTTTTAATAAACGCAGGTGTTCTGCAAACTAGGAGACGTGTAATGTGTGTGACAGACAAGTGATTCCTTGGCCCACACCACATAATATACGCTCTCGTTCATTACAGGCTGTCAAATTTATGTTGAAATTCATTCCATGTTAGACTCTGATTTTGATAAATACCCACAGATTTAAGGCACCGATCTATGAAATTGTACGGAGAGCCAGATGTTCTGCATTAACATTAATGTGATTTTCCTGCTGGGGATTTTCAGCTTTGTAGACACAAATGACTTAGGTGAATAACTTTACTTTGTAACTCTGCATATCAGTAGCAGACACTACAGGATTGCTCTTAAAAAATACCAGCTTTGTCTTCGAACAGGAGGATAAGACAGTAGAATGTTCTCAAAGGTTGATGACATGAAGAGCCAACATTTCACTAGCTGTGCCACAATCCAAACTACAAATAAATTATGATAATTTCCCAGAGCTTCTTCCAGCTGCACTTTGAGCACTGATTATGCACTGTTGCTTGACAGAAAATATTAGATCAAAAGCAATAACATTATTGATGAACACAAGTTGTATTTAGTACTTTTCCTCCAGGACATAAGAAGATTATATTCAGATTTTGTAATTTTTTTTCCCCCCCATAAGCTTCTGTTGGCATTGTAATAATTCCTTCTGAATTCTTTTACTTACTTCAGTTCTAATTTGAAATAATGAGAGATTTATTAAGAATTGGGGGAGAATACGTGTCATTGAAGGGAGACTGCTGTGAAATAATCAATCAAAATAAATATAGGAGAGCGAAAATCACTTAAAGTCTGCACATCCAGAATTGATTGTTTTGCAGTTTAATTTCTGTAAATATGTAGAGGAATACAAGATAAACAGGAGACTATGGATTCCATAGATCTTTTCTGGGAGAGACAAGATGAAGCGGATATTACAGCTAAACAAAAGTGCAGAGACGAGCTACAAAATTGATAAAAGGTGTGACAAACTCCCCTTTTCAAGTGAGTTTGCCACGAGCTCCTGGAGGAGCCTGCTTGCCAGCCTCCTGCCCACAGACTATGGGCCCTGCAGGGAAACCTGTAAAAGACAACCAAACTTGACTGACTGTTAGCACTGATTTCTCTGGATCTGTTTTGGGCATGGGGCCATGCTTGCGGTCGGTCAAAACTATGACATCACACACACCCATCATCCAACACGCACACACACATCATCCAGCACTCACACACACGTCATCCAGAGCGCACACACACATCATCCAGCACACGCACACACTGCATTCATTATACACACTCTTCACTCACTACAAACACACTACATTCACTATACACCCTCTGCATTCATTATGCACATTCTGCACTCACTACACACTACATTCACTATACATACTCTGCATTCACTACAAACACACTACATACACTGCATTCATTGTACACTCTCTGCACTCACTACAAACACACTAAATTTATTATGCACACTCTGCATTCATTATACACACTCTGCACTCACTACAAAAACACTACATTCACTATACACACTGCACTCACTACAAATACACTACATTTATTATACACACTGCACGCACTACAAATACACTACGTTTATTATACACACTGCACTCACTACAAATACACTACATTTATTATACACACTGCACTCACTACAAATACACTGCATTCATTATACACACTCTGCACTCACTAAAAACACACTGCATTCATTATACACACTCTGCACTCACTACAAATACACTACAATTATTATTCACACTGCACTCACTACAAACACACTACATTATATACACACTGCACTCACTACAAATACACTACATTTATTATACACACTGCACGCACTACAAATACACTACATTTATTATACACACTGCACTCACTACAAATACACTGCATTCATTATACACACTCTGCACTCACTAAAAACACACTGCATTCATTATACACACTCTGCACTCACTACAAATACACTACAATTATTATTCACACTGCATTCACTACAAACACACTACATTCATTATACACGCACTGCACTATTTGCATAGGAGTGTAATTTGTATTTTATTTTATTTTTGAGTTCCCACACTTTTTTCCCCAGGACTTGACCCCTGATTATCCAGCTTTATAGAATAGTAAATGTAAAAATCCCCTCTTGCATATGATGTATTGTGAAAAGCAAAACCTTAAAAGCAGGCTTCCCTGTTAAAGAAGCCTTTTTACATGGCCCTTTTACATTTTAGATTGCTGAGCATCACACAGGTTAGGATTTACCAGCAATGTGGTACTTTTGAGCATTGGCAGGCTTATGTAATGCATGATCATATTTTGTGCTAGATACCCGTTATTTTACTTGACAGGTAAAGCAGTCTGCATTAAGCTTGATTTTAGCAAGAAAATGCTATCACCCAAACAAATGGTTTTTAAGGTGTTTTTTTTTTTTTTTGCTGCTTTACCTCATTAAGTATTCTCCTTCCTAGCTATATGCTTATTGTAGGTGATGAATTCAGAAAACCATAAAACAAGGTAAAAATATATAGTATAAAGCATGCAAATATACCCTTCAGATCATATACCTCAGATAGCGACAGAACAAAATTTAAAAGAATTAAAACAAATATATATATATATATAGTATCTCACAAAAGTGAGTACACCCCTCACATTTGTGTAAATATTTTTTTTATATTTTTTCATGTGACAACACTGAAGAAATTACACTTTGTTACAATGTAAAGAAGTAAATGTACAGCCTATATAACAGTGTAAATTAGCTGTCCCCTCAAAATAGCTCAACACACAGCCATTAAAGGGACACTATAGTCACCAGAACAACTACAGCTTATTGAATTTGTTCTGTGTGTAGAATCATTACCTTCAGGATTTTTGCTGTAAACACTGTCTTTTCAGAGAAAATGCAGTGTTTACATTACAGCCTAGTGATAACTTCACTGGCCACTCCTCAGATGGCTGTTAGAGATCCTTCCTGGGTCATGGCTGCCTAAAATGCATCCAAACATTCAGTATCTCCTCCCTGTGCATGCAGACAATGAACTTTCCTCATAGACATTCATTGATTCAATTCATCTCTATGAGGAGATGCTGATTGGCCAGGGCTGTGTTTGAATCATGCTGGCTCTGCCCCTGATCTGCCTCTTTGTCAGTCTCAGCCAATCAGGGCCGGTGCAAGGATTTTTGCCGCCCTAGGCAAAAAAGATTTTGCCGCCCCCCCCCCCATATGTCCTGCCCACCATGTGACATCACAATGCCCCGCCCATATGCACTGCCATATGGGCCAATGCCAGTTTTCACAAAGTGTCTTTTATCTGAAAAGACAGTGTGTTTACATTAAAAAGCCTACAGGCACAGGCTATAGACACCAGAACCACTACATTATGCTGCAGTGCTTCTGGTGACCATAGTATCCATTTAATGTGAGGTAAATTAGAGATTAGTGCCACTAATAATATATTGGATTGCCTACTTACCACCAGATGAGGACAAGAGGCTGATGATGGGCTCTGTCTGGCTCCACAGGTCTGGTGTAGAAAAGGCTCTCTGGAGACTGTTTTTAACAGTGCTCACAACAATTAACGAACAGGAAGCAGCTCCATTTTTAGGGCCCCTTACACAGCTCAAGGTCTGGGCCCCCAGGGCTTGACTGTGAGTATGCCTACAATGCCCACCCATAAATCCACCTACATGACCCACCCGTGAGTTCTCTCACAGGAAGTGGAGTGTATGTATGGAGGGGATGTTTTATGTGTTATTGTAGAGGATGCAACGTGTGTGTGTTCTTATAGAATGTAGTGTATAGGGATACCAATTTCAGTAAGGGATGTAGTGTGTTTATAGGGGATGCAGTGTGTGTTTGTGTGTAAGGAATGCATTGTATGTTTCTGGGTGTGTGTGTGTGTAAGGGGTGCAAGGTGTGTTTCTGTGTATTTAATTGAATGCAGTGTGTGTCTGTAAGGGGTGCATTGATTGTGTAAGAGATGCATTTTGTTTCTGTGTGTAAGAGAATGAGTTTGTGTGAACGTAAGGGATGCATTGTGTGTTTCAGGTGTGTCTGTGTGTGAGTAGGAATGCATTGTATGTTTCTGTGTGTGTGTGTGTGGGGGGGGGGTGCATTGTGTATGTGTGTAGTGTAAAAGAGAGGGTTTGTGGGGTAGGATAGGGACTGAGAGGGGAGCAGCTCTTTATTTTTCTAAATTTTTTGCATAGTGCTCACCCTCCTGTCAATTATTGCTTTCCCCTTCCCTCCTGTCCCTTAGTGCTCTCCCTTGGCCCCCTGTAGTCCCCCCTTGGTGATCTCACTCCCCCTTAGTGGTCCTCCATCCCTCCCCTTAGACATTCCCCTCGTCCCCCCACCCCCTTAGTGGTAATCTCCCCCTCCTCAGTGGTCATTATCCCCTTTCTCCCCCCCCTTAGTGGTCCTTACCCTCCTCCCCTCTCCTTAGTGGTCCTCCCTACTTACCCCCCTTTGGTGGTCCTCCCAAACCCCTTAGTGGACCTCCCCCCTCCTCCCTCAGTGGTCCTTACCACCCCTCCCTCAGTGGTCCTTACTCCCCACTCCCCCTTCCCCAGTGGTTCTTACTCTCCCCCTTCCTCCCCCAGTGGTTCTTCCTCCCCCCCTTCCTCCCCCAGTTGTCCTTCCTCCCCCTCCTCCCCAGTGGTCCCTCCCCCTCCCTCCCCAGTGGTCCTTACTCCCCTCCTGTCCTACCCCCCCTCCCTGGTCTTTCCTCCCCTCCCCTCCCGGTGGTCCTTACCCCCCTTCCCTTGGTGGTCCTTACCTCCCCCCCTCCCCCTGTGGTCCTTACCTACCCTCCTCCCCTCCCCTTGTGGGACAGGAGCACTTCCCTTCAGTCCGCAGGCGGCCGGGAACAGGAAACAGAGGTTCCTGTCCCGCGTTCCGTGCCGCCCGGCCACGCTACATTGAGAGACCGGCCGGAGGGATCGCTCTGCGCTTCCCTCCTGCTGGTCACTCAAATCCGGCCGCCCTCCACAGCAGTGCTGCGCCACCTGAGGCTTGAGGCTTGTCTAGGTCGCCTTACAGGTAGCGCCGGCCCTGCAGCCAATCCTATGTGGAAGCACTGTGATTGGATCTAAACCGTTGGCAACAAAAGTTAGTACACCCCTAAGTGGCAATGTCTAAATTAGGCCCAGTTAGCCATTTTCCCTCCCTGGTGTCATGTGACTCGTTAGTGTTACAAGGTCTCAGGTGTGAATGGGGAGCAGGTGTGTTAAATTTGATGTTATCACTTTCACACTCTCTCATGCTGGTCAGTGGAAGTTCAACATGGCACCTCATGGCAAAGAACTCTCTGAGGATCTGAAAATAAGAATGGCTGCTCTACATAAAGATGGCCTAGACTATAAGAAGATTGCAAAAGCCCTGAAACTGAACTGCAGCACGGTGGGTAAGACCATACAGCGGTTTCACAGGACAGACTCCAATCAAAACAGGCCTCGCCATGGTCGACCAAAGAAGGTGAGTGCACATGTTCAGCGTCATATCCACATGTCGTCTTTGGGAAATAGACGTATGAGTGCTGCCAGCATTGCTGCAGAGGTTGAAGGGGTGAGGGGTCATCCTGTCAGTGCTCAGACCATACGCCGCACACTGCATCAAATTGGTCTGCATGGCTGTCATCCCAGAAGGAAGCCTCTTTTAAAGATGATGCTCAAGAAAGCCCGCAAACAGTTTGCTGAAGACAGCAGACTAAGGACATGGAGTACTGGAACCATGTCCTGTGGTCTGATGAGACCAATATAAACTTATTTTGTTCAGATAGTGTCAAGTTTGTGTGGCGGCAACCAGGTGAGGAGTACACAAACAAGTGTGTCTTGCCTATAGTAAATCATTGTGGTGGGAGTGTCATGGTCTGGACCTGCAGAAGTGCTGCCGGTGTTCTGTCAGAAAACTATACCTTGTCAGATTGATATACCTACGTCACTTCCGGTGACGCGGCCGCACAGGAAGTGACGTGGATCAGGTAGAGTACGGGGTGTGCGGTGCTGCTTAAGCGCAGAACCACGGTGTAGGGGATATTTGCAGACAGCGCTGCAAAAGAAGTGGCCACCTCTTGCGCATGCGCGAAGCTGACCACTGGGAGACACTGCGCATGCTCGGTGTGCAGGCCACGCACGTAGGGTAAAATAACAGGCCAGTGCGCACACGTGGCAAAGTACTCCCGTCGGCCACACACAGCGGGATACACCGCGTGTGCGCACCATCGGGCAGGGAATCTTACCTTAATTCCAATCTGCTAGTGCTGGATCTGCCCTTGATCTGTATCAGAAGTGATCTCAGTCAATCACAATGCTCCCCATGGAAAAGCATTGGATTGACTGAGATTGGCAACTCTGATGATCTCAGTCAAGAAGGTGGACGGGGGGTGGAGGCAAACGCTGAGCTGACCAATCAGCATCTCCTCATAGAGATGAATTGTTTTACTGCATCTCTATAAGGAAAGTTCAGGGTCTTCATGCAGAGGGTGTAGACACTGAATGTGGGCAGGGGAGCATGATTCAGTCCACACTTTTGGTTTCAGCCCCTTGCTGCAGTACACTAGGAAGGGGTCTTGGTTCAGTGAGAGCTTTCTGAGCAAGCCGCAGAACTCAGGGTTTGGCAGTAAATAAAAGTCTTACTAAATCTTATTACTTTTAATTTATGCATTTTTTTTTGCATTAACTACATGATGCAATTATAAAGAAATGATTGAATCAAGCCTACAGTGCCTCTTTAATCATATTACAATCACCTCTGGTTGATAACTTATAAATAAATGCACATGGCAGGAGATGTAATGGCTACTGCCATAAAGTGAAAAATCAAACAATGTCCTGTGATGCTGAATTAACATCCTACTTGATCCCCACCTGACAGTGTAACACACTCACAACAGACAAAAAACTTAACAGCTTGTTCTATTAGTAATCACCACTAAGGAGGCCTCAAATTACTCTAAGCTCACTTGTAGCAGCAGTACAAAGGAAACCATTATTCATAAAAGTTATATGATTAAATATTTAGGCTTAGGCAATATTGGATTTAGAGATGGCCCAGTGCACTTTTAAATATATTTAAAAGCATTTGGTTTCAACAAATATTTTTACTTTTCAAAACAAAGTTTGGACTATAAAAAGGCACCACTCACCTTTATTTTTATTCCAGGAATGATCACTTTCCTATGGAGGAACAAATGTCTCTGCCATAAGTCCATTCTACTTAAAGTTGCTCTGTCCTATTAAACTTACCTTTCTCCTATTGTTTCTTCCTCTTTCAGAATGTTTTTTATTTAAAAATTTCTGACCTATTTCTTTTTAAAACATGGGACAAAGTATGGACTACTTTTGTCTTGTGTATTGTTCCTATACTTAGCAATCTAGACAAAGGATGGAGCTTAATAAGACAGTAGTCACCAAAACAACTTTAGCTTAATGAAGCAGTTGTGGTATATAGATCATGCCTCTGAAGTCTCACTGCTTCATTCTCTGCTATTTAGGAAAAAATCATTTTTGTTTCAGTCCATGCAGCCCCAGGCAAACCTTCCTTAGAAATTACTTACACACCATGCATAAAAAAGTGGTTAACTTTTAATCTGATAGTAGCTTACTTCAAAAGGTTTTTTTATCTCCTACTCTCTAAATTATTATTGGTATTTATAAAGCGCCAACTACTTCCGCAGTGCTTTACAATACTTTGAAAGGGGGGGCTCTTTATGAGAGCAAGAGACAGATTTGGATAAGTATAGATAAGTTACTCTGGGAGTCTATAAGCATTTCGGAACAGATGTGTTTTAAAGGGGACTTCTTAAAACAATTGAAGACTAGGGGAGAGTCTGATGGGGTAAGCAGCAGCAAGCGAGAAGTCTTGCAAGCGCGAGTTAGCAGCGGACAGGAGAAGGTCACCGACAGAACAAAGAGAACAAGAAGGGGCATATCGATGAATCAGGGAAGAAATGTAACAGGGGCTAGAGTAGGTTAGAGCTTTATAGGCAAGGGTTAGTGTTTTAAATTGATACCTACAGGATACAGGAATCCAGTGTAAGGATCGACAGAGGGGCAGGCATGGGAGGAGCAATGGGTGAGAAAGATCAGCTTGGCAGCAGCATTCATTGCTGATTGTAGCAGGGCAGTTTGTCTTTTGGGGAGACCAACTAGGAGAGAATTACTGTAATCCATGCGAGAGAATACCAGAGCATGAACAAGCTCCTCGGCAGCATCTTGCGTGAGAAAGGGTCGTATGCGGGCGATGTTTTTAAGGTGTAAGCGACAGGTTTTAGCAACATACTGGATATGTGGCGCAAAGATGAAGCCAGTATCAAAGATAACACCAAGACAACGAGCTTGCAAGGACAGACTGATGCAAGTACCATCAACTTGTAGGGAAAGCGAAGGATGAGGATCAGCATGATGAGAGGAAAAATAAGCTCAGTTTTAGAGAGATTGAGTTTTAGAAAGCGGGAGGACATCCAATCAGAGGTTGAAGAAAGGCAAGCCGTGACATGTTGTAGGGCCGCGGGGAAAAGATCAGGGAGGAGAGATATCTGGGTGTTGTCGGCATACAGATGGTAGCGGAATCCAAAGGAGTTAATGAGTTTGCCAAGAAAGGCAGTATAAAGAGAGAACAGAAGAGGACCAAGAACAGATCCTTGGGGGACTCCCACCGAGACAGGGCGAGAGGAGGAGGTGTCATTGCAAAAGGAGACACCGAACGAACACTGGGAGAGATAGGAGAACCACGAGAGGACAGTGTCACAGAGACCGAGGGATTGAAGAGTTTGGAGAAGGAGGACATGATCAACAGTGTCAAAGGCAGCAGAGAGGTCAAGAAGAATTAGTATGGAGTAGTGGCCTTTGGATTTAGCTGTGATTAGGTAATTTGTAACTTTCTTAAGAGCAGTGTTAAAGTGGAGGGGGCGAAAGACAGATTGAAGAGGATCGAGGAGGGAGTTGGAATTTAGGAAGTGAGTCATACGAGTAAAGACTTTAAAAGTAAAGTCTTTCTAGAAGCTTTGAGGAAAAGGGAAGTAGGGATATGGGACGATAGTTGAAAGGAGCAGACTGGTCTAGGGATGGCTTTTGTAGGATGGGTAGCAAGCTTAAGGGGTGCAGGAGCAACACTTGTATCGCATACAGGAGGCTCCTGCAGGGTCTACCATGCTATTAACAAAGCAGGAGATAAATTCTAAATTAAACAGAGTAAACATTAGATTACATTTTACAGGAAGTGGGAAGTGTTTAGGAAAACTGTGTAAGTCACATGCAAGGAGGTGTGACTAGGGCTGCATAAACAAAGTGAGTTAACTCCTAAATGAAGAAAAACACAGATAATTGAGTAGTGAGACTGCAGGGGCATGATCAATACACCACAACTGCTTCATTAAGCCAAAGTTGTTTTGGTAACTAGTGTCCCTTTGAAGGAACACTCTGGTCACAATTACAACTTTATCTCAATTACGTTGTTATTGTGCTAGGAGGCCCCTGAGCATTTCTTACATTAAGTGGTTAAACTGTACTTTTTTTTTTAATAAATAGGGAGCTACCAACTGGCTTAGAGTGTCAGCTGGCCCTGGTTGTTTGTAAAACAATCCTGTCTGGGAAAATATACAATTGGTTCATAAGATGGTTATAAATGCCTGTTTGTCTGATATCAAGTACATTGCTATAATTAAAAGGTATAACCCCTAAGCATCATAACAACTACAGTCCGCTGTAATGTTTTTACTGCCAGGAGCCCAACCTTTTGGGAACCTAGGATAGAGGCACATGTGGTCCTTCTGGTCTTCTCTATACAGCTAAAAATTACATGAGCGGATACTCAAAAGAAAATGCTATGAGAAGTTGTAGAAAGCTGATATAGTTAAAGTGGAATGAAAAATCATTTTAGCCTGGTCAAGAAAACCAAAAAGGACCACATGAGACCGGGTAGACCCAAGTAAGTCAAGGAAATCATTTTCTCCGGTTGAAGAAGCCACAGTGAAGTGGCGAAACGCGTTCCGGTTTTAGTGGACATTGTTCCGTTTTTAAAATTGCCTGTTTTATTTTATACTTTATTACAATAAATTTAACTTTTATTTTTATGACCTTATCCTGGTTCCAGAATTCTTTTTAACAGATGGGAGTGCAGTCACAAATCTGCACAACGCTGTGGAATTGAGTCACTAATACTGACTCCAGTTATTGTAAGTACCCACTTGGGAATTTGCTTTGTATATTAAGAATAGCACCAGCAATATTGCGCAATCGTGTGTGCTTTAATTCCCCCCTGCAGGACAAGAAATTTCATTCTGATAATAGGGGTGGGTCGCCTAAACGGACCCAGTAGCGATATACACCAGAGCTGGGTCTATAGCTCTCTGTTTGTGAGTTTAAATATTATTGTATAAATCTTTGTAAAATTATATAGTCTATACTATGTTTGGTTATCTTTTATAGATATCAACACATTTCTTTCTGGCACGCAAGGGAACACCCCTCAATTTCCCAAAGGTGAATAATTATATAATCTCCATAATACAAAAGCGCTTCATTCATTCTTTTTACTGTACACTTTTCGTTTGTGATTTTAGAAGGTATCGCATGAATGCACAGCAGCTGGTTTTTAAAAAAATATCTATATATATTGACAAATTAGAGAAGTGATAACTAAGCACTGATCCTTATCCAATTTCTTGTTTTGCAGACCCAAGTAAGTGTCAAACTATATACAAAAACACAAGGTGATGGCACCAGGGGATTCATGCCACCAAAACCATTAGAGTGGTCTGCACTGGTTATGGTGTTTAGTGTGCCCCTTTAAAATAAAATGTTACATAGTTACATAGCTGAAAAGAGACTTGCGTCCATCAAGTTCAGCCTTCCTCACAAATGTTGTTGCTGTTGATCCAAAAGAAGGCAAAAAAACTGGTCTGAAGCGCTTCCAATTTTGCCACAAACTAGGAAAAAATTCCTTCTTGACCCCAAAATAGCAGTCAGATGTCTCATTGGATCAAGCAGCTATTACCCCACTAATTAGAAATTATATCCCTGTATGTTATGTTTTTGTATGTATTTATCCAATTTCAGTTTAAACATCTGTATGGACTCTGACAAAACCACCTCTTCAGGCAGAGAATTCCATATCCTTATTGTTCTTACTGTAAAAAAACCTTTTCTTTGCCTTAGATGAAATCTCCTTTCTTCCAGCCTAAATGTGTGACCTCGTGTCCTATGTAAAATTGTACAGCATATTCAAGGTGTGGTCTTACCAGCGATTTATAAAGAGGCAAAATTATATTTTCATCCTGAGAATTTATGCCCCTGTTTATACATGACAATCTTACTGGCCTTAGCAACTGCAGATTGACATTGCATATTGCAGTCTAATTTTTCGTCTATAACAATTCCCAAATCCTTCGTGTGTGGTTATCCCTAATTCACTACCATTTAGTGTGTAAGTTGCTTGTGCATTCTTAACCCCGAAGTGCATAACTTTGCATTTCTCTATGTTAAATTTCATCTGCCATTTAGTGCCCAGTCCCCCAATCTATCCAAATCTCTCTGCAGCAAAGCAATATCCTGCTCACATTTTATTACTTTACAAAGTTTTGTGTCATCTGCAAACACTGATACATGGCTTTCAAAGCCTATTTCAAGATCATTTATAAATATGTTAAATAGAAGTGGCCCCAAAACAGAACCCTGAGGGACACCACTTACCAAGCCTGAAAATTTACCATTAATTACAACTCGTACTCTATCCTTAAGTAAATGTTCTACCCAAGAACAAGAATATTCATCTAGACCAATTTCTTTTAGTTTGAAGACTAACCTATTGTGAGGGACCGTATCAAATGCCTTGGCAAAATCCAAGTAGATCACATCCACTGCAACACCCTGATCTATACTTCTACTTACTTCTTTGTAGAATGCAATTAGGTTAGTTTGACATGACCTATGTTTCATAAAAACATGCTGAATTTTGCTAATAAAGTTCTTCCCAATGAATTCCTGAATATTATCCCTTAATAGCCCTTCAAATATTTTCCCAGTTACAGAAGTTAAGCTCACAGGTCTATAATTTCCAGGCAAGGATTTTTAACCCTTTTAAAATATAGGAACAACATCTGCCTTCCTCCAATCCTCCGGTATAACACCTGAAACAAAAGAATCTTGAAAAATTAAATACAGAGGTTCACTTATTTCCCCACTTAGCTCCTTAAGTACTCGTGGGTGAATACAGTCAGGCCCCGGAGCTTTATTTACATAAATTTTCTTTAATAGCTGTAGCACCTTGTCTCGAGTTATCCAATCACAAGTTATTTGCAAGTTTTTTGCAGCAATCATTTGCATATCTCTTGCCATAGGATCCTCATTAATATATACTGAAGAAAAATAGCTATTTAGAATTTCTGCTTTTTCCTGGTCTTCATTAGCTAATAAACCCAACTCTGTTTCCAGTGTACCTACACTTTCATTTTTTGTTTTTTTAGAATTGATGTACTTGAAAAAAATTTTGGGGTTGGTTTTGCATTCTTTAGCTATCAATGTCTCATTTTCTAGTTTAGCCACTTTAATTGCCTTTTTGCAAGCGTTATTGGCTTCCTTATATCTTAAATAGGATGCCTCTGATTTGTCTATTTAAATGCTTTAAATGCCCTTTTCTTATTTTTAATCTCTTTTTTTACTTCTCTACTAAGCCACATTGGTTTTAATTAGTTTCTTTTATATTTATTACCCAATGGTACATACTGAGAAATGTACCTAATATTTGTTTGAATAGTTTCCATTTATCCTCAGTGTTTTTATCACTAAGGAGTTTATGCCAGTCGATATGTTGTAGAGCTGCTCTAATCTTATTGAAATTGGCTTTTTTTAAATTATATGTTTTAGTATACCCCACTTGCTTTTGCTTTTTTGAGTTTATTTCAAAATTTACCATATTGTGATCACTATTTCCCAAATGCTCCCCTACTTGAATGTTGGTTAAAAGATCAACATTGTTTGTTATGACAAGATCCAGACAAGCATCCTTTCTAGTTGGTGCTTGTACCAGTTGTGACATAAAGGTGTCATTTAACACATTCAAAAACCTGATGCCCCTTGCTGAAGTACTAGTCCCTCTTTCCCAATTTATGTCTGGATAATTAAAATCTCCAATAATTAACGTGTTACCTCGATTTGCAGCTTTCTCAATTTGCTCTAACAGCTGTTCTTCCTCAATAATATTTACATTAGGCGGTTTATAACATATCCCAACCAATAATTGATTTCCCTTTGTTTGCCCCAAGCAGATATTTACCCATAAAGCCTCCACCTTTTCCTCGTCACACTCCACATGCCTAAGATTTGACTTTAACTCATGGTTGACGTTTAAACATACCCCACCAAATTAGCTTAAAATATTTACAGTTGACCACATCTTTATATTATTTATATCAGAATCTTTGTTAATTTGCAGGTTTGAAAATTACTGTAAAAAAATAAATAAATACAAAACAAAACACACAGAAAATGCTTTAGCCACATTATATGTAAATAAAGGGAGTACCTTTGATGATAAGTTTGTGTTGGACCATTAATTTCTTTCTATAATTGCAGTAGCCCAGGGCAAATTGCAATTCAAGGAATGAGGAATGGCATTTTTTTTTTTTTAGAAAAGTGTCCCACACTCACTAATACAATAAAAGTTGTGTTTGCTTAAAAAAATAAAAAAAAAATAAAAATAAAAACACACCACACATGAACATTCAAGTGCAGACTAGTGCAATTGATGCCAATTGGCACCAAAGTAGAATGTCAGTAATTGGGGGCATTTTCTTTTAATCAAAACCCTGAACCTGTTTTAATATTTGCGAAATTTATTTTTAACTCAAACTTGCAAAATGAAACATATACACAGATTTATAAAAATAGGAAGAATGTTATATTTGTAGCAACCACCAAGGAAGCAGAAAAAAAGCCATGCAATAACAGATGAACAAAACATTTAATACAATTATACATATAAGTATGTGTTATAATTCTATTACAAATCTCTGAACTTCAGAGAGATATGCTGGTTTTAAATAATCTTTGAGTTCGTCCTTGCTAACCCAAACATAGTCTCCTCCTTTCTTTATTGCAGACAAATCTCCACTTTTATGTAAAGCTTTGAAAAAAAATACTTTGGCTCCTGTATTATCTTCTGTCCTGACAGACTTTGGGAATTTGTATTTGTAAAAACCACATGGAGCATTTCCCAAGAAGTGTGCCTTAATACGGTTATCTAAGAAGAAGGGAAAAAAAAATAAATACAAAGCACTGTTAATATATATAATAGTAAGTTTCTAAAAAAACGATATGCTTTATGGGGAATTGCAACTTCTCTGGAATTTACACTATTGAGTAAAACATTGAAAATCCCCTATTACTTTTGTTAAAGGATTATTCCAACCATCATGACCATTTCAGTAATTTTACGATAGAGCCGGAGTTCCAGGCTACTGTAAATTCTGTGCATAAAGTACATCATTCGTCAGCACGCACAGCACATTGGCAATAGATGCATTAAAGGACCACTATAGTGCCAGGAAAACATACTCGTTTTCCTGGCACTATAGTGCCCTGAGGGTGCCCCCACCCTCAGGGTCCCCCTCCCGCCCGGCTCTGGAAGGGGGAAAGGGGTAAAAACTTACCTTTTTCCAGTGCTGGGCGGAGAGCTCTCTGCCTCCTCTCCTCCTCCGTTACGCCCCGCCGGCTGAATGCGCACGCGCGGCAAGAGCTGCGCGCGCATTCAGCCGGTCTCATAGGAAAGCATTTACAATGCTTTTCTATGGACGCTGGCGTGCTCTCACTGTGAAAATCACAGTGAGAAGCACGCAAGCGCCTCTAGTGGCTGTCAATGAGACAGCCACTAGAGGATTAGGGGGAAGGCTTAACCCATTCATAAACATAGCAGTTTCTCTGAAACTGCTATGTTTATGAAAAATGGGTTAACCCTAGCTGGACCTGGCACCCAGACCACTTCATTAAGCTGAAGTGGTCTGGGTGCCTAGAGTGGTCCTTTAAGTTTTCCCTTTCCTCCCACCCCTTCAACCCAATAAAATTACCCTCCCTGACGGAGATTTCGCACATATGCTCTGAGCCTGCAAAATGGTCCAATCACAGGCTTCTGGCTGACATCACGTCAAGAATGGGCGTGGAAGTCAGCACCGGGAGAAGGTTACAGGGCAAACAGAGGGAGGCAGTACCTTATTTATAGTAGCCAAAAAGGAATTCTACACAGAAGGCAGCCAGCTTCCAAAAGGGTTGGAGTAAACCTTTTTTACATGAGATGGCCTGCTATATTTTAAAGGAAAACTTTACTATTAGGAATACAAAGAAACTGCAATGTATGCAGCTGCAGAGCTAAGAGGACAGGGAACTCAGACCACTTCAATAATATTAAGAGCTCTTAACTAAACAAAGATGCAGGTGTCCAGTTGCAGGATAAAAAGATGTGGATTTCTACGTTTACATGGATTTTCACTAAAATGAGAATTCAAAGTACATTTCAAATTTAAGGTCAAATTAGCCAAACTATACAAATTTTCTAAGTCAGATATTTTTCCAGCTCTGCCACTTTTGCCTTAAATTTGAAATTCAGTTGAAATTCTCCATGTAGTAAATAACACTTCTAATTTATTTTTAATTTTTTTACACCACACAAAACATACTTACAAAACAACAGAGATAAACATAATATTAAAAAATCTGGAAGTGGCAGTTTCTCTTTAGTTATTGACATGTAACTGAAAATGAACCTTGGCACAAAAGTGTCTAAATTTAATAAAATTATATAAAATATACCAAGATGCTTACATTCAACCTTTCTGTGAGATTTAGCCTTCACCGTGTCAGAGATGACCAACTATACCATTTAGAGAGTTATTGTGAATTGTTGGATAAATTTCTTTATTTAAGTCTAAACGGTTGTACTTAACAGATTTTGAAAATTTGTTCAATTCTGTTACTTAAGCCTAGAAAATGAATCGGACTTTGGATTTCAAACTATTTACATTCTAGTGAAAAAAAACACAAAACATTTTTACTTACCGTAAATTTATTTTTCAGAAGATTAGAGGCAGTGCTTTACAACTGGGATTTCATCACCTGGAGGGAAAAAACCGGCAGGCAATCTCCCAAACTTTTCAAGAACCTCCCCCAATTAACCTTTGTCCTTATCAATTGCTTCCTACCCAAGACATCCCCAGAAATTACAAAAGCAGAATAACCGTACCACTCAGACTATGAACAAATTTGGGGGGGAAGTAAGCACTGCCTCTAGTCTTCTGGAAAAATAAATTTACGGTAAGTAAAACATTTTTGTTTTTACCTTCAGATTAGAGGCAGTGCTTTACAACTGGGATCTCCAAAAGCAATCCCTTAGGGCGGGATTCAGTTCTCACTGCAAAACCCTGCAACCAAAGTTGTATCTTCCAAGATCAACAGAAATAATTGAGTGAAGAGATCACCTCGTGGCTGTTAGGAAATCGAGAGAATGTATAGCAGAAGCCCTCAGGCAACCGATCTGAACATAACTGTGATCGAAGGATCTTCAATGGAGATAGGTGTTAGATGAGAAAAAAACAAAATGAATGCAGACCTTTATGGTAACGTAGACGAGAACTAAACACCCAGGTAGTGGAATTAGAATTCCAAGACCCTAGAACGCTGTTGGGAAAAGTTAGAAAAATAATGCGGTACCCTTGAGAATTCCAGGATGCCTATTTACAGGTAAGGTCCCCAAAGATTCCTCCGGATAATTTTGAACGGTGAAACAGCTACTTGTCCCCAAGGGAGGAAGACTATCATTCTCACCTTTTCCATCCTATAGGGTCTTGGGGAATAGGGAACCAGGAGGAAACTATAGGTTAGACTGGAATTCCCAAGAAAAAAGGAAACCAAAGTGAATAGACCTAAGAAAACTAACCCAAGCATATCCTGGAACAAGATTTTTCAAACAAGATGAGCTTGTTTGTACATAATTGCTACCGATGTAGAACTATCTGAGCAGATCTGGATAAGATAATACCTGGTCTTTATCTGAAAGGCAAAGAGAACTAGCCAGATAGCCTTCGGTCCTATGTAGTTGGATAAGTTTTTACAAATTATCTCAGCTAATTTCCCTTCAACCCTATGAGAATCTAGCTGAGACCTGAAGCATCAGTCATAAAATTCTGAACGATCGATTTGAGAACTAGAACAAAGAGTAAGAACCGTCTGGCAACCTCATTTCTGCCTGGTTCAGAAAGGAATGACCGAAGTATAGTATTTTACTGCAAAATCTTATTAGCAACTGTATCTGGCCACTGAAGGACCTGTAAACGGTGCTATGCCTAAAGAAGCTAAAGAGACCAAGCAGGTTCCTACAAGACGGGAACCAATATTATTTCCCTAGTATCTTGTCTACTGAAGTAGAATTGAGATTTCAGGTGATAAGGACAGAGAGAACCACGATTTTTTTCTTCAGGGAATTACCATTCTCTGAGAGTCAAAAAACACTTGACAAAATATTTACACCTCAACTGTTCCTTGACAAACACTAGAACTGCACACTTCTTGAAAAGGGAATTCTATATCAGAAGATTGATTAGCATCCACCTGTCTGCTGTAGAAACACCCTAACCTTTTGGGGCTGGTGTACAAAAATTAATTAGGTGCCCCTGAGGAAGCAGTATTGTAGAGATTCAACAAATTTATGGATGGCAACAAATCTCAAGTGGCAATTACCATAAGCATTTTCTTAAAAGAAAACTGCAGACAAACCTAGGCAGTAAACCATCCCAGTCATATCGTATCTATTACAGTGCAGGGAACAAATTGAACCTGGTGGAACTACACCTTGATCAATAGGCTTGCAGCTGTACTAGAACTTGCTTCAAGCCCAGTAACATGAGGAAGAAATTATTTTCCATGGAGACTAGTTCATAGAGGTTACCATCTTAATTGGCGGAAGCGAGACTGATTACATAGATATACAGTCAGCATTAGACAATACCCATGATCCAGGCCTTCCTTAGCCGTAATTGGGAAGCAGAGGCTAGAGCAGAAAGAATATCTGCAAACTGCATTTCAAAACCTGTTTGATGCAAACTCTGCAGGAAACAATATTAGAAGTAATTCTTTAAAATTGCAATTCCAACCAACAGCCTTACCTGATAGAGGCTTTCCTTAGCCGTATGTGGGAAACAGAGGCTAGAGCAGACAGAATAGCTGCAACTGCATCTAAAACCTGTTTGATGAAAACTCTGGAACCAATATTAGGAAGCATTTTCTTTAAAATTACCATTCCAACAGTCAGTTAACTCAAACCTATCTGACAACATAGGACTTGGAATTTAAGATAAAACATAAAATGTGCAACCATGGAGTGAAGCACAGGAAAAGTTCTGCCCCAGCCTTTTTAGAAACTGATATCAGGTGAAACTAGTTGAGGTGGTGAGAATGCTAATTGCAACAGAGCTTTGTCTACAACAATTGCTAAAAGCTTACTGCGTATTTAAGAAAATAAACACTGTGGCTAGGATCCTGGCATTTAAAGAATGCATCTGCTACAACAGTATATTAACTTAACCAAAACCAGATTTTAAATATCAGCCTCCTAAGGATAACATACAGAGGATAATCCTCCAATAGTCATACAGGTCTTGCTCTTGTGAATATTTCCATCAAACACATCACTTTAATTGCTGACCTTGTTGCAGCAATTAGTGATTATTGAAACCCATATTAACTAATCACTGAGTAGCAGCTATTTTGAGTCAGAAAGGAAACTTACATTTTCCCAATAGAATTATGTAAAGGTATATGCTAATACCCTTATAGGCTTTACTCAAAGAATAATCTATTTCGGGCCCGATCTACTTACCCTTTCAAAGCACGATTTGTTTTAAGATTTTAGTAATAATCTTTAAGTGATGAGAAGTTAAAAACTCTCCAACTTAGAAACATTTGCGCTTTTTTAGTTTATCCATCTTGCAGCACAGATAATTAACTTATTCAGGCTAGAGTCATTTATGATAAAGCAAAAAGGCTTACGTTAAATGTCCTCAGAATGTGTTGGAGGTTGGTGAGAACACACTTGCAACAGATTCTGAGTGCACCTGGCAACAGTTAGTTGCTGCTGGGTAAACAGCCTCTCTAACTCCTGGAAACCAATATCTTGACCCCAGAGAGAAACAATAATAAAGATATTGGCGACAGAATTTTAAATCGCATTACGCATGTTCTGCATTTTCGCGTTTCCTGTACGAGTGTTCCACCGCCAGGACTTCCCAGCTAGTGTCCAAATGCACACCATCGTCTGCCCGGCACCTGGCTCGGTATAGACGGAAATAATACAACCCGGAGAAATACAGCCATCGGGTGTGTTATCCCTGGCTGATCTCTAAAAAATTTATTTAAAAGAAGTAGAGCTTCCAGAGCCTCAGCCCTCTCACCATACTTCTAGGGAGAAAACCTGACACCCTCTTCTGCCAGAGGCAGGCAAAGAACTGGGGATGTCTTGGGTAAGAAGCAATTTATAAGGCCAAAGGTTATTTGGGGGAGATTCTTGAAAAGTTTGGGAGATTGTCTGCCTGTTTTTTCCCTCCAGGTGATGAAATCCCAGTTGTAAAGCACTGCCTCTAATCTGAAGGGAAAAAGTATATTTTATCTTTATCATATATCAGGCCGATCTCACCACAATCTGCATGCTACAGGAACACCCAAAATACTATAATGGCTACAGACGTTTTTCAACCCAGTACTCTTGACAATTATTACAACTTTGCACTCCTCTAGTTGGCCTTTTACACATTATCAGAGGAAGCTATAGTGTTAGGAATACATGCTTGTATTATTTACATTATAGCATCCATTTAACAAACATTACACAATTTAACCCCTTAAAACCGGAGGACGTACAATTACGCCCTCGTAATTGTACGCCCTCCGGTTTTTGTTAACTTACCCAGGGAGCCCCCCGCGGCACGTCCGTCCTCGTCGAAGCCCCCCGGCCATGTGAGAGTGGGGTCCTAGCGAGGACCCCACAATCACATGGCCGGGGATAGCTGGCTTCTGCATTGCCAGCAGGGGGGCTGCCTGTAATGACAGGTGGTCCCCCTGCTGGCTGAAAATAAAATTAAAAAAAGTTAATCAGTGTAAAAAATAAATAATATATACTTAGATCATATGTATATGTTATATACATATGATCTAAGTATATATATATATATACACATATACATACACACACATACACCGTCTAGGTGTATTTTACTATTAATATATATATTATATATATATATATATATATATTAATATCAAATTACACGTAGACTGATACTGATTAAATATATATATAATTATTGTTATATATTTATATATAATATAAAAAAATAAAAATATAAATCGTTAAAAAATAAAATTAAAAAATAATTAAAAATAAATAATTAAAAAATATATAGATGTATTTAGTTCTATTAGTTTTGTGAAATTAATATATATATATATATCAAAATACATAGAGAACGAAATAATATATATATCTATATACATAAATATATATGTATATATCACTATATATATACCTATATATAAATAAAAATATTTTTAAAAAGCTATTATAGATATATATATATATATATATATATATATATATATATATATATATACATATATTAATTCTTCATATATATTTATGTAATATTTTTACATAATTAGGTATCTTAATTAATTACAATTAGCGGGACCTGCCTGACAACCCATGCCGAAAGTAAAGGGAATTTAATTTGCTAGCACTATATTTAACCCTATAACTTTCCAAGACACCATAAAACCTGTACATGGGGGTACTGTTCTACTCGGGAGACTTCGCTGAACACAAATATTAGTGTTTCAAAACAGTAAAATGTATTACAACGATGATATCGCCAGTAAAAGTGACGTTTTTTGCATTTTTCACGCACAAACAGCATTACACGGACAATATTATTGCTGTGATACTTTTTACTGTTTTGAAACACAAATATTTGTGTTCAGCGAAGTCTCCCGAGTACAACAGTACCCCTCATGTACAGGTTTTATGGTGTTTTCAAAAGTTACAGCGTCAAATATAAGGCTTGCATTTCAGTTTTTTCACATTAAAATTCGCCAGATTGGTTATGTTGCCTTCGAGACCCTATGGTAGCCCAAGAATGAAAATTACCCCTATGATGGCATACCATTTGCAATAGTAGACAACCCAAGGTATTGCAAACAGGGTATGTCCAGTCTTTTTTAGTAGCCACTTAGTCACAAACACTGGCCAAAATTGGCATTTTTTGCATTTTTCACACACAAACAAATACTAACGCTAACTTTGGCCAGTGTTTGACCAAATGGCTACTAAAAAACTGGACATTGTCTACTATTGCAAATGGTATGCCATTATGTGTAAATTTCATTCCCGGGCTACTATA
This sequence comes from Pelobates cultripes, assembly GCA_933207985.1. NCBI lineage: Eukaryota > Metazoa > Chordata > Amphibia > Anura > Pelobatidae > Pelobates > Pelobates cultripes. Next base: position 89,230,390 of record OW240914.1, on the reverse strand, counting down.
CAGTCTCAAAGGCAGCGTAACCAATCTGGCAAATTTCAATTTCAAATGTAACCTGCTATATTTGACCCTGTAACTTCCCAAAACGCCATAAAACCTGTACATAGGGGGTACTGTCTTACACGTGAGACTTTACTGAATATAAATATGTGTATTTTATTGCAGTAAAAGCAAACAGTATTATGACATTGACCGTTAAAATGTCATGTAGAACTAAAAAAATCAAACAAAATCTTATTTTCTCCCATTTTTTTCATATTAAATTATGTTTCATAGCTAAATATTTGATATTAAATGAAAGCCCTGTTTCCCCTGAATAAAATGATATATAATAAGGGTGGGTGCATTTACTATGAAAGAGGTGTATTACGGTTGGACAGACATGTAGCGCAAATGCCAGGTTTTGTTTACATTTTGTTTTGTTCACAATGTGTACATTTGGCTCCGTCCTTAAGGGGTTAAATATGTTCACACTAACAGGAAACAAAAAATCAACAACTTAAAAACTACCTGATAAATTAGCTATGGCTCTTTCTGCAGTCTGCCTCATAGTTTCTCCACACTCCCACGCCACCTGGGGGAACATCCAAATTTCTTCACTGCCAATTTTTTCTTTTACCAAAAGAACGAGATTATTTTCGAGTTTCCTATTCAACGAAGACTTGTCATTTTTCACATCAGTTTCTGTAATAGAGAAATGCTACAGATTACTACTCACAAATAAGCAGAGATTAAACATGTTTACCACATTGGGTTTATACACTAAACTGTGTAGACGTTTATTCTTTTTTTCCTTATTAGTGACAGTACTCCCCTGCACTCTGGACAGGTAGAAAAACTAGATCCCATTCAACCTACAGAATAACTTCCCTCCTTACACACCAAACTAAAAATATAATATTTAATAAGTAAGTAGGGAATAAAGGTAATGCTGCGAAAAATCAGGAAAAATCTTGGGGCTGATGAGGTGTCAAAAGGATGAGCCTTGACTTGTGTAAAGGCTTTCGATTCTCAATTTATTACAAAACCCGCAAAATCTCCATGTAGTCTTGCAATAGTGTATAGATATGCCATCCTCCCACCAGACCTTATTCCTTGTCTTGTTTGTAACCATGGGTACTATCTCGGTTTCACAATAGCATATCAATTAAACTGTTAATAACTCCCAAAAAAACCTCACTGAGTCTTCATTGAATACTATTCTACTTCCATAATACTTCCCTTACCTTTTGTGTCACTTTACCCCACTCCCTCTAGCATGTAAACTCATTGAACAGGGACCTCAACCCCTCTGTTTCTGTGCGACAAACTTGTCTGGTTACAATTACATGTTTGTTAGTCCACTCATTGTAAAGCGCTGCGGAATTTGTTGGTGCTATAAAAATTTAATAATAATAATAATAATAATAATAATAATAATAATAATAATAGTCTGTGTTCCATCTTGGCAATTTGGCAATTCTTTCAGAGTTCTACTGAAGTCCTTGCACTTCTTGAAAGGAAGTTCCCAGAGTGAATTCTTAGATGTCGTTTCCACTGACCACGACTTCAACCAGATGTCTCTTCTGTAAGCAGAGGATAACCCCATATTTCTAGCTGCTAGTTTGACAGACCTATCAGTCATGTTGCACATAAACTCATTTGCTACTTTTATACAGCATATATAATAATAAAAATAAATAAATAAATAAAAAAAAAATAGAGAGAGAGGAATAATAGCCTGCTGGTTTTCCAGGTGAACTTTCTTCTGGGAGTTGTGAAGCCAAACACGCTGCCCCCTTGCCACAATGCCCCTAAACGTCAAGACCTTGCTCTGGGCAGTCACTGCCTAAATGTTAAGTCTGCAGGATGTCTGATCTTTCACTGAGAAGTCGTCATGGTGTCTTGCGTAGTACTTTAAGAGTATGTTTTAACTGCTCTGTGTGATTTAACCTAGTACAAAGTTTTTTACAGTATTTACTGGGGTGAGATAAAACAAAATTGCAAGCAACCAAAAGTACATTTACATGGAATAAAAAAAACAAAACAAAAAAAAAAGTACTATATTTACAAACAAAATTGAGGTACCTGTTACTAGTGGTGCAGTTTTGAATTGTCTACTTTTCTGTTCCCACATATCCTCAAGATCTTGACCCATTACAATTTCATTATCTTCATCTTCTTCATCAGAATCGTAAGTATTTGACAGTTTCCTCTTAAGGCGTGCTTCATCTTCCATAAGCCGAAGCTCATGATCTGAATACAAACTTCCTTCCAACTCCATCTGTTAGGAAACACAAAATAGGAATTCAAAGTCGAACAATGCACTGACAGAAAGCAGTTTCATAACGTTTATGTAACTGATACTATGCTCACATTGTGTTCCTACACATAGAAAATTAGGCATATTGAACACCATGCAACAGTAGAAGAACTGTGTATCTTGGCAGAAAGTCCATAGAATGTTTAAACATATTTAACACATGGTTATGTTAATGTACTGGATATTTTGTAATTCCATTGTTTACAAAGATAGACCACGGCTTCCGTCATCATACAGCTATTGCTGCTATTCTCAGATTTTTAGCCTTGAAGTAACTTTGGCAACTCATGACTATGGCATAGGTTTTTAAAGGGAAACTATAGTCACCTGAACAACTTTAGCTTAATGAAGCAGTTTTGGTGTATAGAACATGCCCCTGCAGCCTCACTGCTTAATCCTCTGCATTTAGGAGTTAAATCCCTTTGTTTATGAACCCTAGTCACACCTCCCTGCATGTGACTTGCACAGCCTTCCATAAACACTTCCTGTAAAGAGAGCCCTATTTAGGCTTTTATTGCAAGTTCTGTTTAATTAAGATTTTCTTATCCCCTGCTATGTTAATAGCTTGCTAGACCATGAAAGAGCCTCCTGTATGTGATTAAAGTTCAATTTAGAGATTGAGATACAATTATTTAAGGTAAATTACATCTGTTTGAAAGTGAAACCAGTTTTTTTTTTTTTCATGCAGGCTCTGTCAATCATAGCCAGGGAAGGTGTGGCTAGGGCTGCATAAACAGAAACAAAGTGATTTAACCCCTTAAGGACACAGCTTCAGAAGCTGGACATACCCTTAAGGACACAAGCAATTTTTGCATTTTTTGCTGTTTGTGTTCAACTGCAATTTTCATCTCTCTCATTTATTGTACCAACACATATTAAAGCGGCACTGTCATGCCGAACTTACCTTTCCTCAGTCTCTTCCTCTTCTCCCCCTCTCTCAGGATCTGTTATTCTTTTCTTCCTGTCTTCTTTAGTTTTCTTTAAAATCATAAGACAAAGTAGGGACTCTTTGCCTTATGGAGGATTCCTCTGCTTGACCAGCTCTGACCAGCGGAGGAGCAAAGTGTGCTTCATTTCCGCTGGTCAGAGCAATTTTCCCATGATCCTTACCTTCCCTCTGTGTTCCCGCGATGCTTCCTGTCATTTTACATGAAACTGCCGAATTGCGTTCTAACTGAATGAGAACAGTCTGTTCGTTTCTCTTAGAACGCAATTCGGCATTTTATTCGGATCGGAGTTTCATTCTAATGAATGAAACTCTGATCCTATTCATTGCTGTGGCTGCATCTTGCAGCCGCTTAGTAGATAACTCCCTAATTCCCACGGTATCAGGGAGCTATCTACTAAAAGGCTGAAAGACCTAAATTGGTCTTTTAGCCAACTTTACTAATACTAAGTAAAGATTACTTAGTATTAGTAAATTAAATGCCCCTACTCGCTATACCGCGAGTAGGGGCATGTGTAGTAAGCAGTGAGCAGCGTATAGCTGCTCACTGTAAAAAAACAAACAAAAAACTAATAACCCCCCCCACTCCCCCCATGCCCGTGGGGGCCCTAAAACCTGGCCCCCACCCCTGAGCGGTGGGTGGGGGCCCTAATAAAACAATAGGGGGGGGGGACCTACTGTCCTCCCCCCCCTGAGCGGTGGGTGGTTGCCCTAAATGAAACACCCACCCCCAATCAAGGTGACTAGGGGTCCCAAGCCCCTAGTCACCCCCCACCCAAAAAAAACTACCCCCTACCTACCCCCCTCACCCTAAAAATAGTGAGGGGGGAATAAAATAACTAACCTGTAAAAAAAAAATTTAACTTACCATTTGACGTCTTCTTTTTTCTAAAATCTTCTTTCTTCAGCCCCCAAAAAGGCCAAATAAAAATCCATTATACCTGTCGCACTTAAAAAAAAAAAAAAAAATTAATCCATGTTCGCCCTTCGAGGGCACGCCGCATACTGAGCTCCGCAGGGCGGGTCAAGGCTTATAAAGCCTTGCCCCGCCCTGCAATTAGGCTTAGAACACTCTGATTGGTGGGTTTAAGCCAATCAGAGTGTTATGAGTCATTTTACACAGCGTGGGAAAATTCAAAAGAAATTTCCCACGCTGTGTAAAATGACTCATAACACTCTGATTGGGTGGCTTGAAAGCCATCCAATCACAGTGCTCTGTGTCATTTTACACAGCATGGGAAAGTTCTTTTGAATTTTCCCACGCTGTGTAAAATGACTCAGAGCACTCTGATTGGCTTAAACCCACCAATCAGAGTGTTCTAAGCCTAATTGCAGGGCGGGGCAAGGCTTTATAAGCCTTGACCCGCCCTGCGGAGCTCAGTCTGCGGCGTGCCCTCGAAGGGCGAACATGGATACAAAAAGTTTTGGGTTTTTTTGTTTTTTTTTAAAGTGCGAAGGGTATAATGGATTTTTATTTGGCCTTTTTGGGGGCTGAAGAAAGAAGATTTTAGAAAAAAGAAGACGTCAAATGGTAAGTTTATTTTTTTTTTTTTTACAGGTTAGTTATTTTATTCCCCCCCTCACTATTTGTAGGGTGAGGGGGGTAGGTAGGGGATAGGTTTTTTTGGGTGGGGGGTTGGTGACTAGGGGCTTGGGACCCCTAGTCACCTTGATTGGGGGGGGGTGTTTCATTTAGGGCCCCCACCCACCGCTCAGGGGTGGGGGCGGGAGGACAGTAGGTCCCCCCCCTTATTGTTTTATTAGGGCCCCCACCCACCGCGCAGGGGTGGGGGCCGGGGGGGAGGACAGTAGGTCCCCCCCCCTTATTGTTTTATTAGGGCCCCCACCCACCCACCGCGCAGGGGTGGGGGCCAGGGGGGGAGGACAGTAGGTCCCCCCCCCTTATTGTTTTACTAGGGCCCCCACCCACCGCGCAGGGGTGGGGGCCGGGGGGGAGGACAGTAGGCCCCCCCCTTATTGTTTTATTAGGGCCCCCACCCACCGCGCAGGGGTGGGGGCCGGGGGGGGAGGACAGTAGGTCCCCCCCCTTATTGTTTTATTAGGGCCCCCACCCACCGCGCAGGGGTGGGGGCCGGGGGGGAGGACAGTAGGTCCCCCCCCTTATTGTTTTATTAGGGACCCCACCCACCGCTCAGGGGTGGGGGCCAGGGGGAGGACAGTAGGTTCCCCCCCCTTATTGTTTTACTGGGGCCCCCACCCACCGCTCAGGGGGGGAGGACAGTAGGTCCCCCCCCTTATTGTTTTATAAGGGCCCCCACCCACCGCGCAGGGGTGGGGGCCAGAAGTTCCCCCCCATATCTTTATTTAGGGCCCCCACCCACCGCTCAGGGGTGGGGGCCGGGGGGAGGACAGTAGGTCCCCCCCCTTATTGTTTTATTAGGGCCCCCACCCACCACTCAGGGGTGGGGGCCAGGGGGGGAGGACAGTAGGTCCCCCCCCCTATTGTTTTATAAGGGCCCCCACCCACCGCTCAGGTGGGGTGGGGGAGGGGGGGAGGACAATAGGTCCGCCCCCCCTTATTGTAATTTATGTCACTGCTCACTGTTTAGTAGACATGCCCCTACTCGCGGTATAGCGAGTAGGGGCATTTGGGAGATTTTAATCTCCCTTGTGCTATTATGGGGGTCATATTGACCCCCATAGAGTGAGAGGGGGTACTGGGGGGGCTTATGAAGTGGTGGGGAGCACTGCTCCCTGCCGCTTCTATCGTTACATATTACAAGGAGGGAGCTGCACGCCGGTAGCTCCCTCCCTGTAATAAGCTGCACGAACAAACATACACTGATACATTGTGTTTGTTTGTTCGGCTGATATTTCTATTCACTCATTCGTCTGTCTGATGAATGAGTGAATAGATGAAATTCCCGTTCGCATGTCCAGGTGTTTCACTGGGCATGTGCGGGAATCTCACAGTCTGTCTAGTGTGGGCTGATGACGTGTCCCACAGGGACTTCATCTACCCACACAAAGATGGCGGCGCCCTGAATCAAGATCGGGGCAGAAAATAAGGATTAAAAAATAGGTAATGTGGGGGGCATAGGGGCATTTGGGGGTGACTAGTGGGTCAATTGGATGTAGTGGAGGCGGGAGGTGGGTTAAAAAAAAAAACGAGATTCAGCATGACAGTGCCGCTTTAAATACCGTTTTTTAGACAACAAAAGGGCTTTAATTTGATGTGACCTATACATGTACAAATTCTAATTTATTACAAAATAAATGCAAAATAATGTGGAAAAAAAACCTTTTTTCCTCACGTTTTGGCAATAATAATGTGTGCATAATATGTCCAGCTTAGGAAAAGTAATTCAAAATCAATTCATTTATGTGTCTTGATTTACAAAGTACAAAATATGTGTAGGATTTCAGTTTATTTTGAAAGTTACAGGTCACAAACTACAAGGTCTAAAATAAAATTTAAATGTGAAACAATTTTAGAAGTTGGTATGTTTGTCTTGGAAGTTTAACATCCATTACAGGAAACAAAATTGCCACACAAAAGTATATATTTATATAAAGTAGACATCACAGGCTATTTACCTAAGGTTGGTTTGACACTTTTTGTGCGGCCATTTCACCGCCAATCTCTGCTAAATATTGGAGTAAAATTGTGTTTTTTTCTCTATTTTGGCATATACACACATAAGGTTTTTGTAATGTGTATTTCGTAAACGTAGCGTGTGCTATCCTCATATTGTGTTCAGCTACATCTGCTGAGTACAACGATACCCCCATTGTATACCTTTGCCCCTATTCTGTGAAGCTACAATGCCATATAGGAGACCATGCTATTTCAGTTTCTATAGTTGGAATTTTCATAGATGGTCATGTGTCTGATTTTGACTGTTCAAATAACCCCATAAAGGCCTTCCATTTGAGAAAGCAGACACTCCAGGCTATGTTATTAAGCATTTATTATACCTTAACTTGCCACCATGTTTTCACCAATTTATTTCCAATTTTGTGGTTAGAAAAAAAAAAAAAAAAATTTAAAATCTTTTACATGTATGTTGCATTTTCGCTGGGTATTTCTTACATTTGATAAGTGCCACTGTCATAAATTCCCCCTAAGTATGCTCAGTTACCTCTTCTGAGTAAAACAATATGCCCAATGTATGACCCAGACACTATTGTGTGAAGTTACAGTGCTGTGAAAGAGATGTGATAAGTTCAGGTTTTTAAGTGTGAATTTACATGGAGAGTTTTAATGTGTCCGTATTCTATTTTTAAATATGTAAGCAGGTTGCTTTTTCCAACTACACCAAAAAGGCATACTATTTCTTAAAGACGCCGCCAGAGGGCATTTCAAAAGGCAAATTTTGAACCTTAGCGTGGGATAATTTTTCCGTTAGCTTGTATCAAGTGCAGTGGTAATAAGCATTTTTTTTCCTGCCTTTTTGACACACAGTGAATTTGTACTGTATATTTTGCAAACCTTATGTGTGCTACGGCTTTATAATACTTTATATGTTGCTCAGCTATGTTGTCTGAGTACAGCAATACCCCCGTATATACCTTTGCCAGGTATATGGGGACGCTGAAGGGGCACATTTCAGACACAGCCATTGCAAGTTTTTTCAAACTTTGAATTTTTACGTTGTGTTGTTACCCCACTTTTGAGTTTTTTAGTAGGCTATATATTCTAACTATCCCATAAAAGCATACTATTTCTTAAAGAAGACATCCCAGGGTATTTCAAAAGGCATATTTTGAACCTTAGTGGGGGGATCATTTTTCCGCTAGCTTGTACCAAGTGTAGTGGTAATACACATTTTTTCAGCTTTTTTTGACACACACCGTGAGTTTGTACTGTATATTTTGCAAACCTTATGTGTGCTACGGCTTTATAATACTTTATAGGTTGCTCAGCTATGTTGTCTGAGTACAGCAATACCCCCGTATGTACCTTTGCCAGGTATATGCGGACATTGAAGGGGCACATTTGACACACGGCCATTTAAGTTTTTTCAAACTTTACATTTTTACGCTGTCCATACCCCACTTTGGAGGTTTGTTTGTAGGTTAATTATTCCAGCTTCCCCATAAAGGCATACCATTTCTTAAAGAAGACACCCTAGGGTATTTCAAAAGACGTATTTTGAACCTTAGCGTGAAATAATTTTTCCACTAGCTTATACCAAGTGTAGTGGTAATACGCTTTTTATATGCCTTTTTGACATACTCAATGAGTTTGTAATATATATTTTGCAAACCTTATATGTGTTACAGCAGTATAATACATCATATGTTGCTCCGCTATGTCATCTGAGTACAGCAATACCCCCGTATGTACCTTTACCAGGAATTGAAGGGGCACATTTGAGACACAGATATTTAAGTTAGAATTTTTACGCTGGGTCCATTCCCCACTTTGGAAAAATTTTTAATAGGTTGTGTTTTCCATTTACTTCACAAAGGCATACCATTTTCTAAAGAAGATACCCCAGGGTGTTTCAAAAGGCATATCTGAAACCTTACCGTGGTATCATTTTTTCGATAGCCTGTACCAAGTGTAGAGCTAATACGCATTTTCCCGCTTTTTAAAACATTTTTGTAACTTTTTAAAAGTTTTTTTAACTTTTAAAAAGTTTTATTTAGCTTTTAACTTATTTTACTATTTTAAAACTTTGTTTAAACTTTTCAAAAGTTGTTTTTTTACTTTTAACCCCTAACTAGCCTAACCGTAAATCCCCCAATTTCCCCACTAACCTCTACACACCTTAGCTAAATAAATATTTTAAAATATTTAAAAGAATTAAATACATTTAACCCCTGAGGATTAAAAAATAATAATAAAAAAAAAAAAGTTAACCCTTAGGGGTTAAAAAAAATATATATCGGATCACAGTGAAATACTGTGATCTGTATTTTGATCACTGCAGGCGGTGATCAAAGGGCAGGGAAGGGGTTAAATTTTATTTGAAAGAGGTGAGGGTGGGTGGGATTTTATTGCTAACACTTTTTTTTTCTTGCAGAGAGAAAGATCAGCTCTGACGCCCAGTCAGACCGATCACATGGGCTGAATCAGTGAAACTGCCCATGGTAGTGTGCCTCCGATAAGGAGACACACTACAGGAAGATTAACCCCACGATTGCCGCGATTGTGGCAATCAGGAGTTAATTTTCATTTTGGACAGAAATTTTCCATCCAGCGTCCTTAAGGGGAGTGCTGCAATAACGGAAAATTTCCATCCAGCGTCCTTAAGTGGTTAACTCCTAAATGACAGTGAATTGAGCAGTGAAATTGCAAGGGAATGATCTATACACTAAAACTGCTTTATTTAGCTAAAGTAATTTAGGTGACTATAGTGTTCCTTTAAAGACGGACCAGGCTTCTATAACATGAAGAGCAATACCAATCCCGCGGGGTCTAGCGAGCCATTAACAGAGCAGGAGATAAGAAATTCTAAATGAAACAAAACAGAATTTGCAATAAAGGAAGTGTAAACATTAGATGGCTCTTTACAGGAAGTGTATAGGTAGGCTGTGCAAGTCACATGCAGGGAGGTGTGGCTGGGGCTGCATAAACAAAGGGATTTAACTCCTAAATGGCAGAGAATTGAGCAGTGAGGCTGCAGGGGCATGATCTATACACCAAAACTGCTTCATTAAGCTAAAGTTGTTCAGGTGCCTATAGTGTCCCTTTAATGATGATGTACCCAGCATGTAATAGTCACATACTGCAGGGCATGCCATTGGTGCGCTGCCCATCAGCAGGAAGCCGCGTTGAAGCCTGGTGGCTGGAGCACAGAGGTCACGTTACCTGCTGCAGAAGGACCTCCACTTCTCTCTGGATGGGAGACTTGCTCTGAGACACCACAGCCGGTCTCTTCAGACACACGGCGCTGTGCAGCTGCCACGGAGACCGCCCGCCGCCGGCCGAGGAGGAGGCCGAGGTCAGAGCCCGGCAGCCCAGCCTGGCAGCCCGGGATGCCAACCAGCGGCATGACAGCAACACACGGACCGGCGCCGCCATCTTGGGGAAGGCAGACGTCGCCGCGCACTGACAGCGGCTGTACGGCGGGAGATACCATCTATGGCACAGGCAATGTATGTCTGCAGGGCACGCCGAGGCACACACTTATAGTTCACGCATTATATTGGCATTGAATTAATTTAATAATACGAAATATCGATCAACATGCGAGAAACTCCTCAGTGTTTCCACACACAGCACGGATCGGACCCCCCCACTTTCAGGACTATATTGGAGCAGTCGGAATCGTCCATGTTACGGTTGTTAGGGGGGTGGGTCCACACGTTTGTTTTCAAAGTATTTGGCATTTTTCTTTCCAGATATCACCAAAAGATGACATAGCCGTGTTTGATAATTCCACTTTATTTCTTGGATCCCTATCCGGAGTATGCACGCGCTGTGTATCATTAACGCGCTGGCTTAGTAACCCCCCCCCTCGCTGCACACTTGGTATATTCGGCTTGACCTTGCTGCCTGGGCTCAGCGCTGTGTCTGCTCCCGGGAAGGATGAACCCGGTGTTCCGGAGTGCGTGGCGCTGCCTGCTCCCCCTGGGAGCCACCGAGCCGGCGGGGTATGTGAGGGGGCAATAGGGGGACACACAGCAACCTCCCAGCTCTCCTGACCTGAGTGTGTGACAGCCAGGCAGCAATATTAAACCAATGACCCAGTGTGTCTGTCACTTTAATAACATTTATAACACAGTCTCATCATGGTGCTCTGTTACAGGACCACTGTAGGCACCCAGACCACTTCAGCAGAGAAACTGCTATGTTTATGAAAAAATGGGTTAACCCTAGAAGGACCTTTAAAGGGACACTATAGTCACCCAGACCACTTCAGCTCAATGAAGTGGTCTGGGTGCAATGTCCCTCAGGTTTTTACCCTTCAGATGCAAACATAGCAGTTTCAGAGAAACTCCTTTGTTTACATTGCAGGGTTAAGACAGCCTCTAGTGGCTGTCTTCCAGACAGCCACTAGAGGCGTATCTGCGACGCTGGAGACATATTATGCCTCCATCACGCAGAGCGTCCATAGGAAAGCATTGAAAATGCTTTCCTATGGACACTTTGAATGCGCACACGGCACTTGCCGTGCATGCGCATTCGGCTCAGCTGATGTCAGCAGAGGGAGCAGAGGTCACCAGCGCCGAGGGAGCCCTGCTCTGGAATAAGGTAAGTAGCTGAAGGGGTTTTAACCCCTTCAACCCCACAGGAGGGGGACCCTGAGGGTGGGGGCACCCTCAGGGCACTATAGTGTCAGGAAAACCGCTATGTTTTCCTGACACTATAGTGATCCTTTAAGTTGGTCCCCCAGCGCCTGACACTTATCTCTTCCCTTCTTGCAGTATTAGTAAAGTTTGCTGACACTTTCAGCTTAACATTGACTGCCCACTGAAAGAAATAGTAAGTACTGCGTGATGAGCGAGCAGTGATGGATTGCGAACAACAGCAGACCTTACTAATTCATCAACTATCAGCAGCTTTCTGATTGAAGCCTCAGACCTACTGGCTGGGCAGAGCAAACGAGCACCATCTTCCAAAGTTTGGTATTAAATCTTTTGCAAACTGTTTAACCCCTCATGGTAAGATGATGCTTTTGATCTTGTGGTACCATAACAACTTATTTAAGATAAAGTTGTTATTGTGACTGGATTGCTCCTTTAAAGCTACACTTGTAGGTGCCATGACCACTTCATTGCATTGGAGTGATTATGGTGCCCGGAGTTCCTTGGCACTCTCTCACAGCTTCACGTTAAAACCTTTTTAAATGGTATAAAACAGTTATTCACTAAAGTGAGAATTAAAGTGACACTCCAGGCACCCAGACCACTTCTGCCCATTGGAGTGGTCTGGGTGCCAACTACCACTACCCTTAACCCTGCAACTGTAAATATTGCAGTTTTCATAAACTGCAATATTTACCTTGCAGGGTTAACTCCTCCTCTAGTGGCTGTCTACTATGCTTTCCTACGGGGAGGTCTAATGTGCGTGCGCATTAGGTCTCCCCCCGCCGGCGGCCAATGCCGCGCATGCTTAATAGGTCTCCCCCGCCGACGTCAGGAGCGTGGGCGGACCCTGAACCAGCACCGAGGAACATCGGAGCTGGATACAGGTAAGTCACTGAAGGGGTTTTAAGCCCTTCAGCAACTTGGGATGGTGGGTGGAAGGGAGAGGGGACCTTCAGTTTTCCTGGCACTGGAGAGTCCTTTTAAAATTCACTTTGAATTCTAACTTTTGTGAACATCTCTGTAAATGAGGGTCTCGAAGTGCCCATGACCCCACATCCTACACTGAAGGTATAGGTAAGGTTATGAATATGGCTAGATTACACTCTGTGTTATCCGAAGGCTTGTGCTAATGCAGATGCAGAGAGATTCTGAACATCTGGGACCCTCATTTGGTCTGAAACCGTTCAAACACTTGAGCACTGAACTGTGGGACAGCACCAGGGGATTCCAGAAACCATATTTACTTAAGTGGTTAAGATGCATAGTGCCTCTCTTGCGAGGATAGCCCATATGTTAAAAATATGTATTTAAGTCCGATGTGTTCATTTTTTTTTTTTTTTGTATGGCCCCCTCCTTTGTTTACAAAAAAGTAGCAAAACACAATTTAACGTACCTGTAATCTTTTGCCAAGACAGGCTCTACCTTCCAATTTGAAATGATGATCTCTGGTCCAGTCAGTAGCATTGAGGACACATGGAACTAATTGCCTCAAACTGCCAGTCACAGAGAAGCTTAACTGCATTCTCCATCATAACATGAAGTCCTTCGAAAATTCAAGGATGTAGGAAGGAAGCATCTCTAGCGACTGTCTGTCAGTTAGCCACTAGAGGCCTGTTTTCTATCAATCTGCATTTTCTCTATTTAATTTAACTGTATAAATTGTTCAGTGTAGGAAATTTGGACATGGGTTTCTTTTTAAACCCACAGAATAGGAGAGCGGCCAGAAGGTAAAAAAAAAAAAACTGTATGAATATATATATATTTGTGTACGGGGTAATTCGAGGACGTACAACTAAACGTATGTAGTACGATAAGGACCAAAGTCGGTTGAGGTGTGCCGAAACCGACGAGAGGTCAGGCCTGCAAAAGAGGGCCCACCTGGTATAAATTGAAAATAACAAAGGGTGAGGTGGGAGGGGAACTTTCAGACGGCGACGATAGGTAAGCTGGGGTTATTGGGGATTTAAATAGTAACATAACCCCTCCCACAAATTCAGGCATACGCCTTCCACTTGTGTACGGGGTAATTCGAGGACGTACAACTAAACGTATGTAGTACGATAAGGACCAAAGTCGGTTGAGGTGTGCCGAAACCGACGAGAGGTCAGGCCAGCAAAAGAGGGCAAAAATAGAAGACAAGATTAATTCACAGATTAGCAATGGTTTAGCCACATTATCGACAAGAGAGTCTGATTCTATCCTTGGTTAGGAATGTTCCCATTGTAAACTAACATACCATATTCACTTATGCGTGTCGTAACACGTCTTCTAGAGGCTGCTGTTGTATTGACATGGAATGAGATGCCCGAGTAGGAAGAAGGATTAGGCCTGGGTGGAGTAATTAAAGTAACAAATATCACACAATATAAAACGCCCAACTGATATGTTTTGGTATGTGGAGTAGATAGATAATGTAACGATTGATTCCTGAATTCTTTACTAATAAGTAAAGCCTGAATAAATCGTAGAATGCCAAGTGAGCTGCTGACTTAAATTATCAGGGTTATTACCGGGAGGCTTAATGGTTAATTTGAAAACTCCCCCTAATAATTACTGTTGATAGGGAGTGAATTGAATAATTTGTGGAGTTTTGATCTCGTGCACTAGTCGGCACCTTACTGAATAATAAAAGAAAATGGGAGCTGTTGAGTATATGGTCTACACGTAACGTTAAATTCCTGTAGTTATAGTTTTAAATTGTATTGTAGGCTAGTTCAAAGAGATGTGGCAAAAATTGCGCAAGCAGCCATTTATAATCGGAACGCATTTATCTTGAATCATACACAATACTTACCCACATTGTAAGCTTTAGGGTAAGTTTTGCTTAGTGATAGTAGACGACTCTACCTGCTTAAAACTCTAACTTAAGGCATGATTAGACCTTATTGAACTGCAGAGGATCTCTGGACTGAATCTTCTTAAGCTCAACAGTTACGTTTAGGCAAGGCCTGACCTCAGGACTTTAGGATTGGCCAGGGCGGGGGATACTGCAGGGGACCCTTGGCAGACTTGTTTTCTTGAGGAGAGTTAACACAACCTTACATGTGTATTAACTGGTAGAACCATGGAGAAAAGGGACTGAAAAGGGTATCTGACAAACTATGCCGTGATGCGAACCGATGAGCAGCAAAATACCGTGACTTACAGTAGGGAAAATGTGCTCTTAAGAGAGGAACCTGAAAAGGAGCTTGATTTTAAGCTTAAAGATAATATGACGTATAACAACTACCCTATGATCGTTACTTGATAGGCTTGAGATCGTAATTATCTGTATTATAAGATGCCTATAGGTGTAATTTCTTAGACAGAAACAGATAGCATGACCGAAAGTTAGTCCTGATGGACTTCTTGAACATAAATAACATAGTAAGATGTATATATTATTAAATAGCGTAACAAATCAAGCGTGCAGAGACAAGTCCCCAATAGCTGTTAAGGATTTGAATTGTATCGTTTGCTCCTAATGAAGGTCGAGTGATGCCTCGATGTATGATATGAAACAAGTGGAATTCTGATTTACCGTCTTATTAGATTGCTAATGCTTTAACCTGCATTGTTTGTATAATTGACGTAGACAAGATAATTAGGTGACAGTATGCGTCAACGTATGGTAATTTAGAACTCAATGTACTGAAATGCCCCTAATGGGCTGCAAAGTAAAGAACAGTATATCTGTAATAATAAATCTGGAAGCAGTCATTATATGTACATAAGCTAATTGAAGACCTGACGATGGTCGATACAAGGCTTAAATATGTACAACGTGTAAACATGAAAGACAGCGTGTGGCCAATATACGTATTTAACGGAAAATATATATAAGAAACACTATGCCTGAAACAATTGTAGGAGGATACCGCTGATCTTGGTTTCTACTACATTGATATGGGCACCTAGTGTATGTGGTATAAAAGGATCACAGTGAGTGGCAAGTTGGGGAAATAAGTATATATGCTATCCTCCTTGTACTGCTATCTAAATATGTAGTAGACCCTTAGTCCGTAAGTGATTGACGTATTAAAGCATGGATTAGCCCTGTATGATAGTTCTAACATACTGTTTGTATTACTGTAAGGATGTATAAACTCACCATTGCAACTAAAGTTATAACGAGGCGGGAAATAATCCGCTAGGATACATGATATGATTGTTGGATATGAAACATAGTGGGTAGGCATGATGGGGTCTGTAAGTGCGGCCCCCCCAAGAACTACGTGTGCGTGCTGGCTGACTAGCTAGTGCCGCAATGCAGCGAAACGATTACTCTAGGTTGGTGACAGGTGAGGCCCTGCTAATAGCCAAGTGGCTTGAGAGGCTCTATCTATGCGTTGGCGCGAGGGGATAGCGTGGCCACTGAACGTTGTGGCGGGGTGTCGGCCTCTCGGTGACAGTTAAACATAAGACAGAATGGGAGTGACAGGTGAAGCCCTCTCTATGCCACAATGCGAGGCGACTAACTATGATTTGGCCCGAGGGGCGTAGTACCTCCGAGTATGAGGATGGGTGTTGGCCTCACGGGACCACTTAACCTAAGGCGAAGAAGCCAGGGGGAATGATAACTAGTGGACACCTAGGAGCCTGACAGCCAGCCATTGCTACTTAAGAGGGATGATTAGTTCATGAGAGAGAGGACATACCCTGGGATGAAACAAGAGTCATAATGAAGTAGAATTGTAAGGCTGACCGTAACTGGAGTGCCCTGTGAGCGCGTCGGGTCCAGATGATCAGTACGTATGAATTATAATGCGTGTATGTATGGCCCTCGTGGCTCGTAAGTTTATTTTTATTTTTTATTTTTTTTAAATAAGATAAATTTTTTAACCGGAGTATCAGGCGACACAGGTCTGAGATATGTAAGTTAGTCATGTTGATGCTTGGTTATGCAAGTGCGAGAAAGGTAAATTATGGAGCAAACTGTGGGGACAACATGGATTAGTTCAGGTTGGGTACAGAGTAATAGATTGACTTGCTTGGCCTGTGGTCATCTGGGCCTATTTGTTTATGGAATATTATACCTTGAGTATTATACATAGAACTGAGGTTGGGCTCTCTTATTTGTAAGTAACCAGCACACGCTATACTAACGATTTGCATTCTAGTTTTATTTACATATTTTATTTTTACTGATATCACTTGATTGTTTTACAGACTGCACTGTCATTGTATATTTTTCCCCAAATAATGATTAATTCACTTCAGTGGGGGAACACAATATACTTTTATGAAAAATAATAATATATATTTGCTATCCTTCAGTGTAGACTAAAGTTAAATATGGTAACTGGTATGTTGTTAGAGTATTTTGAGCGTAGCGCATGTACATAGAATATGCGTTGAGGAGAGAGTCGCTTAGGTGATCTTATCCAATGTTAGTAATTGGTGGGAACCCCGGGGTTGCCTGGACATTGTGTGGGGCGTACTCGGTAGAGGCTCACTGCCAGAAATTCAACCATAATGACTGTCCCGCAGTTTTAGGGTTTGTTTGAGTGAATGCATTCTGATTGTCAGCGAGTTTGTAATTTTTATATACGCTAAGCATAATGGGCACATGCCATGTAATATATAGTGTGATACATTGTTTGTGGTCACAGGCTAGTTTTCATGAGTATGTAGATTACAGTATGTTAACATGTTTGGTTGACGGACAAGCTTAGGTGCCAGGGAAGACCACCAGGGCTACAGGGAAGCAACCGCCTGCAGGTGGATGCGCGAATATGTAATTAGCGCGATAAGGTTTGGAAATTATGTCACAAAGTGGTGGTATAAGACAATACAAACTCGTGCTAATAAAATACTGTGCATTAAAATCAGTAAATTAAATACAAACTGGCAATGCACGTAATGCAAGGCTGCAGAAATTGAGGAAAATTTTTAAAATTAAATGAAAGAAATCAATGAAAATCATGCTCAGCTGAAGGGAAAAGAGTCCTTAGCGAATAAGAATTGAACCTGACAACATTGTGAAGAAAAGTAACAGGTGTCCCAGTGAAACGTGAAGTAGTTGTTGGACACAGGTAGCCAGTGTATATTATGCACTCAACCAACTCCAGATCTCAAGGCCCGCAGCCTGGTACCAGGGATCCACTCGAGGATGTGGTGTAGCCAGCCTCTCTTGAATTTAGGAGGCCACACACAATAAATTACCCAGCACAGTTGGTCATGTAGTTGAAGTAATCAGAAGCATTGACACATGACATGCAATGCAGCTGCTTATCATTCTTTGGCAAGCATTATTTACTAGTGAGCGGGTCTTGAAGTGGCTGTGAAATCGCATTCTTTATGCTCACTGAGCAGTTCATAGTCACTAGAAGAACGCAGTATACAGTGACAAGAAGACACATTGCACATAGCCTGTCAATAGTCAGCACTAAGGTCAGCATAACGACTTGTTGCTGTGCTACATCTAGAAAAATACTAACTGCAAGAAGCATTGCCATTTAGCTGTGATATGCACTGCCTGTTACAGTCTCTCAACCAGTAATAAGGACCCAGGGGTCGCCTGGGTTGCGGTGTCATACGTGAGCTTGTATATATGGATAAAGAAAAAGTCGAACGGCGGGAATAGCCCGAACGCGGCTATTCTCGCCGGTTACCTGGTGTTCGTTAGTTTGTGCGCGTCTGTGAGAACAGAGGTTGGCGGGAAGCCGCAAGGAATGACGGGACCGGAAGTGCGATGCCTGTTGAGGACCCGGAAGTTTGGAAGGCGAGCAGGCCTGAACTTTCAGACGACGACGATAGGTAAGCTGGGGTTATTGGGGATTTAAATAGTAACATAACCCCTCCCACAAATTCAGGCATACGCCTTCCACATATATATATATATATATATATATATATATATATATATATATATATATATATATATATATATATATATATATATATATATATAAAAAAAAAATGGTAATTCCTGCACTCCAACCTGCATAAATATAGGTACCTGGTGCTCAGGTTGCAAAAATTGATACATACAAAAAATATAGCCGGCACTCACGGTTTTTTTCAAATGGTTTCTCTTTAATTCTGAAAATCGACGTTTCAGCTCCCTAAGGAGCTTTCATCAGGACATAAAATAAATAAAGAATAAGTAAAGCTTATATAGGAAACACATAATCAATGTACTTACAACACAGGTGGTCCTCATACTTTCCCGCCGTCAGACTCGTACCGGTCGCCAATGCGGAAGTGAATTCACTTCCGGGTGCCTGTCACGTGGGCGGAGAGAAGAATGATTTTAATTGGTGCAGAATACCTCGTTTTTGAGTGGCTGGAGGCTAATCTGTCTCCTTAGACCCACCCTTTTTCAACGGGCACTAGTGCAGACCAAAAAGATCTTCTCCAAAATATATCGCGTCACCATGGCAACCGGGCATCAACCCAAACGGCAGGAAGGGAGGACCCAACATAAAACTTCATAATGGAATGTATAACATAGTTAGATGTAACTCAAAAAATGGGGATATTACTAAAGAAGCTAAGTGCACTTATAAAAAGAAATAATAAGTAAGTAATATACATACAGTAATACCAATGTCTATAAAATACGGTGAATCAAAATCTATGTAAACAAGTATAAGAAAAGTAATACGAAAAATTGATACTTAGTGTCAGTGCATGTATCTAAAGTGACTGTGCTCGTTGTTATTTTCAATATCCACTATTATAGTGGCAAAATTCACATTTTGATCATACTATAATTGGTGCTGTAATGTAGATGAGTATTAAAGTGCTGAGTGGCATCTTTGTTGTGTTAATACTGCTGAAGGAATAGAAAGTGCAATAAGTGAAATGTATAGAAAGTGCACATTTACACCCATCAATGCAAAAATTTATCATAGAATTACATATTCAAATATAGTCCATTACCGAGTCTTCTCTTAAGTCATAAGTATTCAAAAAAATATGATTACGAAAACAGTATCTTAAAAGAACAGTATCATACATTTAAAATTCACATAAACTAAAAATCTTATACTCTTTGGAATTAATACCCCACTATTCTAAATCTGGATCATATATTATAAAAAGGCTGAAAAAGAGCATTTTTCGTTTAAACCCCTAGGTGAGAGGGTATCAAGTTGTATGATCCAAAAAGTCTCTCTCCGCAGAAGAAGTCTCGCACGATCACCCCCACGTATCAGTATCGGTATGTGGTCAATCGCAATACATCTTAATGATGATAATTGATGTTTTAACTCCAGAAAATGTCGGGCAACAGGTTTATCCGACTGGCCATCACGATAGGCCAGGCGGATACTTGACCTGTGGCCCCTAATTCTCTCACAGAGAGCTGTCTCTGTTTTACCAATGTAATTCAGACCACAGGGGCAGGTTAATTTATAAATCACAAAGTCACTCCTACAGTGGATGCGGTGTCGAATTTTGTAAACCTTGCCCGTGTGTGGGTGATTGAAGGTTTTAGAAGGGATTATATGTCCACACGTGACACATCCCAAACACCTTACACACCCCACGTTCCTAGCCTGGCCCTTAGCTACCCCATAGCAATGTTGGGGGTCCGTTTTAACCAGCATGTCTCTCAAATTTCTGTTCCGTCTATAACAGAACAGAGGTTTTTGACGAAAGTTCTCTGGAAGAGTGGGGTCCATTACCAAAGTATTCCAGTTGTTCCGGATCGATGAGGTAATCTCTGCACTTGCAGTATTAAACTGTATTGGAAAAATAAGTCTAGTGTTAATTCCTCTATCCCTTGGTGCCTCAGATGATGAATAGGTTGTTTTTGCTCTCTTAAGGGCCATCTCCAATACCTTCCGTGGATATCCTCTAGTGAGGAATTTCTTATACATAGTTTCCAATTGGATAGTGCATTGTTGATTTAAAGAGTTATTTCGCAGTACCCGCAGAAATTGTGAGTAGGGTAATGATGTTTTCAAGTGCCTTGGATGGAAACTGTCAAAGTGTAGTATGGTATTCCGATCGGTAGGTTTCGTAAAGAGTCTGAACTCCAATTGATTCTCGATAATCATAATTTCTATGTCAAGAAATTGTACGCTTTTTCCATCAATCTGTGAGGTCATCTTCACCGGTGTTGGTAATGTATTTAGATTCTTTGTAAATTGAATCGCCTCTTCCTTAGAACCATTCCATAAGATGAGTATATCGTCAATGAACCTGAAATATCGTATGATAGATCGATCATATTTCTGGAGGATATGCTGCATCTCATATTGGTACATGTAGGCGTTCGCATACATAGGGGCCATTGCCGCCCCCATTGATGTGCCTGCTATCTGTAAGTACCAATTAACTTCGAAACGGAAATAGTTGTTCTGTAGGGCTAGACTGAGCAGTTCCAAAATGAATTCAATGGACGGACCGTGATAATGTTGTGAATGACTCAAAAGATCTCTCATCGCCTGTACCCCTTCTTCATGTGGTATTATAGTATACAAACTCCCAACGTCCATCGTGATCAGGATACCGTTGAAATCTTTTACTTCTCTCAGACGTTGTATCAAATCCGGGGTATCTTTTATACATGTGTTTAAAGATGTAACCGGATCCTTAAATAAGTAATCCAGGTATTTAGCTATCGGTTCTAACAGCCCTTGGACTGCTGAAACAATAGGGCGTCCCGGAGGTTTTTCCAAGTTTTTATGGATTTTAGGGAGTGTGTAAATTATAGGGGTTCGTGGATGTGCCTTCTTTAAGTATTGGAATAGCTCCAGATCTATGTATCCTGCTTGGAGTCCATAATTCAATACATCTTCAATTTTCCTGGCAATAGTGTCCGTAGGGTCCTTCTCTAATTTTTTGTACGTTTTTGAATCCTCCAGTTGTTGTTTGATTTCTGCCGCATATTCATCATAATTAAGGATAACAATTCCCCCACCCTTATCGGCTGGTCGAATTACTATCATGGGATCTGAAGCCAAATTTTTGATTAGGGCAAAATCCACTCTGGAGAGATTATAATGTTTCGGTCGATGATTAGAAAGAACTGCTCCTGTTTTATGTCTCACTGTTGAGAGGAAAGATTTAATCGCTGTTTGATTAGTTGGAGGATCAAATGTACTCTGTGTTCTAAATTTATGCGTGCTTCTTGTGTTAGACGATATACCCATACTAGTCTTAGAATTCTTAAAAAAATCTTTTAGTCTCATATTCCGGCCAAATTTAAACAATTCAACTTCCCATAGGAAGTCATTAGGTGGAGTAGTAGGGATAAAGGAAAGACCTTTGCTCAAAATATTAGTTTCCGCTGTTGTAAGTTCACGTTTTGACAGGTTAAAGATGGGGACTAGTTGCGCCTCGGTGGTCTCCCTCTTGGACCAGTGGACTCGTCCTTTTTGTCCACGTCGGGTATTAAGAGAGCAAAAACAACCTATTCATCATCTGAGGCACCAAGGGATAGAGGAATTAACACTAGACTTATTTTTCCAATACAGTTTAATACTGCAAGTGCAGAGATTACCTCATCGATCCGGAACAACTGGAATACTTTGGTAATGGACCCCACTCTTCCAGAGAACTTTCGTCAAAAACCTCTGTTCTGTTATAGACGGAACAGAAATTTGAGAGACATGCTGGTTAAAACGGACCCCCAACATTGCTATGGGGTAGCTAAGGGCCAGGCTAGGAACGTGGGGTGTGTAAGGTGTTTGGGATGTGTCACGTGTGGACATATAATCCCTTCTAAAACCTTCAATCACCCACACACGGGCAAGGTTTACAAAATTCGACACCGCATCCACTGTAGGAGTGACTTTGTGATTTATAAATTAACCTGCCCCTGTGGTCTGAATTACATTGGTAAAACAGAGACAGCTCTCTGTGAGAGAATTAGGGGCCACAGGTCAAGTATCCGCCTGGCCTATCGTGATGGCCAGTCGGATAAACCTGTTGCCCGACATTTTCTGGAGTTAAAACATCAATTATCATCATTAAGATGTATTGCGATTGACCACATACCGATACTGATACGTGGGGGTGATCGTGCGAGACTTCTTCTGCGGAGAGAGACTTTTTGGATCATACAACTTGATACCCTCTCACCTAGGGGTTTAAACGAAAAATGCTCTTTTTCAGCCTTTTTATAATATATGATCCAGATTTAGAATAGTGGGGTATTAATTCCAAAGAGTATAAGATTTTTAGTTTATGTGAATTTTAAATGTATGATACTGTTCTTTTAAGATACTGTTTTCGTAATCATATTTTTTTGAATACTTATGACTTAAGAGAAGACTCGGTAATGGACTATATTTGAATATGTAATTCTATGATAAATTTTTGCATTGATGGGTGTAAATGTGCACTTTCTATACATTTCACTTATTGCACTTTCTATTCCTTCAGCAGTATTAACACAACAAAGATGCCACTCAGCACTTTAATACTCATCTACATTACAGCACCAATTATAGTATGATCAAAATGTGAATTTTGCCACTATAATAGTGGATATTGAAAATAACAACGAGCACAGTCACTTTAGATACATGCACTGACACTAAGTATCAATTTTTCGTATTACTTTTCTTATACTTGTTTACATAGATTTTGATTCACCGTATTTTATAGACATTGGTATTACTGTATGTATATTACTTACTTATTATTTCTTTTTATAAGTGCACTTAGCTTCTTTAGTAATATCCCCATTTTTTGAGTTACATCTAACTATGTTATACATTCCATTATGAAGTTTTATGTTGGGTCCTCCCTTCCTGCCGTTTGGGTTGATGCCCGGTTGCCATGGTGACGCGATATATTTTGGAGAAGATCTTTTTGGTCTGCACTAGTGCCCGTTGAAAAGGGTGGGTCTAAGGAGACAGATTAGCCTCCAGCCACTCAAAAACGAGGTATTCTGCACCAATTAAAATCATTCTTCTCTCCGCCCACGTGACAGGCACCCGGAAGTGAATTCACTTCCGCATTGGCGACCGGTACGAGTCTGACGGCGGGAAAGTATGAGGACCACCTGTGTTGTAAGTACATTGATTATGTGTTTCCTATATAAGCTTTACTTATTCTTTATTTATTTTATGTCCTGATGAAAGCTCCTTAGGGAGCTGAAACGTCGATTTTCAGAATTAAAGAGAAACCATTTGAAAAAAACCGTGAGTGCCGGCTATATTTTTTGTATTTATATATATATATATATATATATATAATATGCTTTTTTTGTGTACCTGTCTCCTATGCGTGCAGTCAGAGCTATGCATCTAGAAATTGGGGTCAGCGGGGGAACATACTACAGAAATGATGTGAACCTTTAATTGAAGAGTTGGTTGCCTACATCAAGCAACTGTCTCTGCACCATTTCATACACAATAGATTCTAAGAACCATGGAAATAATTAAAATTGCTGTGGAATATTTCTAGCCTAATTCTGCTATTGCATAAAAATATGAGCTTAGCTATTTATATCTGCATTCTTGCTTTTCATATTTTGTTATAAATATACGTGCGTGCTTATTAACACTATTTTTTTTCTTAATTTTAGAGCATTAAAATTATCATGGTGTCGAGCGTTACACAGTGGTGTTCAGAGATTCCAGCAAGTTGCTGAAATTGCAGGCATTCAAAGTTCCAAAGAATTCAGGTAAATATAGTGTTTGAACACTTAGATTTTTTAAGTCATTTACACGATTTATCTTGCTTTAGATAAATAGCCACATACAGAGAGCCCCAACTATAACAAATAAAACCTATACTATAGTAGGTATGGAATATTGTTATTCATCTCATCTCAGCTGTCCAGACGTATTAAAAGTAGTTAAAGTAACCATATCATTAAAATCCATTTAGCTCATTTAAAAGTATACTTCACTGCCCAAATAAAAATCACTGTTTAGTAGATATACTTCAATGGAAACATGCATACATTTAATTTTTTTAAAAAATTTTTCCATTGCGGATATATCTAAAAACAGCTTCCCCTTCTTCTAACCCAGCCTACAGTTTATGTGGCTGTCCAATCACAGACTTCTCAGTGCAGCTCAATGATAAGTGTTGTCAGGTTCCGTGCACTGGACAATTGCCTGACTCTTGGATTTCGCTCCACTGAGCTAAACAACCAGGAAGTAACAAGACCTGTTGTCTGGTAGCAAGGGGGTGTAACAAGGTTAATTTATAAAAGATATCTATTGAAATGTGCAATTTTTGTAAAATGGAAAAAAAGAGGATACCTATATAAAGCACTTCAGTCGAGGTGCTTTAAAGTGCTGTAATGTTTCTTTAATATGGGGAAAGTGTGTTTTTGTTTGCATCCTGAATGGTGTAAAGTCGTGTATCTCTTTGGGCACATTGTATTTTTCTACCAGAGTGACCTCCAGGCAGTTGGGGAAACATTATTGGTGTTTTAGTTTTAGGATCCTCTCGATTCTGTGCAAAACAAGGAGTCCCTAACTGCATTAGATAGTGGATTGCTGTTGCTAACTGGATAAGGCTACATGCTTCAAAAAAATCATGCATTTTTAAAAAGAATTTGAAGGGACACTACAGTGACCAAAACAACAACTTATTGTAGTTTGTTCTGGTGAGTATCGTCAGTCAATGCAGGCTTTTTAATGTAAACACAACCTTTTCAGAGAGCACCTCTGGTAACCACTCATCAGATAACCACTAGAGGTGCTTCCTGGGTCATTGCTGCACAGTGTGCAGCACTGCCATTCAGCTTCTCCACACTCTGTATGGAGACACTGAATGCTCCTCATAGAGATGCATTAAGTCAATGCATCTCTGAGGACATGCTGATTGGCCAGTGCTGTTTGACTCTGCCCCCGTCCCGCCTCCTTGGCTGACATCAGCTTATAGCGCTTTTCTATTAGGGGGCAGGTCCAGCACTGGAAATAAGGTGAGTTTTGTTTATGGATTTCCAGGGATCCTACATGTGTTCACACTATAGGATCAGGAATACACGTTTGTGTTTGTTTCTTTACAATGATAGAATGTAAAGGAACACTCCATACACCTTTACTACTACAACATTCTGTATTGGCTATGGTGCCAGAAGTTGCCTGGTGATGTCCCACCGTAACCTGTCAAACCATTTTAGTATGATTTGCCACATACCTTGCCACCGGGTGCTCATGTTGCTTCTGATCTTCTAGAGCTGTAAGAGCTGGATTTCTGTTTTGTCCAAGGCAGGAACTTATCCTGAAGCAGAAGGAGTGATGATGCTGTAATAATTATGGTACTTTGAATGTCCCTTTAAATTAAATTATAATTTATTAAAAAAAAAGTTTTTTTTAGTTTTGTTTTCCCTATTGAACTCTTCTTTTCATTTGTTTGCTTTAATTTACAGCCCAACTCCACCATTTCCTGGACAAAGCAGCGCATTGCGATGGGGAGGCAAGACGTTTGAAGAATTACCAATAGTCCACGTGAAAGCAACTTATAACAAGTCAGTTCATGCTAAAGAACTCCAAATTTATTCTTTTTTTGTTTTCATATGAACAGATTAAGTCAAAGTGCAGTACTTTACATTTCACGTAAATAAATAAAAGAAAGCATTCTCCACAATATAGATTCATTAGTGATGGTGTTAATCAACCCTTATGCTGTTCATTGTATGCAGCTTAAAGTGACATAGTGTCAGGAATACAAACATGTATTCCTTACACTTTAGTGCTGGTGTGGCTGTTTAGGTCCCCTGCCCCCATGTCTGTGCAGTGAAAAGGTGATTTTACATAGGAAAGCATTGGGCGGCTAATGAGCATGCGCAGCAAATCATTCAGCATCTCTTTATAGAGACGCATTGAATCAATGCATTTCTATAGCTAACGTTCAAAACCTCTGTGCAGAGTGTGGAGAAGCTCACTGTGCAGCACTGAACTAGGAAGCACCTCTAGTGACCGTCTGAGTAACTGCCACTAGAGGTGTTACTAGGCAGCAATACATTGAAAAGCCTGCATGGACAGGCTTTATACACCATAACCACTACATTAAACTGTAGTGGTTCTGGTGACAATAGTGTTCTTTTTAAATGGTTACTCCAACGATCATTAAGACTTAAATGATTTGAAGTCATCATGGTGCCTGGAGTATGTATGTGCAATAAGTCTGCTTGAAATATACAGATATATTATTTATTGTGTGCCTAGGGCTTTTTGCACCCCTAGCACATGTGATTTAGGCAGCCCAGAATGCTGTTCTGTCAATTCTGTGAAAAAAAGTATGTAGTCGTCATGCGGTGTGTGTGTGTGTATAGATATAGATATAGGGGGGAGAGAGAGAGAGAGAGAGGAATTTTGCAAAAAATCAAAATACTTCTCTTTATTTCAGTTCCACTGGGGAACTTTCATCAGGACAGAAAACAATTTTAAAAAATCGGCATCAGTTAAACTCACGGGGGGTGTGTGTGTGTGTGTGTATATATATGTGTGTGTGTGTGTGTGTATGTGTGTGTGTGTGTGTATATATATATGTGTGTGTGTGTGTGTATATATATGTGTGTGTGTGTGTGTGTGTGTGTATATATATATATGTGTGTGTGTGTGTGTGTGTGTGTGTGTATATATGTGTGTGTGTATGTATATATATATATATATATATTTGTGTGTGTGTGTGTGTGTATATATATATATATATTGTGTGTGTATATGTGTGTGTGTATAGTATATATATATATATATATATATATATATATATATATATATATATATATATATATATATATATATATATATATATTATATATATTAACAAGTCCAGTGCACTCACATCCACTAAACAGCAACTTCAATGTTGAAAGATTTCAACATTGAAGTTGCTGTTTAGTGGATGGGTGAGTGCGCTGGATCTTGTGTATTGTATTATTTGGCCCCCAGCAGCACCCCCATTTATGCATGTTAAGGTAAGTGCAGCCAACCCCCGAGAGAGAGAGAGAGAGAGAGAGATACACACACATATACATACAGTGTGTATATATGTGTGTGTGTGTGTGTGTGTGTGTATATGTGTGTGTATGTATGTATGTGTGTGTGTATATATATATATATATATATATATATATATATATATATATATATATATATATATATATATATAATATAGTGTGTGTGTAATCCTCCCTCACTCCTTTCCACTCCCTCCCCTCACCTTATCTATCTATAGTACCCAATAAGGTAGATTAAACAGAAAGTCCCCCTCCCCTCTAAAGGGTTGTAGTAACACTTTAATACATTTTTGTGGTGAACTGAACTGTTAATGTCAAATGCATATAATAGACCATTGGGAAGTTATGTTGTGGGTGCTTCACGGGCCCAATTTTAGCTGAATAAAGGTGAGCTCAGGGGAGGCGAATTAATACATTATATATTCAGAGAAAACACAATTTAAAGGACAATGTATGCAATATGTGGGACATGCAGCCTGTGCCCCATGTCTGGACTTTTGCCAAGTGTCCGTTATACTAATAGCTTAAATGCTTAAAGCGAACATGCTTAAATTAAAATTATCAGTCATCAACCACAAGCTGGGTGCAAGGGGTTTTCTTGCTTAAATTAAAAGTGGTAAAATGTTTCCCAATGCTAAGCAATTTTTCCTGCAAAAATTAAAACCAAAACTTGGCTCACCCTACGTGTCATGATGTGGACTCAAATGATGATAAATATTAAAAATAAACAATCTCTCATGTTCGGGCATAGTACATTTGGATAAGCAGTAAGAGTCTAACTCCACAATATAATAGTGTTTGCAATTGCCTATCTGCAGACAGGAGTGGTTTCTCATAGTGTTAATTGTATATATAAAGAGGTTATAACCAAATGGGGAAACTACTGACTTGGCAAGGTATCCAGAGAGTCATAGTAATTATTACAGAAAAAAAACTTTTCGTGGATCATATCAGGCTTGTTCTACCCTTAAATGCAATCCAACCATGCATGCCTCTTCTGTGCATGAAGTACAGCCACCTCATGCAATTAATTTGAAATATCCCTTTCTGTTACTGATATATGGTTGTCATATCTTTAGAGCACAAAAAAGATGTCTATTTCTTTAGTTAAGCTAGCATCAGGTGTTGTGTGTGTGTGTGTGTGTGTGTGTTTTTTTTGCTTTTTGTTAACTGTAAATTTCAAAGCCATGTGTTCTCTTCTATATACAGATATGGCTTAAAATTGGCCATCTTGATATCTCAAAATAATTGCACCTACAATTTGCAATAGACAACTGACCTTCAAATATATACAGTGTGTACAGATGAAAAAGAAATGATGGGAGCAAAGCAGCTTCTCGGTAGTTACATGCATATTTGATTTTTACTGGAGAGGTCCTAGAACGTGTTTTCTGCATGTTTCTGCTATATCTGCATTTCTGTATGCATGCTAGATAATTGAGGCATGTAAATTGACACGTGCCTGTTGAACACAAATTGTAATATGGAAACTAAATGAACTACCTTGCAGCCAGATGGCTTATGGCTAAGTAAAGAAGTAAGTCTATATTGAGCATAGTGGAAGTTTTCATGTGCTCACTGCATTTAAAATGTTATGTTTGCATCTGTTTCAGTACACATGTCCAGGTGACCAGTTTTGATAACCAGTCACTAGTACGCACATCATGTGGCACTGAGGGCTTCAGAAATGCTAAGAAGAGCAGTACCGTAGCAGCTCAGACGGCAGGAATCTCAGCGGCAGCAGTAAGTTCTGTCTGAATGGTTTTGTTGGGGGGTGGGGGGTGGATTTTATGGAATTATTGTAAATGTTTCAATATTAATAGTAAATATAATATCCAGTCTGTATATCCTTTATTATCTATCCCAGGACGTATTTGAAAACTTTTGAGTTATTTGAGTTATGTGAATGTTCCTTTCCTGGTTAAATACTTTATTATATGTACGGATGTTCATATTTATATTTAAAATTTGTGTTTGGCACTGGACAGGTGACAGTAAAAAAAAAAAAAGTGGAGTAATGCAAGGGCGGCAGTTACAAACCTTTTGTAATATTGCACACACATAGAAAATAGCCTGAAATCTGTAGTAAAGTACGTATAATAGTTCAGTAGAGAACAGAATTACTTGCAATGTTTGCTTATGTCCCATGCTAGGAAAAAGGGGTTATATGTGACATCAGACAGAAAAACAGATTTTGTACAAGTGAGAGTCCATGCCCTATCCAAATAATTTTATTGATGATGTGAGTGCTGAATTGTCTTAAGGTAATGGCTCAAATATCCACTTGGTGGCAGCACACATCCAACCTAGTGACCGTTTTTGAAATTTTAAGAAACAGTTTGCACCATGTATATTGGAGCTAAGCTCTGCCTATTGAGAATTTCTTTTTTTTTTTTTTTTCTGATGCATAGATTTCCCACTGACTAGCAGCACACAGATAGGTCACTACATTTCAGTTTGGCAAATAAAACTAATTAGGGCAAGCCTTTGAAAATAAGCCCATAACAGTTTTCTTTGCACAATTACATAAAATGCTGACATGACCTCTATGTTGTTCTTTGTTACTGTAATGATTATCTGCTGCTACTGATGATACTGTTTCACAAAGCATTTTTATTGGCAGCAATATTTAAAAAATAAAAAATAACAGGGATGACTGTCATTTGAGCGATTTACACAACAGTTTCTAACTATGAGTTTCTCATTCAATAGTTTTACATGTTCTAAGCCTCAAAAAGATCTTAAGGCTAGATATGTTATATATGTGGTTATAGCATATTTCAGTACAGCAACCAGAATTTGAACTGGTTTCTTTTACAAACTTAACCAAATGGAGATGAAGACTTTTTACCCCCTAATCCCCACATAACAACTTACTATCTTATTTTAATTTATTATTTTTTTATTTTTTTTGAAGTGCCAAGTTACATAGATTGGATGGCAATGACATTTGGCATGATAGTACAGTAGAAACAAACAAGTTTAACACTTTTGCAGGAAATGTAATGAGTGGCAGCACATTTTTCTTTTCATAGTAAGAGACTAAAGGTTTATAAACCGACTAGTTAGGGTAGTATAGGCAATGTATGGTATGCCAGGCTATGGGTAGGTAGGAAAAACCACAGGGCCTCCGCTCAGTTACACATAAGAATGTACTAGGTGGCTGGAGCATGCAACCGTGGACAATGGAATGCCACTTATCAGAGTGGCTAGAGCACTGTTTTTTTATACTAACAAACAAATTATAGATAAAGATAAAAACAATGCTATAAAGCATACGTGCCCTGTCAGTGGGTAGTTGTAAGGATTCGTGGCTCAACGGAGAAAGCACAGACTAGCTAAATGCCTTGATTTGCATGCTAAACTAGGCTCCATGAGGTTGAGCTGGTTTGGCTTTGGTGGGCAAGTGAGCCTCTAGTAGTATATAGTGGGAGACTCTTTATGGAGTGTGCTAAGCCAAGAGGAATACCCAGTGTGCTCCTACTCCCAGGAGAAGACTGTCTACCTGCGCTATTTCACAGTTGAGTAGCAGGGGTAGCCTGCGTGGAGTTAGTCACGTGGAATTCTAGTAGTGGAACACACCGCTGTAGGTCGGGGTGCTCTAAGGTTGCTAGGATAATCTGTATCCCGGGACCTATTGCTGGTGCTAGGTGGGAACTCCATAGGGGATCCGGTGCGTATCTCATTCTATACCCCTGTAAGCAAGCCGAGGACCTACAGTGAGGACCCTTCCATTTGGAAACAGTGGGGAGGAAGAACATTTAAACCAGGTGATCGTCCTGTTGGCAGCCATTGACGTGTACACTCTAGGGGTACCAAGCAGGGTACTGAACTAAAGGGAGCATAAAGGAAGGCATTCGAGAATAGTATATGTTGCTAAGTCTCCGCTTGGATGGTGACTGCTGCGTAGGGTTCTGGTGTAGAGCCTTGTGGGAGAAACTGAGTGATTCCTGATGGATCCCAGGTATGGGGTGGGGAGCTTGAATTGTGTGCCCCCCCATGGGTGAGAGTGTCTTGTGGAGGCCCAGAGACCGCAATTGGGCTGTTGCTTCTTGGATCTGGTGCGATTCCGTCCCCTGTTGTACAATGAGCCTTCAGGAGAGCCACCAGCGGTAGGCAATGTTGTGTCATTGAAACAGGGAGATGAGTGGTCGGAGTGACCTGTGCCATGCTAGGGTTTCATTGGACAGGTCGGTGAAGAATGTCAGCGTCATGTCATCGAAGTGAAGAGGGTTTTTTCCCCCGTAGGGCTGTGAGAACCGCTGTTTTTTCTTTCCCGTTGCGAAAGGAGAGTATAATGTCCCTTGTGGCCGTGGCCAGTGCTCTGACAGGTTTGGGGGACCCTAAAGAGCTCTTCAAGATTAATAGGTTTGGCCAGCCTGGGCGGCAATATGGCTAACGGGTGTCTCAGGACGTGCGGCAGCTCAGCTTCTGGGACCCCTCTAACCTTCAGATGTGCCACAAAGCGGAGTTCATGCATCCGGTTCTGCTGTTGTAGATCGTGCACGGCCTGTTAGTGTGGCAACAGTTTGGGTGGTAGCTTGGGAGGATCCCTCCAGCATGTTAATGCGGCCTGTCAGGCATTGTAGGTCGCCTTGGAGCGCAGATACATCCGCGAGAATGTTCTTTTGCAGGTCTGTCAGTAATGTTTTCAAGACCACTATGCTTTAAGTCTGTTCCCCAATTTAGTGGGTCTTGCCTTCAGGGCTTGAGCAGGCAGGAATTCTTTGGCGTCCCCAGAGAACTTATCGTAGAAATCCGAGCAGCCGCCATATTGGACCCACTAGCGCCATATGCTTGCCTCCACATGTCGCCTATTGTCAGCCCCAGGGTAGACTTAACCGATGACGCTTTCTTCGTCTTGCGTCCCATGTGGCTTAGGGAGTCCCCACTGACTTTTTGAGGGTATGAGGGTGCAAATTAATAGCTGATTTCACCGTTTTAGACACGGAGCTTCAGGCTCATGCGACCACTGGCTTTGGTGGTCAAGCTCCACCCCAATAGCCTACTATTTGCCTCCATCATAGGACAAAAAAATGCTTTAAAGATACACATTACATACTGCTATAATAATAAAACCCCTTTAAATGACGTCTTGATCATTCTTACTCTTCAGTAGTTGGCATTATATAGCACTTATTCTTTTTTGTTTTTTTTATGCTATTTTTCTCTGTATGCTGGTTTGCTTGCTAGTTTTGAGTATACTGCAAGAGTGTTTGTTGTGGTTTTTTTTTGGTTTGGTTTTTTTGACCCCCTTATCATGAAACCATGTTAAGAAGAAAAAATCTCCATTCAATTTAAATGAATAGTTTTATTTGTATGAGCGTTCCAAAAACGACCAGGTTTTAAACAAGTTGCTATTCAGAAATTCAGTGAAAATTATTAGAAAATACAATGTTATTAATATTAATGTGGCAATATAAAGTATTATTGGACCACTCCCACAATTTTAATTTAAAGAGGTGCCTACTATTTTATCTCTGATCATAAATTCTTGAAGTTCAACTTAATTTTATAGTTCGATACAATACAACATACAATAATTAGATTACTTAAAAATATATTTTATTGTGCCAACAACAATCTATGCGATCGTAACATAATCAGTGATCATACAACATTTAACAAAGAAAACTGCTTCAAACATCATAATAAAATTTCCAGAATAGACTATGAAATCTGGATAATGAGCAATGTAGCTACTGGCTCAAAGAATTTCACCAATGAATGCAGTTACTCAACCTAATATATCGCATTAACTTTTAATATTCTTCACCATAATGAGAGGAAGTCTCAGAAGAAATGGTCGTTGTATGTCGTTTCTTAAGAATACGACAATTTATGTATTGTAAGCATAAAATGAATGAACAATATAATGCAAACAAAAGATAAAAATAAGGAAGGGTAAATATCAAAAGGAGTAGAAAAACACACTGAAGGTAATGATTAATGCCATGTTCTCTGTATTATTAAAGACTTGATCCTACTAGTTTTGTATGGCAGATACTTATCATTAGTAAAAGCTAGATAGGAGTCTAATTTTTACAATTTTGGTTGACTGAATATTTTTGTACAGACCTAGCACTTCTGGAAATCCTTCTGTAGCTCAATGTAGTAAACTGAAAGTCCCAGTTTTCAAACGCAGATCAATTTGGGGCTTACTTAGCATTTTCTATTTACGTGTGCCCAGTTTTTTTTTTTTTTTTTTTTTCTTCTTTTGTTTTCTAAAGGAGGCACCATAAAATACTGAAAACCTAACAAACAAAACAACAACAAAAAAACTAAAATTTTTTTTTTTTTTACTTCTTCTTTGTCTTCACTTCAAGATTATTTTTTAAATTTATTTTTATATATCTTTTCTCCGATAATGGTCTTTGATTTGAATTACACAGAGTGGCACACGTTCATCAGAACTGTTTAATTTTGACGTGAAGTAATTATAATATAACTGTTAAATTCACCAACTTCTTCTTCTTCTATGTCGGTCAGAATAGCCACCCATATCACATACAGCACCCCATGACACTTTTAGCCCAGACTCTGCCTTTTGACACCATTAAATAATAATAATGCTAGTGTACATTTTATACATCCCTATTTTGCCTGATGTCCCTACGTTGACAAAGTCCTTCTTCTGTGTTGGTCCATTGTCGTGCACTGCACAGAGAAAATGTTTGTCAGAGATGGACACAATCCACCATCCTAGAGAGCCTCCACAAATAGTCTTTACATTCTGCAACCTTCTGCCAAACAAACACTTATTTAGTTTGTCCCCCTCCCATTGCATGTTCAAAATCAACCTTTTAATCATGCCCTTAAAACTTTCCCCATTGCTGTGAATTACTCCTTACTCTCAGGCACAAACTGCTTCATTGTCACTATGCTTGCTACAACAACTTAATTTACCCAATTACCTTTTCAGTACCTAGCTCTCCTTTATCCATTCACCATCCACTCACCCACTACAATTTAAGTGACATTCTCACTTGAGAGTGCAAGGTAATTACCTTCACCTTATACCATTTCTAATACATTTACATAGTTTTCATGTACATAACCATTATTTTCAAAATGCCACATAGATATTAAGACATTTGCCTCCTTTACATACATTTCAACCTACTTCTACTCCATTCCGTACTCCATTAGATTTGGAAGTAGAGCTGGTTTTCTTCTACATTACTCCTTCACACAAACTAATTAGTTCACCTTACTTGAATTACCTAACTTTGGAACTCAGTTCTCTTTAATTTCCTTTGCTCTTCTTATCACTATCAAATACCACCCCCAAAGTAAAGTATTTATTACTTAAAATAATTGTCTGACAGCTTTCCCCTTACTCTCTTTATTTTGGCCTTATGCCTCCCTATATCACCTTGTCATCACGATTTTAAGACACAATGATTACTCTTTTTCTCTCTATCCTCACTCAAATGGACACTATAGGAATCAAAATAACATTCGCTTAATGAAGGGATTTTGGTATATAGATCATGCCCCTGTAGTCCCACTACTCAATTCTGTCATTTAGGAGTTAAATCACTTTGTTTATGCAGCCATAGCTACACCCCACTACATGTAACATGCACAGCCTTCCTAAACACTTCCTGTAAAGAGTCATCTAATGTTAAAACTTCCTTCACTGACATGAGAGAAATACCATCATGCAAAGTTGGTACAAAGATACAAACATAATTCAGGATTCATGAGCACATATTTACAGGAAATGTACAGTTAGAGCTGTAGTCAGTGAGGCAAATTTAATTTTTTTTTTTTTTTTTTTTTTTGTTATACACAAGCCCAGGCATCTCTATATAATAGGTGAAACGGTAAGCGGCCAATGCAAGGATTAACTAAATGTCGTCTCAATTTTATGGCATTAGAATTATCTATTCTATTATCGTTTACTCTAGGTATGCCGGTGCAAATGAGTGTATGTAATGAGGCCAATAATAAAATTGAAAATAAATCCAAAGCAAACTAATTGAAATCAGGCTAGTGTGCATTATGCATTTATGCTAGGCTATCATCCAGGCTTAGACAAATCAGAGGCTAATTTGTTAACTGTTGGAACATAGGATAATAGATTGGAATCCTCATGTAGGCTTACGCGTTTAGGCATAGCCAACAAGAGCAAATATCTGCCACTGATACAGAGGCATGGAGGAGGAACTTGGCAAAAATAGACACCTGTAGTCCTTGTCAAAGATCAGGAGACTTTGTGTAAGTCAGACATTTCAGAATGTGTAAGAGAAGATAACATTAAACATCCTAAAGTATGGCAACACCATTCTGGTGCTTGGAAAGTCATAGGGAGCCTCCGGTTGTAGCTGCTGCGTAGGTGTTCGACGGTACAAAAGAAGTAACCTTCACCGGGTCTCATTTATGCGATGTTGCGGAGGTACAGCGTAGGCCAGCCCTGGCCATGGAATCTTGCGGTAGACTCAGGGTCTCCGGTAGAGCTGCCGCTTCTACTAGATCATGGACGAAGTAGGTAGTGTATCCTCGCAGGACCTGAAACTGTAGGCTTTCCCCCATGTAACATGCACCACCAGGTCCCCCGTGGCGGATTCAGGGGCTTAGGGACACTGAAGGTCGCATCGATACTGACATTCTTGTTTGGGAGTCAACAAGGCCCCTATAAGTCTCCACACAAGAGGCAGGAGCTCTGCAGGTAAGATTTCAGGTATGCCTCGTATCTTGAGGTTGTTGCGGCGTTGTGCGTCTTCCAGAAGAGCGTAGCATTGCTCAAAGGTGTGTTGCTGCTTCTTAACGCTCTGCACTTCGATATCTGCGGTGAGCTTTTTGGACCGCAATACAGTTGCCACTGCCACGGTCCGTAGACGACTCACGAGGCCTGTAGGGTCAGAGCAAAGAGTGGCCTCATCCTCCTGTATAGTTTTCTGGAGGTTGGAGAGTAGCTATTTCAGAGTGGCTGTGGTCACAGGTTGAGCGTCATCACCCTAAGCAGCTGTGTGGGGTTGTGTAAGAGGCGGCAAGATAGCATTTCTCCTGTTAATCAGTAGGTCCTCTGAGGAGTCAGAGAAGTCGTTGATGTCAGCGGTCATCTTGGGCCCACACGTGCCATGCGCTTGCCTCAGCAGATCTTCGATATTCATACCCGTTCTGAGCTTGTTGGGGCTTGTTTTGGTCTTACATACATTGTATGTGTTTGCACCTGCACCTCCGTTTTCGGGTCGGAAGACTGTTCTCTGAAAGTCAGAATTCTAGCAAGTTGTTACAAGGCCAATACAGTGAGCATCCTTCTGTGGCAGCTGCTTGGCTCCACCTATCTCTTGCACTTTTGTAATAGCCTTTTGGAACCTGCAGAAACCTCCTCTTTGTAATTAAAGTTCAATTTACAGAGCAGGAGAGAATTTCTAAAGCAAGTTAACATCTGAAACTTTTTTTTTTTTCCATGCAGGCTGTGCCAGTCACTGCCAGGAGAGCTGTGGCTAGGGCTGCATAAACCGAAACAAAGGTGACTTAACTTCTAAATAACAGAGAATTTGAGATTACAGGGGCATGATTTATATACTTGAACTGCTTCATTAAGCTAAAGTTATTTTGGTGACTATAGTGTCCCTTTAATCTAGCCCTTTCCTGTTATCCAGTTCACTGGCTGCAAATTCAAAAGCCTGATTTACTGAAGGGTTTAAGAGGCTTCTCCTCTCAATAAGGTTAAATAATTCATCTGTGTTAAACTAAAGTACGGTAAATTGTGTTCATGGAATCGTCAGTCTG
This sequence comes from Pelobates cultripes, assembly GCA_933207985.1. Lineage (NCBI taxonomy): Eukaryota > Metazoa > Chordata > Amphibia > Anura > Pelobatidae > Pelobates > Pelobates cultripes. The sequence continues at coordinate 89,193,313 of OW240914.1, read as the reverse complement.
GAAGTACTGGGGCACAGCTACACTAAAGATAAAGTGCAGTGTACCCAAAAGGGAAGAGAGATGTTCTGGTATGCAGCCTATTTAACTACACAAACATAAACGTAAAAAAAACCTACTGTACTATAGCATGGTAGTATCGGTTGTAAGAAGTAGCTGTGGAGTAGGTTGTTGTAGGCAGATGATTTACACATAGTTATTGATGCTTTCCTAAAGTAGTAGGGATTTTTAATGGACTGGAGATTAGGGCACACTGTGACTAAGTGTGAATGTGCCATCCCTTTAGATCCATTTTAAAATAACTATTTCTGTATATGAATGAATATGGTCTAACATAATGCTTGGGTACATATGTCAATCAAATATTGCTCAATTAGAAATATGGGGCCTAAAGTGCCCCAAGAAGACCTATCCTCCAACCATTACACCACAAGCCAGTTCTGTTCAAACCTGGTAGGATGGAGTCATGCAGTTGGTTACTCTACCAAAATCAAAAACGAGAACAGCACACACCTTATGAAAGGACCACCATTATGGTGTCACATGAACCAAGGAGACTACCAATCCCTTGAAGTATATCAAATGAAGAACATAAATGTATGGGTACCCAGGATATATTCAGTTTCCAGACTTTTTATTGAAGTGGAATGGTATATTGCGCATTGATATATCGTGTTTTGTGCCCGGACATCTATGTTCTACATAACCTCATCCTACTACCTGTATGTTTCAGCAGAAATTGAGAAAAATCCATCCACGTAATGTTACTGTTATCAGTCTTCCAGTTCTGGCAAACACATGCCCTCTAACTATATGTTTCTGTTCTTATCGGATTGGGATTGTAACCTACTATTCCGCTTGTGTAGTCAATCTGCTTTATGGTTTGATGTTTAAAAAGGCATGTATAAGGTATAAAGATGAGCACTACTTCAACTTACTATTAATAAAATCACAGATTTTATTCAGCAAAAGATGAAAACAAATTACTAATTGCAAAGTAACCAATCAATAGTGGCAAAGATTCACCAAACATTACTGCATATAACAAATACAGCAGTCAGTCTATCAGAGACATGTGCAGCCCATCCTCCTTCCTATAATTTTGAAATACTACATATGTGTGTTTTTTTATGAACTTGAATTGGGGATATGCTATTTTAAAGATACGCTATCTGACATCATATTGAACTTATTAATCGGCATTAGAAGGGGAAAAAAAATACACACCACAAGCCTTGTGACAATCAAACTGAGTGTTTTTTAGCTCGCCAATCCTTGAAAATAGTATGGTCCTTTTTATTTTCTCCTTATTTTCCAAAGTGTTGAAATTTGCCCTATCTGACAGCTCTGTATTTTATAGTCCTTTATCTCCACGGGAGCTGACATATAGGCAGCCTCCTAAGTAGTCAAAGTCTGAATTTGCAGTGAAACAGTCACACAGTAGCCTTGTCCTCTCAACATTCTTCGCATCAACCTGCATTACCTTGCATTGCAGTCCAAGACTGTTTATTTCAATGGGGGAAGAGAGGCTTTTGAAAGAGGGGGGAAAAAAAACTGTTCATCTTCACATACCGTAGGAGGTGAGCGAGACAGACCTTTTATTTTTTTTAAAGTAATTTTAAGAGCATGCATTTTTCAACTTGCTGGTCAGTTGGAGTTCTATTAAAAAGCATTTTCTGCTTATAGATTAGGCACTGGCTGTTCCATTTATTCAAGTTGATACCCCCGTGGTTTAATTCGTAAGCCATGATTTTTCCTTTGCAATTTTCTCTCTGCTTGCCATTCTGTATTTGTTATATAATTGTTTATTTCTGGATGGGCCAGGATGGGTATTTCCTCGATTCAACGTGACAATATGTCAATCAAATGATGTCGTCTTGATTATGTTTATTCCTATGTGTATTATCATCTGTTTTAAGGCAATCTCTTTTGTGGGATAAGGTGTTAATTATAATATGCTCATTAAAGCATACAAAAAAGGAATAGATGGAAGATGCAAAGGTGAACAGAAAGGAATAAAGCACTGGACAGAACCAGATCCTAAATCCGTCGATTTATTTATTTATTTTTTGATTAGATGAAATAAAGAATTATTGTATCAGAAGACCGTGAGTGCAGCCCATGCTTCTAAAATATATATTTATATAGCATTTAGATGGAGATATCTCTCTCTCTCTCTCTCTCTCTCTCTCTCTCTCTCTCTCTCTCTCTCTCTCTCTCTCTCTCTCTGAGATATCTCTATATCTCTCTCTCTCTCTCTGAGATATCTCTATCTCTCTCTCTCTCTCTCTGAGATATCTCTATCTCTCTCTGAGATATCTCTATATCTCTCTCTCTCTCTCTGAGATATCTCTATATCTCTCTCTCTCTCTCTCTGAGATATCTCTATATCTCTCTCTCTCTCTCTGAGATATCTCTATATCTCTCTCTCTCTCTCTCTGAGATATCTCTATATCTCTCTCTCTCTCTCTCTGAGATATCTCTATCTCTATCTCTGAGATATCTCTATCTCTATCTCTATCTCTGAGATATCTCTATCTCTATCTCTATCTATGAGATATCTCTATCTCTATCTCTATCTATGAGATATCTCTATCTCTATCTCTATCTCTATCTATGAGATATCTCTATCTCTATCTCTATCTATGAGATATCTCTATCTCTATCTATGAGATATCTCTATCTCTATCTATGAGATATCTCTATCTCTATCTCTATCTATGAGATATCTCTATCTCTATCTATGAGATATCTCTATCTTAATAATGGAAGCATGGGCTGCACTCACGGTCTTCTGATACAATAATTCTTTATTTCATCTAATCAAAAAAAATCAACGTTTCGGTCCACACAGGGACCTTCCTCAGGACAAAGTGTCAATTACAGAGTGAAACAAACTTAGATATATACTCATATGAATTATAGAAAAGTGACTTACCCCAGGTGTGTAGTGTTTAAGCCCAGCGTTCTCCCCGTGTTACTGCGCATGTGCAAAAACACCACGCCCCCACATAGACCCGCGGCCCATACTTGATGACGTGAATTAACACCATTACCACGGCAACTCTGTCACCGTCACCATGTATACCGTCTAGGTACAAATAAACAGACGGCACCTCGTAGTGAATACCCCAAAAATATATGTGAACAGGGATAAAGTCACATAATAAAGAAAGTGAAAGGAAGATAAAAATACCTATAAAACATGCATTGAACGTTAGAGATAGTAAAGGATCCACAGTGTGTACATATACAATTTAGAGTAACCCCATTGCTATGATAAGCTAATCAGGGGAAAGCATATACATTTATAAAATCTATATACATTTTCAGGAGCTATACTCTTTCAAAGTTGGTCTCCCCCTTATTTAAACTGTGCTTTATTATCCTAAAATCCTAAGGTGCTTAAGAGATGTGAAAATTGGATAGTCCTGGTGTACTATAAATATTAGTATTGCCACAATATATCTTTAAAGTGCATATAGTTAAATATAAAGTTGCAGTTATATCATTAGTAAGAAAAGTGCATGTGCTGGTGAAAACTAAAACTGAACTAAAATATAATGAACGCCAAAATTAAATGTTTTTTTATAGTGTTAGAGAGACCTGTAACAACAAACCCCCATTTATCATGTATATAGTGTAGTCAATACTGTATTCTCCATTTCCATCAGCATGCAATTAGAATTAGAGCTTCAAGGCAGAGTTTCCGTGAATGCCCATTTTTATGGTATTGTTATATATCAATTTGAAGAAGCCAATATCATATATCTGGCTAAACATGCCTCTGTCTGCTATGTTACCAGCAAATCTGGCTATTAAAGCCCATTAAATTTAAATATCATTGTTGCTTCAAATTATAAAAAATACTGGACTATCAAGGAAACCTGTCTATCAGCTCTATATACTTAAAAACAATTTAAAACTAGCGAGGTTTATATAGCAGAACTAGCAAGATTTATATTACAGAAAGGAATAGAATGTTATCAATTCATTGAGATCCTTCGGGCAAACTGTGTCCATTTTAAATATCCAGTAAGTTTCTCTGTTCAAAAGCATCTTTCTTCTGTCACCGCCACGACGTGGTTCCGTCACGAACGTTTAACCATCCTCATTCGAATAAGAAATTTTACATTAATTATACTATTACTTGCAAAACTCAGTTTGAGAGATATATATATATATATATATATATATATATAATCTCTCTCTCTCTAAAAAACTTAACATTTAATCAGTAAGATAAAAAGTCCATGGAATGGACTAAAAGGAACAAGACTGACCACAGACTAAATAAAAAATGTATAAAAGAACGATACACAAAAGAATAAATGTATTTGCTAAAATAGCCCACTGAAACTGCTCTTGTAAAAACACGAGACACCCGGTATCTGGATGGAGATGTCAGATCTCAATAGTTTGGTGCAGAGATTAATGCAAAAGCACACTCTCTAATAACTAGTAAATAAATGTGTGACACTGTCAATTGCAACACAGTGTCTAGATTGTCCAGTGTCAAAATTGTAACTTTACAAACCTGGGGGGAATAATGAAAGAGGGGGAAAATCCATGGGAGCAGAGAAGGGGAATAAACCAGAAATCTGCTTTCTCACCTTATATGTGCCTTCAAGGGCACCTCTTACCCCAGTAAAGATTAACCCTATACTGGCCGATGTAATCAGTAAAACCTCCCCTCAATTCCCCAGGAGTAAAACCAAGTACTAGATGATATTCAATAAACGCACGGTAGTATTGTGTAGACAAGATGCTGGTTAGAGCAAGCTTGTCCCCTGCAACAGATTTCTGCTAAGGATGGCGTTCCTTAACTGCCTGGTATTCGTTTTAAGATAGCTAAAAGAAGCAAAACTTCCCCTGAGGCTGTTTCCTACAACAGATTTTTGCTAGGGATGCTGTCACAGAAATATCGCTATCATTCAACTGCCTCTTATCAGTTTTAGGATAAATAGCTAGTAAGAGCGAAGCATCAGATGAGCTAAAAAGAAATGTGCGTCAGGGGTAGCTTTTTTTACTTTGTACATTTTTTTTAAAATTTTTTTATTTATTTTGTTTGTGGTCAGTCTTGTTCCTTTTAGTCCATTCCATCGACTTTTTATCTTACTGATTAAATGTTACGTTTTATATATATCAATTAGGATTTAAGATCTGGTCCTGTCCGGTGCTTTATTCCTTTCTGTTCACCTTTGCATCCTCCATCTCTTTCTTTTTTGTACATTTACACCAGGGTTAGCCCCCGCTAGGAGGGTATGCAACTCTAGGCTCCACTTGTTCGTTTCTTTTCTTTTTTAATCTCTTTAAAGCTTATATCTGCATGCAGTAATTGGTGCATGTTCTGCGTTAAACTGTATTATTTAATATGCTGAGTTTCCATTACATTAATATTTTACAATCTATTATTTACAGAAAGCCATTACTAAAGGTGTGTCTCATGTGAGAGTTATTGTAAAAGGCTTGGGACCCGGAAGACTGGTGAGTAAATAAAAGGGGCTTTTATCATTCAGTTTATATTCGTAGTTTGTAGTATGTTGCAGTTCTGTTTTAATATTAAATGACCAGTCTAAGCACCCTAGCCACTATGTATGTAGTTGTTGTAGTACTATTACGCCGCAGGTGTCTTCTGCCTTGCACCTGCTTGTCAGAATTGACAATTTGATAATTCCTCCAATTTCATCCATATTTGAATGGCACCGATTGGCATAGAGAATCACCTGACATGCTTACCCAATCAAATCTTTCCAAATATGTATTAAATTGACATTAATACTAAAAGAGAACATCCTCCTTATCAATTCTTGCAAGTGCAGTCGGAACACTGTTTCGGATCTCCTAATTTTGGTAAAAACACTTGAACGGTATATTCGAGAATCGGGAGACGATGCCTGCAGCCTATTAGCACTATACCATTACATCGGCATGGGGTTAAGGGGTTTAGAATGCCCATTCAACAGGGGAAACAAATACAGTAGTAACAAAATATAATTTATTTATTTTTTGCATGAAGGAAGGCAGCCATTACCTCTACCTCACTGATTTTACTGAATAAATGTTGTACTAGAGTTTAAGATTTATGAAAATTATATACTGTTTATACTCTAGTATAACAAAAAACTGGGAAAACTTATTGACTCGAGTATAAGACTATAAGAATATTACTTACATTTTTTTTAATTTTTTTCATCCCCCCTCCCTGCTTGATACATGGCCAGGGAGGGGGGGCTATATTATTCCCTGGTGGTCCAGTGGATGGGCTGGGAACAAGCTGTTACTTGCCTTTATAGCAGCTTCGTTCAGCTCCCTTCTCCACTGTAAGTCTCGCGGTCTGCGTGCCGCCCGGAGCGTTGCCACACCACGGCTCTTGCGAGACTTACAGTGGAGCTGAACAGCATGGAGGAAAAGGGAGCTGAACGGAGCTACTTTAAAGGTAAGTAACAGCTTGCTCTCAGCCTCCAGCAGGACCGCTGGGCTTGTAATGAGCCCGGCGGTCCTGGTCTGTATTATGGCAATGTAAGTTTCCATAATACAGACATTGACTCGAGTATAAGACGAGTGGGGGTTTTTCAGCACAAAAAATGTACCGAAAAACTCGTCTTATACTCTAGTATATACGGTAACTCAAAAAATAAACACAATGTGTGGACTAGTAGATATGGACCCTATTTTTTTTCCATAAATTGCTTAAGAGGATTCTAGGGACTTCTGTCCTTTTCTCATTGTACTGAGGGAATTTTACATTGGGCATTTACATTCAGTTAGTTAAAGTGCTTTGTGTCTGGAGTCTGTCATATTTGGGACAACTTATGAAAGTGCCGATTTCAATAGAAATGTGCGCTTTTATAAATTCAAAGCAGAAACGTCTCCCTGGCTGTCAATCAGCCAGCCGATAAGGTCTTAATTTTTCTTCATACGTCAGCACCACGTAGCTAACCGAAGCAGCAGTCGTGCTGGGCTAGAATGCACCTGCCTGTCCCCCTTCTCATTAAGCTGTACCACTTAGGAAAGTCATAATAGCATGCTCCAGCACTGTGGCTTCTTAATGAGACGTCTCTGGTGTTTTTCCAGGCACAGACTGCAGGTTTGTGCTAGGGAAAGAGAGGGGAGCTTGTAATCATCTGCAGCTTTTTTTCAAGACCTTTTTTTGGGAGAAAAAAGTAGAATGAACAGTCAATACAAACTTTCTAAATTAAAGGACCACTGCTATGTTTCACTGAGGATTAATCCATCCTCTAGTGGCTGTCTCACTGACAGCCGCTAGAGGCGCTTCTGCGATTCTCACTGTGAAAATCACAGTGAGAAGATTCTGGACGTCCATAGGAAAGCATTGATTAATGCTTTCCTATGGGCTGTTTGAATGCGCATGCGGCTCTTGCTGACATCGGCAGAGGGAGGAGCGTGCTGCTCTAGCTGACATCGGCAGAGGGAGGAGCTGGAAAAAGGTAAGTGGCTGAAGGGGTTTTAAACCCTTCAGGTCAGTGGGAGGGGGCCCTGAGGGTGGAGGGGACCTAATGACCCTATAGTGCCAGGAAAACTATAGTGGTTCTTTAACCTTAGGAAAGTGTAGTAGAATGGCAGGTTCCTTTGGAGTACTTGATTTAGCATCATTTCTGCATGTCACACTGTCTGTCTGCCTTTCTCTGGCCTGTCCTTTAAACTGCACATTTGCATTGGTGCTGCTAATGCAAGGAGCAAAACTAATCTCTATATTAGCGGTTCCAAACTGTGTGCTACAGGGTTCTGGGGGGCCGCGACGGGCACACAGGGGAGCAGCGAGTTGTTTTCCCGGTGCTCTCCCCTCCTGGCTCTGCAGGACCGGAGTGGAGATCAGAGACCTCCCTCTCCAGCCCGCTAGCACTTTGCTGACAGCAGGCAGGGGAGTGAGAGAGTACCCGGGGAAGCTCTAACCTGCAGCTCTGCCAGGTTCTCCTCTTGTGAGCTCAGAGCGTTGCCGCGTTTACCACGGCAACGCTCCGAATCTCGCGAGAATGAACTCTAGCAGCTCCTGAGGCTGCTAGAGTTCAAGGTCGCCACCAGGACCACCAGGGATTGCAGGAAATGTCAAAGGTAAGCAGGGAGGGGGGACTTCATTTTTATTTTAATTACAAAAAAAAATATATTTCATAAGCTAATTAAAAGTTAAGTTTTATTTTTGGATTTTATAGTCCTGAGAGTGACATCTTATCTTCCTCTTTGTATTTTTGCTGGACAAGCACCGGGCAAACAAATTTTTTGGCATATGGAGTGCAGGATTATTTTCTTTGGTTATATATATATATGTTTCCCCTCCCCCCCTATACACACTGAACCCCTCACAACCTGCCCCACACACACATTGTACCCCTCATGCAATAACTGCCCCACATACACACACACAAACTACACAAATACAATGTACACACGCTACATCCCTCACACACATGCACACTGCACCCCTCTCTCTCTCTCTCACACACACACACACACACACACACACACACACACACTACAGCACCTCCCAGCAGACCCCACGTAAGTTGCAAAACCGTTCTTAAATAGTTTGACTACTTACCCTGGGAGAGCACTATGGCACTACTGGCACCATAACCACAACTAATGTAGTGGTTATTGTGCCTGGATTGTTTCTTTAAATAATCTACCAGTGCCACTCCCAAGATTAGGGGCCCAATATATGCTGCAGCGCTGTACATATACATGCAACATAGAACATTTTTTGACTTGGGATGCCTTGGAAAATTATTGAAATATTAAGGGCGCCTTGAACCTAAAAAGTTTAGGAACCACTGCTCTAGATTACTTCGTTGCACTACAATTCCATGCTATATCTGGCATTATCTGCACTTTAGGTTTCTCCTTCCTTGAAATGTAACTTATATAAATGATGCATTGTGTTTAGAATTATACTTTTTTATATATAAAGCCCACTGTTTCTCAAACCGGTCACATGGCAATGATGATAAACATATAAAAGATTTATACCAGTTTTCTGTCAGGATCTTTGAGTCAGAAAAGTAGCAAAACTATAACAAAACAAATCAAACACCGTGCATAACACACTAAATCCACATATAGGTATACCAAGTTAAAATGTATATCTTCATCTATCATTTAAGACCAGCACATACTGTGAATTGTGCCACAAATACAGTATTTCTCTCTAGACAGGGCTGTTGGCCAAATGTCTGTGTTCCCCTTAAATGACCACTACAGTGCCCTGAGGGTGCCCCCACCCTCAGGGTCCCCCTCCTGCCGGGGTGGATGTAGAGGAAGGGGTTAAACTTACCTCTTTCTCCAGCGCCGGGCGGGGAGCTCTCCTCCTCCTCTCCTCTCCTTCGGCTGAATGCGCATGCACGGCAAGAGCCACGCACGCATTCATCCAGTCTCATAGGATAGCATTTACAATGCTTTCCTATGGACGCTGGCGTCTTCTCACTGTGAAAATCACAGTGAGAAGCACGCAAGCACCTCTAGCGGCTGTCAAGAGACAGCCACTAGAGGCTGGATTAACCCTAATATAAACATAGCAGTTAGAAAAAAGTGTTAACCCTAGATGGACCTGGCACCCAGACCACTTCATTAAGCTGAAGTGGTCTGGGTGCCTATAGTGGTCCTTTAATCCAACAAGAGGTAACTTTGAGGGAGAAATATTGTATTCAATGTGTTCTGACACAAGTAATATACCTCAAAGATTCTCAGACAAGGGCTAGTCAATGTAATTTTGCTGCCATTAACCTAATGGCATGCAAGCAAGAAACTTGATCTAAGAACCTTCAGTTAATTTGCTGCTCAGTGTTACTTTAAGTTTAGATGTCATTCCAACCCCCCCACCCCACCTCCCCTGATTATTTAAACCTGTACATCAGTGTCTGCTGGTAACGCTTAAATATTGCTTGTAGATTGTTTACGTATGTTGGCTATTTTTCCACTCCTGTCCATGGCATGTCTTGAGACCCTTAAACTGTTTTATTAGGGTTTATACGTTAAGCAGTTATTTGAAAGCAAAAATGGAATTTGAAGACTTTTGCTATTTTGGCATACATTTTGCAAACCTGATTTTTCAAGTCACAGTTTAAACCCTACTGTGTTTGCAATAGGATCAGATACTATAGAAATTCCAGTAGAGATGGCTGTATTGAGATATATAATGTAATCAACTGAAAATGATTAAAACAGAACAGTCATCAAAGCATAATAATGGCACAACTATTGAAAATGGAACTTCTGTAAATGCTCTGTTTACATCAGACAGAAAATTGGAACAGTATTGTCAAATGACAACCGTTTTGTCATTTAAAAGGCAGGCTCTGTAACCTAGAATACAATGTCTTCAAGTATAAGTTTAGTCCATCTCGACTCTTCATATTGAGCAAAGTGTATGGTCAGTTTAATCTGTTATTCATGTACATCGGTTTGCTACTCTGCCAGGGAAAATAAAATGCTTGCTTTATGGAGGTGGATTACAATTACCAGGCAGATTATATGTTTAATGTATACATGAATGATTTCACTCAGATGAAAAGGAAAGGTCTAACAAGCAACATGCTTGTGTGTGTTTTTTTATTTTTTTTTTATTTTTTTTTTATTTAGAACAAATCATTTGAGTTGTGTGCACTTTCTTCAAGCTAGCATTGAGTAAAATGTCATAAGAAGTATTCAAACAAATTAAAAGGCACTTGAAAAACCTGTAATATTCTGTTAATTATTGAACTGAATGTAGTCCCTCTTCCTTATAAATGTTTACTCAGAGACTTGTAATCCTTTAATAGAAGTAAATTAAGTGTAGACATCTCTTTATAGGAAGTAAAATAAGAAATCCTGTGTATGTTCCTGAACTTGCATTCAAAGTACTACTTTAACGTTTTTCCTCTAGTCTGCCATCAAAGGGTTAACAATGGGAGGACTTGAAGTGATTTCAATTACAGACAACACGCCCATACCTCACAATGGATGCCGACCACGTAAAGCACGCAGAATGTGAAGCCTACTAAAGGGGAACCCGGCTGCGAAGAATCGGCAACAAAATCTATCCATAGACTCCATCCTTGAAAGCTGCCACTCTGCATTCAGACCCATTACAAAGCCTGCCGTGCACAGCTCAGACAGACTCTGTTGGTACAGGGTCATTCCATGAAGGGGTTAACACGAAAACTACAAAAAGAGATTTTGTCAAGACAATTTTGTGTTGATTTTTCCTCTTTTTTTTTTGCTTTTAAGATGCCTTTAATAAAATGAAAATGTCAGAAAATGTTTGACCTCACCTTTTGTGTAGCTCACGCCTCACACATATTTCTCCCTTTCTTCGATGTCCTTGAAAAGTACACAAGAATTGTATTCTCTTCAAAAATTACAGGTAATATAAATCACTGTGTAGCAAATTGCTTTTACAAACAATGGGTTATTCCTTGGCAACATACTACAGAAAAATCCATTGTAAATATAGCAAGAACGAAAGGGGGGCGGGGGGGGAGACTAGTAGAGTTGAATGTACGACACTAAAGAGGAATCTTTTCAGTGTATTTCAGATTACCATTTTTACCAATTTGCATACCTTTTAAAGCTTTTGCATTGTACCTTTAAAAAGTGCAAGGAAATATCCTGTAATTAAGCCATTGTAAAATAGCAATGTTAAACAAATACTCCTGAATATTCATAATTTTCTATCATTCTGAATACCAGCTTTAACCCCTTAAGGACCAAACTTCTATAGTAAAAGGGAATCATGTCACACATCCCATCACATGTGGGGGGGGGGGGTCTCTCTCAATGTGGTGATAACCTGTTCTGAGCTGATTAAAAAAATATCTCATATATATATATATATATATATATATATATTATGGTATATAATTTTTTTTTTTTTTTCATCTGCTACATACAACTAGTTATTCAGTCAGCTTTCTAATGTTCCCGTTCCAAATATGAATTATTGAATTAAAATAACTCTAATATTAAAATAAATGTATATATTAAGAGTAGATATTTTTTGTTTTTGTTTAGCTTTACACCTCCTTGTAAGAAAAGGGAAAAATACCCCATTAAATTTACCTGTATCTGCTCAGCAGCCAGATTTACTCATGATGAGAAAATCATGTTTGATTAACTCTGGTCCACAATCTGGTGTTTCTTATAGAGAGACATAGCACATCTATAGTGCACACATGATATACGTCACATTCGCCAAATCCAGTGCACTGCTCTCCTATGAGAAGCATGAGCCACATTCAGCGTAATAAGCGTCATTGCTCAGCAAACCTAAAGACATTCGACAATCAAAGGTCTTAAAGGGAAATCGGCTCCAGTAGCTGCCTGGCTGACAGCCACAAGGCATGTTTTCAGCCAAATGTAGACAATGCCATTTATGAGAAAAGACAAAATAAAATTTAAAGGACAACTGTCACCTGAAAATTATTTTTGTAATATAATTATCCTTTCATCGAGTTTTGAAAGGAAATATAGTTTTTTTTTTTGTTTGTTTGTTTTTTTTTGTTTTTTTTTTTAAATGATAAAAATCCATCCCCAATCTTTAATATAAGACTGGATCCTTTAGCTGTATACATGCACATTGGGTCAGATAGTGTTTAAAAACAGTCTCTATAGTCTACTCTGCTTCATTTCCTGTATACAAGCAGGAAAGACCCAACGATGGCCAATCTCCATATGGAAGCAGTGGGAGGCTAGGGCGAAAGTGCAGCAAATCACCATGTTGCGCCAAGCAAATATTGCTCTAGGAGCAGTCAGTTAATTAAGAGCCAAGTTTGACTCGGTTCTCACATGAAGACAGCCTCTAGTTCTGAGAGATGTTTTTAATTTTGCAATGAAAGCACTGCAGTTTCTGCAAAATCGCAGTATTTTAAACTAAAAAACAAGATTCCTGCGCATCCAGTATAGGTGTGCACACCCAGGTGCTACCACAATTTATTTGAGGACAAAGTTAAAGCAGCAAACGTTTCGGGCAGCAGCCCTTTGTCAATGCTCAATGGGCATTAGCATTGAGAAAGGGCTGCTGCCTGAAACTTTGAACGCAAAATAAATTGTGGTAGCACCTGGGTGTACACACCCATACTGGATGCACAGGACTCTTGTTTGTTTTTTGGTTGTATATACACTGTTGGGACTTCAGTGTGGAGTATCTGCAGCACAGGTCTAATTTTCTTTGATTATACCTTGAATTTTGTAGGGACTTTTTGCCTCTACCTCCCCCTATATATAGTATGTTAGACTAAAGTGCCACTACATTCAGAACATTTCATTGAGATGAAGTGGTCATGGTGTCTGTAGTGGTTCTTTAACAAGACAAAAGGGTTCATTCACTAAATCAGGATTGAATTGACAAATTGCTAATTTTACACCTAAGTCGCTCATTCGAAAACAACGTATCCAACTCAGCTGTTCTATTGCTTTACTTTTTTGTGTTTAAAGGCACCCTGACAACTTCATCTCATAGAAGTGGTCTGGGTGCAGTGTCCCTGGTTCTCTTAATTCTGCAATGTAAAACCTTGCAGTTTTAGAGAAACTGCAGTGTTCAGACTGCCTCTAGTGTCTGCCTACCAGTTTTACTCTGTAAAATACACTAGATGTCCTCACACTGTGCATGAGGACATTACGTGTCAAGCAAACCCCTTATGGCTTTCTTATGGGGAAGGCCTAATGTGCACACAGCGCTTGCTGCGTATGCTTGTTATGCCCCACATCTGCGGATGAGTGCGACCCAGCGCCAAGGGAGGCCAAGATGCTGCAATCAGGTATGTGTTTAAAAATATAGCTTTGTATTCCTAACCCTAAAGTTTTTCTTTACATTTGCTTCACAATTGCAACATTTTCTTTACAATTCCATTGTCCAATCAGCACAATTTTTGGTTTAGCAACAAATCCTAGAACATCCAAACAGAAGTCGACTTCAGAGAAGATTCTCAGTAAATCAGTATATATGGATCTTAAATCGTGCTGTTTAGATGTTTAAGGATTCACCACATAAGCGGCACTTTGGGACATTAGTCAACACAGCATTCTATGACTATAAGGAGTTACTGTCTCACTATATTTTCTATCAGAGAGGTAATTGCATGTAGACTTAAACAATATATCTTGTGTAAGGCAAGCCAGTGCAGATATATCTTTGCTTTAAAGGACCACTATAGTGCCAGGAAAACATACTCGTTTTCCTGGCACTATAGTGCCCTGAGGGTGCCCCCACCCTCAGGGTCCCCCTCCCGCCGGGCTCTGGGGAGAGGGAAGGGGTTAAACTTACCTTTTCTTCAGCGCCGGGCAGGGAGCTCTCCTCCTCCTCATCTCCTAATCTCCTAATGCGCATTCAGCCGGTCTCATAGGAAAGCATTTATAAGCATTTAGAATGCTTTCCTATGGACTCTTGCGTCTTCTCACTGTGATTTTTCACTGTGAGAAGCACGCAAACACCTCTAGCGGCTGTCAATGAGACAGCCACTAGAGGCTTTGGAGGCTCGATTAACCCTATTATAAACATAGCTGTTTCTCTGAAACTGCTATGTTTATTTAAAAAAAGGGTTAATCCTAGAGGGACCTGGCATCCAGACCACTTCATTAAGCTGAAGTGGTCTGGGTGCCTAGAGTGGTCCTTTAAGGAAAAAATAAAAATGGCATGCTTTTAAGTGTAAGCTACAATGTGAAATATTTTGGAATACACCATTGTATATCCTCTTAACCAGCGGTTCCCAAACTGTGTGCCGCGGAATGTTTCCCAGGTGCTATAATCATACATTACTGTTGAACAGGGGCCCAGATGGGTACCGCGGTCCTTTAAGACTGCGACCGGGCCCCTGTAATGTCAGCTTGTCACTTCCTCCCAGTATCATGCAGGGAGACAGTGTGGGAGAGAGAGGAGGCAGCTGCAGCATGAGGGGAGAGGAGCACTCCAAGAGCTGCTCCAGACCCCTTCCACCAGCAGGAACAGGACTCCAAGCCACCCTCCTGGACACATAAGGTAAGCTATTAGGAGGGTAGCTGGAGATAATAAAAAATATCACAATTATGTGTCTATATATATCAGTGTGCATCTGTGTCAGTGTGTGTCATGATATGCATCTGTGTGTCAGGGTGTGTTTTAGGTCAGTGTGTAGCTGCATCATAGTGTATGCATGTATCAGTGTTTATGTGTATGTCAGTGTGTTAAGGTGTGTCTATATGAATTTGTGTGCATGTATATCTGTGTATGTAGTAGTGTATGTGCATACATCCAAGCACATCATACACCAGCACAACATACAAACACACTTCTGCAATCGAACACAAATATTACATACAATCACACACCTGCGTTCAAACTCCAAAAGGATATGCAAACACACCACTTCACACTAATGTACATCTGCATTTAAAAGTGAACATTACATACAAACACAAACCCTGTATTAAAACACTAAAACTATAGACTGTAAGCTTGTTTGAGCAGGACCCTCTTCAACTTATTGTTCCTGGAAGTTTTTGTAATTGTCTCATTTATTGTTAAATCTCCCCCTTTGATAATATTGTAAAGTGCTACGGAATATGCCTGCTCTATATAAATACAAGCACCCCTTCAAACACCAACACTGTATATTACACTATAATGTTGGTAAATGCCATAACACCGTACAGCTATACAACCTAGAGATTTTGACTTGGGGTGCCTTGGAAAAATATTGAAATATTAAGGGCGCTTTGAACCTAAAAAGTTTGGGAACCACTGCTCTAAACAATAAATTGTGGTTAAATCACAACCCTGTTTTAAAATTTGAGGCCATAATATGAGTTCCAAGTGTAGCAGAACTAGCTAACTATGTAACCATGAAAATCACAAAAGAAGAGTTAACTAGTAATCTAGGTTGAAAACGGGCCAAAGTCCATCTTCAACATTTAAAATCCGTTACTTTATGTGGTTGGTCAAAAAGAAGGGGAAAAAAAAACAACTAGTGATTTTCAATTATGCCACAAAAAATGAAAATATCCGTCTTGTCTCAATAATGGCAATCAGATTTGTCCTTGGATCAGCAACCAGTTCATCTACATATTTATTATAGCCTTGCATATTCTTTTTTGTAAAATATATTCAGCCCCTTCTTTTTAATTCATCACTATGAATAAATCCAATTTTCTGCATTTTTTTTTACATACGAATTCTCTTTGTACCTTTCTAGTTTTTAACAAAATGTGACTAAATGTATTTCAAGTGCATGGAAGATTTTTTTAAATTATTTTAACTGCAATATATTAAATCTTATAGGGATTTTTTAACATTTTTCTATATGCATTTTAAAGTATATATTTAACATTTAGACTTTTTCCTGAATCTAAAAATCAAGAATAAGCAACTCGCCTGTACAGAGGGGGACCCAAAAAAAAAAAGAATCAGGAGGGTGGTAACCTTTTAGCTGGACTTGCTTTTTGCCTTGATATTTTAGCTCTAAGTACTTTTATATTGTGATTGTAGATTAAGGTCTCATAAAGGTCATGGAGCATTGCAGATAAAAGCAAAAGCAGGGGGGAAAAAAGCAATGCACACATAAACAAGGTGTATCTAAGGGGATCGGATAATATGCAGCTAGGAACACAATTATAAATAAAATGCCATAGAATATAAAAGAGAATGTGTACAATGCATGGAAAACCTTTCTCTAATCTTTAAATCGCAAGAATTAGGTTTTCAATAATACATGTAACACAGGTCTATATATTTGTCATTCTCTGCATTTGTCAAATAAACAAACCCTTATTTTTCCTTTCCTTTTTTTCCCCCCTTGTAGTAATCCTAGGATTATATTCTGTGTGCGTAAAAGTGGCCTCAAACAGAAGAGCATTGGTGCATGTGCTCTCGGATATATTTGTAAGCTGTTATTAGCTTTGGCTTAGTCCACTGCTCTGTTATTAATAATTACCTAATTGTACTTTGTCTCTTTAAGAGACAGAGAGAGATGAGGTGCCATGGTAACCACTCTGTATTTAACTCACTCAAGACCTCATTATAGGCAGCAGTGCAGTTGGATTTTTTTATATGCTTATGCATGAAGCCCTCGCTGCTGTTAAGCTTGTAGCGCTTTCAAGAGTTGCCATTAGAGCCTGAGAGGGAACTGTTCTAGACCTCTAAAACATATAACCGAGCCCTGATTTATATATCATTTATTTCGTGTTTTCTATTTTAACCTTCTGAACCCCAAAGGTTTGCTCACAGTGCTGAACACTAGTAGGGTTATTTATAAAAGTGAGAATTGTCTAGTATTCTAAGTGAATTCAAATGAATTTCAGAGAAAGTAAATGAATTGGATCAAGTATCCAAGTCAGTTAAGCTTCCAGTTCAGCTTTTTATCGTCAAAAATTTTAAATTTACTTTGAATTCCAGATTATTCTCACTTTAGTATATAACCATGTAGATGAGGAAGAAGAATAAATTGTAGCATGTTCTGAAAGAAAGAACTCTCCATTCATGATTGAACTATCTATTGCAGATCATTCTAAAGGGTTAAAGAAAAAATGGTCGCTGTTCAGTATCAGTTTTTTATAAAACATGGTTGGACGCAACACTAGTTTAAAGGGACACTATTATCACCAGAACAACTACAGATTAATGCCGTTATGGCATTCTATGTCAACCGCATTTTAACAGGCTTTAAAGCTGTGGTGGTGAACTCCGTAATAGGTTTCAGCACCATGTGCTCTGGGTTACTTAACTACCCCATGCTCCACTTCTGGGTGACTGCCCGACAGCCCCTTCAGGTGAATAAGGCCCCCCCACCCCCGGCCATGAGATCGCTCTGCCAAAGTCACAATAGCAGACCAAGGACCTGCCTGGGTTGTTAGGCAGACCCCCAAAGGCTGAAAAAAGTAAAAAGAAAAAAAAAGAATTCTTAATGCCATAAAATATAACGATATAATTTCATACAAAGTGTTTTTATATTTATATAAAGGCAAACAAGGCATAATGCCGCACGTACGCAATAGCCTCTCAATGTTTTCGTATGAGAAAGCATTGGATTGGCTGAGATTATCAATTTTGCTGCAGTTGCCATTAAATGTGTGAGTTTGGGAGTTGTTTTACAGAAGCAGTTGTAGGTCTCCCCTAACTTTGATCCTCGTTGTATTAGAATCTTAATGTGTTTGACTTCAAAGCTATTTTGTTGTTGTGCATTTACTCCTGGTCAAATAAGGGACTTCAGTCCCAAACCCCTGAACCAATGGCTGGTGGCCTTGCATTCTTGCACCATTCTATTGAAAGTAACTTAAACTACTAACTGCCTTTTTTTTAACTGAAAATGTAGTGTGACTCTATGAGAATGGCCCAGCAGAGTGTAATTTGAGTATTCTTATGTGAAAAATTAAAACGTCTTTCTCTGAGAACACAACACATGAATAGGTATGGCACACATATGTTTTTAGCCATAGCTATCTTAACTTCACTGCCAAATGGGAAACATTTCAGGTGATGCATTGAACTTGTCAGTGAAGCGATTGAATTCACTATATGAACATGTCTATATATGATAATGTAGCTCTGCAGCTCTAATATACATGAAAAATATGAAGCTATTTTTCAATGATATCTTAAGTTCACAAACTGTATATCTCTTGTATCATACTTGCAGACGAAAATTTCACCTGCAAAGAGTGGTTTTATTGTTGTTAAATAGAAAGGTAAGAGGTCAGCAAGATATTTGCATTTCGGTTCTGTGCAACCTGCCTTGCCGGATGAAAATTAAACAAACTCAGGACATACGCTCTTTAGTGGTTGAACATGATGAGATTATTTAAAAACATGTATGAGAACAGACTTCTTGCAGTTTATCTGCGAACAGACTTCTTGCAGTTTATCTGCCATCATGTGACCTAATTCTGCCCCATTCTGTTGTATATTATCTTCTATAATTGGTCTTGTTTTTAAAGCACTTTAGATAATATAAGAAAGGTTTAAAAAAAATGATCTAGTTAAATTGTTAAACTGGTTAGCTGACTAGGTCACTTCACACAAAGCTTTGACATAAAGCTGTATAGCAGCAATTATTATGTGCTGGGCTAAGTATATTACACACACATTGATGGACTGACTGCATTTTAATATTGATCATGCCCCAGATGGGCAAAGAAGTTTGTAGCCCTCCTACAATAAAGACAACCAAAATAATATATATAAATCGTAAAAATAAAATATCAGATATAAGAAGAGGCCATAATCCTCCCAGAATGCCAAATTGAATATGTAAATAAGCATAAACAACCATTACTTTTTTCAGAATTTTACATCACAGGAGGCTTCATATTTGATTTACTCTCTTTACTGCATCTCCAAGCAGCAAAAACATTAGTCAATCAGAAAAAAAGAAAAACTGAGTATAAAATGCCTCCTCACAGGAAGGACCTCCCTTTTCATTGCTGCTTCATGCCAGATAACCGATCAGAGTATTGTTGTCTCCTCATTCTGTCTTTATACCTACTGTGGCGAACAGAACCTCGGCACAGGCTCCTGGAGGAGCCTCCTTGCCAGCCTCCTGCCCCAGGACTATGGCCCCTGCAATAGATCTTGGCTAATATACTTTTAAAAAAGGCTCTGTTCGTGCAATTGGGATTATATCGTTCAGGAACCAAACAGCCTCAAAAACCAGAAACCAACTTTTTAAGCTTTTTTTTGAGCTTTTTAAGCACAAATGATACTTTGTAACAATTTCCACCACAGTGTTCTAAGTGTTCGTCTGGGTGGCCGCATTTCGTATGAACGACCATGAGGTGGTGGCCATCTTGTTCCCATGAATGCAGGCAACAGTGTTTGGTTATGAATCTCATGGAACTAAAATCGGACACAGAAACTCTGGAACACTGCTGTACTTCCATCATTCGGTTCTACCCCACTTAGAAAGGCACTGTTCCCACATTCCCACAAACAAGGGGAACAGACTACACAAGAAATTTAAGTATTCCGTTCGGAGTTTTATGTACTTTTGTGCACCCGAAAAGAGACTCACCGTTGGCCCTGATTCCCTGGAACTGTTTTGGACCATGTGCACGGTCGGTCAAATAGGTGACTTCCATGAAAAGCCCGAACCTCTGAACCGATCTGGGTGATTTATGGATATGTTGGTCACCCAGATCGGGGCTATTAGGGGATGTGACTTTTGTGGTGTTTTCATGTGTTTCGGGGGCGCTTTATTTTATTTTTTTAAATTGTATGTTTTGTACCTGAGAGATAATTTAATTATATGTTTGTGTGCTCAAGTAATTATCTCTCAGGCACAGGGGAGGAGTGTGTGGAATGTTTGCTTGTAACTAGCCTCCTCTCAGGCCTAGTGGGGAATGCCCCTGGAATGTGATTAAGGAAACCCCCTGCATGGGGAGTTGCATAAAAGGCCGCATGTGGCTTCCATTAAACCAGTTCAAGTTCATCCCCAGCATAGAGCCTTGTTGCAGGTCTGTGGGAGAAGACTATACAGGCTATATCACAAGCTCTTGTAAGAGCTATCCTGCTATACTCTCTGGAGTAGGAGAGGTCTATCCACTGGAAGCTGGATCCCTGACTTGGGTCCAGGGTGGGTGGAGGACAACGAGACCCCAGCCAGCCTGCAGCAACTAAGGATCTACAGTGCTTATGATGTTTTTTGGAGTGTTTGGACTACTCGGTGAGCACTAGGAAGCAGCGATTGGTGGAGATACCCAGTCGGGGTGCCAGGCAGTCTGCCACATCTGGTGGTAGCGGTGGGATGGCTTCCTAGTGAGTGGAGAAGTATCCTGAAGACACCAGAATCGTGAATTACAAATAGAGGGACACTGCTAGCATCCGTTCAGCGTCCCTGGCTGCAGAGGAACTCAGGAGGATGGAGCGTGCTAGCCCCGAGGGCAGCGTCCCCAGAGTTCCACTGGAGACTACAGTGCAACATGGCCCAAGGGGAGGGTCCTGTATCTGAAGAGAGCCTACTGGACTGGAGAGATGCCACTAGGAAGGAGATTTAGCAAGTGGCCCTGGAGGATGTGCACCGGCAGCAGAGAGAGAGCCTTTCAAGCAAAGGACAGCTGTTCCAGGTATTAGTTGCCAAATGGCTGCCTCTCCTGGAAGAGCAACCCCTAGAGGACTGGGTGACTGAGCTTGAGAGCCTGTTCAGGAAGGAGCTGTTCCTTGATGAGGCTTACCGGGCGCTGGGGTAGTACGCAGCTCGGCACGACCAGTGAATGGCTGAAGACAGTATGCCAGAGGGAGAGGACTATAATGGCCCAGGCTTATTGTGGGAGGCCTTTGAGAAAGACATTGACTTTGGCAGCTCGGCAGAATTTCTGCAATGGGAAATCCACAATACCAGGGATTCCCTGATGGATCTTCCTAGATCTGATGACCTAGGGCCAGACCTGATCCATTTGGCCACCATGGAATGGGAGTTGGAGCAGTATTACCAACACCTGCACAGCTCGGTTCGGCCACCGTATCTCCTGCAAGGGGAGCAGGATAGATGGGTGGCTGATCCAGACCTACCACACTCTGGGTGGGAAGAATTGGCTGCGGCAACTCCTATTTCCCAACCAACTCTAGAAATAGAAAACCTCCTAGACTGGTCAGGCAGTTGGCCGGTGCAGATGGGACCGCGATCTCTGAATCAGCCTTAAAGAGATGCTGGGTAGCCGACCCAGATCCCCAACATAAACTAATCTCTCTGGAAGGGAGGAAAGTTGGAAGTACAGGGAGGGTGGACAGTTTGTCCTACTCCCCAGCGGCAGCCGGAGATACAGGAACAGGGAACAGCTGTTTAATCTTCCCAACTTCAGGGGGGTCCTCTATACTGGTCCTGGGAGGAACCCCAATTGGCAGGTGGAGATGGGGCCGAGGTCTCTCCACTGGCCCTATAGGGATGCTGGGCAACCGGCCCAGATCCCCAACTGCAGCTGATGTTACTGGAGGAGAGGACAACCAGTCCCCCTTCCCACCCAAGCTGGAAGTACCAGGAGGGAGGACAGTCGGTCCTACTACTCAGTGGCAGCGTAATCGGTTTCCCTCCCCAGCAGCAGATGCCCAACCCAGCTCTGGAGATAGTGGATGGGACGGCAGTCTACACTAAACCCCTTCCAGTGGAAGAACTGGCATCCGGGCAGAGCTCAGTTTGCCACTGCCCTCCCTTTCTTCATTGTCAAGGGCCTGATCAAAAACAGAACAATGCAGCAGAAGCACTGGCTATGGGACAGAGCGCCGCTGGTCTCTGCCCACTAAGCCCAGATCGCGCCAAGACTAGGAACAAAGGAGAGACCGGGGGTGACGGACACCCACACAGCAACCTGGGACAGACAGGACAGAGCCTGACACTGGAGGTTACTAGGTCAGCTACTTGTTGTTGAGTGGGCTGCCCGACTGACTCAGGTACTGACCAGCAGCAGGTCAGGTACCTGGTTAGTCTTACCTTGGGGGCGGAGGATATGTGGCGAACAGAATCTCACCATGGGCTCCTGAAGGAGCCTGCTTGCCAGCCTCCTGCCTCAGGACTATGGCCCCTGCAATAGATCTTGGCTAATATACACCCTGT
Organism: Pelobates cultripes; assembly: GCA_933207985.1. Lineage (NCBI taxonomy): Eukaryota > Metazoa > Chordata > Amphibia > Anura > Pelobatidae > Pelobates > Pelobates cultripes. Next base: position 89,170,811 of record OW240914.1, on the reverse strand, counting down.
TCTAAATTATCATGCAAATGATATTTTTCTCATTTACCTAAATAATTGATGTAAATAACAGTCAGCATAATTCTCATGTTATCAACTATTAAGAGTACAATTCAAATTGTATTGAACAAACCTCCTAATGATAACAGTATTTTTTTAAACATAAAAAACTTACAATGCGGGGGCGGAGCCTAACAGCGGAGCTGAGCGGTCGCAACTTACTGGAGCTCCGGCTACACCGCGACGATTCGGGAAAAAACACAGCTTTGATCAAGCTGTTTCGTACCGGGTCCAACCACGAGCAGCTGGGGAGTCACCCGGAGACTGCCTGGAGCAACAACTGCAGCGCTAGCCCCATCACTCGGGTCTGCAGCACGAGTTGGGGCCTACCACATGCGGGCAGGCGGGAAGTGGCCATTCCCCCTGCTAAGGTACAGGGTGACTCAGCTCCCACAGTAGACCCCACCAGAGACTTGCCTCACCAACCCCCCCCCCCACCGGAGAGGGAGATCCCGGTATCATACACATACCCACAGACGATATGGGGCGCAAGCATAAAAGACAGCTCCAGACAGACAGGCCTGCAGTGCAGGACATTAGACTATCCTTTGGGAGGGCACCCCAGCAAACACCCACAAGGGCGGCAACTGAGCAATACAGTGAGCAAGATGCCTCTGATGACTCCCCTGAAGAAGAGGATTATACCATCTCTCCTCACCCAGATGGAGTGTACCAGAGAACTAACTCAGATGAGGACTCATCCCCCGCCACAAAGGGAGATATTAAAAAATTGCTCCTAGATCTGAGAACAATGTGGAAGGCCGACCTCCAGGAAACACAAACTGAGGTCAAGGCCCTGCAGCATGAGATGTCTGCAATGGAGAGCAGAGAACAAGCCAGGGACGCTCAGCTCCAGACCACTACACAACATGTGGAGGATCTCACCTCACAAGTTAAACAAATAAGCAAAATGGTGCTCACACTGGAGTCCAGACACAGGCGTCGGAATGTGCGTCTGAGAGGTCTACCTGAACAGGTTGAGGGGGGGGACACGCTGCAATATGTTCAAAAGCTGTTTACCTCAATGGGCATTCACAGCCCCACAGGCACACCTTGCATCCTGGCCGCCTTCCGAATACGCAAATCCGCAGCGGCACCAGCAGGCGCACCGAGAGATGTCATTGTGACAACCAAAGACATTGCGGTGAGGACCGCTATTATGGCTAAATCCAGATCTATGGGCCAAGTGAGTTTCGAGGGCCATAACCTCTCCATCTACAGCGACCTCCCATTTACCATCCTGGCGGAAAGAAGACAGCTGGCCCCAGTGGCTAGGAGGCTGCGGGACTGCTCCATCAGATACCGATGGAATGCGGATGGATCTTTGGCCGTCACACAAGGCACAGAAACATTCACCCTAACTTCATCAGATAACCCAGAGACTCTCTTTAACAAACTGGGCCGACCAACCGCCAACATGCCAGAAGAGACAAACCGAGGGGGAAAAACACATGAGAAAAAGGCCATGGGAAGAGCGAAACAACATAGCAGTCCGACCAAGAGACACCTGCCTAACACCAGAGACAGTTCTGAATCGCCATAACTGTTACCAAGGAACTGTCGGAGTGCTGTTCCCTTCAATGCTGCCATGTTCTATAAATTTTTCTTTTTTCTTTTTTTGTTTCTACATATATATATGCATATAACCTTTTATTCCTTATATAAAGTGTCAAGATCTGCGGACACCTACTGCCCGCTGATGCAATATATCATTATACATGACTTTTCTACTGCCAGGCTTGTAATTCCACATAAATGCTGTGGTTGAGTTTGTATCTGCTGTCGTGACACTATGAGCATGTGGTATATGAACCTATACTTGCCTAGCACGTGTTAAACTCTGCTTGCTGTTCCTATAGTTAATTTGCAAGTTTTAGACCATGTTTGACTACTTAAGTGCTAACTAAATAACCTAAACTATCAGCTCAACTTAGCCTACTATTCTTGAACTCACCAGTCTGACTTATCTAAAGTTTACTCTTTAAAAATTGTGCCTAAACATCAAATGTCACATCTTGTATTGCATAGTTAATTTCTATATACCTCAATACTGCTGTTGTGGCATACTGAGGCTGTTTGTTAATTTGTGCACAACAAAAATAAAGAATTATATAAAAAACTTACAATGCACTGTTCCAAATTATTACGCACAGTAAGTTTCAAAACACTTTATATCTTGTAAAGAACTGAAAATTGTCATTTGTTGTGTTTGGAGCATATTTACTGAAATCAAAAGCTATTTCAATCAAACGTATAACAACATTTTAACTTTTATAAACATTTTAACAGGTCACGTTACATTTTAACATAGGACCCCTTATTTGATAGCAGCTTCACGAGTATTGCATCCATTGAACTTGTGAGTTTTTGGACAGTTTCTGCTTGAATTTGTTTGCAAGATGTCTGTTTGGATGTAAACTGCCTCCCACCCAGTGGCGTCGCTAGGGGGGGGCCAGAGGGGGCCATGGCCCCCCCTACATCATGCTGTGCCCCCCCTTGGGCCCCCCCAAATGCCAGCAACTTGCTGGCCATGGGCTTCCCTCAGACTGTAACAGCCTGCTACAGTCCGAAGGAAGGCAGGAGAGAGCTGCTGGGGGCTGTCTGTGGCCGGAGGGAGCACTGATTGGCTCCCCGGCACAGGCCCCGCCCCCAAATGAAGCCCCGCCTCCTGTCGATAAGCCCCGCCCCCGCCGTAAAGCAGCAGCCCATGCTGCTGCAGAATATGGCTGCCTGACCCCCAGCAACAGACTCCAGTGACAGGTAGGCTGGAGGGGGGGTGTTCACACACACACATTGCCCCCCATACTGCCCTATACACACACATTGCCCCCCATACACACACACACACTGCCCCCCATAGGCACACACTGCCCCCCATACAGTCCCCCCATACACACACATTGCCCCCCATACTGCTCCCCATAGACACACATTGCCCCCCATACTGCTCTCCATACACACACACTGCCCCCCATACACACACATTGCCCCCCATACACACACACTGCCCCCATACACACACATTGCCCCACACACTGCCCCCCATACACACACTCTGCCCCCAACACAGCCCCCCATACACACACACTGCCCCCATACTGCCCCCATACACACACATTGCCCCACACACTGCCCCCCATACACACATATTGCCCCACACACTGCCCCCCATACACACACTCTGCCCCCCCATACACATACACTCTACACACATACACTATCCCCATACACACACACTGTATGGACTCAGCAGTCTGTGTGTGTGTGTATGGACTCAGCAGTCTGTGTGTGTGTGTGTGTTTGGCCTCAGCAGTCTGTATGTGTGTGTATGAACTCAGCAGAGTCTGTTTGTGTGTGTGTATGGACTCAGCAGAGTCTGTGTGTGTGTGTGTGTATGGACTCAGCAGAGTCTGTGTGTGTGTATGGACTCAGCAGTATGTGTGTGTGTATGGACTCAGCAGTATGTGTGTGTGTATGGACTCAGCAATATGTGTGTGTGTGAATGGACTCAGCAATCTGTTTGTGTGTGAATGGACTCAGCAATGTGTGTGTGTGTGTGTGTGTATGGACTCAGCAATCTGTGTGTGTGTGTGTGTATGGACTCAGCAGTCTGTGTGTATGTGTATGGACTCAGCAGTCTGTGTGTGTGTGTATGGACTCCGCAGTCTATCAATAATTAAAATTCCTGTGAGTTGTTGTGTAGGAAGGGCCCCAGTGCATTGCTTTGCCCAGGGGCCCTTAACTCTGTTAAAATGGTACTGCTTGTGTGTGTCAGTGAGCTTCTATTTAGTGAGCATGTGTGTGTCAGTGAGCTTGTCTTTAGTGAGCTTGTGTGTGTGTCCCTGAACTTCTTTGTAGTGAGCCTTCTGTTTATACAAGTGAGTGTCTGTAGTAAGCTTGTGTGTGAGTCAGAGAGTTTTGTCTGTCAGTAAGCCTATTTGCGCATGTCAGTGAGCTTGTGTGCTTACTGTACTATATATATATATATATATATATATATATATATATATATATATATATATTTTGACTTGTAGGAATGGCATACGTTTTTTTTCCAGGGCTGCTTTGGATTCCCAGGGATTCCCAGTTTGGCTCTGCCAGCGAGTGCACTTTACCGCTGAATAATCTGTGTGAGCTGCCGCACACTTTAGCCCTATTACACGCGTCTGGGAGCTGCTGTTGACAGGTACTAGAAGTCTAGAGATTGGGGTATATGCTCAGCTATCTGTATAATACAGATCTGTGTGTATAAAATATCCCGGGACAGTCAGTGCTTCCTGTATAGTGCTGCTTTCTGTCTTGGGATATTATATGCAAACAGACCTGTATTATACAGAGAGCAGCACTATACAGGGAGCACTGAGTGTCCCAATTTATTATACACACAACCCTGTATTATACAGAGAGCACTGACTGTCCAGGGATATTATACCCAGACAGTAATTGATAGCTGTGCTGCAAAATGTCCTTGGAAATTTTTTTTCAAATGTTGGCAACTATGGCACTGTATCAAGGATAATGTGTTTGTTTTTTTAATAATCCCTGGTGGAAAATAATGAATCCTCCACCAGGTATTATTAAAAAAACAAAACACATTGTGGCGGGGGCGTGGCTTAACATGCGACAGGGGCGGGGACAAACTGTGATGAGGGCGGGGTTAAATGTGCCCCCCTATTTTGTCACTGGCCCTCCATGTGCCCCCCCGAAAAATGAATCCTAGAGACGCCACTGCTCCCACCCTCATAGATCTTTTGCTTGAGAATGCTCCAAAGGTTCTCAATAGGATTGAGGTCAGGGGAGGATGGAGGCCACACCATGCCTTTCTCTCCTTTTATCCCCATAGCAGCCATTGATGAGGTATTCTTTGCAGCATGACATGGTGCATTGTCATGCATGAAGATGATTTTATTATGGAAAGCATAGTTCTTCCTTCTGTACCAGGGAAGAAAGTGGTCAGTCAGAAACTCCACATACTTTGCAGAGGTCATCTTTACACCTTCGGGGACCCTAAAGGGGCCGACCAGCTCTCTTCCCATGATTCCAGGCCAAAACATGACTCCACCACCGCCTTGCTGACATCGCAGCCTTGTTGGAACAGAGTGGCCGTCCACCAACCATCCACTACTCCATTCATCTGGACCATCCAGGGTTGCACGGCACTTATCAGTGAAGAGGACTGTTTAAAAATTAGTCTTCATGTATTTTTCTGCCCAATGCAGCCATTTCTGCTTGTGAGCATTGGTTAGTGGTGGCCGAATAGAAGGTTTATGCACAGTTGCAAGACTCTGGAGGACTCTACACCTTGATGTCGTGGGACTCCAGAGGCACCGGCAGCTTCAAATATGTGTTTGCTGCTATGTAATGGTATTTTAGCAGGTGCTCTCTTGATCCGATGCATGGATCTGGCAGAAATCTTCCTCAATTTGCCTTTATCTGCACAAACCCATCTGTGCTCTGAATCTGCCACAAATCTCTTAATAGTGCGATGATCACGCTTAAGTTTTCGTGAAATATCTGTTTTCATACCTCGTCCAATGCATTGAACTATTTCACTCTTTTCGGCAGCAGAGAGATCATTTTTCTTCCCCCTATTGCATGAAAATTGTGCTCTGCTTAATAATGTGGTTTTTCCTTAAATTAGGCTCACCTGGCAATCTAATTATCACAGGTGTCCGAGATTGTTTTCAGTGATCAAAAGAGCCCTGAGAGACAATGCCATCCATGAGATAAACTGAAAAAACAAAATATTTAATCTTTGTGACACAAATAGAATTTGCATAATAATTTGGAACAGGGTGTACTTTAAAAAGGCTCTGTTCGTGCAATTGGGGTTATATGGTTCGGGAACTGAACAGCGTCATGAACCAAAGACCACCCGGGAGCTTGTTAAGCCCAATTGATACTTTGTAACAATTTCCACTGCAGTGTTCAACTCTGAAAGTCATGAAGACTCTGATGTTCTTCTTAAAGAGCTCACACATGCCCCTCAAAAAGGAACAAGCATTGGAAGGGCAATTCTAAATCTGTGTCAAAGTAAAAATAGTGGCCAAGAAACAAACGGTTTCAATGACCCGAGACACCCATTGCCCTCTAACGAAGGAGATGATGACTTGCCCCCCCACCCTGAACTGTGGACATAAAGAATGGGTTGGAAGATACCCACCATACTCCTAATTATGTTTGCAACATAAGTTATGGTTAAGGAAATTACTAAGCATAGAGGTCCGCAATCTCCTTAGAGCAAGGTAAGCCAAACCTTGGAATTTAATCAGACCATGATCTCCTATATGGCCCACAGTGGCAGAGATCTTCGCAAGGGCATCAAGTGTGGTCTCCGGATAAACTAAAAACAACAGAAGGGGTAGCGCCACAGAGTAGAAATACCTAAGGTACAGTGGGAAACAACTTAGATAGGAAAAAATATATAAATAAATAAATGGTTATATATACGGACATGTCCGGATTATAGAGCCCAGAGGTAGGAAAAGTCCAAAACTAGTATTGCAATATGGATGCAAATGTACATTAGCCAGGGGTGGTATGCGGAGGTTTGAGAAGGATTCTTCTATAGGGATGTCAAAGATGATCAGCAGTGGATCCATATATGGAAAAAGAAAGGAGATGATGGTGCAGTATGTACTGGCAGTGAGAGTATAAAATATATAATAGATATAGTCCTACTCACATTTTATGGAGCTAGAACTAGCTCTAGTATAGATAGTGTGCAGTGGTACAATCCCCACTTTAAAAGATACGTGAATATAGCTTCTCAGTTGGGTGAGGACCATAAAATATAAAAACAAACGACAAATAGTGCTCACAGTTTAAAATACTAAAAATATGGATAGCAAATATTTTACTCACTTGTTCCAGAGCAGGCAAACTGCTCTATGGATAGGGCGTGGGTGAAATAATCCCCACCGAGGATATTGCTTGGAAGTGATGTTCACTAGAAATAAAATCAGGCAGGTACTGCCAGGCAGTACAGGATAAAAATAATAAAATAGTATCAAAAATAAAATGTAGAATAAAAAAGTGTAAAATAGCACAGGAAGTAACCAAAATACCTTTATTTATACATAATAAAATATCCAGATAAAAACCACAATGCATTTCACCTTAAAAGGCTTTTTCAAGTGGAGGTAAGAAAAAACTGACCTGGCATTTTAGGGTTTATACAGGGATTGTGGGTAATTACCTAAAAAACGAATTTGGCACCAGAATGACATCATATAAGGGTGAAAAAAAAGAAATTAATATTGTTATTTTTAAAATTGCTAAAGATAAAAAAAAAGGCTATAGGTATGTGTATATGGATAACAAAAAACAGAAAATAGAGTCAGCGCTAAAATATCAAAAGAAATACACAAGGCAGAAATCCCAAACAAGAACTCCCTCACGTGTGTGTATGATGAATATTGATAAAATTATTAAAAACAAGGTTTACATTTAACTTTATTTTAGACATGATGGGATAGTGTATTGTGGGAAATGTAGTGCAGTATGGCAGCCGGGGAGGGAGCAGACGGAGGTGAAATGGTTGAAAATTAAATGCGATAGATAAAATGGACGGGGAGAGAAAGTGGGAGGGACAGGGGTGGAGACGAAAGGTGTCAGCGAAAACTAAGGATAGAAAGAAGTGGGCAGATTGTATGTGCTGGGGGGGCAAGCGAGATAGTAGTAATCTAAGGGAAGTGGACGGACAGCTAAAGTGGGCGTGAACAAAGGTGGAGCGAGCGTGGAAAGGGCAGGGAGTAGGAGGGGGAGATGACAAAAGGGATGTGCGAGATGGGCGGGTAGGGGGGAGTGGTATGTGAAGAACAAGAAAAGGAGAAGAAAGGTGGGCGTGCACTAGGGTGGGAAAGGCAAACAGACCAGATATGGGGGGGGGAATAAATCTTCGCAAGGGCATCAAGCGTGGTCTCCGGATGATGCAGGATAAACTGCTCGATATTGTTGGACCACTGGCTCAGAGACTTTATCTGGCAGATGACGCCTTGTTCAGGGTACTCCATTAGGTGCCAACGACATCAGAGAATGGGGCCAAAGGTGCGTGTGTCTATAGGGCGAGGCAAATGCGTTTCTAGCTCCAAAGGAGTCCAAGGGCTTGGTCTTACAACTCAAGCCTTGCTCTTTGGAGAGACCATTATAAAGGAACTTCAGAGGCACAAGAATCTCTTCTCCTCTCTTAACAAAACACAATCTTCTATGAGGAAGGTCTATCACAATCCAACGTCAAGAAGTATTTTTTACCAGGGCTGGTTGGCAAAGCGATCGGGCAACCAAGAGGTTCTGGCCTTTGGGTTTCAGGTCCTACCATTTAAATGCATTCTATCCAGAGGTCCTTTGAAGAAGCTTGTTCCCTTCCTCTTGTGGTTCCGATAGAGGATGTAGCTCCCGAACCGAAAATCAGGCCAAATTCGCTTCAGGTGAATCAACAAATATTTTTCGCCTGCATCTCATTGCAGTAAAAATATGTACAAAGGATCAGCGCTAATATACTAGATCTTACAGAGATAAATATAAGGCAGCACACCTGAACAATAGGGCTCCCTCACAGGCCCTATAGAGTAGACAAAACTAAAAAAGGTGAAAGGGGAAGCGGCGCCACAGATGAAATAAAATATAAATAAACCTGATTATACAGGCACATATACAAGACACTATATAAGAGTAAATACATACAAGATAAAAAACCAAAAAGAGTTTGAAATATGGATAATGAATAATAATCAAGAGTCCAAAGATTACGTCCAAAAGAGTCTATGCCTGATAAATGCAGCAAAAAAAAGTCCAAATAAAACCTTGTATAAGAAGTCAATCACAATCTTGTCAGGGGAAGTATTCCTCAGTAACGTATGGACATGAGATATTCGTGAAATCCATATGAAAAAATAAAAAGACAGCAAATAATGGTACAGTATATCCCAACAGGTACTAAGTATTAGTTTTAGAGGTCTGTATGGTCCTACTCATTGCAGGTCATCTAATTAATTTCTTCCGCAAAAAGATGGAGGTTAGGCTCCCAGTCATCAATCTCAAACCCTTCAACATACCCGATAAGTATCGCTATTTCAAAATGGAAGGGATCTATCTTCTCAGAGATTTGATTCAAAAGAGAGGTTTGTTCACACAACTGGATCTCTAGGACGCATACTTATCATTGCTGTCCATCCTGAAAGCTGTCAGTTCCTAGGGTTCATGTGGCAAGACTGTCCTCTGCAATCTGCATGCCTTCCATTCTGACTGAGCTTCACCCCTCTGTGATTCACTAAGTTGCTAAAACTTGTTAAGACACATATCCAAACTCACATGTCTGAGCTCAAGGGATCCAATGTATAATTTCCTTAAACGACAATCTGGGCTATGCTCCCAAACTCAATATGTGGTAAACCTATTGGAATCCTTAGGCTTTGTGGTGAATTGAGACAAGTTAGCCTTATTGCCTGCTTGGAGAATATGATTCCTGGGATTCAAGATTGAGTTGTGTGTATTCTACTACCCGAGATCGCCAAAATTTGAAAGGAAATTTTCAGAATCCTTCAACAAGAAACTCTACCACTATGCCTCCTGGCTTGTTTGATTGGACTCCTTTCATTGTCTTTCCAGGCTCGCTCTATTGTGGAGCCATGCAGCATCTGAAAGCTCAGTATCTCAGGCCATCTGGGTCTTACAATTAGATCTGTCTCTCTTGGTTTTTACAAGATTTCCCTCATAACGCAAATCTTTCACTTTGTCAGCTTTCAGTGAACTGTACTGTTTTACTATGCCTTTTATCTTTTCAGAGGGTCTGAGATGTCTATGCTTTTGTCATTGACATCTTACATTTTTTTCAAGGGCATCACTTTTTTTTGTTTTGTTTTTTCATTTGGAATTTTTATTTTATTTTAAGAATAAAGGAGAAGGGGGTACAGAAAAAAGAAGGGGTGGAGGGGGGGGCGGGGCGGGTGAGAGGAAAGGGCATTAGTTTTACAAGTCTGATTCCTCCATGATTTTTGTTTCCTTTTTTTGAAATAACTCTAATTTATGTGCAGTCAACACTTCGTTGTTATGTATCACAGTACAAGCAACCTTTGATTTCCTACGTTAACCCTCCTAAATCAGTGATTATGACATGGTGTGCTGGGTCTGATGGATTCTTTCACTGGCGGGGGGCAGAACCCTTCTTTGGAAGAAACTCAGTCCTAGAGACATCGGCATCTTGCGTGTTATCTGCAGATGCTTCTTTATTACATATTACGCGCAGTTTGGTTATTTTTATCCACATTTTCTGCAACATTTATGCTGTCTTTATTATCTATGGTGTGGGTTTTGGTACACTAATATTTAACAAAGAAGTGTTTGAACGTACTTCCTTTATGTCTTTATTCCTGCCGCCAAACTGTACAGTGAAATCATTTAGGAAAAGGTCCATTTATTATGCTTTTTAATGGTCAATAAACTCAGCTGAATGGCACATCCAAGCACTTAAAATAATTTCATTTATTTAATGAAAAAATAAATCTTAAAGGCATTTCAATGTTACTATAGTGAAGAACAAATTATAGAAATATAAAACTAATGTATTTTTTTTTTTTTGCAATCATTTTATATGTATTTCTTTCACCAGTAGTTTTTCTTTTTTTTGTCTTTGTCATTTTTTCCTTCATTAGCAAGTAGAGAGATAAGTCAAGCATGTTGCTCTGAAAATGGTGGCTGCAACCTGTGACAATATTTCAAGGATTCAAAAATAAGGTCAATGGATAGCATAACACGCTGTCTTCAGTTAACGATCAGGAGACTTGTTACAAAGATCAGCGAAAGGATTATACCTCCTGACATGACCTTGAGAGATTAAAGGAGTTACTTTATGATTTATCGTCTCTTAAAAAATATCAAATTTAAAGTTTTTGATCTGTCAGTTTCTGTCATTAAATCCTAGTTAATATCAATTACAGAGTATACTTTGCCACTTCAAAAATCTGTATTGTTTGTTTTTCGTATCTATATAATATTAATTATGGAAATGCTGAATAGATATTTTTAATTATAATTTTTAGATTCGAGGAAACTCATGAAAATATATGCAGAACTTATTTCCAATGCATATGTTAGTCCCAAACATATATAAAATTGCATTTGATTGCATCTCAAGAGTGCCAAGGTCGGCGTATCACTCATTGTAGTGCCTTATATAAGTAGTGGGGGAAAATCCCTATTGCCCAGATATCCTTTAAGCGGCTAAGACCTCCCATTCAATCTCTCTAATTTCTTAGCATTCTAACTGTGAATTAAAGGGACATTGTAGTCATTAGAACCACTACAGCGTAATGTAGTGGTTCTCATGTCTATATGCTGTCCCTGCATGCTTTTCAATGTAAACACCACCTTTTCAGGTAGCCTAGGTATATCTCTATTGACAGCCACTAGAGGTGCTTCCTATCACAGTGCCTTATTCTATGTTCAGCATCTCCACAAATGTCATAGAGATGCTTTAATTCAATGCATCTCTATGAGGAGATGCTGATTGGCATAGCACAGTGATTTGCAGTTCAAAGACTGATTGTCTCATCTATGGAGGCGGGGCCAACCGCAGCAAGATCGGCGAGAGAGAAAAGGTGAGTACGATCGCCTTTTCTCTGCGATCTGAGGGGGGCCGGAGACATTAACAGCAACTTCAAGTCTATAGTGTATTCTTAACGCTATAGTGTTCCTTTAATCGGTACACATCTATGATGTCACTTTTGTGTGTGTATGCTAATTTATGACTTGTAAGGAAGGCATTGCCAATTTCCACATATGTGTGATTTCTACTTTTTTCCCTGAATGGCATATCTTGGATTTTGAATAGAAATACCTAAGCAGGGATTGAGGGAAAATGCAGACGTCACATAATTTTGAGCATGCATAATAAGAAAAATAAGTTAATTTACCGTGTATTTTAATAGGCAGCAAGGTGATCCAGATGTCAGGAGATCCCTTTAGATATTTTATCCGTCTAAAACTTACAATTCTTTAAAAACATGCTTAAGCCAACGGTATGTTCCGTAAAATTCTTGATTAGCTTTGTTACTAATACATTTTTTTATTAAGATTTCATTTTTACCTTGATACAATATACTGTGCATTTATGAAATTGAAATGTTATGTCCCGTTGTTATCAGATTTACTGTCTAGAATTAAGTGGATACATCTGAGTCTTGACTGTGTGACCTTGGTACTTTTTTTTGATACAAACATCTCCAAATTACTTACGCACGACCCGAAAGGTCACAACAATGTAAAGGGCACTCAAATTGTTGTATTTTTCTGCTTGCATAATACTCTCCATTTTAGACATTAATTGGCACTCAATGACTGCAAGCCCCAATTTTCTATTGATCTGGCTAATAGCTGGCTGCAGAGGAACAAGGACTTGCTTAGCAGAGAATACTTCTCGGTGCACGTTATATATCTATATATTTCTTTTTTTCACATTTTGTTTTCCTTTACTCTGACCACTTCTTCAGGTCCTCTGTGGAGCAGAAAAACAGGAAACGAGATGGGGCTGAGCATCAATTTATCCATAGTGCAAAGTGCTCTTAGATTCTTTACAGACGGAGCAAGTGATTGTTTTGTAAAAGCCGGGTTGCTTTTTTCCTCTTTACTCTGTCTTTCATTGCTCTTTGTTTCACTAGTCCTTATTATCTGCTCATTCGTGGATGAGAATCACCGAGGGATGTTATACAGGCGCATAGTACGTGAGCCTTCATGCCACTGAGTTCACTTTGTATCAGCCGAGAGGGATTTAATATTTAAAGTGTTCATTCTATATTTCCTTCTGATTACATGTATCAGTAAATTATCTATTCGACTTAAAGAACTTGCTACAGTAGTAAATTTTAAATTTGATTATTATAAATGTGACATAAAAATATATTACAAGTTTATTATTTCTTTTTTAATGAGCACTATATGGCATATCGAATACTAATATTGTGTTTTACCTTAGTAATGTAGGCCATCATCTATTAAGTTGTGTGCTTATCAAGCCTTACATGCACTCATAAATATTATTATAAAATATATATAATATTCTATAAATAAAAGGAAAAACATACACTTTTTATATGTACTACACATTTAGTTTCACAGTCGCTTCCAGGTTACAGGAGCCTGGCACCTGGAAACATGATGGCACTGTAATTTCTACATTATGCAGTCTTTTGCTATTTATAAATGCATGTGTCTCGCCATTGGTTTGTATAGCTCAATAACAGGGCAAACTGAATTGTTGTGAGTTTGACAGCTCATTGCTGTGAAATTTAGGCCAACTAGCATAGACATTTTTAGGCTACCATGACTTAAATTTTCCCTGTTATGGTGGACAGAAGTTAGATTCATTTTAAATAGCATTACATGTCATGTAGCAGAAATGCTAGCAACTTTATAGATTTCAAATGTAATACTCTTTCAAATGTTGGTTCCTCTTCCACCTATCAATCAAACCTTTGGCATGAGACATGGCGGCAATGCCAAGGAGCAAGAGACTCCCTCCGGAAGCCTTTTGATCCTTGTCACTATACTCCTCCACCAGCAGGCATTCCTCACGCTTGCATGAAAGTTATGGTACGCACTGCTGCCAATGTGCTGGCAATGAAATGAAGCCAGCATGTCGATGTCTGCATGGAGGATAGCACTGCCTTGGCTCCAAGCAGTGCCAATCACAGCCAGCAGGGGGCAACATGAGAGTTGCACTGTTGCAGCACTGTAAGCACTGACAACGGCAGAGCGGGAATGAAGGACTGCATGTAAGAAAAGATAGATCCTATAGCACAAATATTTGACTTTCCACCATATTTGAGTTACGACTTTGTTGTCATGACAGGTTCACTTTCAATTTGGCACCGCAGATGTGAACTTGTCACAATTCAACATTTAATGAAAACACCTGCTAAGAGATTCATGTATGCCTCTGAAATAAACCAATGACAGCTTAAACTTTGCTGTATAACAAAAAAGCAAGAGAGAGGAAACCACAGACAACCAAAACCAGTGGTCAAGTATAAAAGAATAGAAAAATAATTTATAGAGAGACATAAAATGAATAACATTAAAATATCTGACAGAAAAATCACATTTAGCGTGGTGCTCACTCTGGGATCTAAATGTTATTTTCCCAACATAAGTTTATGCATTTTAATGACTTTGGAAAGATAAAAAGTCCACTTGACCTCACTGGGACTCATACCTGTGACACTGACTTACTGGAGCCATATCTCACAGCAATATATACTTCCCAGTAACCACCGGTTTTAGTAGTAAAGATTTTGCAAATTCTACTTTTAAAGGTGGCCAAAAACTAGGAATTTTGACTTTTTTGTCAGAGCTTTTAAAGTGTGCCAGCTGAATAATAGTGTGAGTATGCACTTAGGTAGCAAAAACAAAACACACACACACACACTCTCTCTCTCTTACTTTTGTATGGTTATTATTATTTTTTGTTTTACTCTTAGGAGCAAACATGTATCTGTTCGTAACAGCCAGGAGTCAACTACATTGTGAAAGCTCTATGTAATAAAGTATAATAAATCGTATTGTATATAAAATATTGCGTATCATCCCTAACTAAATATTTGCTTAGATAAAGATTTTCGTTTCCACATCATCACAGATATTTGGAATAGCGTATTTTTAGTTGTTTGTTTTTGTTTTAGACAAAACAAATGGTATGTGGGATACGGGAAGACATACACCTGAACAGGTACCCCAATTACACCAATGGAACCCGGAGAACGGCGGCTACACCCACTCATCCACCAATGAACTTAGGAATAGATTGTTAGATTACTATTTTATGTATCACGTGTTGTTACTTGTGTTTTTTACTTTTGGAATATTGCTGTTAATTGGTCCCTGAGGAAGTTCTCTCGAACAAAAGGCGTAGGACCTTATTTCCAACTTTTGATATTTTATATTTTATATTGGTGATTATTATCCACCTTTTTATAATAAATTGTGAACATCTTTTTTCAACCTACACCTATGGGAGTCTCTGCCTTATATTTTCCATTGGAGTGACTATGGAGGTCTAAAGCTATATCTACTGCATCTAAGGTTGTTTTTTGCGTAACGATCGTGGGAGGCTGTTTGATTTACATATAGATAAGTATATTTTATACTTTATTTGCTTCACACAGTACACTGTGGTGTTGTTTGTTTTCATGTTTTTGTTTTAGTAAACAGTGAATTGTAAGGAATTAAAAACTGAATTTCAAAGTATAGGCCAAAAAGCCAAGCTAAAAAGTTTGACCTAAAATTGTCAATTGAGTTTTCATTTTGCCATAGTTTACAGTTAAATAAATGTCACACCGAACGTTTCAGTTTGTAAGGCACTTTTGTATTCCTTGGGGGTCTATAGCCAATCATCGGGCCATCAATCCTTGAAAGATTTTAATGTTTTTATATTTTATCTCAAACGTGATCTCTGTGTGTAATGTAATGTTTCAGCCAAGGATAGTGTTCTTCGAGTATCTCCGAGACTTTTATCTCTTAAAAGCAAATAGTCCAAAGGGAGGGGGATGTATGGAAATAAATACTAGACGTCTACCTCAACAACTGTAAAGGAACATTTGTTCCTCTGATGTAAAAGATAAGTTAGCCTGTTTAAAATACTAAAAACCCAAATGCTCTTTTGAGCTATATGTCAAGTACTGCAATTTATGACATACTGAGATCCACACAGCAGTTAATAAATAAAGATTCTCAGCTCTCCAGGTAAAAATCGTAGGTTATTCTGCACTATGGCTTTTAGCTGAACTTACAATTATAGTGTTCTCAGTAATATGCAGGCACCAAAATCATGTCTTTTCCATCTTGCTCCGGCTGGAGGAGTTAATACTGGGCTGATTTGCCAGCTGATCTGTTTGAAGTACCCATGCTACATGCTTTGCTGCCTTTGAATATCTTTTTGTAGTTTCATGTAAGTGCCTTTCTCTGAACCTTAAAATCAGCGCTTTTCAAATTTGGAGACATTAATTGCCTTCATCACATAAGAATGCTAGCTTAATCTTTGTTCCACTTTTTCCAATTTCTTGAAGGCATCCTGCTAGATTTTGTGTCTATTACAGGCCGTCGAAAGAGCGGCACACGACAGAAACTGATCAGAATTACATGTTATTATGGATGGTCATAATTTAGGCTGATAATGGCTCTCAGCAATCATGTGCAACTTGATTGTCGAGTATACAATTACCCAATTACAATTGGTGCAGATCATAAGCGAACTATACCATACAGAGCAACTGAAATTGTTGTTGTGGCCTTTGCCTCCTCTGTCCAGAAAAGAAATGTGCAAAAAACAGTGTTTTATATTCTATGATTTATAATGCAATACCAGTATCTATATAATAATTATCATGTTGTCACTTTCAGATTAGTAAAACTTGAAAAATATACTATACATCCAAATGCTACAGACCCAAATTATGTTCATGGCATTGGTTTGGCAACACATTCTTCAATTGTAAATCCGCTCAGTGATCCATTCTACAGATGTGATTTAACATATACCAAAATTATTCTGAATAAAAACTTTTTTTAATATTTACAGTGACATAGGGTTCTCCATAGCACTGAGGAAGGTAATGCTACAGTAACTAATTTATTGGGTGTCATGAATATGATGTGCCTGTTCTAGTCATTGGTGACCCACTGAAAAGGCTAGTGGACAGAATTTTGTGTCCCAACTTAAAGGGACACTGTAGGTACTGTATCTGCTTCATCTTATTAAACTGGTTATAGTGTCTGGAGTCCCCTGGTACCATTATTTCTTTCAGCATTAAACAGTTTTTAACGTTTTAATGCTAAACAAGAGTCCCCGGCAGTCCATCCCCTCTGTGCTGCTTTGGCTAATAAGGAAGTATTACCCTGAGCAGCAATGGACAGCTTTGATTGGCTGAGAGTGTCAGCTGACTGCTTTTAGCCTGTCAGAGCTCCAACTGATGGTATGAATGGGCATGGCAACAAGGCAGTGTGTAATCTCTGCCTTAGCTACACATCTTATTTTGTGGCATACTGCACGGACATGGTGCAACACTGAATGGAGGGACAGTGCCAGGGCACTAGAGGCACTATAACCAATTCAAAGAGATGAAATGCTTATAGTGACTACAGTGTCCCTTTAAGGGTTAAGAATCACTTATATGGACTGTACCAATTCTAAGTGTCTATCAAGCTTGTATTTTTTAATATATATATATTTTTAATTCTTCTTAAAGGGATACTATAGTCATGCAGACCACTTCATCGCATTGGTCCTGTCCATTTAACCCTGCAATGCTAAACATTGCATTTTTTGAGAAACTGCAATGTTTACATTGTACTTTTAAATCTACCTGTAGTGGCTGCACTTCCACTGCACTAACTTAGTAAAACCTGACCATAAGACGTGGAGAGACCATATGAAAGCATTGAATACAATTCTGTCCTATGGGGAAACTTGAATGTGTACACGGCCATTGCTGCGCATGCACAACAGGTATACAGTGCTCCTTTGTGAGAAGAATTGGACTGGACCATCGCGCATGAGGCCATGCCTCTTCAGTGGCGTGATGGGAGGCAGGGGAAGGGGACACAAACACACCTTAATGCAACCATGGACAGGGACACTTTAGTATTAGTAATACAGGTTTGTATTCATTACGCTCTAGTGTTCCTTTAAATTCATCGAACTCTTTGCTTTCTAGCTCTTGTTGGATTATGATTCGCATTGACATTAGTTAAACCAATGCAGGGTCAAGGCATGGCATCCCTGTTCTGGAGATATGAACTCACATGTTCACAAGGCAAGAGTAAATAAACACAGTCAGCAAAGGAACAACCAACTCATTCATTTTTACAGAATATGATTACAATCTGCTCCTTGTTCTAGATTAGACAAATTACAGTTTACTGGGTAAATGAGGAAAGTTGCTTTAGGGATGAAATTAACAGACAGACCGTTTGATTGAAAAAAGTTTGAGTGGTGCTTTCAAAATGCTATTTCTGCAGCGCTAAGTAAAGAAAAATACCTTAAGCCAATAAAACACAACCCACATAGAAAGCAGAATAATTGATCATCTTGTATAATATAAGTATAAAGTGAGTCATATCACAGAAGTACACATTCTTGATAAAATGGGCTGCATTCAGACAACTTAGCATGTTTATTGCTAAAGTGAGGTACTATATAGGCATGTGCCTAAAATTCCTTAAGTGTATGGTGATTGACTACATACTGACAGAGCTAAAGGTTGATATAGCCTTTTAGTGGGTTGTCACCAGATTTAAGCATCAGCAAAAAAAAAAAAGCCAGGAGAATAGAAATGGGGACTTGAGAGAGGGGGCATTAATTAGTCTTCAAGGTAGAGTTTCACAGCTTAAATCTCATTGAAGACAATATTATAGTTTAAAATAGTAAACTACTATTATACTAGTTATGGTTATGAAGCCACCACCATTAAACTTCCCAGAAACATGTATCTATTTATCGTACTAAAACCAGACCTGCCCGCACAGGGCATTTAAACAAAAAAACATTGGAATAAATATCTCAAAAATAGGCTATATATTTGCAACTATTTTTGTGTCACCGTGATAAACCTTGATTTTTCACTATATGTTTAAATTTATTTTTAATTTTACCTGCAAAAGGAATTAACAGACTAAAGGATAGACTTCTGCTCGTATCCTCACACTGCCTTCTAGATTTCCAAAATAACAGTCACAATTCTCGAAAGATCTTTTCCAGGTGCAACGTGTATATCATTTTAACAGCATCAAAGCAAACTATTCAGTACCCTATTTCATGGCTGGCAAAAGCGCATTCTGTGCAATTTAGGCCAATCTCACCTTCCCTGTAATCAGTGCAGAAGGTGCTATTAAGAGCTTAACTGGGTCACCACTGACAAATCAATCCATTAATATCAAAGAACCAGGCAACTGGTTTCCAAAAGACCAGCTCCAGTGTACGTGTGCGTCTCTTATCACCCTCTGATTTACTCTAACGAGAAAAGAACAGAAGTTGGTGTAGCAGGAAAGACAAAACGATTGCAAGGTACATTAAAAGTAAGTGACCTGAATTGAAATTTAGACAGACTAGTTGCTTCGTCAGATATCTTCTTGTTTTCCTATTTAGTTTTTTTCCTTCGCAAAGTATTCTGACACCTTGCTATATAGTTTGAAAGGATTAATATAAAAAATACTAAAACTTGGCTTCAGGGGAGAGTATTTTAATTTTTTTATTAGTTGTTTTTTGGGTTATATATCAGTAACCCCTTATACTGTCCTTTCTTCTTTTACAAGTAAACCTATGGTGTCAAAGATGTTCATAAATTATTTACAGTTTATATAATATTTCACACAGCTAAAATTCAAATAGTCATGTTACTGTTTTATTTGTTAGTCATTAAATAATTGTTATGTACTCTTATTACATTTAAGTGCGTATATTTTTTTAAATCATGGTATTTTATTTCAAATAAAAAACATACAGTCTTAAAAAAGCAATTGTAGAAAGATTTAAGTACAAGACCAAGTAACAATGATTATAAACAACATAATTACTGCATTTTTATATTGGTCCCTGGCACACAGATATATTCTATTTGTTTCCATATGTGTACGTATATATATATGTATAAAATGTCCTGCTCACTCTTCGTATATAAATATATATATATATATATTTATATTATTATGTCTGTAAATCTATCCCTTGTTGATGGACAGACACAATAATTAATTTCCATGTTAATAGCTATTCTTAGCTTTGCAACCTATCTGGTTGTCATAGCTACAGTGATTAGCAAAGGCTAAAATATCAAGCCAGTCTAGAGAAAGGAGAGACATTCTGTACCTCGACATACAGTAACCAAGGTCAGCAGGTACACATAATCCTCCCTTTTCCTACCCTTGATTATTGGAATCTAGGAAAAGGCAGATAATCCGGCAGCTGGCTGTAAAACAAACACCACACCAATCTGAAGACGTTTACCTATATTTCATAATACATACCATCATCATTATTGTGAATGATTCAATATGTCATTTATCTGCATATTGGTTTTGCATTAAAATCAGAGATATAACCGATTTGTTATGTGTTTATTTGTTCACATGACAGTTTTTGTTGTTTTTTGTCAAAGCATTTATGAACCAGTAACTTTCCATAGTCCAGAAAGTGCTAATCATCTGTCACTGGATTCAAAATGCAATATGTATGTTACAAAGTAATTATATAGCAGTTGTCAATCACACAGACGGTTTCAAGAATTTCTTATATTGCATCAAATACCAAATATGCCAATCTGAAGGGCACAAAGCCGAAGACCTAATTTTGGGGGGTAAAAAAATCAACAATGAGATTATCAGGTAAAATGTAAGGTTAGACTTTTTGAATTTAGAATGCCTGTAAGCCCCTAACAACTTGCTCAATTAAAAAAAACAACCTAACAACATAAGGATTTAAAGTGACTTGCTAAGCGCCAAAACCACTACAGTTTAAAGTAACTGTTCTGGGGCAAAGAGATTGTTCATGCAGGCTTGGCAGTATTACGATTGCTGCCTTATGCTACCTCTAATGGCTGTCAATAAGTAAAAAGTTAAAAAGTAGATGAAAAAAGGAATGAAAGCAGGCCATTTAAAGAATAACAGAAAACAACAGGACCCCATTTAAAACAGAGGTTAAAGGGACACTCCAGGCACCCAGACCACTTCTGCCCATTGGAGTGGTCTAGGTGCCAACTCCCACTACCCTTAACCCTACAACTGTAAATATTGCAGTTTTCAGAAACTGCAATATTTACCTTGCAGGCTTAACTCCTCCTCTAGTGGCTGTCTACTAGATTTTCTGTGCTATAGCGTTGCTGGACGTTCTCACGCTATGTGAGGACCTCCAGCATCGCTGAAACCCCATAGGAAAGCATTGAGAGCATTTTTCAATGCTTTCCTATGGGGAGGTCTAATGCGCGTGCACATTAGGTCTCCCCCACCGGCGGCCGTGCATGCTCAATAGAGGAGTGTGGGCGGACCTTGAACCAGCGGCGAGGGACATCGGTGCTGGATACAGGTAAGTCACTGAACTAGAGTTGAGCGGACACCTGGATGTTCGGGTTCGCCAGGTTCGGCCGAACTTTGGCAAAAAGTTTGAGTTTGGGACTCGAACTTGACCCTGAACCCCATTGAAGTCAATGGGGACCCGAACTTTTGGGGACTAAAATGGCTCTAAAAAAGTCCTGGAAAGGGCTAGAGGGCTGCAAAAGGAAGTAAAATTGGGATAAGAGTAGGACAAGTGCCCTGCAAACAAATGTGGATAGGGAAATAACTTAAAATAACATAAAATACATAAAAAATTAAAATAATAATCCTGAACTAGGAGGAGGAGGTGGATGTGGAGTAGGAGGTTAAGGAGGCGGTGAACGTGGCGGTGTAGGTGGAAGCGGCGGTTGAGGAGGAGGAGGAAGCCAACACTGTTTTTTATTTGTTTTTTAATTGGGGTACATATAAAAAAAAAAAAACAATAAGTGCACTTGAGTATAACAATGGCTGGGTGAGGCCGGTATAAATGTCTATTCTGCACAAGTTACAGACAAGTCTGGTGGGATCCATGCTTGGTTCATTTTAATAAACGTGAGCTTGTCCACGTTGGCTGTGGACAGGCGGCTGCACTTGTCTGTGATAATGCCCCCTGCCGTGCTAAACGCACGTTCAGATAATACACTGGCTGCAGGGCAGGCCAGCACCTCCAAGGCATAAAGGGCAAGCTCAGGCCATGTGCCCAATTTGGAGACCCAGAAGTTGAATGGGGCAGACCCATCAGTCAGTACGTGTAGGCGTGTGCACACGTACTGTTCCACCATGTTGCTGAAATGCTGCCTCCTGCTAAGACGTTCTATTTCAGCTGGTGATGCTAGTTGTTGTGGCGTGCTGACAAAGCTTTTCCACATTTCGGCCATGCTAACCGTGCCTTCTGAGGTGCTGGCAGTGCCCCAGCTGCGTTGGCGACCTCTTCCTCCTCCTCTGTCTTCGCCTTGTGCTTCCACTGAGCCCCCGGTGTCAGTTGGGAATGCCCTCAGCAGCGCGTCTACCAACGTGCGCTTGTAGTCGTGCATCTTTTGATCATGCTCCAGTGAGGGAATTAAGGACAGCACGTTGTCCTTGTAACAGGGATCCAGCATTGTGGCCACCCAGTAATCAGCACAAGTTAGAATGTGGGCAACTCGGCAGTCGTTGCGCAGGCACTTCAGCATGTAGTTGCTCTTGTGTGCCAGGCTACCCAGAGGCAAGGACAAGCTGTCCTCTGTGGGAGGTGTATCGTCTGTGTCCTCCGTATCCCCCCAGCCACGCTCGAGTGATGCCCACGAGCTGCGGTGGGTGCCACCCTGCTGTGAACACGGTTCCTCCTCATCCTCCAGAACTGTGCCCTGGCAGGACAATTGTGTACCTGGCCTATGCTGGTGCAGGAACCCACCCTCCGAGCCACTTGTGAATGACTTGCCTGCTAACCGTGGAAATTACCCCTCTTTCTCCTTCTCTTCCTCCTGTGCCACATCCTCTTCCATCATCGCCCAAAGTGTTTTTTCAAGGAGACATAGAAGCAGGATAGTAAGGCTGAAAACGGCGTCATCGGCACTGGCCATGTTGGTGCAGTACTCGAATCAGTGCAACATGGCACACAGGTCTCGCATTGAGGCCCACTCATTGGTGGTGAAGTGGTGCTGTTCCGCAGAGCGACTGACCCGTGCGTGCTGCAGCTGAAACTCCACTATCGCCTGCTGCTGCTCGCACAATCTCCACCTTGTGGGCACGTCGCATATGAGGCGGTGAACAGGAAGGCCGAAGTTACGCTGCAGCGCAAACAGGCAAGCAGCAGGTTGAGAACGCCGAAAGCGCGCACAGACGGCCCGCACTTTCTGCAGCAGCTCTGATATATCTGGGTAGTTTTTCAGGAATTTCTGCACCACCAAATTCAGCACATGTGCCAGGCAAGGGATGTGCATCAAACCGGCTAGACCCAGAGCTGCTACGAGATTACGCCCATTATCGCACACCACCAGGCCGGGCTTGAGGCTCAGTGGCAACAACCACTCATCGGTCTGTTGTTTCATGCCCGTCCACAGCTCCTGCATGGTGTGGGAGTTTTAAAACAGCCTGCTGTCATTTCCCCCTGGCTGTGCTGAAGTTGGTGGTGAAGATGTTACGCTGACCAGATGAGGAGGTGGTAGAAGAGGAGGAAGCGGAGTTGGAGGAGGAGGAGGCAAAGAGAAATGCCCTGCAATCCTCGGTGGCAGAAGGACATGCGCCAAACTGCTATCCGCCTCAGGCCCAGCCACCACTACATTTGCCCAGTGTGCAATTAGGGAGATATAGCATCGCTGCCCGTGCTTACTGGTCCACGTATCGGTGGTCCTTGCATGTCCACATCCTGAAACATAAGTGGTTGTGCATCACTGCACTCAATCTTTTCCACTTCTGCGGCAGGGCTAGGTGGATGGCCCACAGAAACCCTGCCAACAGAGTCATCAAAAAGCATAAGAGACTGCTGCATGACTTGTGGCTCAGACTGCTTGCCTGATTTGCAAGGGGGTGAGGTGAAAGACAGACGGCCATGGGCTGCAGGTGCCAACTCTGAGCTTTCAGCAGGGGACCAGGTGGGAGACAATGTGAAGGAACTGGAGGCACTGTCAGCCAACCAATCTACTGTCGCCTGTACTTGTTCTGGCCTCACCATTCGTAGAGCGGCAATCGGACCTACCAAATAACGCTGAAGGTTCTGTCGCCTACTCGCACTTGAGGAAGGTGTTTCACTTGTGCGTGTAGCTGGCACAGATCTACCACGTCCTCTCCTTGCAACAGGAGCTCCACCAACACCAGCAGCACCACGACCAGGGCCACGTCCCTTATTTGACGCTCTCCTCATTCTTTGCTTTCACCCACCAAACTAACAGATGGTTTATGTCAGGCGACAATGTTACCGCCAATAGTCAACAATTAAGTTCACTGACAGTAAGGCAGTGCCGGTGTCCTAAAGAGAAAACATTTCTAGAGGTCACAAAACAGTGTGACAGGGGTAATTAATACAGTTACCTCACTGTCTCAAAAAATGTGAATTTGTCAAACAACAATGTAACAGTAGTATTTAACGGTTTTATTGGACTGCAAGAAATGCACCGCAGACCGTAAATGTACTATTTAGCACAAAAAACTGTGATTTTTTTCAACCAACAATGTAACAGTAGTATTTAACGATTTTATTGGACTGCAAGAAATGCACCGCAGGCCGCAAATGTTCTATTTCACGCAAAAAAGTGTGATTTTTTAAACCAACAATGTAACAGTAGTATTTTATTGGACTGCAAGTAATGCACCGCAGGCCGCAAATGTACTATTGAATTTTTCAAAGTGCAATGTAACCACAGTATTTGACGGTTCTATTTAACTTTCAGATATGAAGTGCACGCCCCAAATTTACTTTTTAGCACACAAAAAAATGTGAATTAGTCAAACTGCAATGTCATAGCAGTACAGGGAGTGCAGAATTATTAGGCAAATGAGTATTTTGACCACATCATCCTCTTTATGCATGTTGTCTTACTCCAAGCTGTATAGGCTCGAAAGCCTACTACCAATTAAGCATATTAGGTGATGTGCATCTCTGTAATGAGAAGGGGTGTGGTCTAATGACATCAACACCCTATATCAGGTGTGCATAATTATTAGGCAACTTCCTTTCCTTTGGCAAAATGGGTCAAAAGAAGGACTTGACAGGCTCAGAAAAGTCAAAAATAGTGAGATATCTTGCAGAGGGATGCAGCACTCTTAAAATTGCAAAGCTTCTGAAGCGTGATCATCGAACAATCAAGCGTTTCATTCAAAATAGTCAACAGGGTCGCAAGAAGCGTGTGGAAAAACCAAGGCGCAAAATAACTGCCCATGAACTGAGAAAAGTCAAGCGTGCAGCTGCCACGATGCCACTTGCCACCAGTTTGGCCATATTTCAGAGCTGCAACATCACTGGAGTGCCCAAAAGCACAAGGTGTGCAATACTCAGAGACATGGCCAAGGTAAGAAAGGCTGAAAGACGACCACCACTGAACAAGACACACAAGCTGAAACGTCAAGACTGGGCCAAGAAATATCTCAAGACTGATTTTTCTAAGGTTTTATGGACTGATGAAATGAGAGTGAGTCTTGATGGGCCAGATGGATGGGCCCGTGGCTGGATTGGTAAAGGGCAGAGAGCTCCAGTCCGACTCAGACGCCAGCAAGGTGGAGGTGGAGTACTGGTTTGGGCTGGTATCATCAAAGATGAGCTTGTGGGGCCTTTTCGGGTTGAGGATGGAGTCAAGCTCAACTCCCAGTCCTACTGCCAGTTCCTGGAAGACACCTTCTTCAAGCAGTGGTACAGGAAGAAGTCTGCATCCTTCAAGAAAAACATGATTTTCATGCAGGACAATGCTCCATCACACGCGTCCAAGTACTCCACAGCGTGGCTGGCAAGAAAGGGTATAAAAGAAGAAAATCTAATGACATGGCCTCCTTGTTCACCTGATCTGAACCCCATTGAGAACCTGTGGTCCATCATCAAATGTGAGATTTACAAGGAGGGAAAACAGTACACCTCTCTGAACAGTGTCTGGGAGGCTGTGGTTGCTGCTGCACGCAATGTTGATGGTGAACAGATCAAAACACTGACAGAATCCATGGATGGCAGGCTTTTGAGTGTCCTTGCAAAGAAAGGTGGCTATATTGGTCACTGATTTGTTTTTGTTTTGTTTTTGAATGTCAGAAATGTATATTTGTGAATGTTGAGATGTTATATTGGTTTCACTGGTAATAATAAATAATTGAAATGGGTATATATTTGTTTTTTGTTAAGTTGCCTAATAATTATGCACAGTAATAGTCACCTGCACACACAGATATCCCCCTAACATAGCTAAAACTAAAAACAAACTAAAAAACTACTTCCAAAAATATTCAGCTTTGATATTAATGAGTTTTTTGGGTTCATTGAGAACATGGTTGTTGTTCAATAATAAAGTTAATCCTCAAAAATACAACTTGCCTAATAATTCTGCACTCCCTGTATTTGACAGTTCTATTTGACTCTCAGATATGAAGTGCACGCCCCAAATTTAATTTTTAACACCAAACAAATGTGAATTAGTCAAACTGCAATGTCACAGCAGTATTTGACGGTTCTATTTGGCTCTCAGATATGAAATGCACGCCCCAAATTAACTTTTTAGCACCAAAAAAATTTGAATTTTTCAAAGTGCGATGTAACCACAGTATTTGACGTTTCTATTTGACTTTCAGATATGAAGTGCACGCCCCAAATTTACTTTTTAGCACCAAAAAAATTTGAATTTTTCAAAGTGTGATGTAACCACAGTATTTGACGTTTCTATTTGACTTTCAGATATGAAGTGCACGCCCCAAATTAACAATTTAGCACCAAAAAAATGTGAATTAGTCAAACTGCAATGTCACAGCAGTATTTGATGGTTCTATTTGACTCTCAGATATGAAGTGCACGCCCCAAATTTAATTTTTAGCACCCAAACTGCAATGTCACAGCAGTATTTAAAAATGCCTAGATGTTGCCCACTGAGCTACCAGAACAGGATTAAAGTAATTTGCCTGGCCCACCTAACAAACAGACTGATTGCTTATTTCTCTGTGGCACTGGGCTCAGGGCAGGGTACTAAAATGTAGTGTAGCACCCACAAAAATAATCACTGTAGTTTGCAGATTCAACACCAGAATTCTCCCTACACTAATAAGAGCTCATGTAACGTGACCCCAGCTTATACAGAGGCTGGGTCACATGCTGCACTGGCCAATCACAGCCATGCCATTAGTAGGCATGGCTGTGATGACTTCTAAGGGCACATGAAACAAACGCTTGTTGATTGGCTGCCCTGCAGCTTTTCAAAACGCGCCATTAAATCGACGAACACCGAACCCGAACTGAAATGTCCGTGTTCGGGTTCGGGGTCAAAAAATTGTAATGTTCGGTAACCCCTTCAGCAACTTGGGATGGGGGTGGGAGGGAGAGGGGACCTGTAGTGCCAGGAAAACAGTTTGTTTTCCTGGCACTGGAGAGTCCCTTTTAGGCTCCACATAATCAGACCTGTTTAATATAATAATAGCATGTGAAGGCAATGCACTACTAAAGTGTTCAGAATTATCAATCACCAGGAATTGTTAAGACACAACAGATGAGCTTTCTAAACATGAAAAAAATCATCTTGGAGAACTTTTGAAAACCTAGGAAAATTGCTGATCCCCCACCCACCCTGGAGTTTTAGCTTCAGTCTGCACCATTTTCCTACCCCGTGAGCTGGTCGGGATTATCCTGGTCCCCACTGTAGTGACTGTCTTAACTTTGTTGAGAGATTCCTGTTGTGAGGCTGTGTTGGCCTCGAACCTAAAATGGCCACCGCTATGCAGCTGATCTCACAGTTATACCCACTAACACTACCCTCACATGGGGATCCGCTTCTACAAGCTTATGATGAACTATGTCTGCAGTTATGGGCTAAACTACACCACCGAGCTGTCCATGTCTTACCCATGCCTCACCTATTTTCTAGGCCTCCACATCTTTGACACAAGACGCCCATGTCTGCTCTTGCACACCTAGGCTAAGAGCCCTTGAGTTATCACCCCCTTTGCATAACCCACACCTTCTAAAGACCTTCATCTGATGCAACTAAGCACATAGTTCCTCCCTAAACATTGATTGCAGTGCTGACAGTGGCAGGGTCAGTGGACACTGCTTGCAGGCTCTGGATGCAGCCTGAGGCAGGTGCATCTCCAGGACTGTGCCTGTGAATGCAAGCAGCTATCCTAGTGATTACTAAGTGGCATGGGAGTTCAATACAGTTTGCTTAATTGCGGATTGCCACAAAGGAGTTGAGCAGGTGTCCTCACCTGGTTTGTAATTGCTTGACATCTCTTCTATCCTAATTTCGTATTGTGTTCTTATTTGTTTTAGGTTTGGTGAATAAGGAGGGTGGATTTGGCAGCTGCTCCAGTGGCTTAACACTAGTTGGTTATCTTGCAAAATGATGTCTAGTTCCTTTATAACTTAAAACTCTTGTTCTACTGGTGTCATATATTTGTCTTGTATCACTTGATTTTTGCCTGATGTGTAATAAAATCTATCATGTTATATTTTGTACTGGAACAAGCCAAAAAAAAAAAAGGATGTGCTAAAATGACCAGGTTAAGCCTTGTCGAGCTACTCCTAGAAAGTTCTGTTGCACAATGTCAACAACATGGCCATCAAATTGTTAGACGGGGCATTTATTGAGACACTACCCTGTGCTTCAAACTATAGACACAAAGAATGACAGCTGTGAGACAACCAGAAAAGGACTGCTATGGAAATTGTAGTTTGATTGGGAGAATGAAAACTGCAGGAACTTCTGAACCAAATTCAAACTTGACAGGGGAGCAATCATAAAGACCATGTATAAATACAGTTGTGCTCAAAAGTTACCTTTTGGAATTGATTTTGAAAATATGACTGATCATGCAAAAAAATGTATATTATTGAAGGATAGTGATCATATGAAGCCATTTATTATTACATAGTTGTTTGGCTCTTTTTAAAATCATAACGATAACAGAAATCACCCAAATGGCCATGTTCAACAGTTTACATACCCTTGAATGTTTGGCCTGGTTACAGACACACAAGGTGACACACAGGTTAAAATGGCAATTAAAGGTTTATATCCCACACCTGTGGCTTATTAAATTGCAATTGGAGTCTTTGTATAAATAGTCAACGAGTTTGTTAGTTCTCACATGGATGCACTGAACAGGCTAGATACCTAGTCATGGGGAGCAGAAAAAAAACTGTCAAAAGACCTGCGTAACAAAGTAATAGAACTTAATAAAGATGGAAAAGAATATTACAGGATATCCAGAGCCATGAAAATGCCAGTCATTACTGTTCAATGACTTATTGCAGTTTGACTAATTCACATTTTTTTGGTGCTAAAAAGTAAATTTGTGGCGTGCACTTCATATCTGTGAGTCAAATAGAACCGTCAAATACTGCTGTGACATAGCAGTTTGACTAATTCACATTTTTTTGGTGCTAAAAATTAGGGATCGACCGATTATCGGTCTGGCCGATATTATCGGCCGATATTTGGTAATTTCGGCAATATCGGTATCGGCCAATTCAGATACCGATATTGCCGATAATATATAACAGGACCGCTGAGCCCATTACAAGCCCGGCGGTCCTGTGGGGGCCAGCCGCAAGCGCTGACTTACCTTGCAAGCAGCTCCTACAGCTCTCTGTGTAAATCTCGCGAGACCCGCGGCCGCAGAGCGTTGCCACGGGTTACCATGGCAACGCTCCGCGCGGCACTAAGAGCCGCGAGATTTACACAGGGAGCTGTAGGAGCTGCTTGCAAGGTAAGTCAGCGCTTGCTGCTGCTGAGCCACCACTGTACTTAACAAGCCACTGGACCACCAGGGAATACTATATCCCCCTCCCTGGTAAGAAGCAGGGAGGGGGGACTAAACAAAAAATAAAAAAAAACATTTCAATATTAAAAAAAATATTAAAATAAAAAATTACACAAATTACATCACTACACACACACACACACTGCACACATACTGCATTACATACACACTACACAAACACACACTGGGGGGAGACTAAACAAAAAAAAACCATTTAAATATTAAAAAAAAATATTAAAATAAAAAATTACACAAATTACATCACTACACACACACACACACACAAACACACACTGCACACATACTGCATTACATACACACTACACAAACACACACTACACAAACACACACTGGGGGGGGACTAAACAAAAAAAATTTAAATATAAAAAAAATATTAAAATAAAAAATTACACAAATTACATCACTACACAAACACACACACACACTACACAAACACACACTGCACACATACTGCATTACATACACACACACTGCATTACATACACACTACACAGGCACACACTGCATTACATACACACACTACACAGACAGACACTACACACACACCACAAACACACACTGCACACATACTGCATTACAGACACACACTGCACACACTACACTGCACACACACTGCATTACATACACACACTGCATTACATACACACTACACAAACACAGTACACATACTGCATTACATACACACACACTACATTACATACACACTACACAAACACACACTACACAAACACACACTGCATTACATACATACACACTACACAAACACACACACTGCATTACATACACACACAAAAACACACTGCATTATACACACACTACATAAACACACTGCATTATATACACACTACACACTGCATTATATACACACTACATATTATACACACACTACACAAACACACACCCTGCATCCACTACACACACACACACACACACACTACACAAACACACACAGTTCCCCTGTCTAAACACACTTCATCCACTACATGTGGCATGTATATTTTGTGCATTTACCTTTCGAATTAGTTTATTTATTCAAAATAGTAAATGTACAGAATATCGGCAAGATATCGGCTATCGGCCTGAAAGTTCGCAGATTATCGGTATCGGTATCGGCTCTAAAAAATCAATATCGGTCGATCCCTACTAAAAATTTAATTTGGGGCGTGCACTTCATATTTGAGAGTCAAATAGAACCGTCAAATACTGCTGTGACATAGCAGTTTGACTAATTCACATTTTGTTTGGTGCTAAAAATTTTATTTGGGGCGTGCACTTCATATCTGAGACTCAAATAGAACCGTCAAATACTTATTAAGAAGTGGAAAATTCCAGGATCTTTTGATACCAAACCAAGATCAGGTAAACAAAGAAAGATTCCAGCCACAACTGCCAGAAGAATTGTTCGGGATACAAAGAAAAACCCCCAGGTTACTTCAGAAGAAATACAGGCTGTTCTGTAAAAAGACAAATATGTTTTGCCTGCTCACTCGTGTTTTCTTCAAAATGGAACATATATAACCAATTCTCCAAGGGTGTGCAAACTTTTGAGCTCAAGTAGAAATGTAATGATGCAAGAGAGCCAAAGGCCAATAGCAAATCACTAATAAGAATGAAATCTGATATTTTTTTGGAGCTAATGGGCAATGTTTGTTACGATACATGTAAAAAATCAGGATAGGATTTAAGGGAACACTACAGACCTCAGATCACGTCATCTCAATAAAGAGGCCTAGATGCCACGTGCCCCCCTTTTAACACTGTAGTTGATGTGTTTAATGTATTCTTTGCAGGGTTAACGTAGTGAAGAGCATGAGTGAGGAGACAAGGCTGGTGTGGGAAATTTTTTTAAATAACTTTTTTTACACCCTGGCAGCACTGACCGAGTCACCTAAATGTGTAAAGCTTTTTTATAGATACCACTATCTGAGTCAAGACATGTAGGGGTCCAATCTTAGAAATCACAAGATGTCAGTGGTCAAGAACGTTGGGTGTAATTTTGGAATTAAATTATTGGAAACATGATAATCTATGGGACTCAAGCAAAAACACCAAAAATATTGCATACTTCTGTGCTTCTCAAAAACGTGCTAAATGAAAGAATATACTATGAATACACAGTGTAAGCAACTTGTGAGCAGACGAGACGTAAGAATGCAGAAGGAACTATTTATAAACCAACTGATATTGATGGCCCTGAAACACATAGCTTTTTAGAATCCAAGTGAATGGAAATATGACGTTAGATTCATTTAAGTTCACTGCAATAGACTTCTGTGCTTGGGTATACCAATATGCATGTGGAGAGAAAATAAAAACCAAAAACACTTGACTAACATATTAATGGTTGGGTACATAAAATGGCTTAAGATAAAAAAAAAAAAATGAATAAATTGCCTTCTGCATTGAACAGCAACAGGAGAAGCGTATTTAGAGGCATAGTAATGCATACAGTCCTTAAATATAAAGAGACATATATTCCAAACACATGGTGCTCATTATCTTATCTATATGAAGCTTTCATATTGCATTCACAACTGCCTCATGCATAGCTTCATACACAGGAAAAAACTTGACACCTTTTTAAGGGATGATCACTGCATCCAAAAACAAGTGACTTGGTCCCAGAAAGGTTCACAGGGGGTTGTTTATAAAAGTGAACCAAACAAAGTGAATACCACTAAAACACTGTGGATATAGAAACAAAGAATAACCTCCTAGTAAAAGGTTCTCTATCAAAAACTCCCACAATACAAATGTAAAACACAAACCACAAAGTGAAGGAGGTTAAGATGAATTATAACAATACACACTAAAAGTGGACTTCTAAAAGGATGCAATACAACCATAAAGAGTGAATATAGTAGAGGAATCAAAACCAAGATTCAAGTTTGCAAAGAAATAAAATGCACATAGTTCACTATTGTACAAATAAAATAAAAGGTGAAGGGTGGTAGAGAACTCACAAAATAAAAATTTGTGCTTATCTACCTTCAAAAAGGGTAACCAATAGAGGATGTAAGTGTTCTTGCAGGTGGTAATCTTCTTGGTTCATATAAGAGGCAGATAGAAGTAAGCAGAATAGTGCGGATGGTATAACAAAACAGAAATGTATTAAAGTAATGCACTCACAAAGAAAGGGATCAAAACAGCATATCTCCATGTAAAAATGAATCAATGATGAAAAGGAAGGAATCAACTGTTCACATTAGAATTTACAGAGTGTGCAAAATGAGCAGAGAATAAAAACCAAAATAACACTACAAAAAAAATAATAAAGAGATAAAAAACAAAGAGTCTCTGTATCCTATATCCAACTTGTTTTGTCTCAAGCAATTTTCTTCAGAGATATCCCTGAAGAAGTCCCTTGGGACGCAATGCTTGATACAGGATACCAGACACTTTTTTATTGTTTTATAAAAGAGCTCCACTGAAATAGTGGAGCTATTACTCTGCTGCAGGGTTAAAATGTGGTAGAGGGGTAAGTGGCACCCAGACCACATCATTGAGATGAAGTGGTCTAGGTGCAAATAGTGCTACAATAACTTCAAAAAAGTTGTTTTCTTTTGCTCCATTAACTTCATAAAAGTTGTTTTCTTCTTACAATTCTAGGGTTAATCCACAAATCACTCTTTATATAAACTTGTAACACAGACGATGGACTGCAACTCTAAAGAACTGGTATGTAAAAGTCAAAGACTTAAAGACTTTCTTTCCTGAGATGTGCAGCTGTGAAAATCATATACTTTGTGAAGGTATGAGGACAGCAAACAAATACAGGAGAGTTGAGAACTGCAAATGCACTTTGTGACTTACCACAGGGACAGAATCTTATCGTAGGTCAATAAAGTAGACCTATCTGGATATCCCCATCAAAGTCCAAGGGTGCCACACAGTCTCCTAGCAATAAGATTTATATTGTACTATTCCCATATTGAATTTGAGATAGTGAATTTATCAATTGAAATCCTGGAGTTTAAGGTCTACCGGATGATTTTGGATCATTAAATAATGGGTACAATATCCATATCCTGGTCTCCTCCCAGTGACAACAAAAATGCTTTAGAAAGAACCCCATATAATTTCTCTCAATATAAGGCCAGTGACTGGCATCAGCTGACACTCTCAGGTTATCACCAAAGAACAGAGAAAAGGCATTTGCATCAAAGTTTGGGTCGGAGGAGAAGACAGGAACAAGGAGAATGGATGCTGTGAACAGCACTTTGGGGTTAAACTGTTTGAAAACTGAAGATATCCTAGGAGACATGCTAATGACATCTTCCTGGGATAGCTTTTGATCATAGCTTTATTTTAACAAACAGCTGTAATAGGCTTAAGAGGTTGTATCACACTCAATTTATGTCAAATTGTTGAAAGCTGTATGGCACAGCACTAGGGGATTGTGCCAGAGCTTGCTGGCACTATAACCACTATAGCATATGTAGAGTACCTCTTTAAAGTCTAACTGATTGGCTCTTCTGTCAATCTTAGTAGCTAAAATCTTACACATTCTCGTTACTTCTCTAGAATGTTAGTGCACTTTCAAATTCCATATCCTTTTTGGAAACCATGTAAAGCAATGTTAAGGCAGGTATTCATATTAATTTAAAAGGGGGTTGAATTTTAATTGAATCAATAAAACTAGTCCCCTAGGACATGGTAATTACAGGATGCAGAAATTGGAAAGGGTAATATACAAATATTTGCAAAAAAGAAACAAATTATAAGGAGATAGGAAGAGAGTAGTGTTTATAGATCAAAAAGATGAACAATTCATATAAAAGGTCTCGAGTATGATATTAAAAGTAGGAGTAAAGTTTTAGCTTTTGTAACTTATGGCTATAGTGAAAATACAAAGTTTATTTGACTTTAGAATAAAATCATACAGTGCTTCCCCGTTGTCATAAAATTAAACTGGTCAAACCAACATGCACACATTTCTTTTTGTATGTTTTTCTTTGTATTATTGCTGTTAGTGGTTGCAGAGAGTAGTGAGTGTGTTTATTCCAACCTTTCCTTGGATAATTGATGTACTATCAAGTCGAAGAACACATTTCTGTCTCCCCTTATGCCACAAGATTTGTTTGTAGAAAAATTCTTACCCCGCATTAAAAATGTTCACATTTAACACTTCCAAAATAAATGAAATTACAGCAATATTAATTAAAAAACAAACTTTATTTAAATTAAAACAAATATCAGAAATGTATACACAAGGGTATATAAAATATACATCACTATATATGGCTATACATTGGCATTGTTTAAAAAAACATTTTATAAAGAGGTTTACTTTACACAGCAGGTTTTTCTACCTTTTGCACGTATATTTTTACAGCAATAAAAATAAAATATTTTCTCTAACTGCAGCCAAAACAGGAGTTTAAAATGTATAATGGCAAAGTGATCAGGCTAGAAAACGCACTCTTGCTACCACTAGCTTGTTACATTAAAAAAAAAAAAAATGTATAAAAATATATTTACTTAGTATTATCACACCCACACAGATTTCACCTTCAGAAAACAAAGACAAGTTAAACAGAGACAAAGTTCCTGTTAAACCTCAAGGTTGGAAGGTTTTTGACATAAAGTGGGGATTGTTATGCAAGATGCTTAGCAAAAATGGTTTATGCCTTTTGTTACATACATTGCCTCTACGCTTGCTTTAACAGCTTTTATTTTTATTTTTTTAAAGTAAAGGTTGCTTAACATTCTTTATATAGGGAAGATTTATATAATCCATTTTAATGCATTTGATTCCATTACGGGTTAAATAAATAGATAATGTTTTATGATCAAATCTAGTGTACATAAACCATTTAAAAGAGTGATAGAAAATATGAAATGATGCATTCAAGCATTTAATAGGACTATCACACATTTCATACTCCACATACCACAATTGAACACACAAATGTCAAATACAGAAAAGAAGCAAGTAATGGTAAGGAGAGGTATTCTGTGCCGTTTCATTTACCGGTTAATTTATGTGAACATAAGCTACATAACACTGAGAAAAAACAAACAAAAAAACAAAACCTTACAAACCAGAAAGAAAATAAAGTACCACTCTCGCTAAACATTGCATTCCACAACGAAAAACGTAAATTTTATTTTTAGTGCAGAAGGTACAACTATAATCATTTATACACTTTTACAAGTCTGAGAATGGGGGAGTGGGGATATGAGGTTACTTAAAAAGTAATGTATTTAGTGTTTTATTCTTTGCATAGAAGTTACTCAATGTGTTTTTATGTGACAAAAATACTTTAAACACTTAAATTGCCAAAAGTGCATTTCACAAGTCAAATTAAGAGTATTTTAGGCAGAGGGAAAATAACAAAAATGTAATCACAATGTGTAGGTGAGCAGATACCTCTATGTAAATGAAAAGAGTTTCTGTTCCTAAACATTTTAAGCATCTATATAGAACTCTGTCAATGTACTTTTTCTAGACTCCTCTTACAGGCAGTTCTTCTCATGTTCTTAACAGCAACCACAGTGCAAGTTGCCCTAATTATTCCTTTGGAGAACATGTTTCGCCAGAGGAATAAAACAAGGATGTGACAGAATTTCCTCCATTCAGACACCAAAGTTCTAAAAATTATCCCAGAGTGTCAGTCGCTGGTAGGTGCGCCTGGATTTTAAAGGGTGCTACATAAGTGTTAATACCTACAAATTAGCCAGTGTAATTTGGAAAAGAGGTCATCTCCTAAAGCAATAAAATAAGTTACCTTTATGAAACAATATACATATATTCATTCATTCAAGGGATACTATAGGCACCCAGACCACTTCAAATTATTGAAGTGGTCTGGGTGCAGTGTCCATGTGCCCCTTAGTGCTGGAATGTAAATTATTGCAGTTTCTATAAAAAAAAAAACTACAATTAAAGTGCAGCATGAAGACTGCCTGCAGTGGCTTTCAGACAGCCACTAGCAGCACACCTTGGTGGTTAAGCATGTTTTGGCCTCCTAACGGACTCTGGACTTCATGTTCTGCAGGGGAATCAGGGCTAGAATCGGGTACGTGTAAGTTTTTTTTCTCTCTCTCCCTCCTAGGAGGGAACTATTGTGTAATGAATACAACTTTATAGAAGTAAAAACATTCCAATTTCTAAGAAATTAATCTGTTCACAAACTTGCAATTTTCATTTGACTGTCTGCCAACCACTAAAGCCTTTATTAAAATGTATTCCATTTTACATCTGGTGTATGCAGATGTTGGAAGTGCACATAACGTTGTGCTTTGCTATGTGAAGCATTTTATCAGGTTGGAGAATCCAGCAGCAGCAAGGAGGTCGTCTCATTACTACATTACAAAAAAGTTTAAATACAATCTTTGAACACTTGTTTTTTTTTCCTTTAACTGTAAGTTAATTCAAGATGCCAATATACCAGAGTATTGCAGTATGCAACGATACCTTTTTTTTGTTGGACTAACATAATATTTGAAAGACAAGCTTTCCAGAGTTTCCTTTCTTCCTCAGATCTGAAGCAATACCATAGTATTAAATTAATTATTCAAAAAAACACTAATGTGCTTCTAGCCCACATTTTCTGAATAAGCCATGGAGGCATAATGTTGACATTATATGGAAGATATCTAAAATACCTCTATTGCACAACAATACAGGGGAATCAGGGAAGTGGATCTTGTTGATGCAAATTTGCATCATTTGAGCGGATAAAAGAAATAAAAAATACTTGTACTAAAATTTTATTAGTAGTACAATTTTTACTTAGCGATGAGACATTGCATATTTGCATTAAAATTGTATTCAAAAGGTCAAGGTTTTATTGTTGTTAAAATACTGTTTGTTTCAAAACTAACAATTCAATAATATAGAAAACGCTTCACATTATTAAAGGCGGACTAGGCTCATTATCTACTACAGCCCACTGCAGTAGTTATGGTGTCAGAGGTGGCCCGACATTGTTCCATGGTAAGTAGTCAATCTGTTTTCTCACCAGAACCCCTAGTCACCTCTACTCAGGCTTTATTTTGTGACATCAATTCTCTCTGTTTGGTAGAATTCACTGAAATGAATTTTATTTTGTTCAAATATGGATGTAATGGATATTTCTAAAGCTGAAGTTCTCCTCTGCAATAGATATCTTACAAATGGAGGTGCCCATGGAACCTATTAGAAAATACTATTTACCATGAGACATGGTACTCCTGCAATGGGTTGTATTGGTTATGATGTCTGGATTGCTTCTTTAATTTTGTGAGGTTTATGGAAAGAAGCAAACTTGGTCAAATAGTCCAATTTAAAGATAATCGTATTGTATCTGAGAAAGTTTAATACCTTAGGACTGTTAAAGCTGTATTGCTGCATTTTACACAAAAACCTCAGAATATTCTGCATTCCTGCTGAGCAATGTGGGCTCTAGAAGCAAGTATTTAAAACTCCTGGAAAGCCCACAGGTGCTCAAGATGCCAGAACCTTGTTCATAGATAACAGGGGTCTTATTAAAATGCAATATCAATACATTGTTTCTGGCACTACAGCATGGAAAAGTTAAACAGTATTTAAAGTAATGCAAAAGATTTGAAACAGAACTGACCCTGCATAACCTGACTACAGGGAAATATAGGAGGAAAAAAAGGAACAAAACGTTCCACATATCAAGTAACCTAAATAAAATATGGTTTTGTAAAGTCATAAAGCAGAACATTAGCTTCTGTTTTGACTGGTGAAATAGTACAAAACAAAATTTTACATATATATAGATATTTGTAAAAGTCACAAAATGCACTTTGCAAATGCTTTATAATTTAGCAGTCAATTCATTTAAATAGTGGGATTATCCATCAATGCAGCTTGAAGAAAAAAAAACAAAAAAAACAAAAACAGAATTCATCACTAACAAGGACAAGGAACATTTTACTTTGGTCTTCACAACAGACGAGTGTGACGTAAGGCAGCATGGTAATGTTTAGGTACTCCTCTTATGTACAGCTGTGTCTCATGTGGAAGTTGACCACATACTCTGCGTTAGTCCGCTGTACAGATATAGCAAATGGTTCAAATGGGTGGAATGTAAAAGCCACAAGCCTGCGCACTGTGTGGTTGATTGGTCGTCCCAGAAGTCCAGCCTGGATTTTAAACTTTAGAAGACCGGAATCTCTAGCATAAAACCTAAAATATATATATATATATATATTAGAGTTAAGTCAAACATTCCATCCACAAAAATTATATACATGAAACATTACAAAATAGTATGTGTCCTAAAAATGAAAACATTTATAATTATGCCCATAAATAAAAAAAACCCATTTCAGCACATACCATTTTAAACAATTAGTTTTCTTATTTAATTTAGCCCTTTATTTGTTTACACATACACACTATTTTAAGAGTTTGTGATAGAACTCCCCATTTATCACACCTTGATCACAAGTTAACTGAATACACTTTGTGTTTTCTTACATTTCAACAAGTCAAGTCTGGAGTAATACAGTTTCTACTAAGGAAGCTTCACAATTTCTTCAATTAAATAAAACAATCGCTGTTGCTCACTAGACAGTCTCTGTAAAACCACTATGTTTAGCTGGTTTGGGCCAGTGCATAACTAAATGACTTGCAGAAATGGATGTGAAGAGGTGTACACACATTGTGGTAAGATACTAGGAGTATTACTTGATGTGGAAGGCTCTGTAAAACAACATGTCTAGAGTGGTTTGCAATTATCAGTAGAAGCTTTCCTTTATTTAAACTCTGTCCTCATAACACAGCAGACAAAAATCCCCCAGAAAACCAAATCCAGTAGTAGTCACAACAATAAATGGATCTTGAACCAACGTGTGTTTATATAAAATATCACTGCATTTTAGCTTCATATTTTGTCTTTTCATCGTCCCACTCCCACTGGGCTGGATGGAGAGGAAGGGGTTAAACACTTACCTGGAGACTCTCTTCCTCCATTCTCACGGCATTGGCTGAATGCGCATGCGCGGCAAGAGCCCCGCGCGCGCATTCATCCAGTCCATAGGAAAGCATTGTCAATGCTTTCCTATGGACGCTGGTGTCTTCTCACTGTGAAAATCACAGTGAGAAGCGTGGAAGCGCCTCGAGCAGCTGTCAATGAGACTGCCACTCGAGGCCGGATTAACCCTAAAGTACACATAGCAGTTTCTCTGAAACTGCTATGTTTACAGCAGAAAGAGTTAATCCTAGGTGGACCTGGCACCCAGACCACTTCACTGAGCTGAAGTGGTCTGGGTGCCTATAGTGGTCCTTTAAGCAATAAAAACAAAACCACATGGGGATACCAGCATTAGTATGTTGTCTGCTAGAGAGCTGCAAATTACATCTATTTACATAACCTATTAACATAAGCCAATTATTTTTAAGATTAGTTGGACTTTAAAAAAACAAACTAAAATATCTAGTCCACTCTTAAAATAACATTCACATAATGGTTGAATGTGGTAAATAAAGACAAAAACCCCCCCAAAAAGTCCAAAGAACAAAAGGACTGTATGTCGATAATGGGACAAAGCCTAACACAATTATTTATACAGTACATATAATCAGCAATCAGGTAATAGTGCACATCAAGGTAAATAAGCTCAGAACTATATCACAGCTCTCAGATGTTAGTTTTGAGCATCCAGAGTGTTACACTTGAAACTAAATTAAACATTGCGACAACTTTATCCATGTAAAACAGCAGCTAATTTTATACATACTATCCTTCGTGTAGTTCCGATAAAATAAATATAAATTAAAAAAAAGAGCACAATGCGTTTGACCCTCTTCTTAGGGCTTTTTTTTTTCTTCAAAAGAGCAATATTAAAAGATGCAACGCAAATAAATAAACGTGTTCCATGCCGTACGCAGATAAATCAATGTTGAGATTGGCTGACAATGTTCATAACCAATTAGCAATTGTATCAATTAGTTGTTACAACTGCAGTGTGCTACGATATGTTTTAAACAGTATTATGTTGGACCAATTAATATATTGGATAATTTGCCTAAAATTTTTTTATTTTTTTTTTAAAGTGTAATAGACATTACCTTAAAAATGAAATATTTAACAGTCACATATTTTGTTCCACTAAAAATAGGTTAAGCCAAACATCAGTTCACGTTAACCAGCAATATTGAAAAGATCAAATAAAAGCGGGTATCACATGACTGAAACACAAGATGTCACCACCTGTCAGGATACACACATACACAA
Organism: Pelobates cultripes; assembly: GCA_933207985.1. Classification (NCBI taxonomy): domain Eukaryota; kingdom Metazoa; phylum Chordata; class Amphibia; order Anura; family Pelobatidae; genus Pelobates; species Pelobates cultripes. Next base: position 89,130,051 of record OW240914.1, on the reverse strand, counting down.
TATTTTAGCATTTCATCTTTTTTTCCCTTTTGAGATAAAAGGCAGAAAGCAGATGGGCTAGGCTTAGGGGGAAAAAAAAGAATTGTATGCAGGAAAGAAAGAGCCATGAAGTGTAGCCTATCCATGGAGTACTATAAAACACTGTTACCATGACAACTGGTTTTCTACATTCATGCGCCTACAAAGAATTGTGTAGGAACTCTAGTACAGGAACAGTGGAGCTTTTGGGGTATCTTTATGTCTGAACAAAGACAGGCTCCTTCCTTGTTCGTAACATATGTGTGCCAAAATTTAGATATCAGAGAGCTCTAAATGAAAAACCGAGAGGGTATGCAAACCATGCACAGTGTTTAGGTTCTCATGGTAATGTGCTAAAATTAAGATACAACTGAAGTGATCTATTGATCATTTGTAATTTACGTGGTAACGTGATCCAATTCTGCTCATAGAAACCAATTCTTGATTTAAAACACTGATGTTGAAGAGGAAAAAAAAAAAATATGTTTCAATGTGTAATATGCTCTCACTTTGAAGACTAAATATTAAAGGGAGGGGAACACACCAGCAGTCAAGCACATGTTATCTGAAACCCAGAGGAGTGTAATGAAAGTGGCGTAATCGCTAATATTATATAAAATTTCTTGAATGCCAACAAATTTTCACAAAGCAGCTTTTAAAATCAGCTGAAGTTCATTTGTCCAAAGGAAAATGGATGAAATACCATAATAAGGTATTGTGCCATTAAAATCTGACGGTATACATGTTTGTAACGCACACATACAATGAAAAACCTACATTTACCAATTTAAAATATTTAATATTCCCAGCCCTAAAGAACATTTAGAGGACCATCCCACACCCATAAAGCACTTCAGCTTGGGTTAGGAGTATCACATTTTAATATGTATTTCTATGAGAAATCTGAAATTTTATAAAATGATTAATGAGACACCCTACTTCCGTTAGCTCCCCTGAGCCGATGGAATTGCCAGTCACTCTGTACTTTAGCATGCCTGCCTCCTCCTGGATACCGGTTTGTCAGACCTCACACGGTATAGCTGTTCATTTTATTGACAAAGAAAAAAATAAATACCCTCTCTGTATGCATTTATGTATATTTTTTTGTAATTCTTTATTTTTGTACTGACAGCATGTGAGATGGTTTGACATTGCTCACTGGGCAAAAACAGGTAATTGCAGCGTAGGACACGACATTATGTTCTTTCAGGTGCAAAACAGATGTTGGTTATTACAGGTCATGTTAATTGATTTTGCCTTCGGGCCTGTATTCGAGCACATGCTATCCAGTACTTTTCCGCTGCATAAGATAATGCAGAACGAACCATATGAACATAAGTAGAAAAGGAGAGTTAGAGGTAGGAAAGAGATTAGGTTTGTTTAAGAAGAGGAAGAGGGATGTGTCCCCTGGGGTGTGTGAGCTTGTTTGCAGTCTGTTACTCCACTGTGGGGTGCGTCCCTGGAAGAGAAGCGCCGGGCTACTGGTCCCCCCGTAGAGTGTTCTATGTCGTCCCCCAGCGGTTCCGCTATCACCCCTCCTAGGCCTCCCCCGAGGGGCACCCATCAATGCTTCTTTGTGGGCCGAAAGCCACGACTCCAGTTGGCTATGCCCGGAGTGGACTCCACAGGCGGCCCAAAGGACAGTACCGAAATTAATAGAAGGGAGAGGGGAAGAGAGTATGGAGTGTCCATCGCTGCCGCCCGCAACCCCTTAGTCAGTTGTATTTAAGTAATCCATCCAGGGCTCACAAACTCAGAGTTCCTCACTTTGGCAGCTTTGAGCTCATCCATGGCGTGGTTGTCCTTAATTTTCCCAGTTACCTCTTGTATGGAGGGGACTTCAGTTTTGAGCAACGCCCCTGCAATCGGTAGAGGAAGTTCCAGGGGGCCTTTCAGGGGTCATATTGAGTGCAATGGGGGAGTTGAGTCTGTGGTTTTTCTCCAACTGAGGCAGCGGGGGTTCCCGCTGGGGTTCCGGAGTTTAGGGAGCGCTCCCACCCATCCATTCTTGTGGTAGTGGTGCCGGTGGGCTGGGCCTCTGGAAGAGTTCCATCACCCCTGGCGGTTTAGGAATGCCCAGGAATGGCAAGAATTTGCTGGGTCACCAGACGGGTGCAGGACATGTGTGCAGCCACTGTGAAATGCAAGTATTTTGAACTCGACGCCTAGTGTTTTCAGGGCTTCCGTTATCGGCTTCCACGCCCGTCTTTTCACCGGAGTGACCGGGGAGAGGTCCTGGTACACTTGGACTGAGTGTCCCTTGTATTGTATTTCCATGTCTCTGCTTCTGCAGATTACTGCCTCTTTTGTAGCATAATAGAGGAAGCGAACAATGAAGTCCCTGGGTTGGTTTCCCTCCTTCCGTGGTGCGCAGAGGGCCCGATGGGCCCTGTCTAGTTCCCACCTGCCATTTTGGATGTCTGGCAGGAGGGGGTCTGAGGATTCCTAGGACTTTCTCCATCACCCCGGTCCACTTCCGGAATCCCCCTTAGCCGAATATTATTTGGCTGGATCTATTATTTATGTTTTTCATTGCAGCCTCAAGCTCCTGCAGCCTGGGTTCCCACTTGGTCTAGTAAGACTTCGTTGTAGGCCTGTACTACTGCCTCTACTCTGGCCTCTAGTGAGGCTGTGCGTGTTCCCAGGGCCTGGATCTCCGGTCTCATCTCTCTGGAGTTGCGCTCCATCTCCCCCGCAAGGAAGTCTGGTCCGCCTTCATCTGGGCGAGTATGTGAGCAGTGTCCTCAGAGCAAGAGGCTGAGGAATCCGAGGCGACATCCTCTATCTTCACGCGTCTTGCGCGTGCCGCTAGAGGCGCCATCTTGTGTCTCAGCGTGTTTCTGACCGGCCGGCCAGAAAGTTGTGAGAGCAGACTCCCTTGCTTTTTTTTTTTTTTTAGGCTGACGGGTGCACGTTCCAGGCGGTTAGTGGGCTACCAAGTATGGTTTGTAGTTGCGCTGGTGCGGTTTATGTGTGCTTTAGGTTGGATGCCTGGTCGGAGCTCTCTGCTTATGCGGCCATCAACGGTTTCGGCCAAGCCATGACCCCGTATATGTATATTTAAAGTATCCTCCTGACATTCCTTTTAATTTACAAAAGCAGATTTGCACAACACATTGTCTTTACTTTTAGAAATGAAGTACCTAATTTGTATCCTAAAGTCCCTTTTTTTCTAGGAGCTCCATATTATTGTGTTTGAGTGTATAACAGAGCTCCACAGCAATAATACTAACAGTATATGTCTTTAAACTACAATAAATGTTTAGAAATTAGTGTGGAAATGAGATACATTGTATTTATTTTAAATTGCAAGCATTTTTATTAGTAAACACCCTATGAATCCACGTATAGGATATTCCTCAGAGACATGTAAACAGAAAAAGGAGGGAAGAGAGACAGGGAAACTTGCCCTGGTGCAGAAATCCTTAATCAAGTATGGTATACAGGTTGCTTCTCACTTGGCTCTAAGTATATGAGTGTATGAGTCCTGTTCTAGGGTGACTCTGCCCTTCTTGTAGCAGGATAAATGGTCAACCAGATGGTATGTTCTGATTAAAAAATTATATTCTATCCAAAAATCTTTTTAAAAAAATCAAATATACACAACGGCTCAAGTGATTAGAGCCAGTCCATAATAGGCTCCAGACCACGTGAGTTCTTCCAATTAAAGTACATACTCTAAGTTTTATAGTGTTACACTATATATCCTTTTTTTCTGCAGTTATCTGCATACTTCCTATATCAGGCCAGTAAGCCTTACTTCAGTAGTGGGGAAAGTGATGGAAACCATGTTAAAGGATAGGATTGATGAACATCTAAAAACACATGGATTTCAAGATCAGAGACAATGTGGGTTTACTTCAGGAGATCATGCCAAACTAATCGTATTGATTTTTTTGATTGGGTAACTAAAATTATAGATCAGGGTGGTGCAGTAGACATTGCTTACCTAGATTTCAGTAAGGCTTTTGACACTGTTGGACATAGAAGGCTTATCAATAAACTGCAATATTTAAGTTTGGATTCCAATATTGTTGAATGGGTAAGGCAGTGGCTGAGTGTTGTAGTTAATGGAATATATTCGAAGCTTGGACTTGTCACCAGTGGGGTACCTCAGGGATCTGTACTTGGACCCATTCTCTTTAATATTTTTATTAGTGATATTGCAGAAGGTCTTGATGGTAAGGTATGTCTTTTTGCTGATGATACTAAGATATGTAACAGGGTTGATGTTCCAGGAGGGATAAGCCAAATGACAAATGATTTAGGTAAACTAGAAAAATGGTCAGAATTGTGGCAACTGACATTTAATGTGGATAAGTGCAAGATAATGCATCTTGGACGTAAAAACCCAAGGGCAGAGTACAAAATATTTGATAGAGTCCTAACCTCAACATATGAGGAAAGGGATTTAGGGGTGATTATTTCTGATGACTTAAAGGTAGGCAGACAATGTAATAGAGCAGCAGGAAATGCTAGCAGAATGCTTGGTTGTATAGGGAGAGGTATTAGCAGTAGAAAGAGGGAAGTGCTCATGACATTGTACAGAACACTGGTAAGACCTCACTTGGAGTATTGTACACAGTACTGGAGACCGTATCTTCAGAAGGATATTGATACCTTAGAGAGGGCTCAGAGAAGGGCTACTAAACTGGTTCATGGATTGCAGGATAAAACTTACCAGGAAAGGTTAAAGGATCTTAACATGTATAACTTGGAGGAAAGACGAGACAGGGGGGATATGATAGAAACATTTAAATATATAAAGGGAATCAACACAGTAAACGTGGAGACTATATTTAAAAGAAGAAAAACTACCACAAGAGGACAGTCTTAAATTAGAAGGACAAAGGTTTAAAAATAATATCAGTAAGTATTACTTTACTGAGAAGGTAGTGGATGCATGGAATAGCCTTCCAGCTGAAGTGGTAGAGGTTAACACAGTAAAGGAGTTTAAGCATGCGTGGGATAGGCGTAAGGCTATCCTAACTGTAAGATAAGGCTAGGGACTAATGAAAGTATTTAGAAAATTGGGCAGACTAAATGGGCCGAATGGTTCTTCTCTGCCGTCACATTCTATGTTTCTATCATTTTGGGAGCAAGTAATTCACCTTCAAAGCTACACACTTGCACTAATTTGACACTTGTTTGTTAAAATCGTGTTTTCTTTTGCACCATATTGTACTAGGATTAGAGAGTTCCTATTTTTGTGTGAAAGCTGCTACATCAAAGAGCATCTCTATCTTTATTTAAACGCCTTATAGCACAGAACACCTTGTATATCTATTTTTATTAGTAAGTCACCTAACATTTTTCCATATAGCCCTCTGCCCCTGGACAAAACTCCACCCAGATACCTGAATTAAAGTGTTCCTCTTTGTCCATTAAAAACATTGGATGGTATGTTCTTAATAAAGGAAGAAAAAAAAATGAGAATGGCACTGCTATTAAATGCATATGTTCTGAAGCAATGAATGTAAAACAGATACTTTTACATGTATCCATATTTGCTTGCTTATAAGACGATTCCCCCAAATTTTGGATCTCGTTTATAAAAAAAGAAAAATAAAAAAAAAAGCCTGAATGTAAGACTACCTTATGTGAAAAATCCACAGTTTTTTAAAATGTTTGGGGTCCCATGTAACCCTATGATCAGTAGCTGGGGGGAGGTCTCTACCCCACAATTTTCCTCTGCTCCACACATTTAAGGGTCCCATGTAACCCTATGGTAAGTAGGTGGGGTTCTTATTACACTATAGTGGGGGAAGGATACCCAGGCCTTCCATCGAGAGATAGGGGTTTTAGAGCATCTCTGGCTCACCCCTCACATACAGGAACAGAGAGGGAGAGTAAAGCCAGCCCAAGCCTACAACAAGCAGGACCTCCCCCACCCCTCCATGGGGTACTTGTCACCCTCAGCCAGCCATATCCTCTTCATCTTGTTAAAGGCAAACAGACCCGATATATCTCTGGGGGTCGTGCCCCGGCTGCCTGAGCCAAAACCTCATCATCCTGAGGTTCTGGAGCCAGAGAAGCCACCACTCCCCGCAGCATAGGTGGCCGGGAACTTGATCACGATCCCGGGGATTGACAGACAGTACGGCTTCATCTCCAACTTGTGGAGTTAGCGTTCTCTATTTAAGTCAAGGCGCTTTCTATTTAAACTGAGAGGAAGAGACAGGCTGACACTTCCTCTCAGTACCAAATAGGGTATTCAAATTCAACTAAAGTCATCAGTGAAAAACGAACCAAAGAATAGGACAACTAAATGGTCCTCACCGTGACACTATGTGTCAAAGTGAGAGCCAGTTACCCAAAGCACCTAAATGAGACTCCGGGGGTCTTTAAGAGCTTAATCCTATGGTAAATTATACAAAAAAAGATAATGAGAAATAACACATGGACTCTCATCCAGACACCATATTAGAGCCACTGTATTTCCTAGATATAGCTGTAGTCCTAAGTGGTGTTAATGCAAAAATATAGGATAAGAGCAGATTAAATAAGATTTGGTTAAATAAGATACACCAACAAGAAAATGTAACCACTTACAAGTTGGATGAGTACAACATTTAGAAGTCTCTCTTAACGTCACACTAAATGTTACTATGGGTTTCTTTATATTATAAGCAGATATAGCCTACTTCTTGCCTCTCATTATACATTTGACAGATTTTGGTGTGACTTCAAACTCCCACTAGAGAACTGTAGTGTAATATATTGGCCTTTGAAACCTGGCGGCTTGTCAAGAGGGGCAGATATTTTCGTTCTGACAAGCTTTAACTCCGCCCCGATGCCGTATTGAAGGCTCGCATGTGGGGAGGGATGAACCATCTAGCCCCCACTATGCACGCGCGCGCGCACACACACACACGTCAAGCTACATTACCGTACTGGATGACCTCACTTGGATGAACGGGTACTTAGATCACCCGCTTCACCCCTTGATCCCCTATTGGCATTGTGCACGTGGCTAATAATGATGAACGCACCACATGGGGGGGAGGGGGGAGGAGGTTTAATACCTAGAAGACCTCCCCGGCCAGTCTATCTGGACCAATAGCATCTGTGCGAGGTCCTCTATCTATTGAGAATAATTAGGAGGTAATTGTTCACACATGATTGCTCTATGCTAGCTGATCTCGGGATTGGCTACCCAAATGTGGATACACTGGGGATATCTAATATAAAATGGGAGCTCTTATCAGTACACCGCTTTGCCCTGACGAAGGTGCACTCAGTATTGCACCGAAACGCACGTCGGGCGTTTTTTCTTATGGGCACTGCACTGTTTATTTTTAAGCACGTTTGAATAATTTCATGTAACCTTTTTCTATCATTTATGCATTCTATGCCTATATAGCTAGTTTGACAGGGAGATAGGCTGTGCTAGTTAACTATTGCCAGTTCAATTTTTGACAGGCATAATACCTTCTACTACTATCCTCCTATATACCCTATATCTGGCTAATACCCATCTATATCCCAGGTCTGTTTCAGGGATACTAAAACATATACTATTGTTATTTCACATTGAAGGATTTGACTAATACCTTCAATTATACCTATCTATTTCTAGTAATTTGGTATTATCTGGCTATTATGTCTATACCTAGGAATTAATTTCCTGTTTATTCAGCTAGGGCAGATGACATAGCACTTACCTTTTTATCTCTGGGATGACCTGGTGTGTTTTTTATGTAGTTAACTTTAGTTTATTGGGGATTCAGTAGAGGCTTTACCTTTTTAGCCAACGTAATAAAGCACATTTTGTTTAAGGATTTCCTCCATCTGGACATAGTCCTTTCTCGCTGAGTTGATACATATTTGCAGGCATAGAAGCTCACTTGTAAGTGGTTACATTTATCTTATTTAACCAAGATTTCTGCTCTTATCCTATAGTTTTGCATTAAAGGACCACTATAGTGCCAGGAAAACATACTCGTTTTCCTGGCACTATAGTGCCCTGAGGGTGCCCCACCCTCAGGGACCCCCTCCCAGCTCTGGAAGGGGGAAAGGGGTAAAAACGTACCTTTTTCCAACGCTGGGCGGGGAGCTCTCCTCCTCCGATCCTCCTTCTCTCCTCCCAGTCGGCTAGCTGCGCGCGCATTCAGCCGGTCGCATAGGAAAGCATTATCAACAGTGAGAAGCACGCAAGCGCCTCTAGCGGCTCTCAATGAGACAGCCGCTAGAGGGAATGGGGGAAGGCTTAACCCATTCATAAACATAGCAGTTTCTTTGAAACTGCTATGTTTATAAAAAAAAAAAAAAAAATGGGTTAACCCTAGCTGGACCTGGCACCCAGACCACTTCATTAAGCTGAAGTGGTCTGGGTGCCTAGAGTGGTCCTTTAACACCGCTTAGGACTACAGCTATAACCAGGAAATACAGCGACTCTCATACGGTTTCTGGATTAGAATCTATGTATTATTTCTCATTATCTTTTTTGTAAGGGTCAATGGTTTTTTGTTTTTTTTCTTCCAGTTAAACTTTTTATACTCATATTCTGTGACGTAGATAGTGTTGACTAATTGTAAATACCAATTTTCATGCAAAATACAGTTACTTTTTTTTGCATTAAAATGTATTAATTTTTACAACATGCTCCAAATTAGGTGGACAGTGACCAAACATGATGGAATGTCATGCCCCATCGCAACAAGTGTCATTGGTTATCATTTTGTGTGTTTCAAGTACTATACCCAACCAGTATCTGGAGAAGTTTGGTAAGAGTTTAATTATATGTTTAAACTGCATATTCATTACAATGCAAACTACAGCATAAGCGGGGTATCATCACACCAGCATTTTGTAAATGTGCATACTTCCCTTAACTAAAATGAAGATCTGCAGAGTATGTGTTTGCAAAGATTTTCGTTACATGTTGCCAAGCAACAAATCTGAATATCTCGGCAAGAATAGGTAGAAATTCAATAATGCAGCCTATTTATAAAAAAAAAAAAACACACACACACACATCTGTAATAGAAGGAGGTGTACTTTTTGGTCTTCATAAAGTGTTTATTCGAATTAGTGACAGATAGAGATATATATATATATATATATATATATATATATATATATATATATATATATATATATATATATATATATATATATATATATATATATATATTATATACATATACACACACACAAGAACGACGTTTCGACACTTTCTGGCCGTTTGTGATCTCTCAAACATTTTATGAAGACCAACATGTGCACTGTATTTTAATAGCTATATTACAATGCAGGTTTTGCAGCCAGGCAAAATTTAACATAGAATGAGAGGGGAGAGAGATCTGGCACTCTGCCCAAAAGTATAAATAAATATATTACCTCAGACCACGGTGTTACACAGACCACGGTGTTACTCAGACCACGGTGTTACTCAGACCACGGTGTTATAAAGAACAAAAAGAGGAGAGCACTCACTCACTGGATTTTGTGAAATCATATTCAGTGTATTAAAGTTTGCATGAAATAAATAGGGCTTTATCAAGATATAAATATTAAAAAATAAACAGTTGTGTTGGCTGTATTTCACTGCAAATATCCCAGTGCAGAACACAGTGCCACAAAACTACAGAGGAGGGTGCTGTACCAACCAATATATTCTATAATAAATATGTAAAAAGGATTTTATGAGACATAACCCCTTTGACAAGAAGTAATAGAAAATTAATTTTAATAAGATTAATCCCTCTTGTCGTTATTCCTTTTTATGTGCTTTAATATGTGAATACATTTCTTTGACTGTACATTGTAAATACTTGTGATAGAAAGATCTGTAATAAATAAATTTAGCAAAGACTGAATCTTTGGTTCTCTTGATGGTAACAGCGCCCCCAATCAATAGGAGAGGAAGGGTCGATGCAATGCATACAAGAACTGAAATGGGAGATGACTTCAAAGAAGCCAAAGGGTGTGGGGGGTGAAACGCGTCACTGTTGACATAATTTCACTATATTCATATGTTTAAGATTGGTTGGGCTCCACTATTATGTGTTTGTATTATTGTTCATAGACTTGGTTTTGATAAAACCATCTATTAAGTTTAATTTCTAGAGCACCACTGTTAGTTTGGTCCGATTTTGTCACACTATATATCACTTTGTGATTTAGTGCTGCTTTCTTTTTATACACTAGTTTCTTTTGTTTGAACATTTGGATTGTTAAGGTTTATTTCCACATATGTATATAGTATTTGTGCATGCTAGCATTTTCCACTTTTGGTCACTTTGGTCATTTTATGCACATGTGCCTGGGTATGTTCATTAGTACGTGACCCCAACAAAAGTATGTATGTGTTTCACGCCAAAATAGTTGTAATGATAGTAACATACAATTGTTCACACTCCAGTGGAACCAATTATCAAAACAAAATGAAAATACAATAATACCAACACCACATAATATAAAAGATAAAAAACAGAACCATTCAAGGAACAATCCATTAATATGTAACTATTTAGTAGCTATACCCCAATACACACATGTATGTCATTGTCCCCACATGTTTTCCTTGAGGGGATATGAAAAAACAGCCTGCAAAAGCTAGAGACTTTGTCTGCAGTCTTTACAACCCCTTTTTCCATAGCACAGATTGAAAGTCTGTGCAAGAGAATACAGCGACAGCCCGCTGTGGTGTAGTCGCGCATGCAAACATGGTTTTCAAATGCTTCTCAATGAGCTGTAGTACTTTATGTGTCTCAATAGGCTAAATTTCTTTACGTGTCAGGAGTGAAATCTGTATAAAAGTATCTATTGAGAGTGAGATACAGATACATAGATATATAGATATATCCCCCAATGCAAAATATAGCAGTACTAAAATTCTTCAAATTCCTTGCTCTACACATTAGGGATCAAAACAATGTTTTATGGGTAATTTAGAAAAGCAATTGCATGTATTTTCTGTTTTGAAGAACGCTTTTTCTTTTCAAAACATGACCAAAATTATGTTTGTAAATCTCTGATGTGAAGTAATTTGCTGCATACAAGGCAAACTCCCTGTCATTTCTGACAATGGTGCCTGCGACTAGAAATATAATTTAAACAGCTAGTAATCAAAGATTATTTCAAAGCAGTTATGCTCATTTACGAACATTAAATGTGGTCAGAAGCATGAGATTACTTCAAATTAACATACAGGTGTCCATAACTAGCAGGATTGTCAGGCTATCTTGGTTCCTTTCACTCGGTTTGTCTATAGAAGCAGTACAACAATCAAGCAACTAAATAAATGGCATGATGAGAAGGAATTACTGTGCACCATGTAGTTTATGTATGGAAGTGCGATATTTAACAAGAACATTCTTGGAGGCATTTTATATCAGCTTTGTTGAAAACCCTTGCTGGCAGTTACCTGGATTTTCCGCTCAGCTGTAATTCTGTTTTTGCTTTGGATGCCATAAAATTTGTCATTCAAATCCTCATCTTCGAAATCAATGCATTAATAGCTAAAAAGCACACATGAATGGAAAAGCCACAAAAAACACACAAACCTGTTTAATCCATATTGGTGAAAGCTTAAAAATGGACGTGCTATAGTCAGGGTTATTTTCCAAGATGATTAAACAATATCTGGGTAGAATTAAAAAGGAAAATTGAAAGCATTACCCCATTTTAATAATTTATTACGTAGAAAAACCTGTGCTTCTTCATACCTCAGTACTCCCCATCATAGAAACTGGCCAATTCCAAATAATAGTTTACATATTCATGTTAACATGAACTTTTAAAGACCACAGAGAAGGGATATGGTGCTTCTGTATCCATTGAGAATAAAGAAACAACATGGAGTATCATGAATCAAACAGAATAATTTAGAAAACTAGAGGTCAGATTCAAGACGTTTAATGCAAACTAACAGCATTTTGCTCAACGTTTTCACCTATGCGGAAGTCTACCACCATATGCCTAGGGAGAAGAGAAAATCAGTCACTAATCCCCCCTCTATTATAATAACCTGTTCAACGATCTTAAGATGAAGATTGATATCACTCCCATATAGATCAGTGTTTCCCAATTGGTGTTCCGCAAAAACACAAATGGGGTTCCACCGCAATTTCAGGAAACAAAATGGCTACCGCTGATAATTGAGACAGGCGGCGAGAGAGCACTCTCCCCTGCTCAGCTCCCATACACGCACCACAGTGATGCCGGAGCAGGACGTCACTCCGGCCCCCCGCATCACTAAGCGGCGTGCGAGGGAGTGGAGCAGAAAGATCCCTCGCCTCCCGTACTGTATGCCTGCAAGCCAGCTGCTCAGCCCAGAAGTCCCACTGGACCCCAGGGAAATAGAGACACCATGCCAGCACTCCCAAAGTTAGGGAGGCTGGGTGGACTGAAATTTTAAAAATAAAATTGTGTGTATATGTGTGTCTGTTAAGGAGTTTGGTCGCTGAGAGTGTGTGTGTGCTTGTCAGTGATAGTGTATATGTGTTTGTATGTGTGTGTGTGTGTGTGTATATATTTGTGTGTATGTGTCACTGTGTGTATCTGTGTGTCAAGGTGTGTATCTTTGTGTAAATTAATGTGTGCCTGTGTCAATGTTTTTATATGTGTGTCTGTGAGTTAATTTGTTTGTGTACGTAGGTACATGGCATAGGTAAAGCAATCATATGTGCATACATCCCAGCAATCGAACACAACATGCAAACACACTCCTCCAAAAACCAACATTACATACAAACAAAAAAACCTTGGATTCAAATTCATAATACAAACACTCAAACACACCCTTTATTCAAACACTAACACTACACACAATTGTACATCCGCATTTAAAAGCTAACACTACATACAAGCACACCCCTGCACGCAAATACAAACATTATATACAAACACACCCCTGTATTAAAACGCTAACATTATATACAAACACACAAAAGCACACCTGCTCCTAAGTACTACTATCTGTTTAGTATCTGCGCTATGGTACCAACATTTTTTGGGGGTTCCACAGGAATAATTCATTTGGAACCCCTGATATAGATGATCCCAAAGCCCCTTGGCCAGATTAAAACATACCCATTTAATAGCCATGTGGCCAGAGTCCCAGAGACACCATATGCCTCACTGTAAAATTCCCCTGTATCCTAAGTAAACCAGCCTTTTAAAAATAACAAGAAATTAACCAATTTTATACTCTTATTATCCAACATTAAATAACTGATATTCTCATTTTGGGTGAATAGTGATATGCTACTAAAATATGTTACTATTAAGGCCAATATTTACTTTTTTCTTCTTGATAAAATTATTTCTCGAATTTCCAGTACATTATGTTTTCGAATTCATACCTGATTGGATGATCTCCACATGTTTTTGGCCTCTCCATTACAGAGACCCACTTGTCATCGTAGCTGAAGAGAGAGAGGTCAAGGTAAGGGCTTCCGCTATAAGACTGGGCACTAATGGGAAGCTGGCTGAGCAGCCGCCTCACTGCTTCTGTATGGCCACCATACTTTGCATTCACAATAGTGTCTTTAAACCTAAAGCATGAATCATAGGTTAAAAAAAGCTATAGGGAGAAGTTAGAATGCTAAATTATATTACAGAAATCATGATAATAAAAAGTGATTACAGTATGGTGTATTTCACTTGCCTTGCCTCTGGAAGATTAATCAGAAGGAGGCATTTGATAAACGTAATTTATTAGTTAAGCCAATAATATGAAACCACATTGCGTCCTGTGGTGAAAGCTAAATGTACCTTTTGCGGCTAAAGAAACACTCCAATCACCACAGCCACTATAGCAGTTTGGCTCATTACTTGTGGTCTGCGACTTGCATCTCCATGCCTCCTCTCAGCAACAAGGGAAAACTGGAAGCTCGTGGTAGGAGCTTTTGTTAGCTCTCCTAAGCTAAACCCTTCAGGGAATGAGCTAAGTCATGCATTTCCAGCCCTTCAGGGAATGAGCTAAGTCATGCATTTCCAGCTGACAGCTTTGATGTGGAGAGGAGGAAGGGAATGGCGCTTGCAGTGTTCTTTAAAATATTTTCATATTATCTAGTGATTTTTGTTAAAATATAAGGCAATAAAATATTTCACAAATAGAATGCTACCCTAATTTTGTGTTAATAAACTGTTAAAAATACCACGTCAAATACTGAACTATCAATACGATCAGCCTCTTGTGTTTTCATATTATTAATATATAAACTAGTACTGAATATAATGTACCAAAATGACAGTGGAATTAAAATTAAAGGGACACTGTAGTCACCAGAACAACTACAGCTTAATGTAGTTCTTGTGGTGTCTACTGCCTATCCCTGCAGACTTTTTAATGAAAAGGCAGTGTGTACATTACTGTCTAGTAACACCTCTAGTGGCAGTTAGAAAGACACTAGAGGTGCTTTCTGGATCAGTGCTGCACAATGTGCAGAACTGACATTCACAGTCTCCACCCCCTGCATAGAAGCACTGAACAAGTCTCAGAGATGCATTGATTTAATGCATCTCTACAAGGAGATGCTGATTGGCACAGCGTTTTGCCGCACATGCACATTAGCCTCCTGACCAAGGAGGCAGAACCAGCCGCGGCATATCCGCCCGGTGCTGGAATAAGGGCAAGCTTTTTACCTTTTCCAAGTGTTTTTAACACTATAGTGACAGGAATACTTGTTTATATTCCTGTCACTATAGCGTTACTTTAAAGTATAAAGAAAATATTCAACTACATGTACAAATAATAAAAAAATAAATAAAACAAGGTTAATATAAAATGTGTATTCAGCTTTTCAGTTTGAAAGACAACTAAAGTCACCCGTGCTACATCACACCAGAACAACTACATTAAGCTTTTGTTATGGTGACTTTAACTGAGTTCATAGCCTATCGCCTTTCAAACGTGGGTATAATTGTATAGGCAATGCTGAAGTGCAAATTAAACATTTTCTCTAGATAATGTAGGAGCAGGAATTTATTTGGCTGTACCAACCTCCCCTCCCTCCCCCTTTAACATCTACTATTACTTTCTACTTTGTTTAAAACTACAGCAAATAAATTTTAATAGAACGCATTTTGATCAATGGAGGCAAATTCTTACCGGCGTTGTATCTGCCTAGCAAAGTTGTTGCTGGAAGCAGAGCAGGGAAACTGCACAGCCTCACTGTGAAGAGTAGCATTTCGAAATAAGTCACAGAAGTTTTCAAATAATTCTAGCAGCTCATTCGATGTGTTCTCAAAAACTGCAATGACTTCTGTAGTGACCATGTTGTAAACCACAAAAAATGAGGGCTAACAGAGGGGAAAAAAATGGAAGAGGCAAAGTGAAAAGACTTGAAGCAGAATTACCCATCCATAGCCATCTTTACCATACATTTTGAATATATAAGTTCATTTGACAAGTACCTGATTATTCCCCATCAAGAGGACCATGAGTAGTAGTTCTTTTGCGGATTATGCAAGATAAAATTTCTTTAAAGGGATTCTGAACCATATAAACCAATAACGCATGTGACGGGAAACAAATATATCATATATAATGATTTTTCTGTCAGTCACATTACTTTCTTTAGATAGTAGTCCATTAGTGCTTATTTAACAAGGTAAATAGTTCAGCACATTTAGTCAGAGGCATCAAATGATATAAGTGTACTACAAATTGTAATTATCACAGCCCTGTTTTTTGCTTTCTTATCCTTATATCCCTTTTGGTTTAAACTGCTCATGATATCTGCTTTTGTGGGGTTATTTTGTGGGGTTATTTAGACTAAAAGTTTGTGGTGTGTGTGGGTGTATGTATACACACACATTATATATATATATACACACACACACACTTTTAAATGCAAGCAGAATGTGTCAACCTAAATAATTCACAATTGACTGTAATCCATTTTTACATTTGACATTTGGAGATGTTAAGTGTCGTAAATTTCCTATTACTTTTAGCAAAATCATGTGGGTGTGTCCAATCTATAACTCAACTGAAGACTACACTTTTGCCTATACTATTACCTCTGTAGCAGTTAGGATTTAGATTCTCATTTTTAAACATGATTGCACATTTTAGATGGCAGAATAAATGGCTGCTGTGGAGGTTTTCACATTTTCTACTTTTTAAAATCACCAACAGTTTTCACTCCCTGTAGGGTTTTTTATTTTTTTTTTTTATTTTTTTATTTTTTTTTTTATGTTAAAGTTGCAAATGGGATTTATTTATACTTTCTAAGAGCTTGTAATACGTACTTGGCATAGTGTGTTTTAAAGACAAAATGGCACTGAAGGGTGTGAGGCAAATAACCCACTTTAAAATTACAGAAATGTGCAGCTGTAAGCAGTCCAATTACTGTTTTTTTACACTCTTACAAGTCATATGGGCTTATGCATAGACACAATTTTCATTTACCTATCAATATTTAAAAGCTGTATTGTCTGTGTGGCAGAAGTGCCTCTGACACGTGTTCTCGGAGGGGCCTGCTTGCCAGACTCCTGCCAAAAGACTATGGGCCCTTTAAAAATTACGTGAACAGACTTGGTTCGTGGGATTTTATATTTGGTTGGGAAAACCAAACAGGCGCACGAACCAGAGACCACCCCTAATTGACAGTTTAACACTTTCCACCGAAGCGTTCGTCTGGGTGGCCGCTGTTCTCATGAACGACCACAAAGCTGCGGCCATCTTGTTCCCGCGAATGCAGGCCGTGGTGTTTGGTCGTCGAGGTCATGAAACTGTTTTCGGACACAAACTCCCGAATACCGCTTGACTTCCAGGATCACCTGTGTTTGGTTCTATACAACTTAGAAGGGCACTGTTCGGTGGAAACATTCCCACAAACAAGGTGAACAAGCTCCAGGGTAAGAACATTGATGTACGGTTTTTAAAAACTACCGAACTATACCAACCGCAAGCCCTGATTTTATTAAAGGACACGGAGGCTCTTATTAGGCTTTATCTCTTTCTTTATTCCTCAGCAGCAAAGAAAGGATATTGATATTTTTTAATATAGCAATAACAAAAAGAAAAACAAATACCCTTAAGGGTTAACCATATAACATTCCATATCCATTAACCAATAGGATCAGTCCTTGTACTATATCCCTTCATGTGAGGTAAACTACTTCCTCTTTCTTTGCTGCTGCCTCAGCTAAGTACCACATATTTTAGCTCCTCAAATATTGTGTTGTTCAGTTTCTCCTGATTCATATTATTATTGTTTTTCTATTGTTCATTTTAAATATCAGTTTTTCATTGTCTATTATTCAATTTTTATGTATATTTGACTGCTGTTTTGTTTTACTCCGTTTTCCCAGTGCAGGGTGCTTGCCTCCTCCCTGAGGCAAGCCCCATCCTGCACTGCCGTTTCCGGGTTGTTTATAACCCGTCCCTCATTCCACTTCCCCGGGTGGGGGTCACTCAAGCATCCCCTCCCCACCCCCCCCGGCCCGGAACGAGCCATTTCGCCGCCGGACGGGCGGCTGTTTCTTTGGCGGCCGTTTCTGCCGCTCGCGCATGCGCGGTCCGCACTCGCGCATCGCGGCGGCCATCTTAACTGAGGGCAATTTTGCCGCTCTTTTCGCCCGCGGTCCGCGCCACTCTGACAGGGAGGGGCGCGAGCTGATTGGGTGAGGGAAGTGTTGGGCAGCTTACCAGTATCCCCCAGGAGTCATTCCTGAGGGAACACTCGGTAAGCTGCCATATTATATGTGCCAAAAATACTTGTGCCTCTTTATAACTGTGCCTGCCTTTAATTTCACTCAAGTGCTCAGCCACTTGCCCTATATGCTGGTTTATTAACCTCTGCAGTGCTGAAAGTGTGCATTTTTGTCCAATAGTGACAGTTTATTTTCAGTGCCTTCCTCCCTCTACTGTTACTGTGCACATTCCTGATCACTATGCAGTCCCCTGCTGAGAAACAGACAGTTGCACCCCCTCCCACCTCTAATAAACTCAGCAAGCGTGATAAGACAGCCTTGTCTACAGACGCTGCTGTCACTGGGGGAGTTGGGGACGCATCCCAGGAGCACGTGAACTCAGAGGAGTTCCAGGCGCTCCTGGATGCCACGATGAGTAGGTCTGTTACACAGGCCATTTTTACCGCCATGGGGGCGATGTCGGACACCCTGTCCCACTCTATTTCCTCTGCTATTAGAGCATCCGGTCACACCCCGGGCTCGGCACCCCCTATATCCACTGATAGCAAGCCTATGGTCCCTAGTGGCCGCAAGGCTACGTGCAAATCGCACCATCTGTCAGGTGCTACCTCCAGAACCAGTAAGACGGACAGGTTGCGCCCTGTTGAGATTGATGACGTGGTGCTCCCACGTAAAAGAGCCCCCCGCCGGGCAAAAACGGTGCGGACTTGGAAGAGGGCAAAAGCCCTATCTGATCCGTCCGACTCGACTCGGACTCAGAGGAGGTATCAGATGGGTCCGATGACATCGACCCAATTAATTCAGACAATTCGTCCCCCGAACGCAGCAACACCGCGCCTCCAGCTTTAGACGCGGAGCGCGAGACGGATGAGTCCGCTGTATTAGACCCCCAAGGGGAACCCCTTTTTGATCCCGACACTTTGCATAATCCGCGTTCAGCGGAGTGGTACCCCACAACTCATGTGGCCGTTTATATTGCGACTAGGGTCAGAAAACCCCTCGACAAGGCCACAAGAAGCAAGCTGAGGGCGGAATGCCCAAGGCCCACTGTCCCAGACATGGCTTGCGTGACCCCTGAAGTGGATCCCAAGGTCGCCCAATTCCTGGGTAAGTCAGGTTGGAGGGCCAAGAAGGGTTTGGACTACTCCTTAAAACACTGCCAGGACAAGATCCTGGACATACTCGGGCCTATAGCTAAAATCTTCGATATGGTCGAAGCGGCCCTTACTGGGGGGACCCCAATTGACTTGATGGCCATCAGAGGCTGGATTCAGAGGGGCATATGCCTAATAGGAAATGCCAACACCGCTTTGGCCACGGAACGGCGTAAAGCCATATTGATGAAAATCGAGCCAAAACTAGTGCATTTGGCAATCTCTGAGCCTGGAACACAGGCAAAAGGTCTCTTATTCGGAGACAATTTTGTTAAGACCCTGGGTAATTACGTAAACACATTTACGGCACTAGATAAGGCACAACATAATATGAAGCGAGTGTTCTCGCAAAAGGTTTTCGGGGGGGCCGGCAGACAGCGGGGCCGTCTGTCCGGCCGCCCCTCCCGGACTCAGTTCCGGGGCTATCGAGGCTCCGCCACACCACGGTTCCACCCACCCGAACCGAGGGCACAATCACCATTCTTCCCGACCAGGGGCAGATCATGGCATCCACGCGGAACCAGGGGATCCTCCTATGGCCGTCGGCCTTATGGTGAGTCACTCCACATTACGCATCTTTCCCTTTGTACCTGTGGGGGGCAGATTGTTTCATTTCCAGGATGCGTGGCACAACCTAACCTCAGATACATGGGTCCTAGAGACCATCCTCGGCTATCACATCGAATTTACACAACAGCCGATTCAACTCTCATTGCCACATCGGATTGTTTTTTCCCCACAAGACAAACCGCTAGTGTTAAAAGAGATTCGCACACTGGAGGAAAAATGTGCGATATACAGGGTTCCCATTACCGCCCCCGGGTTCCTAAGCAACATCTTCCTAGTACCCAAGAAAGGTGGAGGCACGAGGCCAGTAATAAACTTGCGGCCTCTCAACGCCTTTGTCACCTACCATCACTTCAAGATGGAAGGAATACACTGCCTCCGAGACCTACTAAGACTGGGAGACTGGATGGTAAAGTTGGACCTCCAGGATGCATACCTCACAATACCGATGGCCGAGGACTGTCAACAATTCCTGCAATTCCAATGGGAACAGACGATGTGGCGTTTCCGCTGCCTCCCTTTCGGCCTGTCTTCAGCCCCGTGGTGCTTCACCAAGCTGCTGAAACCGGTAGTTGCCCTCCTTCGCAGCAGAGGTGTACGTCTGATCATATACCTCGACGACATGCTGATCATGGCTCAAGACACACAGCTCCTGAATCAACACCTATTCTGAACAGTGACCCTTTTGCAAAACCTAGGTTTCCTAATCAATTGGGACAAATCGATCCTACAACCTTCACACTCGATAGAGTTTTTGGGCTTCGATATAGACGCAGTACACGGAACGCTCAGTCTTCCTACCGCGAAAGTAAAACTTATCAAGAAGGAAATCCGGAGGACGTTGACTCGACCAGTCTTAACCCTCCGACAGCTAGCCAGGATAATTGGCCTGCTCTCGGCCTCTATACAAGCGATCTTCCCAGGCCCTCTCCACTACAGATCCCTACAACAACTCAAGGCAACTCACCTACGCTTGGGTCACTCCTATTCAGATTCTGTACCTCTAGACTGCGCGGCAAAAGAGGAACTGGCATGGTGGCTTCAACACATGGAAGCATGGAACGGCAAGGCAATCTTCGGCGCCACTCCGGATCTAGTCATAGAATCCGACGCGAGCAGACTGGGATGGGGGGCCCGCTGTGGTCCTACCTCTACAGGTGGAAAATGGTCTTCCGAAGAAAAAGAACTCCACATCAATGGTTTGGAACTCCTGGCTGGGTCATTCGCCCTACGGAGCCTCCTCGGACACACGACCAATTGTTCCATACTCCTGCGCATGGACAATGTCTCAGCCGTCCGCTACATCAACCACTTGGGTGGCACGAGGTCCTCAACCCTCACAAACTTGGCGAAAGAATTCTGGCATTTCTGCCTGAGTCGCAACATATCCGTACAGGCGGAATACCTCCAAGGCCTCTCCAACACCGTAGCGGATTGGCACTCCAGGCATTTACGAGACAACAGTGCATGGCAATTGAATCGCACAGTATTCCAGAAGCTCCACCAACTCTGGGGTCCGATGCACATCGACCTTTTTGCCTCCCGACTGAATGCTCAACTCCCCTCATTCTTCAGCTGGAGACCGGACCCAGACGCCACGGCAGTGGATGCCTTCCTACAGAATTGGCCGAACACCAGGCTATACGCCTTCCCCCCTTTCTCACTCATAGCGCAAACTCTCCTACACTTACAGCGCTCCCGAGCATCGTTGGTTTTGATAACACCGTTCTGGACGGCACAGCCATGGTTCCCTTCGCTCATGGAAATGTCAATCGACCTCCCCAGATTGATTCCAGGGAGCACGGAATTATTATCAGACCCCGATGGGAACTCTCATCCACTTCTGGTGCAAGGTCATCTCAGACTCCTCACATGGCTCCTCTCCGGGGACCCTGGACCATGCCGAATGTTTCACAAGCAACTTTGGACTTATTGGCAGGAGCTTGGGCCCCAGGGACAAGACGTTCCTATGCCCATATAAAATAGAAAGGTGAACAGCGCTAAAAATCAGAAAATGTACATACGTTTTGTAGAAATACTGGCCAGCAGAGTAACTTAAAAAAAAAGAGAAACAAAAATACAAATAATGGTACAGTATGTATGAACGATATAATTCCACAAGAACAAAGGTGTTATATTCACACTCACACTTTGAGGAGCTATATCAGCTCGGTGTTAAGAGCCTGGACGGAATAATCCCCGTCTATGGATTTCTTGAGGTTCAAGACCGTTGGTGAATTTATAGGTGTAAATATTCGTTACATGAAAAACAAGAGTAAAATACACCACATGGTATAGTACGTAAATATAAAATATTGTGAAAAAAAAAGTGGATGATCCTACTTACATATACTAGAGCAACGACCTGCTCTAGTTTGAAGAATTTCAGGTGGAATAATCCCACCTTGGGATATAGTGGACCCAGGTATAGCAGCAAAGCAGTATTGGATAGGAAGGAGGACAAAAGGAATGACTGGATAGTTTAAAAAATATATATACTTTAATACAATAAGTAAAAAGTGAATAATAAACTATAAAACCAGTCCTGTTTAAAAGTCCAAAATTCTTCCTCACTTGACGCGTTTCACCGAAGCTTTCTCAAAAGTGAATGCTTGCTGCTTGGGGTCCTTGAGATTATATACCTTCTCTGATGATGAGAATCGATTATCTCATCAGAGAAGGTAAAATCTCAAGGACCCCAAGCAGCAAGCATATATTCGGCGAAACGCGTCAAGTGAGGAAGAATTTTGGACTTTTAAACAGGACTGGTTTTATAGTTTATTATTCACTTTTTACTTATTGTATTAAAGTATATATATTTTTTAAACACCTGCAGTCATTCCTTTTGTCAAACTAGAGCAGTGGTGCTCCGCAAAAGTAGGATCATACCACTTTTTTTCTCAGCAGCATACTTTTATATTTAATCGTTTTATATTTACGTACTATACCATGTGGTGTATTTTACTCTTGTTTTTCATGTAACGAATATTTACACCTATAAATTCACCAACGGTCTTGAACCTCAAGAAATCCATAGACGGGGATTATTCCGCCAGGCTCTTAACACCGAGCTGATATAGCTCCTCAAAGTGTGAGTGTGAATATAACACCTTTGTTCTTGTGGAATTATATCGTTCATACATACTGTACCATTATTTGTATTTTTGTTTCTCTTTTTTTTAAGTTACTCTGCTGGCCAGTATTTCTACAAAACGTATGTACATTTTCTGATTTTTAGCGCTGTTCACCTTTCTATTTTATCTGTCTATTTATCACAAGGTAGAGGAACACCTTGTTGGTGAACTGCTGCTCACCCCTGAGAAGAGAGCGCTTATTATTCTTTTGCATTTGTTCCTATGCCCATGCCTGGAACACATGGCGTAGTTGGTGCGTGGAACGGCACGTGGATCCCATACGTGCTCCTATAAACCAGGTTTTGGGTTTCCTTACTACCCTTTACGATCAAGGCTTGGCTTATCGCACCATAAATGTCTACAGGTCAGCGATTTCAGCTGGGCACACTGGTTGGGAAGGCTTCCCGGCTGGGAAGCACTTATGGATCTGTCGTCTCCTACGGGGCATAAAATTTGCACGTCCGCCACAACCTCGTTACACGGCCCTATGGGATGTGAATATGGTCCTTCGTTTGTTGCAAGATTGGCCCCCAAACTCGAACCTAACACTCAAGCAAGTGTCTGCAAAATTAGCGATGCTTCTATGCTTAATTTCCTGCAAACGGGTATCAGACGTGAGGGCCTTGGATATCGATGCACGATCATTCACACCGGATGGTGTCCTGTTTAATATCACCAGACGTACAAAGTCAAACACCACTTCAGTCTTCTATCCCTCCTTTCCTCACAACGCTAACCTCTGCCCGGTAGCATGCCTGCAGGAATATGAATTACGGACCCAGCCATTCCGGAACCCAAACACACATAATTTATTCTTGGCAATGAGGAAACCTCATCAACCGGTATCCACGGGAACTCTGACACGTTGGGTGAAATGGATAATGTCAAATGCTAACATCGACACAGCCGCTTACGGAGCACACTCTACCAGAGGCGCTATGGCCTCTAAAGCATTCTCCATTGGATGTAAACTGGAAGACCTCCTCCGCACAGCTGACTGATCCCGAGAATCGACGTTCAAGGAATACTACTTTAGACCAACAGAACATATCTCATCTAGGGTCATATCACAGCTTTAAACTAGCCTAATAAGAGCCTCCGTGTCCTTTAATAAAATTACCAGATTTTACTAATTACATGACGTAAAGTTATGATTTTATAAAGGACACGGAGGCGAGTATTAGCCCGCCCACTGAAAGGTAAGCCGTACATGCAATTTTCCCACCCACTCGCTCATAAACAAGTTATAGCATTTTGGATGTTTAGAAGCTAAGTTATAGGGTAATAACTGCAATTTAGACTGATTTATGCTAGAATGTCGCAAGCAATGTTTTCAGATATAAACGTTTGTCTAAGGACCGGTACAATGTATATGCATGACAACGATATTCGAATATATTTTACCATACATCTCTCTGTCTCCTACAGCTTAACCCTGTGATGACATAACCGGGATCGTCCACTATCTCGACATTATTTGGAACATTCGCCGGAACCCCTACGAAAGATTACCCAAGTTTGAGAAAAAATGTTCCCTTGTTGATGTGTTCAGCTTCGGCGTCAGCCAGAAAGAGGAAGTAGTTTACCTCACATGAAGGGATATAGTACAAGGACTGATCCTATTGGTTAATGGATATGGAATGTTATATGGTTAACCCTTAAGGGTATTTGTTTTTTCTTTTTGTTATTGCTATATTAAAAAATATCAATATCCTTTCTTTGCTGCTGAGGAATAAAGAAAGAGATAAAGCCTAATACTCGCCTCCGTGTCCTTTATAAAATCATGACTTTACGTCATGTAATTAGTAAAATCTGGTAATTCTCTTGAACTGTTTTGTTTTGGGCATGGGACCATGCGTGCAATCGGTCAAATTATGACTTCCTGGAAATTCCTGAACCGATCTCAGTGACCAACATTTTCAAAAATCACCCAAATCAGGGGTATCAGGGGATGTAACTTTTGTGGGGGTTTTGTAAAAATGTATGTTTTCTGTGCCTGGAGATAATTGAGTTTAATACAGTGCTTGACTCAATTCTCTCTTAAGCACAGAGGAGGGATTAACCTATTTTGTATGGGAGTATCCTGGACCTGAGAGCCAATGTAATCGTGTGTATGTTTTTACTGTAGTCTACTCTCAGGACCAGGAGGGAGTGCCCCTTGCATGGGGACCTGCATATAAGGCAGGTTGTGGCTGCCAATAAATGAGTTCCTGCATACCCTCAACATAGAGTCTCATCTACTCTGGGGATTGCTATATCACTATACTCCCCTGGGTTATAATCACTTGCTCTTTTAAGAGCATATTGCTACACTCTCATGGAGGAGAGGTCTACCCACTGGAAGCTGGATCTTGGTCTTGGGTCCAGGGTGGGTGGAGGACAGCAAGACCCCAGTCAAGCTGTAATGCTGGAAGTGGGGACTACAGTGCTAATGGTGTCTGGTGCGGTGCTTGTGGTACTCGGTATGCACTAGGAAGCAGCGATTGGCGGAGGCACCCAGCCAGACGGTCCGCCACAGTGTGTTAGGAGGGGGTGTGAAAACTTAAAAAAAAAAACACAACAACTTGCAGGTGTGTGTGTGTGTGTGTGACTCCATTGCCTTGAGTATTTTGTATTTACAGTGTATGTGAAACGTAGATGCACTTTCACATATTTGAAATATCTGCCTTAACAAGGAAGCCCATTAGGATTGCGGCATGGCAGAGGTGATAGTTTTTAATCCACGTTCTGTGGTTACGGGGAAGGCAGGGCAATGCACAAATCACAGCTCTCACGTGCACCCAAACTCACTTGGACTTTGACAGTGAGACCTAACTATGCCTGCTGTGAATAAGAAGGTCTCGGCACTGGTGATCGCACACGTGTAAAGAAAGTGTTGATGCCACGATCTCCTGGACTAAAGTACTAAAAGGAAGAAAAATGCTTGCCCAGCACCTAGACTTGCTGGCAACATGGGAAGGCCATCTCATAAATGAAAGAATCCAACAGTAGCTGGGAATGTAATTAGCAAGAATACTTTGTTTTTTTAAAGGTGCTTTTTTTAAACTGCTGCAGTCACTAAGTTACAAAGTGACTCAGAAGTATGATTTGGGTATTGTGCTACCTATACTACTTCTTAAGGAAAACTTAGCAGGGCCAGCTACATAATGTACTAATTTGGTTATATTTATTCTGTGGTAGAGTTCTTTCATTATATTTGTTTGTCCATTTAGAATGTTTGTTATTTTTTCAAGTTTGTTTCATAATTTGTTTGATAATACAGATAAATTGCTGCTTACTTGTGAGTGCTTTGATGAGTAATTTATTACTATCTTTAATGAATGGTTTTGCATATTTTTTGTAATGCTTTATCTGCACAACCCATTAACAAAGGCTGTGTTGCCCTGCTGGAGAGCCTCTTAAATTACCAAACCGTTGGTAATACAGCAGAATCTGAATACTCTGCTATTCTAAAGTAAACTTCCTAGTTTGCTGTTCTACGTACCACGATTAGTAAGCAACTATAATAAAGTAACTAAATAAGAAGTGATCAAATGTATGTGTTACAGAAAATCAAATGCCAAAACACATACATCTGATCATTTCTTATTTAGTTGCTTTATTATAGTTGCTTACTAATCGTGGTACGTAGAACAGCGAACTAGGAAGTTTACTTAAGAATAGCAGAGTATTCAGATTCTGCTGTATTACCAACGGTTTGGTAATTTAAGAGTGACCTCCTAAGACAGTATTAAGTATTCTGACAGACAGTTCCTAAAGGACCACTAAAGCCATCCAGGCCTTTTCATCTCAATGCAGTTGTCCTGTCAATTTAACCATTGCACTGGCAGCCACTGGAAACCCTTCCCCTGCACTGACAAATTAAGCATTGGTCATGTCACACAGAAGCCCCCATAAGAAAGCATTGAATCAATAGTTTGGACCCATGCATCATGTCCCTAATTCTCCTTTATTAGGAGTACTGGATTAGACAACACTGGAAGAGACCATGCCTCATCCATTATGTTGCAGGATTAGAAGTTAGCAGCACTGAGCAAGTCTGAAAAAGGGCCAGGAAAAGGTTTTATTTTAATGGGACTCACTGAGGTGGTGGGACCTACATAACGAGGGTCAGAGAGACTAAAGCATTACGAATACAAAAATGTATTCCCAACGCTATAGTATCCCTTTAAAAAAGGAAATTAACAACATTTATAATGATCTAGATTAAATGAATTGAGATAATTTGTCTATACCTGTACCTGTGATGGATCGTTGACTCGAAGGGTAACCACATCTTCGCTTGTATACTTTATAAACAAGTGGTTTTCATCCAATAATTGCATCTTCCACATACGAAGCTGCCTCAGCTGGTCAAAGTACTGGAAAAATCTTCTTTTGGCCATTGCACTACCATCCCGCTCTGCCCTTCTCCATAAGTATACAAGCAACCTGTGCTTTAATGAGTTTATAAATGGTTCTTTGTATAAATTTGCCATTCCAGTTTGAGTTTCACGTTGCACTTCTGGGTAAACAGCTGACAATATTAGCAGATCATCTTCGTAGCAAAATCGACCAATTGTCCGTACATCAATAAATGTTCCTTCTGGGGTCACCTGAAAAACATGAATTGTCTGCTGCTGTACAGAAAGTATTGCCAGAATATTTTTGTACAAGTAAAGGCCTTGATTATGAGACAAGATGATTTTATCACATTTGAAAGTTCGTGAGTCACACAGCTTCCCTGTATGAAGATCTATTATATGTAAAGAATAATCTTCCAACGGAGATCTAGGGTTGGGGGTTACTGATTCACTATTCCTGTATATTTCATAAAAAGGTGGATATGGCTCCTCTGGAAGATAGGCTGCCGACCCAACTATGACATAGCGACAGTCATCCGTAAATAAGCTACACTCACGATTTAAGTGCTCTCCATTGGAAGCTACATTGGTGATATGAAGAAGTACAAAAAAACGCTCAAAGAGCCTCCCACGAATATTTATGGACCTCTGATCATTGGAGTTAGCCAGTATTTCTCCATCATATCCATGCAGTAGATCTTCAGCAGCCTGGCAGCCTTGATATTCATAGATTTCCAATGAAGTCTGGTCAGACGAAAATGCAATAAAATATCTGCCATCAGGGGAAAATTTGCGAAGGAAACAAGGAGGCTTTTCCACATTGACTACAGTGTAGTTCGGAAAGACATTCTGATGAAAAATACGCACTTGATGCCAGTGGGAGCCAGGCTTACCAGAACTTATTTTTCGTTGTTCAAGCCTGTGAATTACATTTTGGTTCTGAATTCTTCGAGGTTTGATTGTAGGAGCATCATGATCCATCATAAACATTTCTTCATTTTACTAGTAGGAAAAAAAAAAAAAACACTTTTAAAAAAACAAGAGAAAACAAAAAGGAGAAGACTGAAGAATGTAAAATGACAACAGTATGATAGAGAACTGAAACTAAACCGTTAGACTTCAGCAATAACAAAAAGAGGCAACAGTCAGAAAACAGAGGGAAATTTGAGAAAATGTTATACTGATACCAAGAGTCACAAGTGTCATACTATGAGATCTATTTAAAACAATTATACAATGAACTATCATATTCCTTGAGGCAGTAATTTTCTGACCCTCCCAGTTTGTAATGTCCCTAAGTCTTTATAGAACCTTGGAGAGTGAGATAACTGCAGATTTCCAAAGCAATGAACTTAAAGGGACACTATAATCACTTAAACAACTTTAGCTTAAAAGACCACTATAGTGCCAGGAAAACAAACTCGTTTACCTGGCACTATAGTGTTAATAAGTCCCCCCCACCCTCATGGCCCCCCTCCCGCCAAACTCTACAGGGAAGAAGGGGTTAAACTCTTACCTTTCTCCAGCGCCGGGACTCTACTCCCTCTTCTTCCGTCATCGGCTGAATGCACGGCAAGAGCTGAGCGCGCATTCAGCCAGTCTCATAGGAAAGCATTCTCAATGCTTTCCTATGGACGCTGGCGTCTTCTCACTGTGAAAATCACAGTGAGAAGCGCGGAAACCCTCTAGGGGCTGTCAATGAGACAGCCACTAGAGGCTGGATTAACCCTAATATAAACATAGCTGTTTCTCTGAAACTGCTATGCTTACAGCAGAAATGGTTAACCCTAGATGGACCTGGCATCCAGACCACTTCATTGAGCTCAAGTGGTCTGGGTGCCTTTAGTGGTCCTTTAATGAAGCAGTTTTAGTGTATAGATCAGGTCTCTCAGGTTTCACTGCTCAATTCTCTGCCATTTAGGAGTTAAATCACTTTGTTTCTGTTTATGCAGCCATTGCCACACCTCCCCTGGCTCTGATTGACACAGCCTACATGAAAAAAAAAAAAAAATGGTTTCACTTTCAAATTAGATGTAATTAACCTTAAACAATTGTATATCTTGCTCTGTAAATTGACCTTTAATCACATACATCTAGCCCCCCATGGGCCCCTCATGCCTCCATAAATGTAGCAAAGTCTTACTGTATTCATGCCAGAAGCTGTAACTCTACATGCTGTTCAACTCAGAATCACAATGCTTCCCCATAGGATTGGCTGAAACTGACAAAGAGGCAGATCAGTTGCAGAGCCTGCATGATTCAAACACAGCCCTGGCCAATCAGCATCTTCTCATAGAGATAAATTGAATTAATTAATCTCTATGAGGAAAGTTCAGTGTCTGCATGCAGAGGGAGGAGACACTGAATGTTTGGATGCATTTTAGGCAGCCATGACCCAGGAAGGATCTCTAACAGCCATCTGAGGAGTGACCAGTGAAGTTATCACTAGGCTGTAATGTAAACACTGCATTTTCTCTGAAAAGACAGTGTTTACAGCAAAAAGCCTGAAGGTAACGATTCTACACACAGAACAAATTCAATAAGCTGTAGTTGTACTGGTGACTATAGTGTCCCTTTAAGCTAAAGTTGTTTTCATGACTATAGTGTCCTTTTAATTGTAATATTCAATGTGTATGAGTATTACAGAACATCAGGGAACTAATTACAATGTCAGAGATTTACTGCAATAATACTTGTCAGAATTGTGCATACAATTATCTACATATTCTGCAATGTGTATTTGTAAATAAATATTTCAGCCATCCTGAACAGCAGTGATATTGTGGGTTAGCCAAGCGCTCTCACTTTGTGTTGTTCATGTTGGACAGAATTGATACTGTTAAAAGACCACTATAGGCACCCAGACCACTTCAGCTCAATGAAGTGGTCTGGGTGCCAGGTCCCTCTAGTTTTAACCCTGCAGCTGAGAAACTGCTATGTTTACACTGAGGGTTAATCCAGCGTCTAGTAGCTGTGACACTGACAGCCATAAGGGGCCGCTTCCGCGATTCTCACTTTGAGTAATATTGCAAAAAATACACGTCATGTTTCCTGTGCAGTGATTAGTATTTACAGGATGCATACATGCTCATATTATTTTTCACATTAAGTTCATTTTTGTTTGGTGTATAAATCATTGCTATTTAGCTACTTTAAGTCTACATTTACATGAAAGAGCTGTGCCTATCTTATAACACCCCATAAACAGCAGAAATATTTATAAACAAAACTGCTCTCCCAGTAAACTGTAGTAGGAACAGATACCCCAACCATTTCCAAGCTTCAGAACCAGGAGACACTAAAGATTTCATGCAAACATAAGTCAGAAATATCGGCCTGCATCATGCAATAAAAAAAAAAAAAGTGTTATTTCGTGTCTGGAGAGTCCAGAACAGATCATTACAACTTTATTAGCAGCAGTTAGACATAACTGTTCAGCAACATATGCGTTAGAATTTTAGATTGTAAACTCACGGGCAGAGTGCTCTACCTTTTGTATTGGTCTGTTTATATTGTACTGTCTTTTTCCCCCATTATACAGCGCTGCAGAATATGTTGGCGCTTTATAAATCTCAGCAATAAATAAGTAAATATGACCACATTGTTTGTATCAGACATTACAAACTCCCAGGGTGTTCTTCTGCAAAACTGTTTTACTAAAACAACTGATGATACCAGAGGTATACGATAAATTGAAGAAAAAAAACTAAACTATATGTTATGAGGAATAGCAGGCTACAAGTAGAAATGTGTGTGTGAGAGAACGTGAGTATTTGTACTCACCTACATATCTTTCCCAGGGCAAATATTACTATTGGTATTTATATAGCGCCAACTTATTCCGCAGCGCCTTTACAATATTCTAAAAAGAGGGGAAATTTAACAATAAAATTAGACAATTACAAACTGCTCAAACAAGCTTAATATGTTCATAGCAACAAAAACAAAGTGTCAGAGGCGGGCAAAGTGCATCTTGTTTCTGTTATTGGGACTCCAGCTCCCATGAGCCTGCTGGCTGTGTGTGATGGGAGTTGTGATGTGGGCAGTCACTGAGCTCAGTGAGGATGTTGACAGATGACAAGTTCACATGAACATACAGTGGAGTCCTCCCAGGACAATCAAAAAAAAAAAAAGTTATGGCTAACTCTGCCCAGTGCAGACTGCCGTGCCCGGCTCACTCTGTCTGTGTGTTTGTGTTTGCACAGTTTGCTGCTCACCCGCTCGGCGCTGCCGCCCGCGTCGCTACCGGGGACCGATTCAAACTGTGCAGGGGAACCGGAAGCTGTAGGCGAAGAGAGTTCGACCATAGAGGTGAAAGCAATTCAAATAGGGCGTCACGGGGGCGACTAACGGTCCTTGTATCGAACCAGCGACACCTGCAGGTGCAGAGACTAGTACTGCAGCGTCAGACTATACTGTATTCTATCTCTGATGATATGATATGGTGTGTGTTATCAGAGGCTTCCCATAAAGCAATCAGACACTTTGCAAGCACATACTATGTGACCTATTGGGGAGATCTATTTAGGGAATTTAATATAGCATAAAGTGCATCTTATGTATTGCATACTCATGTGTACTTAAGTGTATGCTTCTCTGTCATACAAATATATAAATATATATATTGTTTTTTTAATTATATGGAGAGCAATTGTGTTCTTCATTTATAATATATACCAACATCTTCTCTGATTATTTATATGTTTCTCTTTGATACAATATATATATATATATTTATTTATTTTATTTTTTTAATATAATTGTATGAAAGTGAAGCATACATTTAAGTACTGCTTTTACTTTTTATTTTATTTTATATTATATATATTAAAAAAAAAGTAAACACTTTTGGATTTTAAAAAGACCTTAGAGTGCACCCCTCCTTTTACTTTTTATTATATATACATACATATATGCACCCCTTCTTTTACCATATAAAAATATAAATATATGGTAAAAGAAGGGGTGCATATATGTATGTATATATAATAAAAAGTAAGCAGAGGTGTGCATTCTAAGGTCTTTTTAAAATCCAATAGTGTTTATAAAAAAAAACTAAATTACATGTGTTTGATCGACATTTCAACACTTTCGGGTCTTTCTCAAGATCTAAACGCTGATCAAGCACATGTAATTCAGTTTTTTTGAATAAACACAATTGGATTTTGAAAAGACCTTAGAGTGCACACCTCCATTTACTTTTTATTTTATATCTTCAACGTGGATTTGAACCAAGGCATCATTTGGAATTGTGAATACTGTGGAAGGGTGAGTGCAAAGCCATTTGAGAGTATATCTGTATTTATTATTATTATAGAATCAACCTGTGCAAGGCTAGACAGTACACTTGTTTTCTCACGCAGAAGATGTTTACATAATTCATGCATTCTTGGAATTCAAAGACTAATCTACATCTTAAAAGGTTGCACTAAAAAACACAACAACTGCAGTTAATTGCAGTAGTTATGGCAGTATGAACCCCCTGTTTTTTTTCTAATTGACCCCAGTTCTAAAGCCAATTAATGATGTCGCAGGCATTGGATGGTTAATGCAAGAAGTGCATTTTAGAGCACCTCATTAAACCCCTTACTACCATAGTATGAAATACCAAAGCTGCTATTGACTGACATAAATACACTGAATGTGAATTTGTGATTTAATGGGGTACATTAAGCAATAAAACCAATATAATTCAATTCATTGTTATGCTGCCAAGTGTCCATGGCCAGTGACACCATTGCGGAACCTACACTTCCATATAAATAGTTACATTTTTGACCATGATAGGATTTAATTTGCCAATGAAGAATTCCTCATTGCCAGTGATAAGGGCAAGACATTAAGTGGAAGGAGAAAGCAGGTCTAGAAACAGATGGAGGGTTCTAGAAATAGTTTAGGAATCTGTTCAGTGACCATAGAGGCTATCAACAAGAGATGGATAAATTGAGGTGACTTTTAAGGCTGAATAGTGTAGAGGTCCTACTTGCTACATCCACAATTAGCGGATAATCGCTACAAATGACTTGCAATGTGTGGGCAAGATGTTCAGAGTATACATAGTAGAGGATAGGGGAACAGGAATAGTCGTATTTTCCGGCGTATAAGACGACTTTTTAAACATGGAAATTCTTCTCAAAAGTCGGGGGTCGTCTTATACGCCGGGTATAGGGTCGTCTATATGGCCGCATAGGGCGCCATATAGGAGGGGGCGCCCTGCGCCCCCATAGCCGGCCCTTCTAATGCTGCAGCCGCCTGAGCGCTCTATAGAGTGCTCAGACGGCTGCCGCACTGCCTCACCTCCCCTTCCCTGTGTAGCGTGGGTGGCCGAGTGTCACGTATTCATCCGCTTATAGAAATGTGGTTAATGACATTTACTGTCCACACAGGAAAAGTTGTGCCGAGCAGCAACCTAATCCACAGAAGGGTTAATGCTGAGCAGCAATTATACAAATGAAACCTGGTAACTGACTTTGGGGTCAAAGGCCGGTTACAGCCTATCAGAACTAAAGGAGGGGTATTTAGGCCCAGTTCTCAGCCTGCTCAGTGCCCTGTCGTGGTTTCCCTTGTGGTTGTCTGAGAGCGCGTTCCTGTTTATAGTTTTCTACCTGGTTTTTGACTTTGGCTTTGTTTATTGACTTCTCTATATTCTGGTATCCTGACTCCTGGCTTTCCTCATCGCTGTGTCCCTTTCTGTGTTCCCTGACCTCGGCTAGTATTTTTGACTATTCTTTGTACGTTAAATCCGGCCATTCTAAGGACCGGTAATACGTTACTTATTTGTCATCCGTGCTGTACAGTTCTACGTGCTGGATCAAACAGTAATCCTGACACCGAGCTCCTCTTCATCCTGTCAGTCCGGCCGGGTACCGTGCGGTACAGGAGATTCAGTTACCTGTTCCCGGCCGGACTGAAAGGAAGTACACACTGAGTGCTCACTTCCTTTCAGTCCGGCCGGGAACAGGTAACTGAATCTGCTGTACCGCGCGGAACCCAGCCGGACTGACAGGATGAAGAGGAGCTCGGCCACCTACTCTACACAGGGAAGGGGAGGTGAGAAGAACGTAGGGAGAATTGGGGGGGGGGAGTAAAAAGAATGGAGGAGGAGGATTAAAAAGAATGGAGGAGAGTAAAAAGAATGGAGGGGGAGAGAATGGAGGTGAGAGTAAAAAGAATGGAGGGGGGAGTAAAAAGAATGGAGGGGAGAGAGTAAAAAGAATGGAGGGGAGAGAGTAAAAAGAATGGAGGGGGAGTAAAAAGAATGGAGGGGGGAGTAAAAAGAAAGTAAAAAGAACAGAGGGGGTGAGTAAAAAGAACATAGGGAGGGAGGGGGAGTAAGAAGGACACAGGGAGGGAGGGGGAGTAGTAAGAAGGACACAGGGAGGGAGGGGGAGTAGTAAGAAGAACATTCTGTATAGTGCAGTGATGGCGAACCTATGGCACGCGTGCCACAGGTGGCACGCCGAGCCCCCTCTGTGGGCACACGGCCACATAAGTGGCCGCCATAGGGTGCACCAGCCGGGCGCAAAACCGGAGTGACCGGCAGGAGGTGAGCGCATAGCGCTCCCTCCTGCCAGGCACTCTGTCTAGCGTGGTCGAGCGCACCGCGGTACAGGAACTTATGTTTCCTGTACCCGGGTGGACGGAAATGAAGTGCTCACAGAGACAGCACTTCCTGTCCAGCCAGGTACAGGAAACTGAGCTCCGCAGTGCGCTCGGCCACGCTATAAGGTAGGAGATCAAGGACAAGGGCGGGGGGAATAAAAAAATTAAGGGAGGGATGGGGGGTAGAAAGAAAATTGAAGGGGGAATAAAACTGAGGGAGAGATGGGAGGGGGGAAGAAAACTGAGGGAGAGATAGGAGGAGGGAAGAAAACTGAGGGAGAGACAGGAGGGGAGAAGAAAACTGAGGGAGAGATGGGGGGGAACTGAGGGAGGCATGGGGGGAAAGAAAACAGTGGGGGGGAGGGGAAGACATACACACCTGCCCCTGCCCTACACATATCCACACACACATCACCCCACACAAACACACACACACCACCCCACACACACACACCCCACCCACCCACACACACCAACCCCCCCCACACACACACATCACCCCACAAACAAACACATACACTGTACCCCTCGATGCAGTGTGTGTACACTCAGCAGTCTGTGTGTGTGTACACTCAGCAGTCTGTGTGTGTGTGTACTCAGCAGTGTGTGTGTATTTAGCAGTCTGTGTGTGTGTATTTAGCAGTCTGTGTGTGTACTCAGCAGTGTGTGTATACTCAGCAGTCTGTGTGTGTGTGTATTTAGGAGTCTGTGTGTGTACTCAGCAGTCTGTGTGTGTATGTACTCAGCAGTGTGTGTGTGTGTACTCAGCAGTCTGTGTGTGTATTTAGCAGTCTATGTGTGTGTGTATTTAGCAGTCTGTGTGTGTGTGTATTTAGCAGTCTGTGTGTGTATTCAGCAGACTGTGTACTCAGCAGTCTGTGTGTGTGTATTCAGCAGTCTGCTAAATACACAGACAGACAGACTGCTTAATACACAT
This sequence comes from Pelobates cultripes, assembly GCA_933207985.1. Lineage (NCBI taxonomy): Eukaryota > Metazoa > Chordata > Amphibia > Anura > Pelobatidae > Pelobates > Pelobates cultripes. Next base: position 89,094,683 of record OW240914.1, on the reverse strand, counting down.
ACAGACAGACTGCCGAGCACACACACAAACTGCTTAATACACACACAGAGATGTTAATTAGTTCGGACAACTGTATGAGTTGTTTTATCTAAACTTAAACCTTTAATTGCCGTTTTGGCACTTTGAGGAAAAAAAAATTGGCATGTATTACGGTTTGGGCATTCGGGCTCAAAAAGGTTCGCCATCACTGGTATAGTGTATGCTCCATGCCACACATCATGAGTGCACTTTACACAATGCCAACAAGCTGGTATAGTGTTTGCCCCATGCCACCCCAGTCTGAGTACAGTTTGCCCCATTTCGCCCAGCCTTGGTAGTGTTTGGCCCATGCGCCCAATAAATTCCCCAAATCCAGGTAGCCGAGTCCAGCCAGGTTTAAAATACGGTAGTCACAGCAGAATAAAAAGTTAAGAATTGGCAGTATGCGCATATATCGCAATTAGCCTCCTGTGTGCTAGACTAGCAGGCATGGATTATATGCCCAAACAGCTTGGCACATACCTGGGCTTTAAATGCTATTTCAGATTATCATTATTTAATGTCTTGCTGTGTAGCTCTGTCTGCTCACTGTACATCATGGCTAATTTTTATTTGGTGTGCATTGGAAGAGGGGTAGTCTTATACGGCGTGTATATCCCAAACTCTTTATTTTAACTTGAAAAGTTGGGGGTCGTCTTATATGCCCAGTCGTCTTATACGCCGGAAAATACGGTAGCTTATAATGTACGGCCATATGTAATGCCGCCAATCCAATCACTGTCATGTTTTTCTTTTCTTTCAGTTTTCTTTTCCTCAAGCCCTTTGTATTTTAATGATTATATTCTTGAGCAGCCATTTTGAATCAGACTCGACTATTATCTGACTTTCATTGTTGCTGCAGTTGGTCAGATAACAGTAATGTTTGACCCAACATGGCTGCTTAACTTGATAAAAAGTGAAATTGTCTAAAAAAAAATCAATAAACATCATTACAAAAGTATTATTCATTTAAAAAAATGAGAATTGGCAATCTGATGAGAGTTACCCTTTAAGAAAAGTCCCATTTCAATTTCTAAGCTAATTTAACAACAATCCATCAGTCAAAAGAACCCAACAGAAGGGCTAAGCTGCAGAAATCATTGACAGAGAAGAACAGAATGGAGATCCAGCACAAGGAAGAAAAGATAATAAGTATACATAAAGATAAATAACAAAGGAGTATATAACCATTAAAATGCAAAGAGCATGAGGAAAGAAATGAAAATGTGATGAAAGCTATTCTTGAAACTCTGCCCTTTTCCAAAGATTGCTAGAGATCATGCTCCCCGTGAGAAAAAAGTAGTCCCTACTTTTTTTTTTGTATAACTATAAAACTACAATAAATGTAAACAAATAAAACAAGGGAAAACAGAAGGATAAAAAAGTTTTAATTTGAACACAAAGTGACAAAGCCCCAATTTGGTGCACCACTCAGCATCTCTTCATAGAGATTCATTGAGTCAATCTCTATAGGGAATGTTCAGAGCCTCCATGAAGAGTGTGAAAACTCTAAACATGCAGCACTGACCCAGGAAGCACCTCTAGTGTCCGCCTAGTGATTGCCACTGGAGGTGTTACTAGGCAGCAATGTAAACACTTACTTTTATCTGCAAAGGCAGCATTTACATTGAAAAGCATGCAGGGACAACTTCAAGCTATATACACCAGAATAACTACATTAAGCTGTAGTAGCAACTGGCGCCAAAACAGCTGAAGTAAATTAGTATTCAAAATAGCTGTAAAGTTTGGATTAGAGCTGTTCCCTGTTCTCCCCCTTTTTCATGTAAGCGGTTTTGTTTAGTTTTAGTCTGTTATCAAGTAGTGCAGCTATGTGGAGCAATGGAACACTTACTTGAAGAAATGAAAAGGAAGGCTTCCAGCAGTGGTGGTGCTGAATGGCTCATGCAATGCCTTTTGACTGCCCCTTCCTCTCAAGTTGATACACGCCCACAGGAATGAGCAAATAATGGACATTTTGGAACGTGAGGAGGACGAGGCTGCAAAAGGGGAAGACTCTGAGGAGGAGCAAGGAATGTCCATATGCTTGTGTGATAGAAGTACACTTCAAGGAAGAAAGAAGAGAGCGATTTATTCCCCTCAACCTATTAAAGGAAGCAAGAAAGCAAGGATTGTGGAGAAAAGAAAGAAAAAGTCCAGTCAGCCTGCTGGTATTGGGCTAGTGCCGGTTATTGAGGACGGTGAGTTGATTGATTAGCTATTGTTGGCAAACAAGCATAGGCCTACCCAGGTGTTAAACATTCCTAGTGGGTGGTGCTTTTAGTAGTTATGAAAGGGCTGTGGTCATTAGCTTGGCTAATATAGCTTGGTTGCTGCTTCAAAGTGTGTGATTGGAGATATTCTAGAGATAAACTGGAGGTAATCTGAGGTATTCAGGAGGATAAAACAATAATTGTTATGCATTTGTTTCACGTTCCATTTTTTGGAGATTTGGATGCTGTCTAATCTGTAGACAGTTCTCTATATTGCGGCAGGAGATTGTATTTTTGAAGTCTAAGATTTGTAAATTATCTGGTAAACAAACTCAGGCTGGAGCTGCTGCAAAGCCACTGCCAAAGAGACGTACTAGGAATGGCAGATGGGTTACTGTAGGATCTGGTAGACTTAGAGTTGTGGATAAAAGGCATATTGCATAGTCTGTTACTCTACATTATTTTCAGCACTTTCTGAGTATAATGGTGTTATGGAGACAGGCACTGTAACGGAGCTCCCTGTACTCCGACTGAGTACCCTCCGTTGATGGATGCTCCTAGCGCTTCCTGAGGAATCCAAGCACTGCAGCAGACACCACAACCACCGCAGACTCCGCAACCGCCGTATCTTGACTGGAGTCTCGCCGTCTTCCTTCCACCCTGGATCAGCTTGTCCTCCAGGACTGTGTGGGAAAGAACTCTTCCTTCCACCCTGTATGAACCTCCAGCATCCAGGAATGTGTGGTGAAGACCCCTCCTCCAAGGAGAGCGTGTCAGGAACAAGCTCTTAAAAGAGCTAAGTGACTCAAGCTCAGGGGAGCATGCAGAGCATAGCAATCCCCGGTGTGATTATAACAGCTCCCTCCAATAACGAGACAAGGCTACATTTAGAGGGATCAAGAAGAACTGTCAAAACCTTTATTTCCCTTGGGACCAGCCAATAGGGTCACCACAATAACATTGTTGTGAAACCTCAATAAAATCACAAACAGTCAAACCATATCAAGCAACACACAGTGACTTATCACAACACAATGGCACATTTTTAAAGGGGTGGGGGGAGACAATATTTAACAGTAAATATCTCACCTGCCTGCAGAATTAGCAATATGCAAATCTACCCGAATATGCAAATGAACCAGTCTTGCAATTCAGGTAGTGCATATTGCTGTTGCTACCAACAGAGGGCACTAGACAAGCTCCATAGCCAAACCCACCTAGTTGGTAGCAAACCTCAGCAATACAAGAGAGCAGGCAATACATTACACAGTACACACACACACACTATAAACAATTACATTACACACACCCTGCACCTATAATGGGTACAGGGTGACTAAAACATAAGATAAATAAAGCAGCCTACATAAATAGTCTGTCTGAAGGTAGACTAGGGGCTTTAAAGCCAGATACATGAAAGAGTCATAGTCACAGGGGAGGAGGCTGGCAAGTAGGCCTCTCCAGGACCAAGTGGCGAAGGGCACTTCGTCACAGGCACCAAGTGCAGTGGTGTTATGGAGACAGGCTCAGGCACCAAGTGTAGTGGTGTTGTGGAGGCAGGCTTAGGCACCAAGTGTAGTGGTGCTGTGGAGGCAGGCTCAGGCACTGAGGGTAGTGGTGTTGTGGAGGCAGGCTCAGGCACCGAGTGTAGTGGTGTTGTGGAGACAGGCTCAGGCACTGAGTGTAGTGGTATTATGGAGAAAGGCTTGGAGACTATGGTGAGGCCTAATAGAAAGCAGTTGTTGTTGGGATTCTGTCATAAGAGGTGTGGACAATGGTAGTCTTCTATCCTCCACAATACACAAATATGTCCTGTCTAGGCCTTTACTTACGTCTATCTACTGTCCGTACTTCTACCTCTGATGCTCACCTTCAAGACTTCTCGAGGGCTGCACCACTCTTTTGGAACTCACTTCCCTCCTCCATTACATGCTCACCCAGTCTCCACTCCTTCAAAAAATCATTAAAAACCCACTTCTTCATAAAAGCGCATCAATTAAACTGTTAATAGCTACCGACTGATTCCTCTCTTGCAACTGTCATTAGTCTAATACTATCCTTACCTTTTGTGCCACTTTACCCCACTCCCTCTAGCATCTAAGCTCATTGAGCAGGGCCCTCAACCCCTCTGTTCTGGTTACAACTACATGTCTGTTCATCCACCCATTGTAAAGCGCTGCAGAATTTGTTGGCGCTATTTAAATAATAACATAATAATAATAATAATAATGTCTTCCTGGAGCTACTGCTCACAGAGACAGGATACATATTTGTAATATTGTTAAGCGAGCAAAGCAGGAAGGGGAATTGGATGTACCTGTCCATCCAGGGACAAATGATTTGGTTTGCAATAAGGTTTCAGAGGTAAAAGAAGCTTTTAGTGTTTTTGCCAATGATATACGGCAGGTTGCTTCCACACTGTAATTCTCTGAAGTTCTGCCTGTGCATAACACTCAGCACAACAGGCGGGTGCGTATTTGGTTTATTTCTCATGGTAGCTCTGTTTGGAATGGAAATAAACTGTACAGAAAATATGGTTTGCATCTTTCTCAAAAGCGAACAAATGTTCTCAGTGAGATGTTTAAAAGGTTTTGCTAGGATGTATTTAAACTTGATGGGGTGGGGGGGGGGGACAAAAGGGCGATAGAACATCAATCCAATTGCCCCCCAAAACATGGACAGAAGGTGCCTGTAGCAAGTGTGTTAGAAAATGATAAGCTTAGAGTCATGTCTACAAATGCTTGCAGTTTAGGGAATACAATTCATGAATTTGTGGCTATAAAGGCAACTGATAATGTAGATTTAGTCACTGTTACTGAGAAATGGTATAATGAGAACAATGACTGGGACATAGCAATACCAGGGTACTCTTTATATAGAAAAGACAGGGAAGGCAAGAAAGGGGGAGTGGTGGCCCTGTATGTGAAGGATAGCATAAAATCTAGCCTAATAAAAGTTAGTGAGGTGAACATAGAGACCGTTTGGGTTACGTTAGAATTTGGTAATCACACAGTAACTTGTGTAGGTGTGATTTATAGGCCCCAAGGACAAATAGAAGAGTTAGATAATCTACTAGTTGAGGAAATAGCTAAAATGACAATGAAGGGGGAGGTTATCATCGTGGGTGACTTTAATCTTCCTGATGTGAATTGGTAAACCAAAATAGCTGCTTGTGCCAGGAGCACACATATTCTAAACACCCTACTGGGATTGTCTCTAAAACAAGTCGTTGAGGAGCCAACTCGTAAAGAGGCCATACTAGATTTAGTGTTAACAAATGGAGATTTGGTATCAGATATTACTGTAGGTGAAAGTTTAGGATCCAGTGATCATCAGTCAGTGTGGTTTAATATAAGAACCCTGACTGAGTCACACCTCACAAAAACAAAAGTTTTAGACTTTAGAAAAACAGATTTTTCTAAAATTAGAATATGTGTAAAAGGAGTCATTATCAGACTGGAGCAATTTAAATGGAGTCAGAGAGAAGTGGGATTATTTAAAAGTTGCACTGCTGAAGGCAACAGAAAATTGCATTAGGCTTGTTAGTAAAAGCAAAAAATTCAAGAAACCGCTGTGGTACTCCGCAGATGTGGCCAAAATAGTAAAAAAACTAAACTAAAAGTTAGCATTTAGTAATTATAAAAAAGGAAGACAGAATGATCTATAAGATTAGGCAGAAAGAGACTAAGCAAGTTATACGAGCTTCCAAATCACACACAGAAGAAAAAATAGCACAGTCAATAAAAAAAGGGGACAAAACATTTTTTAGATACATAAATGAGAAAAGGAAGTAAAACAAGGATTAGTTAGATTAAAAACAAAAGAAGGAAGGCATGTAGAAAAGGATAAAGGTTTAGCTGACTGCCTCAATGAATATTTTTGTTCAGTATTTACAGATGAAAATGAACGAAAGGTGCCTCAGTTAGGAAAAAGGACAAATGAGTAATATGTTACATGTGAGTTTACAGTGGAAGAGGTTCTATTAAAACTGTCAAAAGTAAAGACAAATAAGTCAATGGGACCTTATGGAATACACCCAAAATTATTAAAAGAGCTTAGTGGTGTACTATCAAAACCATTAACAGATTTATTTAACCAATCATTGTTAACAGGAGTAGTCCCAGAAGATTGGAAGTTAACCTTAATGTTTTGTTAATATGATTACTTACTGTTTCTCTTTTCAGTTAAAGGACCAATCATAGTGTGGATTGTTGGTCATTCATTTATCCACTGGGCACAGAGAAGAGCCATGGAGAGATTGTACGGAGAGAATTTGAGTTTTGTTGATGAGACTGTTTCGATATTTTGGTTTGGTGTAAGAGGTTTAGTAAGGGATGATGTTTTTCAAGTTCTACAGGAATGTCAAAATCAGTTTCCATGGCCACATGTTATTATTTTTCATTATGGAGGTAACGATATAGGTAGAGTCAAGTCAGTAGTACTGTTTCACCAGTTGAAAGAAGATATGTGGAATGCGATGAGGATATTCCCGGATTCATTAATCATTTGGTCTGAGATTGTAACTCGCCTGGTGTGGTTGCTCAATGCGAATCTTAGAGCGTTAGAAAGAGTTAGGCGCAAGCTAAACACAGCCATGGAAAAATGTATGCCATCAATCGATGGTATGTCTTTTCGCCATGCTGATATTAAGGGGCATTGTGAAGATTTATTTTTTAAAGATGGTATTCACTTGATTTACAGGGTACTATTGATAAGACCGTGGTCTGGTGGGTAATGCTGCAGCTGATGGGGTAAGGGTCTCCTGCCTATTTTAAAGGGGGGGGGGGGTGCAGGGACTAGCTGAGTTTGGTGATTTATTTAAGTTCTGGCTAATAGGGCGGAACTCTGGTGATTCATGTGTTAAATCGCTGGGGGTTTAAAGACCAGAGATGTTTGGTTACAAGCTGTATGTTTTAAAGTGATTAAGTTACAATTTGTTATGTTTTGTAAACTAAATAAAAGACCACAGCCTTTTCACCACATATTTGAGTTTGTGTTTGTTATTATTTTACCGTACTTATTATGTGTATTTCTTAAATGTCATGTTTGGGTATGTTAAGGTTAACCCCATGCAATGCACAGTCAATCATTTTTGTTAACATGGAACAGACAGACTGTCCAGGGTGATAGTGGTACCAACTTTAAAGGATGTTGTGTTGGCGCAAACAGGTAAAAGCAGATCCATTTATCCCTCTGTTAGACAATAATGAAAACTAAATCTAGCCTGTAAAAAAGAATAAAGTCTTTAAAGGTGTTAAGATGATAACTAATTTTAATACCTTATATAGATATTTAAAAACAAACTTGTGTGAACTGGTAAATTATGATAGGAGGAGCGGTTTTTGAATACACAGCATGCCACTATTGAAACAAAAACTTAATTGTATGGTAACAAAAGAAAGATTGAATAAGCACAGACAGGCATATTAGCATCTAGGTTGACAGGCAAACATATCATTATCAAAAGTATATGTTATGCATAATAATAATAGTAATAATTCAAGAGAAAGTTAAAATCCCACAAGTCCTACACATTTTTAAACCATTAGGAGCAATTGCATTTAGATGAATAATCCAATATATCTTTCTGACGTAATACTTGAAATAAAAGCATCAACTACAGGGGTAAAGTTGTCTCCATACTATTAAATAAAGTTATTCAAGGGGGAAACTGCTAAAGAATAAATGTGAAGCAGCACATTTGCCCCCCCACAAATTGACACTATTTGGTTATATCTTCTTGGCTGAATTTCACTAAATTTACTAAAAGACAAATTAAAGAAATTAACTCAAAAATAAATACAAAAGATTTATTTACCCCAACCCAATGACTCCCTGCCAGGCAAGGGTTCCAGCTCTTAAAATTGTTATGTTTTTTCTTACCACTCTTCTCTCCACCCTTTTGATATCCCTATGAGCTGAGACATGGGGAGCTGGTGGTATATACCTTAAAGACCCATTTGCCTGCTTACCTTTTGAATTGAGGTTGATGTCCCATCCTCTTGCATCGACAAGTATGTTTCCCCTTATGGGCTTAAGTAACTATCCTTGAAGGATTTTTATGTTCTGATGAGAAATCTCTGCACTCTGCATAAGCTAACAAAACCCAGATTTAATCTAGAAACTCTGTATTCTAGCCGCACATTATTGCCATGCATTAGACTGGATAAGAGGATCACAATTTTGCCCTGATGTAGCACTCTCCAAATTACTCCAAACTCCTTGCTCCTCCCTTTAAGAGGTTTCTCGGGATAACATCCACTATGAAGGCATGGAAGCTGGTGAGAAAGCTCCTAGAGCTTCAATGGTAATACAGCAGATGTATCCCTTTTTACATAGCCACTCTTTCAGGTCAGGGAGGCCCAATATCCCTTCTGTTCCTGGCTGCAGGCCATGCTATGATACAGGATTTCATGGATGACAATAATAAGTCGATTCCCATCTCTCAACAAGTTAAACTTAAAATTCCTGATCGCGATGTTCTTTTATTTTCATATCTCCAGACACATAGCTTGAATAACATCATTCTTTCACATTTCACTGCTGCAGATTGGAACCACTCCATTGATTATTTGCTTACACAGTCCAACATTCCGTCCTATTCTGTCAGTTCCCTATACTCCCTGACATGGTCCCATCTAGATTATTCAACCGGTTTATCCCGATGGATTACTCACTTCCATACATTAATCTCCAATGTGCTCATAGCAAATACTGTTAAATTACTTAAATTACTTTAAGCTGCATCTTACTCGGTGATAGATTTATAAATTGCACATTACACCTACTACTCACCTAAAAATTAAAAATAAATGAGGGACACTGTCCTGCATTTGAAATGTGGGACAGATGGAGCAGACATTTATTATTGTTTCTGGGAGATTCAGGCATTTTGAACACAAATTATGTAACTATCTTATTGGATAGAATGTTTGACACCCACCCATTACTAGCAACATTGGGGGTCTGAGGAGTCTGCCCCATATAAGTGTTCAAGAGAAAATAAGGTAACGACTGGTCATCTTTCGGGGGTTCTCACATGAACACGGATGAATGCATCACCTGGCTGTTAGGGAGCAAATGCTCCCTCTGTTCGGTGGTTCATGCCTCCCAAATGCAGTTCTCATAACTGTTTGGGAAGTTGGATGGGCAGCGGTACTAGTTTCCCAGGTGTTCGCGGGGTCGCGTATCCGAAACTAGTTCCACCCAGTCAACTATCATGACCCGCTGCCTGCGTTCAGGAGATAAAATGGCACCAATTATTGGTACACGTGTGTTCCGTTATACGAACGGCGGCCACACAGTGAAAACACTTGCACTAGTGACCAATTTGTGGTTAACAGACCAGGGGTGGTTGGTGGTTAGAAGGTGCGAAAAAGGGGACTACACAGAGTTGGTTCCATAAACGAACATGGTTGTACGGACAGCTGAACAAAAGGGATTAAAAGTGTAGTTAGGTCCTCTAGTTCGCTACATACTGATCCTACTTTTGATATGCAATGTGTGAGGGAGCATATTTTTGTTTTGTTTTATTTAGCTTTCATGATGTTTTAAAAAGAAATGTAGTGCAAGATATACAAGTCACTTTTAGGATACATAGTCTTGTTGGTTTAGGGTGATGTACTTGTGTTTTATATACCTGTCTTACTCTTCATTGAACCAAGACAAATACAAGTTTCAAACTAAAAAACAATAGCTGATAGTGGACCCTCCCTTGAAGTTCTTCTTCTTATTATTATTATATTGATATAGCGCCAACAAATTCTGCAGCGCTTTACAATGGGTGGACTAACAAACAGAAACAGAGGGGTTGAGGGCCCTGTTCAATGACCTTACATGCTAGAGGGAGTGGGGTAAAGTGAAACAAAAGGTAAGGAAAGTATTAGGGAAGTAGATTGGTAGAATAGTATTCAATGAAGACTTAGTGTGGGTTTTTTGTTGAGCCATTAACCGTTTAATTGATATGCTTTTGTGAAAAAGTGAGTTTTTAATGATTTTTTTGAAGGAGTGAAGACTGGGTGAGCATCTAACGGAAAAGGGAGTTCCACAGGAACGGTGCAGTCCTAGAGAAGTCTTGGATACGAGCATCAGAGGTGGGAGTACTAAAAGAGGATAGATGCAGGTCTTAGGCAGAGCGTAGGGGCCTCGACGGGACATACTTATGTATTAGGGAGGATAGATAGATAAATCTATGTATAGATTTGAAAGCAAGAACAGGAATTTTATATTGAGCTCTATATCTATGCTGGAAGCCAATGCAGGGACTGACAGAGGGGTGAGGCGTGGGAGGTGCGGGTGGACAGGAAGATGAGCCTCACCACCGCATTCATTATAGACTGCAATGGGGCAAGTTGGGAGCACACTAGACCACTGAGAAGTGGATTTCAGTAGTCAAAGCGAGAAAGGACAGTGGCATGGACCAGCACCTTAGCCGCATCTGGCACTAAGTATCGGTGGATGTGCGCAATGTTTTTGAGATAGAAGCGTCAGGATTTGGCGATCGACTGGACATGAGGGGTGAAGGAGAGGTCGGAGTCAAAGAGAACACCTAGGCAGCGAGCCTGCATGTTGGAGCTGATGGTAGCACCATTAACGTGGAGGGGGACAGAAACGGGAGTAGAAACACTTGAGGGAGGAAAGACCATAAGTTCTGTTTTGGATAAGTTAAGCTTAACAAAGTGGGCAGCCATCCATTTAGAAATAGCAGAGAGGCAGTCAGAGACACTAGTCAAGAGGGGCGGGAGAGATCAGGGGAGGACAGATAGATTTGCGTGTCATCCGCATACAAATGATATTGAAAGCCAAAAGAGCTGATGAGTTTACCAAGGGAGGCAGTATAGATCAAGAACAATAGGGGACCAAGGACTGAACCTTGGGGGACACCAACAGAGAGAGGTTGTGAGGAAGAGCCAGAGAAAAAAAACGCTAAAAACGCTTCTTATGTTTGTCACCATTAACAACTGTATGTATGGCAAAGAAATTTCCTTTTTATTCTTATATTTTTTTAAATCATGTTGGAATTTGAATACATTTCAAAGGTCAAATTCCAATTGCTTCACAGCGTAGTGCAAATAGGAAGGAGTTTTACTCAGGATCGGGAGAACAAAATTACATACAATGTATTGGCATTAAGCCTTAATCATGTATATATATATGGTGGTGTATTTTGGATTTGTGCTCCCTGAGGCATGATGAAACTTGGACACCCCCCCAATCTAAATTTGCCCCACCCCTTCCTGTCAAGGCCAAACCTCTTCCTGTTTAAGATCAACACGCAGTTTGACTGACAGACACCCACTACCACACTCACTAACAGACAGGCACACACTCTCAAAAACAGTGACATACATTCACAGACAGACACACACACTCACTGACAAATGCAATCTCTCAGAAATACACTGACAGACACATACACTCACTAACAGATACACACTCACAGACATACACTGACAGACACACATTCACGAACAGGCACACACTGGCAGACACACACATTCATTCACAGACACACACTGACAAACAAACTCACTAACAGACGCACACTCACAGACAAACTGACAGACACATACACTCACTCACTCACTCACAGAAATACACTGACAGACACACATATTCACTGACAGACACACTGAAAGACACACACACTCACTCTCAGACACATACTGACAGACACACACACACATTCACTCACAGAACACACTGACAGACACACACACATTCACTGACAGGCACACACATTCACTGACAAACACATACTAACAGGCATACACATTCACTCACAGACACACACTGACAGACATACACATTCACTCACAGACACACACATTCACTGACAGACATACACACGTCTCGTGCACAACTTATTAATGCCAGGAGCCGACATGACATCATATTCTGGGAGGGAGCTGAGCAGGAAGAACTCAGAGGACAGCACTCCCTTGCTGCCCAAAGTGTGTGTAGCTGAACGCCTTGGGGCATCCCTGTGGTTGTCCAGTGGGCCAGCACTTAGGTCCTCCATGAAAGAGGCTAACAGGGCATCTGCCAGGGCGAATGGGAGGCAGAGTTTTTTGCCGCCCTCTGAAAGTGTCTCCCAAGGCAAATGCCTTGTTAGCCTCGTTAAAGATCCAGCACTGTGTATATACATGATAAAGGCTTTACACTGGAAGGTTGTATATGATTTTGTTCTCCTGATCTCCTTCCTATTTGCACACTACTCTGTGAAGCATTTGGAATTTTACTTTGAATACTTCTAAGTGACTGCGGATACCATCCATGGCGCTCCAGGCATGGTAGCAAACTCTACTGGGTTCCCTGAGTGCAACACTACCTTTGAAATTGGATACATTTCCAAGGCCATCATTACAAATGTATCAAAAACATTAAAGGGATACTATTGGCATCAAAACAACTTTAGCATAATGAGGCAGTTTTTGTGCCACTGTAGTCTTGCCAATTCTCTGCCATTTAAGCGTTAAATCATTTTTGTTTCTGTTTATACAGCCCTAGCCACACCTCCCCTGCATGTGACTCATACAGCTTATCTAAATTATTTTTTTTATTTTCCATCAGATGTTAACTTGCTTTAGACATTGTTTCTCCTGCTCTGTAAATTAAACTTGAATCACAAACAGAAGGCTCCTGCAGGAGACTTATTTACAGAGTAAGAGAGAGGAAATTCTAGATTAAACATACTGTGTGTTACAGTAACCTACCTAATCTCCTTTACTTATTTCTTTGTCATTTTTCCAGCAATGTAAATACATCCCAGCCAGGAACATTGGCTAGCATAACCTTTTTTTAAGTGAAGAAAGGAGGTCTTAGAAACAATGTGAACTTTGGAGATACGTTTGCTGAGAAGGGCAGAGTTAATAAGCAAATTTTTAAAGCATCTTTTAAAAACCAATATGGAATGCCAAGTTGATAGGGCGCATCTTGAGAGAGCTCTGATAGAAACACTCAAAATATGTACTTCTATTGACTTATTTATTGCACAAATCTATTTTTCAATGATTGCAGACAACAAGCACTTTTTTGGGCTCCACAACACCCATTTTGTTAGTAGTCCCGATCACATTTGCTAGATTTTGCCATTACTAATCTGCGCCCTACTCAGCATGAGGCGGGCTGATCCCTCTGCCCTTAGAATCCTTGCTAATCACAGAATCGGCTTAAGTCTGAATTTTCTCTCTCCCCTCGCCTGCAGGTGTGGGTTATCTCAGCACCTACTGCTGCTGTAGTTGTGCCCAGCTGTACATCCTAACAGGCAAACTGAAGGAGTGGCTTCTCTTCTAAAATGGTGGACACCAAACACTTGCCTGACTCAGGAGTCCAGCTGCCCCATATTCTGATTAGGCTGAACCAAGTGTTTGATGACTTCTGGACTAAGCTCAAACACTGATTGCACACCCCGGCACCGCAGCAACAGATCCACACCCTTCCTACCAATGGGGTTTATCCCCAGTACTCGTGGAAGGCTACCAGCACAAGGGTGATGGTGCAGACTTCAAAGTGATCCAAGACACCACAGAAAACATTACCACTTTTACAACAGAGGCCGCCACAGCTTGTCTGACTTCCTCATCATCCCTAGTAAAGAAAAAAGGAATTGGGGGCACACCCAAAGAATTTTGCAGGAATGGTGCTGTCGTAGTGATCAAAATGTATACATAATGCAATGAATGAAACTATGTACAATAAAAATGAAAATTAAAAAAAATAAGGAACATATTTAAAGATATGCACTCTTCAGCACACAGTACAGCGAATATGACTGTACTGTGCATTTTTATTAAGAGGACGTTAGATCTTGTGCTGTTTTCAAAATGGAATACAACAATAAAGGGCCAGTAACATAGATCTGCAACATGGAAACAGAATCACACAGTTACACAACATTGAAGTTGCATCAAGGCTCACTGTAATTAATATTAGTTGTTTGGTAGATATTAAGCCAGAAAGGAACAAATGATAAGCATACATTGCATAGCCTACTTTTACAGTAATGTAAAATGAGAAATCATTAATCATTGGCGAGTGAAAATTTAGCTACGGCCAGTCGAAATAAAACCCTGGTGAGTGTGCCAGGACCCCCAAAGGTTGCAGTGTTAAGTACCTTTAAATGCTTGGCTATTACGCAAGGACTAGACATTTTAAGCATTTCTCATTGTGTTGGTGTAAGTGATGGTTTGCCTTTAAAAATCAAAAAGCAGCCGTAGCTATGGATAGTTATCCTGCAACTGCAAAACAGGTCACCACCAGAACAAATGTGCTTTTACTTTTAAAGAATTATACCCTTGTACCCTGCATCATTACATTTGTATTTATTCTCTCAGTGAATGAAGATACACACAATTGATATTTATTGTGATAATGGCAAACATAAAATCATACAAAACTCCTTTATATATGAACATAATATATTATCTGCTAGAAAGCACACAATGGATGCCTGCCAATGCAAACTATACAATTAACGTCTAACTTCGAAAACATCAGGGTTTATAAACGCAGTACTGGACGCACTTCACGCATCCCCTAAAGAGTCCAACTGCAGAACTATAATTTTCTCTCAAGGTTTAGTAGAGAAAGTTAATTGTGCTTCTGTTCAATTCTCAGAGGAAATCTGGGTTACCTCCTAATTTATGGACAATTCATAATTTTCAATATTCTGAACTTAAAGGAACAGTGAATCATATAGTTTATGTTTAAACGCAAGCTCCAATACAAATATATTTTAGCCTTCATTAATTTTTTTCCCCCCCAGGGAACCATGCAGTGTTTGGATGAAAACATGTAAAAGAGGGTTCACTCCCCTAACCAGTCACCTAAGCTCATCCATGACAACTAATAATATAAATATGATAAATTACAGAAGTGGTTAATTTAAACCTGAAATCCTCTTTAAAAATGTGAATAGGGCAACACAAAGAGAAAACATTTGTGCTGTAATGATGTGGGGTACAGCACGGATATAGAGGTAGTTAGAGGGCCTAGAGTTTGGGGGTGTTCGTACCTTCCAACATTTGGGGTTGTTAAACCTTAAAGGTGGCATGACAGTGATGTAACTTGTGTCACTGGCAATGCTGAAAATGGGCAGAAATGTCCTCCTTCCCAGAAGGAGCGTGACTGCCAGGCATCATGCACAGACCCACTTAGGGCAGACCATGCAGACAGCAGTGCTCAAACACTCTGCGTAGTCCTACTGCACTCAGTTTAATGAAAGTGTAGGTAATGATGCAATTGTGCTATGCTGGCTGGGTATAGTTCTCTGGCGTCCCTAGATTCACGACATCAGGAAACAAAATGTTGACGACAGAATAGGACCCCAGGGCGGTTCCGTCTAATTTGGGGCAATTGGGCAGCTTGAGCCTCAAAATTTATTCTAATGACTGAAAATAGTCAATAAATATTTTTAATATTTAAGTTTTACCAAACAAAATTCTAATAGCTGAAGCTGATAAACAGCTGTTCAAAAAGATCATTTGATCAATGTGTTTCTGAAGTGCATTTACCGGCTTTTTAAATGACCCTGTTAGTGAAATGAAAGCATATTGGAGGCTAGTATGGGTACAGGAAGGTTTTAAACCACCCCACTTGTCAGGCAGTAGGGCATGTCTGCTAAACAGAAAGCCGCAGAGGTTGTTCGCTGCCATAAAATACCACTGATGCCCAGTCACTATAGACACAGGTTGCCCCCATGCTTCCACCATGGGCATTGGTTGAGGCTAATTTTTTTAAAACAAGTGGTATCCCCTAGGTGGGGAAATTAATTAACTGGGTAAGAACTTTTGCCCCCCAGTCCGACACATTGCTGGCATCTAGGGGCTCTAATCATATTAATGAACCTCCCTGGAAGAGATTGTGTTCTAAATATAGAAGGGGGTGGACACATCATTGTCCACCCCCCAAAATTGTCACCATTGTCCAACCCCAGCGTGCAAGGGTTCCCAAAGCCCCTAGACCCACCCTAAAATAAAAAAATATCTGCCTAACTCTCTTAACCTTATAATAGTTAGGGGGTGGCCAATGAACTAAATTCCTGTAAAAAAAAAGTATACTTACCATTCAACGTCTTCTTTCTTCTTTTTTTGAAATTCTCTTCAGAGCCCCCACCCAAAACAAAAAATCCAGTATCCTGGATCACGAAGCAAAGAAAACACATCCATGTTAACCCATTGAGGACTCTGCGTAGACTGAGCTTACTAGGGGAAAAGGCCTTATGAGGGCTTTCCCATGCTATGCAAACTCAGTCAGAGCTCTCTACAAGCCAACCAATCAGAGCATTCTGACAGGAAAGTCTTTCTTCTCTCCTCAGATAGCTTGCTGCAAGAAGTAAAACATGGGAGAAGATTTAAATGTCTTGATTTGGACATTCATTTTGGACCGATCTGCAATTTGGCCAAAATTCAATTTTATTTTTTTCAATCAAGAGGTGAAAAAAAAAAAGATTATTGATGGTTAGGGGACAAGATTTGTCCTGACTAGAGTTGAGCAGACACCTGGATGTTTGGGTCTGGCGGGTTCGGCCGAACTTTGAAAAAAAGTCCGGGTTCAGGCTCGAACTTGACCCCGAACTTGACCCTGAACCCCATTGAAGTTAATGGGGACCCAAACTTTTGGCCACAAAAATGCCTCTAAAAAACTCCTGGAAAGAGCTAGAGAGCTGAAAAGCAAGTAAAATGGGGGTAAGAGTAGGACAAGTGCCCTACAAACAAATGTGGCTAGGGAAATCACTTAAAATAACATAAAAATTTAAAATACAGCTGAGCCATAAAATAGCACTAGAACATAAATCAAAATCTAAAGCATGGCTGTCAGGAGGATCACTAGAATTATCCATTTGAGAGAGGGTTGGAGTGCAGGGTATTCTCTTTCATTGTTCAAACTGAGCTCAACTCCTGATGAATGGAGAAAAGGCCTTCACATGCCTCTGCTATTGTGTACCTAGTTTATACTAAGTGACCCATAGGTGGAGGAGGCAGTGACCATGGCAGTGTAGGTGGAAGCAGCGGTGTTGGAGGAGGATGAGGTAGCCCACACTGTATTTTTTTTTTTTTGTAATTGTGGTAGCCCACAAAATATTTGGACATATAAAAAAAGAAACAATTGCAGCCTGCGGTGCATTTCTTGCAGTCCTGATGCATGGAGAAATGCTCAACTCCTGATGCATGGAGAAAAGGTCTTCACAAGCCTCGGCTAATGTGTACCTAGTTTATACTAAGTGACCCATAGGTTGAGGAGGCAGTGACGGTTGCACTGGAGGAGGAAGCAGCGGTGGAGGAGGAGGAGGAGGAGGTAGCCAACACTGTATTTTATGTTTGTTTGTTTTTTAATTGTGGTAGCCCACAAAATATTGTGACATACAAATAAAGTAACATTTGCGTCTTGCGGTGCATTTCTTGCAGTCCTGATGCATGGAGAAATGCTCAACTCCTGATACATGGAGAAAAGGCCTTCACAAGCCTCTGCTAATGTGTACCTAGTTTATACTAAGTGACCCATAGGTTGAGGAGGCAGTGACCGTGGCAGTGGAGGAGAAAGCAGCGGTGGAGGAGGATGAGGTAGCCAACACTGTATTTTATGTTTGTTTTTTAATTGTGATAGCCCACAAAATATTGGGACATACAAATAAAGTAACATTTGTGACCTGCGGTGCATTTCTTGCAGTCCTGATGCATGGAGAAATGCTCAACTCCTGATACATGGAGAAAAAACCTTCACAAGCCTCTGCTAATGTGTACCTAGTTTATACTAAGTGACCCATAGGTTAAGGAGGCGGTGACCGTGGCGGTGGAGGAGGAGGATGAGGTAGCCAACACTGTTTTTATATATATATATATATATATATATATATATATATTTTAATTGGGGTAGCCCCCAAAATATTGGGACATATAAAAAAAGACAACTCTGTTCCACACAGTAGCTGCTGACATTATAGTTGCGCAGGAACTTTGTTGACTGTAGAGAACCTCGGGCAAATCGCACCTCCCAAATCGCAAATCACACTAGACGAGCGCTAGGGGACGGCCGCTCCGCTTTTGCACCCTACTCCCTCTTATGCTGTGCTGGTGCCTCTGTGCGACCAGCGCCTCTTCCTCCAAACTGCACACGTCACTTGCATGACCTTGGTTCCATGTGGGGTCTAGGACCTCATCATCCTCCACATCATCTTCCACCCACTCCTCAACCCTGCCCTCCTTGCTGGTATGCACACTGCAGAAAGCCACAGCAGTTGGCACCTGTGTTTTTCCAGCATGTAAAGTCTGCAAAGGACATATGGAAATTGTTTTCGAATTACCTCCAGGCAACACTTTTCCCTATAAACTGACCTCTCAGTTTGACTTATGAGGGAATTGCCCCAGAATTACAATATTGTTGAGGTACCTCTTAGCTATTGATCACTGGTTTAAATATAGCATCTGGTTATCTGGTAGTTTCTAGTGTAGAAAATAACAATATGTTTTCTATCATTTAGATCTGTGTTACAAGTGTTGTAGGTGTGAAACAATATTACAAGTGACCGATGTAATAAATTCAACTCAAAGTTATGCTTCAATTTGACTCTCAGATATGAAGTGAACTCCAAATATACTATTTAGCAACAAAAAATAAAATAAAAAATGTACTTTTTAAAACTCCAATGTAAGCAGCAGATTAGCAGCAAAACAATTAGAATGTTTACAAGTGCACAGTAAGCACACTATTTGACGCTTCTATTTGACTCTCAGATATGAAGTGCACGCCCCAAAATTTACTATTTAGCAGATTAGCAGCAAAACAATTAGAATGTTTACAAGTGCGCAGAAAGCACAGTATTAGACGCTTCGATTTGACTCTCAAATATGAAGAACAGGCCCCAAAATATACTGTTTAGCGGATTATCAGCAAAACAATTAGAATGTTTACAAGTGCGCAGTAAGCACACTATTAGACGCTTCTATTTAACTCTCAGATATGAAGAACAGGCCCCAAAATGTACTATTTAGCAGTTTAGCAGCAAAAAAAATTAGAATGTTTACCACTGCGCAGTAAGCGCACTTTTAGACGCTTCTATTTGACTCTCAGATTTGAAGTGCACCCGACTAATATACTTTTTAGCACCCAAAACATTTTAAGTTTTAAAACTGCAATGTTACAGCAGTATTTGACGATTCTATTTGACTCTCAGATATAAAGTACACCCCACTAATGTACTATTTAGCAAAATAAAAATTACTTTTTAAAACTCCGATGTAACCACAGTATTTGAAGCTTCTATTTGACTCTCAGATTTGAAGTGCACCCCACCTCACCAATGTACTAATTCTTTCCTAAGCTGTCCCTATCAGCGGCAGCATCCTGTCCCTACACTAATAACACCGCATGTGCGTGCGGCGCTACGCGACTCCAGCTTATGTATAGAGGCTGGGTCACATGTTGCACTGGCCAATCACAGCCATGCCATTTGTAGGCATGGCTGTGATGGCTTCTAAGGGCACTCAAGTCAAACGCTTGTTGATTGGCTGCCCTGCAGCCTTTGAAAACGCGCCATTAAATCGCCGAACTCCAACCCGAACATACAGTGATGTGTCCGTGTTCGGGTCCGAGGTCCAAAAAACCTAATGTTCAGTATGAACCCGAACTTTTCAGTTCAGGTTCGCTCAACTCTAGTCCTGACACTTTGACCTTTCATATACATAGTGGTGGTCATCCTCTAGTTCACCCATCTAAAAAGATAAATTAAAATTACTCCTGCTGCTCACCATTTTTCAAATGACTGTCATTGTAATGGTTTTTCTCTGCCTGAGTTTTTCAGTTCCTGTTACCTCTGCAGACGCAGTTGGTATAAACTGATAGGGCACTGTTTTTTTGTACATTGAAGGACAGTCATTGACGCTGCAGATTGGGTGTGTGGTTAAAAGCTTTGTTGTTATCAGGGTGGAAAGAGTGAGTGGGTTGTCAATTGCTAACGAACGTTTAAATTTTATTTTTGGATAAATTATATTTTCAGGTTTAAATGGCTCCTGCTCACCATTTTTTATAATACAAGATAGCAAAAGGAAAAAAGATAGTTAATCATTATGAAAATAGTATAATTATAACAATAAGTTCTCTTACTTCCCCTTTTATTTCTAACCAGTTTTATAATAATCTTGTCATCTCAGAATTGGCATTGCAAAACTTTCTGTTATTTTGTAACAATTAGGCCATGCAATATTGTAACCATTTACACGTATCAGCACGGTCATAGTCCCCATTTGTACTGCTGTTTTGGCTGTTTAAATTGCTTTCCTACATTTATTTCAGTTTGCCATGCTAAACAGCTACATCAACTTAGTTTTGCCGTCACCCCCCCAAAAATCTGCCAAAGTGGTTTGGAAGCAGACCAGCCTATGAGGTGTGGAAGCTGTGCAGTACCATGAAGGTGGGGTCACCAGATGGCACAAAGAGATCACGGTATGTAAACACCAGCAGAAAACTTTGTACTGCCATTGTGTCCTAACTGCTACTTCCCAATGCCCTGCATACTAAGTCTGTTGGGTCAAGTTGTAGAAACTGGGGACAGCTTGTCTCTGATGGCAACATACCGGTGAGCTGCAGTGGGAAGCCTAGAAGCTTGTTTCGTATGAGCCTTTATTGCTCCCTGGAGTGGATCAGAGCTTTGGTGTGGGTTATCATGGCAACACTCTGAGTCTTCACCAGTAGCTGCCTATGGAACACAGCACAGCAACAGCACTCACCATGCAGATTGTGCACCAGCTGGGGCTAATACTGGACCACCATGGATCAACTCTACCACTTTCCTCAAGGTCAGCAAGAAGGAGGGGGAATAAACGTTATTATTTTTTAAATATGTTTTGAGCTTTTATCATGCCTTACAAACATCCCCTTTACACTACCTCCTCTAAATCCCTACACAACATCCCCATCCTCCCACACTACAGCTCCTATCTCCCTCTACACTACATCCTTTACTCACTGCACTACAGCCATCAACCCCATCAGACTACAGCCCCATCCTCTTACACTACAGCCCCTATCCCCCTCTACACTACAGCCTCTATGCGATAGCCCCCACTAATTACACTACAGACCCATCCTTCCACACTCCATTTCCTATGCCCCTCTATACTACTGCCTCTACCACTATACTACAGCTTCTACCCCCTAAACTACAACCCTTAACTCCTTACACTAAAGCTCACCCAGTACAGGCTGGTTCAGGAGTCCTCCAGCCAGAGAGATCACGAGGAAGCAGATGTTGACATCTGCTTCTTCCAAATGCCCTGCATACTACATCTGCTGGGTAGTAGACAGCTTGTCTCTGATGGCAGCATACCGGTGGGCTGCGATAGGGTGCATAGAAGCTTGTACCATGTGAGCCTTTATTGCTCCCTCTACCCCCTACACAACAGCCCCATCCTCCCACACTGCAGTCCCTACCTCCCTATACACAACATCCTCTACTACATTACTGCTCATTCCTTCATACACACTATAGCCCCTATCCTGCTACACGCACACACTATAATCTCTATTTTCCCACACACACAACACTGCAAATCCTATCTATACACAGATTACTGCATCAATCACCACAGCATCCCACAAGCTGTGTCATCCCACAAGCAATATCCCTACAAACACGCAATACCACAAACAGCCTTCCCTTACGCAATACTACAAGCAATGTCCCCTCACACATGTCCCCATAGACATTTGACACCACAAGCAGCGTCCCCACACAAAAAAAGTACAAAACAAAGGGTCAGTAGAACATTGTGCAACATGTCAGGAACAGGGGAAACGTCCATTTTGACAATTTTGTCATTAAATTTGAATTCCCACCAATTATAATTTTTGTTATAAATGGGAGGGGAAATAGCAAACATGAGATATGAGATAAATTGCAAACTGAGATGTTACTGCATGCTCTAGGGGTTATGGTGCTTTCAGTCTTACTTTAAAATTGGCACCTGCAAATAACCCACACCCTTTCCCCCATCCTCTCTCAAAATGCACAGCAACATATATTTGCAGACCTCCATCATGTTCCAAAAAGCAACTCAAATCAGAATTTCCTGAGTTTGAAAAACTGTTTCTTTTTCTGAATATGAAACATCAAATTACATCCTTAAATTATTCTTCATGCTGCAAGTCTGATTGCTCTAAATCTACAAAAATCTGCTATTTTGGTTAGCCAGGTAAAATTGGCCCACTCAGTTCAGAAGTCAAAGACGTCTAATATAAAGAGCCACTCATGTAACTATACAAAATTGCTTCTTATCAAACATATGTAGAACTAACATATTTTTCTAAAGCTGTTTTGCTACTTGGTTGAAAAATAATGAATCCAAAATAAATGGAATGCAAAAAACAAAACAAAAAACAAAGTAATCCTAAACTTCTAGATATAATCAGACTAATATTTTTCTGTGGTCATCAATATTTCATGGAACAATTAGAACAGAATTATAGAGTTATTCTATTATTATTTTTTTTTTATTGCTTTCAAAAACCTTTTTTGGGTTTATTTGGAAAAATTAGAATTGGTCCTACAATATCTATGATGAACTTTGGGTAAACATCTAACATACGGTTTGGAAACAACAAAACATCTTGTCCTGAAGAAAGTCCCAAAGGCGGACAGAAAGGTTGACCACATTTAGCACTACTAGCAATTTAGGTAAGTGTTTTTATATGAAGAAATAAATGCCAAGTTTTATTTCATTTTTTAAATATTTTTTTCCCTTTTTTCTTTTTTTTTCTGCATGTAAAAGTTTTATTGAAATTGTTCAGATATTACAGATATACAGTCAAAATATTGCTGCAGTAAAAATAATCAATAATAAGGTGTGGGTAAGAGAAAAGAGAGAGAACAGGGAAGAAAAGAAGGGGAGGGCGAATCACCAAATATCTTTTCTTTTTCTTTCTTTTTTTTCCTTTCTTTTCTTTTATACTTTATTATTAATTTTCATGATACAAGAGACAAATATGAAGAAAAAGAAAAAAAAAAGAAACATGCAACATCCAAACATGCTTTCACTAAAATTGTCCTTTGGAGATGGTATAGTCTCATATTTGTTTCTATTTCCTTAGATATTGGTTCAACTTTCCTAGAGAGGGTGGCAACATATACTAATCAGAAAAAAAAGTAAGAAAATAGTATGTAATGCATGTAAACCACTTTCTCTCATGCCATTAAAACAAAACAAAACAAGAAAAAACATCAGTCCATCAGTGCCAAGCCATTTGCCCCTGAATAGGAAAACCTCCATCTGTTATCAGTTATTGTATTTCAATCTCATCTAATATGCTTATCCACTTGTTCCAAGGGCTAGTATCTCGGTATTGATCTTTGAATATATGTGTACCATTTTCCATTTGTAACTGATATTTAATCTTCTGTCTGAGATGTGAAACTGAGAAGGCCTGCACATTTTTCCAATTCCTTGCAATTAAAATCTTTGCTGCGACCAAAGACAATGGATAATCACCGTTAGGTCTAATTTATTTACTCTAGGCCATCCAAGATGGAGCAGCATAAGTTATGGTTTTCTTGGTAGCTTGATGTCACAAATTTTAGTTATAATGGATTCAATCACGTGCCAAAGATGTACTACTTTATCACATTGCTACCATATATGTAAGTAATCTCCTTTATCAGCTGCACATCTCCAGCAGCTCTCATTATTAATAGGGAAAGTTCTTGATACTTTGGACGGTACCATATACCATTTGTTAATTACTTTATAGTGTGTTTCATTTAAAGAAAGGCTATGCACTCTTTTATTTACTTTAGAAAATGAAGAGAACCACATCTATAGAAATATTCTCCCAGCTATTAATTGATGAGGGAGTGACATTTACACTACCCAACTCTATCAGCTTCAAACATTTAGAAAATATTTTTTTAAGTTTATTATTTTGAAGAATAGATTTCAGTGCATTATATACTTTACCACTTCTTTTTTTTCAATATAATGTTTTACTCTTAGATAGCAAAAAAGTCTCTCAGTTGGGAAGTTGAAATTCTTTGGCTAAAGAGTTAAAGGATGTGCTCGTATTGTTATCGGTCATTAGATCACCAATTAATATTTCTATCTTTCCAATTCATGAGCGATACATTTTGAATTTTCCATTCGATTACATCTATCTTCTGAAAATCTAAAATTTTGTCATTGGGATCTAGTTTATGTTTTATTTTTTTCCCAGATGGGTATTATATGGTTTAATACATATGATGGAGAATAATGAGCTCCCTTTGAGGTCCAGAATAATCTGGAGGGATTCTTAATGTTACACATATGTGCCTCTAATCCCAATACCACCTGTCTCATTCCATTTTTTAATTCGAACCATGTTGAACATATGTTCGGGCCCACCGATCTAGCTGATGGTAGACTATTTAATGACATAATGGCATCTTTTAACCATCCCCTTAGTCCAAAGGCCAAACACCATGTTTTAAATGGAATCCGTGAGTGCAGACAACCATTTGGATATTTGCTTGTATATACATGAGACCACAGTCAAGCACCCGGTATCAGAATATTGAGAAATTTAAGCAGGAGTGCAAGGAAGAGTGAACTGTGTGTATGTATATATATATATATATATATATATATATATATAAATATTACATATTACATTGCTAAACACAAATACACATACCAGTCAAGCCATAAGACTTGTTTTTGCCACAGAAATCTCACTTTAACAGTGCTCTCACTACTGCAAGGTATTCTGGGTTGTGTATGCAAATGAGCTTGACAAAGAACCACATTTTTGCCTTATAATTCCACTGCTAAACTGAGATTTCTGTGGGAAAAGCAAGTCTTATGGCTTGACTGATGTGTGTATTTGTGTTTAACAATGTATTAACTATCTACTTACTTCACGTGGAAGGGTTTCTCATCCACAATTTTTTCCACACCACAACTCTGTTGGTATATATATATATATATATATATATATAATACACAAGATCCAGCGCACTCACCTATCCACTAAACAGCAACTTCAATGTTGAAAGATTTTATTTGTTTTTTTAAAAACACCTAATCTAGGCAAAAATAATGGGGGTTTAGTTACATTATACGATCATACATTGCATAAGCCTGCCACAACGTCAATGTACCCCATCTTTGGCAGGTCCTACACTAACAGCCTAATGTCTGCTCTTATGAGATTAACCTTTTTTATATATATTTTATATATATTTGGGAGTCTAGCCAACTCCTTGGTTTTGCACCCCTCCCTGTCACAGGTGCCTCATCCCAGGGCCCTATTTAGCCTTGTACTGCAGAGAGCCCCAGATGGAATTTCTTTCCCCAAGTAGGTTAATCTCATAAGAGCAGACTCCGGAGAGCAGCCGTTGCCACTTTGGAGTCTGTGTATTGTGGAGCCCTGGTATTTGCTCCCGGCGGTGGGACTTTGGACGTGAGTGCAGGGGATTTTCGAATTTTTTTATATATATATATATATATATATATACACACGTACATACCTATCTATCTATCTATCTATCTATCTATCTATATTTACACACACCATGTCCACTTTACACACATTCCCTGTATCCACTGTACACACAGTGCATTTTTGTGGGTGGTGTTGGAGATGGGCCCTCTAGGTGGACTTAGAGGCTGGCCTTGAGGGCAGGCTTGGAGATGGGCCCCACGGGCAGGGGCGTTTTAGCCGTGAGGCAAACAAGGCATTTGCCTTGGGCGGCATTTTCCAGAACAAAAAACGCCGCCCCCAAATGCCCAGGGCAAATGCCTAGTTAGCCTCGCGGCTAACAGACATGCCGAGCGGGTGGGCGGCGCTGGCTGATGGTCGGGCGGGCGGCTGGCGAGGGAGCTCTTCCTCTGAGCGGTCTGCTCAGCTCCCTCGCGCGCCGAAGAGTGAGGCTGGGAGCCGGGATATGACGTCATCAACCCGGCTCCCAGCCTCACTCTGCGGCGCGCGAGGGAGCTGAGCAGTCAGCTCAGAGGAAGAGCTCCTTCGCCAGCCAGCCACCCGACCATCAGCCACTGGACCACCAGGGAGAGAGGAACCCCCCCCAGCATTCCCAAAGGTAAGGAGGTTAGGGGGGGTAAATAAACAAAATGTGTTAATGTGAGTGAGTGTGTGTATATGTCTGTGAGTGTGTCTGTTAATGTGTGTGTGTTTGTTAGTGTGTGTGTGTCTGCTAGTGTGTGTCTGCTAATGAGTAAGTATGTGTCTGTTAGTGTGTGTCTGACTGTGTTTGTTTGTTAGTGTGTATGTGTGTGTCTGACTGTGTGTCAGTGAGTGTGTGTGTGTCTGCTAGTGAGTGTGTGTTTGCCTGTGTGTGTGTGTCTGTTAGTGTGTGTGTGTGTCTGACTGTGTGTGTGTCTGTTAGTGTGAGTGTGTTTGCCTGTGAGTGTGTGTGTCAGTGAGTGTGTGTCTGTTAATGTGTGTGTTTGTTAGTGTGAGTGTGTTTGCCTGTGAGTGTGTGTCAGTGAGTGTGTGTCTGTTAGTGAGTGTGAGTGTGTCTGTTAGTGTGTGTGTGTGTTTCTGTTAGCGAGTGTATGCGTATCTGTCAGTGAATGTGTGTGTGTATTTAGAAGGCTTGGGGGGGGCTTGGGCAGGGGGGCACCTGAGTTTTGTCCTGCACAAAACCAGGATACACCACTGCCCACGGGGCCCAGACTTTGAGCTGTATAAAGGGCCCATACATTTCTGACGGCAGCCCTGTATACAGATACACCCACTGTTACACATGCAATTTAAAAACAAAAAAAGTTTATTCCTTTTGGTTATTTTTATCTGGTAGTCCATTGTATCTGCCCTACACCTCTCAAGGACCCACTCGCCAGGTATAGGAAATGTATGCTTCTCTCACAAGCTCCATTTTTCAGAGCATTTCCAAGGTAACCTGCGGCAACACTCTGAACTGCCGGAGCTCATGGGAGCCATGCTGATGTTCTGCTCCCTGTAGAGGTGCATCAGTATGTGCTGGGTCAGTAAGTAAGATGAAACATGAAAGATGAAAGAGCAGTGCTCCCTATTCCCCACCAACACCTAGAGGGACTGGGTACCCTCTTTGAGCCAGCCCTACTCTGCATGGGCCAGCTGGGAGATCCTTCTACTACTATTATCCCAGGCACAGAACAGGGAACTTTGAGCTCGGAGCACCTCAAGCAGTACCCCCCATTAACACGTTTTATAGTGTTCTGGAAAGTTACAGGGTAAAATATAGCACATTTAATTTTTCATTTTTTTCTCATTGAAATTTGCCAGATTGGTAATGTTACCTTTGAGACCGTATGGTAGCCCAGGAATGAGAATTACCCCCATGATGGCATACCATTTTCAAAAATAGACAACCCACGGTATTGCAAGTGGGGCATGTCCAGTCTTTTTTAGTAGCCATTTAGTCACCATACAACCTGTACATGGGGTTACTGTTATACTTGGGAGACTTCACTGAACACAAACAGTGTTTCAAAACAGTAAAACGTATTACAACAATAATATCTTCAGTAAAAGTGCAGTTCGTGTGTGAAAAATGCAAAAATTTCACTTTTACTGAAAATATCATCGTTGTTGTACAATTTACCATTTTGAAACACTAATATTTGTATTCAGTGAAGTCTCCCGAGTAAAACAGCATGCCCCATGTACAGGTTTTATGGTGTCTTGGAAAGTTACAGGGTTAAATATAGTGCTTGTGAATTAAATTCTCTGCACTTTCTGCCTGGGTTGTCAGGCATGTCAATCAAATGTTAATTAATAAAATCACATAATTATGTTAAAAGATTACTTAAATATACACATAGAATTTTAATACATTTACATATATATGTATTTAAATTCTATGTCTATACTTATGATATCATTTATGTAATTATATATATTCATCTATCTATCTATCTATCTATCTATATATATATATGGGGTTATTTGTATTTTATATATAGATATATATATATAATGTAATTCTAAGTGTATTTTGGTACATATATATATTAATAACAAAATACAGTTAGAATGAAATTACATATGTATATATAGTTTATTTTCATTTTTTAAAAACATTTTATTTATTTTATTATTTTATTTATTTATTATTGTAATTATACGTGTATATAGATATATAAATGTAAAAAATATATGTATATATGTATTATATATATCTTGTATATATATAACTTAATTCTTCTAAGTGTATTTTAATACTAATATATGTACTTACATTAATATTAAAATACACTACGTATGATGTTGTGTGTATATATATATAAGATGTATATATATTTTATATACACTATCCCTGCTTGTGGGTAATGTAAAAAAATTTTTATTAAACATGTTAAAATAAATTAAATGTGTGTATATGTGTGTGTGTGTGTATATATATATATATATATATATATATATATATATATATATATATGTATATATATATATATATATATACATATATATATATATATATATATACACATTTAATTTATTTTAACATGTTTAATAATATTGTTTTTTACACTACTCACCATCAGGGGGACTGTCTGACAGCTCAGACAGTCCCCCTGCTGGGAGATCCACAGCCAGCTGACCTGGGCTGTCAGGCAGTCCTTCCGAAGCGGATCGCGGTGGAGGTAAGTACCACGGAGCTCCTGGGGTCCTGGGGCCATTTGGGGGCTACAGTGTCCAATCGGAAAATCCATTTTGCCTCACATTGTAAAAGTGTCTTGGATCTATCCCCTCCATGAGATAGGGGGTGGGGGATATGATCTATGGCCATGAATTTTAAAGTTGAAAGCCTGTGTTGCATGGCAAGAAAGTGTTTTGCAACCGGTTTGTCCGTGTATTGATCCCTGAATGCGGTCATGATTGCTGAACAGTATCTTTGTATAAGAAGGGATAGATCTAAGACACTTTTACAACATGACACTGTAGCCCCCAAAGGGCTAAATGAAAATATTGTATGCAACATTGATATACTGTAACTAATCTTAATATATTTATCATGGGATACATTTGGATTATTTGCATCCTCTCAATTTTCTCTGTGGCATATTATTATTTTTTTACCATTATTGTGCATTTTTTTTGATTCTTTTGTATTTTTTTGTATATTTTTGAAGTTTTTTTTTTTTTTTTTTTACATAATGCCTTTAGTTAAAATATTTTTTGAATATGTGTACCTAGTTCAGGAAACCCGAGAGTATAGGTACTTTTCTGATTAATTTATCCACATATACCAGAACAGTAAGTAAATATATATACTCCTGAATAGATTGGGAAATTACCTGGTAACCCCGCTAGACTACTGTGACCATTACAACCTGTATTGAAATGTATGATGATATATAATGGGAATTCTACCTAAGGATCTCACTTTCCCCTTCCCATTTTTTATGCACTATTTTTTTCACTTGACTGTTGGTTTCCACACTTTTTCTGTCCGGTCACATTTACGGTTCTCACTTGATCTATTCCAGTTTCTTCTATAGATCTGATCCTCTTTACATTTAGAAAGTACACCTTTACAATATCATTATTGCAACTGGGATACCCTGTATGTTGTTCTAGTAATATGGGTTCAATCCCGGCACTTTGTTCAGTTTTTCTAGCAACCACATCACGTGACCTTCCGCACACTTCCGGGTTAGCACTGATCAGATGGAGAGAGGCACACTTCATTGATGAGTACACATGGCATATTTGAGATATTTCTTATATATAGCTTGTTATGTTTTGGTCACATTGATCTTAAGAAAGACCCTGAGGGATCGAAACGTTGATCACCGAACTTTTCCTGCAGTCAGCATGCCAATTGCACGCTCCCTCAAAACGTGCAACATCTGTGGCATTGTGCTGAATGATAAAAATGCACATTTTAGAGTGGCCTTTTATTGTGGCCAGCCTAAGGCACACCTTTGTAATAATAATGCTGTCTAAAATCAGCATCTTGATATGCCACATCTGTGAGGTGGATGGATTATCGGCAAAGGAGAAGTGCTCACTAACACAGATTTAGACAGATTTGTGAACAATATTTGAGAGAAATCGGCCTTTTGTGTACATAGAAAAAGTCTTAGATCTTTGAGTTCAGCTCATGAAAAATGGGGACAAAAACAAGTGTTGCGTTTATAATTTTGTTCAGTGTATATATATATATAAATATAGAACGAAACATATTGGATTATTCTACCTTTGACCTTTATTTATGTATATTTTATTTTAATATTGCTGCTGTCCCTTGAAAGGATGCTGAACCTGAATGTTTAGTTTGTTTATTCCATTTTATATCAGTGGAACATTCTATGTCTACGTTTCCAGGTTGGTATATTTCCTTTTTTACGTTTATTGTGATTTTTCCCATATTCTATACTGTTTGCACATTTGCCTTCCTCCAATCCTCTGGTACAATTCCTGAAAGAAAAGAATCTTGAAGGATTAAAAACAGAGGTTCATCTATTTCCACACTTGCATCCTTAAGTATTTGTGGGTGAAAACCGTCAAGCCCTGTAACTTTGTTTATATTTACTTTCTTTAGTTGCTGCAGCACCTTGTCTTGAGTCATCTAATCAAATTTTTCTGCAAGTAAGGACACTATATTGTGATCACTATTTCCCAAGTTCTCCCCTACTTGAATGTTGCTCAAAAGATCAACATTGTTTGTTATAACTAAACTGCTTTCCAGGGGAGGATACAGTGCCTAACCCTATATGTTACCTTTAGCAAGCTGTAACCCAGTTCCTATTGTGAACAAGTTAAACAGAAAACAAGTTTATCTATAGTCTCAGCATTCTAGTCACCCCTCTCCTCATGAATAATATTAGTGCCCCAACCAGTCTCTCATGGGCAGGAAACCAGGTCCCGCTCTTATTATTCATGTTAGGGCCTCCAGCCTTCACCAATAGGTGAAGCCTTTGGAGGAGCCTTTGGAGGAGACACGATTATAAATATTAGGCCTCTGCCTGTCACTCATGGGTGGCGGCCCGAGGGAAGGGACACCAGATCCTATCCATAAATCTTTAAAGTAGCCCCCACCCAATGCCCACAGGTGGGGGAACAGGTGGACTCTTTCACAGGCTCTAGCAAACGTGCAGCAATTTCTGCTCAGTCTCTGGTTTCAAATGTTTAGTAGAAATGCCTATGGATGTACATTACCTCTGTTATAGCAATATGATGGTCTTATTGACCCCATAAGCTTTTGTTTTAACTTGTTTAATGTGGCAGGTGGCTAGAAAGTGCTGTCTATCTGCTGTCCATCCGCCAGGGGGCACACAGTTTGGATTTTTATATAATCCAGGCCTGTAGGTGAAGCCTTTAGGCTCAGGTTTAATTCTTTCACTGAGTTCCATCAGCAATGTCCAGAATTGCAT
Organism: Pelobates cultripes; assembly: GCA_933207985.1. NCBI lineage: Eukaryota > Metazoa > Chordata > Amphibia > Anura > Pelobatidae > Pelobates > Pelobates cultripes. Next base: position 89,063,107 of record OW240914.1, on the reverse strand, counting down.
TCATTTCTGGGCCATTCGGACTTTAGTAAATAACGCTGTATATCAGTAATTGTCATGAACTGACAAGGGATTCGTGCATTTTAGGATATAAAGAAATAGCTGACCTTGAGAATTTTTGCTATTCATCCTAAATTTCACATTTCCCTAGTCCATTCCAACCATCCCAATTCAATGTAACTAGAGTGTACTTGTTACCCTAACAATTTTTCTTTCAAAATTTTGAGTGGCAGCACGGCAAGCTATTCCAGCGGCTTTACCTAATCTCATTACATGGTTCAGGGGCTTTGCCCAACTCCATGACAGAGGTGACTGCAAAAAGAGCATCCCTTCTCTAAGAGCACAGGTTACCTAGGGATTACGAGATATATGGATTTACTAACGCCTAATTAGGAATTCTTGGATATGCAAATAAAGACCTACTCAGATTAAATGTATTTAGGAATAAATCTCATGTTATTTTACTTAAACTGTTTCTGAACCCAGCAAAGCATACATATGGAAAGGAAACTTATGTGAAACAGATGAGAAATTGAGAATAAATTTGACTTGAAACCTGTTTCGTGCACAGCTTTGTAATTATTATTCATGAACGCTTTGTGCAGTGTTTTCTACTTTGACCGCATCCTCATATCAATATACAAATGGTAAGTGGAATTGATTTAAATCTTTATTTTACCTTGTTTTGTTCATAAAGACCTCAATCCATATATTAACCACATTTGCATGAGATATGGCATATTTTATTTACGTGTATTTGCAAGTTAGAAATATATATAACGCAGAGAACAGCAAGGTACAATTATGTAGGGTAAAAAAAAGAAACATATAGCACATGTTATAATCTGAAAATTGGATAATCATATAAATGGATACCATTAAAGCATTATTTTTCCACCAATTTACTTTTGAAGCTTTTTTTTTTAACCAATCCTGCACCACCCACTTCACATTTTCACCAGCAAATGTGGATGAGAACAAATTATAAAAATGAGATAAGAGATATGCAGAGGAAAGCAAAAAAAAAAGTAATTTAGAAAAAGTTAATTAACCCCTTCATAACAAGGACTATTTCGTACCTGTATGACAAAAATTTATCTTTATTCATTTGATTCTTTGGTAATTTCCTTTATACTAATTTACTCATTGAATTCACAAGAATGTATTGCAGGCACTTTTTTTTAAAAAGACACTGAAAAAAAAAGATTTTTTACAGTTTTGCTTTCAATAATTTGTGGGCAGATAGTGCAAAAAAAGAAATCTGAAAGCCTTTTAGTCTATTTTTCCTGATTATGAGCTTACCTGGGACTTTTGCAGCTAAAGGTCATACGCCAAAAGGAATGCATTCTTATTTCAAAGCTAAACATGACCACATTTTGATTTAGTAGTTGGATTGCTAAGTTCGATAGCCATTACTGTACTAAAAATTTCTATATATATATATATACATATATATATATATATATACTTCTTAATAAATAGACACCCTAAGGTATTTACTTATAAGGTCTAAGACATGATTATTTATCATTTAGTCACCAGTATCTGCTAAAATTACATATTATATTTCGTTTTAAAACATATAGATACAGACACTCAGTCAGTCTGGTCACCAGGACCCCACAAAAGGCTGGTATCTAGTACAAATGGGGTCCATCACGCACACTCTTGGCCACCCAGGGAAGGACCACCTACCGAATCTCATCATAAGAATCTGACCCTTACCTCTGCAGCTTAAGAGCTGGATAGGGCCAAGGCCTTCCACTCCGGGATGCTTCTGAGACATACCTAATATCGTCCCCTTTCATGCCTTACTCTGAGACCAATACAGGATGAGGCTACAATGGTGGACCTGAACTAAACTTTGCCTCTTCGCGGTGGAGTCTGCCGCTGGACTGAAAGCATAATTTTAGTTTTGTTTTCCTTTAGCTTTTATGTACAGTTTTGCCAAGTTATCCCGCTTTTCTAATTTTAAGATGGTTGGAAACCAATCCTTAGTGGCCGGTCAGATCCACTTACACCCATCCTGCCCTTGGTGCTCAGGGGTTAAGGAGCACCACCCTTAACTATTTCTCCAACCTACCTTGCGCCTCTCTCAATACTTTACAATGTACTAGCCTAACTGTAGAATTCCCCTTATTTTGAGGCGTATCAGCTATCTAATCTCCCTATATGCCACTAGTCGCAAGGCCTTCCTCAGTGAGTGAAAGTTCCTAGTTCGAACAATTGTGCTACATGATTGCCCATAACTTACTCAGCCCAAGCTAATTTCATTCAATAACTATAAATATTTTTCTCCAACTACCCTAATCCTCTATAGCTTTATGTTCATAAACATACACTTGAATTTTTATGATGTCATGACTTGCTATTCTGTGTTTAATTTTTGACATGTGACACTTTGGAGCAAAGCATAAATAAAGAATTTTAAAAAACATATAGATACAACATTGTATTTTATTTTCTCTATTGCAGTAATTTGTGTGCCATTAGTACAGAAATATCCCTCCAATTATACAAGCAAATTTAGGGCATTGATTTTTTTAAATGTTGAATCTTAACGCAGGGCCTGGGCCTCTTTCTATATTTTTTGACAGTTGACGTACCATTTACGTTTAGTTTAGGAAAGAAATATTTTTTATTTTCTAAATTCTAGGGTTGAGGCATATTGTAAATTTTCCCCTAATCTTTTCTCTTGCTCAGAAAAGTTGTACTTGAAAGAGAGTTTATGTGCACGTACACATTAATTGTCAGGGTACAGTGCACAAGCACACAGATCCTGGATCAAAGCAACAGAATGCGTATACCGGTCCTTAGAGTGGCAAGGTTTATGCAGGACAGATGGAATAATGAAAAACAGTAACAAGCCAAGGTCAGGAGTACAGAGATACGGAATAATAATAAAGTAGTGCGGAAAACAGAATAACGAAGAATCTAGCAAAGGTCAGAATAACGGAATACACAGAGTCAAGAACAAGCCAAGGTCAAAGCCAGAAAATCTGAATACTATTGAAATAAACAAGCTGATTGGGAACCAAATGGAAAACATGACAGGGCAAAGACTATGTGCTAAAAACCTATAGATACATACAGTATCTCACAAAAGTGAGTACACCCCTCACATTTTTGTAAATATTTTATGCTATCTTTTAATGTGACAACACTGAAGAAATGACACTCTGCTACAATGTAAAGTAGTAAGTGTACATCCTATATAACAGTGTAAATTTGCTGTCCCCTCAGAATAACTCAACACACAGCCATTAATGTCAAAAGGGCAAAAATGTGATAAAACATCAACCCAATGGCCCCCCAAAACAAGGACAGAAGGTGCCTTTAGCAAGTGTGCTAAGAAAGGATAAGCTTAGAGTCATGTCTACAAATGCTCGCAGTTTAGGGAATAAGATTCATGAACTTGTGGCAATAATGGCAACTGATAATGTAGATTTAGTCGCTGTTACTGAGACATGGTATAATGAGAAAAATGACTGGGACATAGTAATACCAGGGTACTCTTTATATAGAAAAGACAAAGAAGGCAAGAAAGGGGGAGTGGTTGTAGTTGGTGGAATGGGGTAGGTCCAATAAGTGGTCAAAGTTCAGACCCTGTGTGGAGACTCAGTAGCAGGCCCCAGAGGTCTTGGCTTTGAGCTGTGTAAGGATCCCCCAAATTGCTGATTGTAACCCTCACTTCCCCACACTATAACCCTCACCTCCCCCAACACTGTCTCCCTCACCCCCCTCCCATAATGTTACCCTCACCTCCCTCCCACATACTGTCACCCTCATCTCTATCCCACACTGTCACCCTCACCTCCCCCCACACTGTCACCCTCATCTCCCCCCACACTGTCACCCTCACCTCCCCCCACTGTAACACCCACCTCCCCACCCACACTGTCAACCTTACCTCCCTTCCACACTGTCACCCTTCCCCCCCAACTGTCACCCTCACCCTCCCCACACACAGTCACACAAAAGAACACCTTTATTTAATATCCATCACTACATATAAACACCACTACATTCAGACACAAACACTACACACAAGTACACCACTTCATTCCAATGGCAAATTCCATGATTTGCCACGTTTATGCCTCTAAACTGCCATGACTTGCCAAAATTATGCCTCTAAAACTATCATGAGATCCCAGAAGTATGACTCTAAAACTGTCATGATATGCCAAGTATCTGCCTCTAAAACTGTCACGATATGCCAAAATTATGCATTTAATACTGCCATGATATACCAAAATGATGCCACTAAATCTTCCATGCTATGCCTTGTTTATGCATCTAAAACTGGTTGCCATAAAGTGCCAAGTTTAGGCATGTAAAACTGATTGCCTTGATATGCCAATTTTATGCCTCTAAAACCAATTGCCATGGTGTGACAATTTTATCCATCTAAAGCGGATTGTAATGGTGTGCCAATTGCACGCCTCTAAAACTGATTGCCGTGGTGTACCAATTTTATGCTTCTAAAGCTGACATTATGTGCCAATTTTATGCATTTAGAACTGGTTGCCATGGTGTGCCAGTTGTATGCCTCTAAAGCTGATTACCATGGTGTGCCAATTGTATGCCTCTAAAGCTGATTGCCATGGTGTGCCAATGTTATGTATCTAAAGCTGATTGCCATGGTGTGCCAATTATATGCCTCTAAAACTGATTGCCATAGTGTGCCAATTTCATGCCTCTAGAACTGCTTGCCATAATGTGCCAATTTTATGCATCTAAAGCTGCCAGAATGTGTCAATTTTAAGCATCTAAAAATGATTGCCATGGTGTGCCAATTTTATGCCTCTAAAGCTGATATCCATGGTGTGCCAGTTGTATGCCTCTAAAACAGATTGCCATGATGTGCCAATTTTATGCATCTAAAACGGATCACCATGGTGTCAATTTATGCCTCTAAAGCTGATTGCCATGTTGTGCCAATTTTTTGCCTCTAAAGCTGCCATGGTGTGTCAAGTTTATTCATTTTGAGAATATGCATTAAAAGAGAGCGGGTCTTGAAAAATTATAGTTTTCAAAAGTGGGTCTCGACCCGTAATAGTTTGGGAAGCCCTGATCTAGATAACGAGTGTGGGAGTGATACTCCCAAGTATTTAATGGCCTTGGGGGCCTATGTGAAGGGGAATTGTTGTGTGAGAAGGCGCCGGTCGGCAGCATGTATATTGAGTGCTAGGATCTCACTTTTGGTAAAATTAACTTTGAAGTTCGCTATACAGCGTGATATCATTAATGAAGTGCGGTATAGTGCTCAGTGGATCAGTGATTGCAAAAAGCTGTTGCCCAGTTTATGGTCCTTCTGTGCTGCTTGTATCCCGTGTATATGGGGGTTGTCCCATATGTCCTGAAGGAAGGGTTCCATGATTAATACAAATAGGAGCGGGTAGAGGGGGCACCCCTGTCTCGTGCCATTTCTGATGACTACTGCATCGGATAATTGGCCATTAATTTTCAGTTTTGCCGTTGGATTGGAGTGTATTGCTTTAATACATTTCATCCAATTAGGCCCAAACCCCATAGCCTGTAATGTAGTGAGAAGTAGGGACCAGTCTACCCTGTCAAATGCCTTTTCAGCATCAATTGAGAGCAGTAAGCTCTGCTTCGGTGATAGTTAAAAAAAAAAAAAAAATTTACATTCTTTATTTTGTTGTACTCAGATTTACTGTACATGTTTGTCTGGCCACAATAGCGTCCACAAGCTCAGTTATAACAATTATTGGTGAGTACCAGTATGGCATTTCGAGTGACAGCACATTTTTTTTTTTGTGAGAAAACATTGTGAAGAAACATGTCGGTTAACATAATAAAACTTAATCATGCAGTAGGTAGCTTCTGAGTTAACACCAACAACAGATTGCACAGTATAGGCTGCATCCCAAACTTTGATAAAAACATAATATAAGCACCTCACACTGTACAAGACACAGTCTAAACAGTAGTAAAAATGCAATTATGAATTTGCCGTGTTCTTAGTGCCAAGCCTGTTTGTCTGAAGTTTAGAGTTAGATTAGTATTTGGAAGCATAAACGGCACGTAGTGTGAAAGGGCTATGTTCTAACAGCAAGATATCAGCTGTGTGCGTTAATTATAACATGTATATGAGAGTTGAACTTATGCATTTAAACGCAGAGACAGTGACAGGCCTGACATTCCTACGTGCCATGAGTATGTGTCTTAGCAGGCTTTTTTGATACCTATGGCGTATGTGAGTGGTCATGGCGGACTCAGTGGGCTCATGAATTGAGAATAAAGCAAAAGTAAAATGTTTAAATTAAAAGTACATAAGCTGTGTTGTACCCCAGAAATACATATTAAGGTGGACCTGCTGGTTATGTTATGGTGTATGCTGGGTTGATACGGCTAATGTATAGGTGCACGATGGAACTGACTGGCTTTCGTGTGACTGTTAAGTTATGTGAGAGTAGGCTAACGTGGGTAAGAAAAGTTAAAGTGGGCCGCTATATTTCAGGCACAGTAGTCTAAGTGTCGGGCTTGTTGCTTCCTTAGGGTAGGTACACAATTCCTCAATCTGTGTGGTTTTGGAAAAAACAAACAAAAAAACTTTGAGCCACTGGCAAACTTGGACTCACAACCCTCCGAAAGGAATGCGTGGCGCTGTACAGTTCTTTTTTGCAGATCATACGAGGTAAGTCCTGCTTCAGGTGGTGGCCTTGGCATATGAATCCACGGGTGGTCTCCGCGGAACAAACTCTGGTGCACTTGAGGAGTATCTTCCGTGTGGGCGCGTTTGTCCTGCTGATGGTGTCGCCGGAGCCAATGGTTCTGTGGGGAGGCCAAGTAAGCCCAGTGTCCCAGTGGCCTCTTGCATGTCGTGTATTACATGCTTGGTGCCTTCCTTATCTATGATGAGAGTACGGCCAGGTCCCCAGCAGTACCGGATTTGATGGAGGCGCAGGAGAGCTGTGAATGGGCTCATTGATCTCCTCCATGCCAGCATCCCGCCCGATAAATCTGCATAAAAACAGAGGGTCATTCCCTCAAAGGGGTATGTGGGCTGAGCTCTAACAACCTCTAGGATCGCTTTCTTGTCCCTGAACGATTGAAACTGGAAAATTAAATCCCCTGACGTGGCATGCGAAATATTTCCTCCAGGATGATTGCTTTCGCTGCCTTTGGGTTTAACAGTTCTGTGAGTAATCTCCTGATGAAATGTGGGAGTTCGGTCTCTGGAACAGAGTCAGCAACCCCCCGAAGCTTTATGTTGTTCCGGCGGGACTTATCTTCGTGGGCTGCGAGTTGTTGCACGTGTTGCCAGGTTTTCTGTTGCATGTCTCAGATCGCTGCTTGGAGGTCCGCGATCTGACTAGTGTGGTTGGTAGAGGTGGCTTCCACCGCCCCCAGCCTGTTAGTAATGCCTTTAATGTCCTCTCTGAGCAGGGCCACATCATCCGCAATTTTTTTGTGATGGACTGCCATAAGTGCCCCAATTGCCTCCATGGGCACAGGGGTTGGGGTCTTTATGGGTGGCTGTGCCCATGTAGATGGTGGGATAGGCATGGACACCATGGGGTCTCCATCGTCTTCCGACGACGACCCGTCTGTAAAGTCTGAGCAGCCGCCGTGCAAGGACGCCATCTTGGCTCCTGTTGCATTGTGCGCCTGCCGCCATAATTCCCCGATATCCATGCCCTGACGGGGCTTATCGGGTTTTGCCTTCTTATTTTTTCGACCCATGGAGCCCAGGGAGTTCTCGGGGTCTTCCTGGGGCAAGTTTGGCTTAAATTTAGATGCCAAAAAGGTGCTTAATTAGTCCGCTAGTCCGGAGCTCCACGGCCATCTTCGGCGATAGTTTTGATAGGTAGATTAGGTTAATTAGCTCAGTGGTGTTGTTTTTCACTTGTCTCCCAGGTATGAAACCTGCCTGATCAGGGTGGACCAGGATCTGCATTAGGGGGCGCAGGTGGTTAGCTAGAATTTTAGTGAATAGTTTGATGTCTATATTTTTTAGGGAAATAGGATGGTAGCTGCCACATTAGGCAGGATCTTTATTCGGCTTGGGCAGTAGGGTGATATGTGCTTCCAGTGCTGAGTTCGGGAGACTATGTATGGTCGTGAGGGAATTAAAAGCTTTCAAGAATGGGTGTTGCAGGAAAGCAGCGAATACTTTAAAGTATTTTGCTGTGAACCCATCTGGTCCGGGGCTTTTGCCGGTGGGTAATTGCTTGATTGCTGCATTGTATTCATCAGGGCAGATTGGGTCGTCTAGGACCTGCCTAGGGGAAGTAGGGAGTGCAGCTTTGATTCTATTTTCTTGATACTGGACAGTTTCTCCCTCTGAGGGAGGGGATTCACTGACATTGTGTAGTGATGTATAGTATTCCTTAAAGCCCTTCAAAATCTCTGGGAGAAAGTGGGTCGTACCTCCAGAGGCTTGTTTAATAGATGCTATGAAACTAGTGTGCCTAATTTGCTGAAGGGCCCTGGCCAGCACCTGCCCGCATTTGCCACCTTGGGAGTAATACGTGTGTTTGGTAAAGAGCACTTTGCGCTTGATTTGTGCGTTAAGAAGGATCTGGAGTTTTGCTCTCTTGTGTATTAACGTGTTGTAATCTGCAAGGGATAAGTGTTGTTTAATGCCTATTCTCGAGGTCCCTGATGTCTGTTATGAGTGTGTCCCTATTTGCTTCCCTTTGTTTTTCTTTTTTTGCTTGCTATGGCTATAATTACACCTCTCAGGACACATTTATGTGCCTCCCAGTTATCATAGGGGCTGTGGAGGGTGAAGAATTTCCCCAAAAATAATGGGATAAAGCCTCGTCAAGTGAGCGAACACATTCATTATCATTAAGGAGCATATCATTTAGTTTCCAATGGGATAGATGGTGAGGTAAGGCTGAAATCATAAGGGCAAGAGATAGGGGTGCATGATCCGACCACGTGATGGGGCCATAGGAGCAATTTTGGATTAAGTGGAGATATCTGTGCAGAAGAAAGAGCATGTCAATTCTGGAATAAGAGTTGGCTGCATGCGAGTAAAAGGAATAATCTCTTGCTGTAGTTTGAGTAATGCACCAGCTGTCATACAGTTCTTCTAGGTCTAGCAGTTCATTGTGCGAGGGTACCGCAAACTTTTTTTTTAAATAAAAAAAATAAAAAAATTTGTGTATAAGAGATTAGAAAGCCAAATAAGTATACTGATAGGTACATCTGCACTTACCGAGTCCCTCCCCATCCCCGCCCGCATAAAGAAAGCTAAGGTCCACATTCCCTCTTATCCCTCTGGTGTAGAAGGTTGCATAGAAAGGGTAGTGTTGTAGAATTATAGAATTCTTGAAATTATCTAAGCTAATGCTTTGGCAGGAAGAAATGTGCTGAATAATAAAATGTGTATTTACTAAAAGAACCTTGAAACTAACAATACTAACTACTCAAAATGGCTGCCAAAGCACCCCTCCCATCGAGTGAACACCTCGTGCTAATAAGATGGGGCCTATATCTTGTGTCCACTCCCGTGTCAAGGATGACATCACCTCTTGATAGGAGGGTATCTAACTAACCACTTAACACCTGGACCAATCAATAGTGTCTATTTGCTGTTATCTTGAATTCTTCAGTGATGTAAAAATGCCTTTAAAAGGGTCTGCGCACCCATTTTCTGTTAGAAGCCATTAAACTTCTCCGAAGTTCTTTCATTAACCTGAACTCTGTGTCTCAGTGTGAATTTACTTCTGCGTGCACGCAACTTTATTATCTTTAATTTGGACAGGAACAGATAGTCATTCAAACTAATTGGTTTGCAGTAAATAATCTACTACAATTTGGCGCCCAATGTGGGGCTCAGGGTTATGTCCTGCCCGGGCAGCCGTCCAAGAAGACGCTGGGGGGGATGAATCCTGGGGGAAGGAAAAGAGCCTGATCACCTCTGAGTACACGGTGGAGACTGCTGCAGCACCTAGCCGGTATGTTCCTACCCCTGTGATTGACCTGTCCCAGTGTCTGTGACTGCTGCCGAGAGGACATCAAAGTCAGGTAATAACTTGCCCAGAGTCTTTATATTGTTAATGATACCTAGTTTACCTGCATGTTGACTATCTGTTGCCTGGGTGTGTTTGTATTGGTTTGTGTTTAGCTTAGTCCCCGGGGAGTGTGAGTGCCTGTTTACCCCTTTTAGGTGCTAGGTGGCTCTAGCGGTAAAGGAAAAAGGGGAGGGGACCTGGTGGAAGTCTGTGTGGACTCACTACTTTCTCAGGTCCAGGGTGTCACTTTGAGGGCCTGGCTAGCCTCATTGTGCACGTTACTCTGCTTGCAGAGGGTGAGACACTTCTGCCACTGCTATGTCCTACTTCTTACCCACACCATTAAAAAAGATGCACCTCAATTTACCCGCCTGTGACGGGCCAGAATATGCCTTCTGTATCATGTGGTACAAGCCAACCATCAACCCTGACCCAACTATGGGCCAGCATGGATGAACTACAGCTCCAAGAAAAAGGCGTTGTCAAGTACCCAACAACTGAACATGTAAAAGCATGGCCACGATACTTTCTGGAAGAAGAATTTGAAGATCTGGTCATAAAGCACGACTATGATCCAGAAATGCCCCATAACTGTTTTGAACAGATGAAAATGGAAACAACACATTTGCCAACCGTGCATGAGGATCCACTAATAGATCCTGACCTCACCCTGTTTGTGGACGGCTCAAGGTATGCTGATGAAGAAGGAAAATATCACACAGGATATGCCGTCACCACAACAGATGAAATTATCAAGTCATCATCTCTACCATCAACAATGTCTGCGCAGGTAGCTGAATTACAAGCCCTAACTTCAGCATGCAAGATATCTGAAGGAAAGCGCGCCAATATCTACACAGATTCAAGATATGCACTGGGCGTGGCTCATGACTTCGGATTAATTTGGAAAACAAGAGGATTTCTTACCACTGCCGGTACACCAGTCAAGCACAGTTCTGCAATCAAGGAGCTGATGGATGCCCTCCTACTCCCAGAAGAAGTGGCCATTCTGAAGGTAAAGGCACATGGGAAGTTGGATTCGGATGAAGCAAGGGGCAACCATCTGGTTGATCAAGCTGCAAAACAAGCTGCAAGAGAACTACAGGAAGTGGACAGAAGTGTGTCCGGAAACGAAGAAACTCCCACATTTACCTTGCAGACACTTCCAACTGATCTAATAATCCTACGGGAACAACAGGCTGCAGTTGCTCCTGAAGAAATACAAAGATGGAAACAGAAAGGGGCAGTTCTGAAGGATGGAGTGTACTCCAACAACCTCAAGTTCTGCCTCCCTAAGAATTTGTACCCAGCAGTCGTACAATGGGCACATGGACCTGCACATTTATCAAAGGATCTAATGAATGCTCTTGTACAGAAATACTACGAAGCACCCGGAATTACTACACTAACCAGTAACTACTGTAAGGCCTGTGTTATTTGTGCTAAATGCAATCCAGGAAAAACAATCAAAGTTCCTCCAAAACATCTGGTTAAACCCATGTATCCATTTCAAAGGATTCAAATCGACCACATCCAGATGCCAAAGAGTGGTCACTATGAATATGCACTAGTGATAGTGGACATGTTCTCAGGCTGGCCAGAAGCCTATCCAGTAGTCAACATTACCGCCAAAACAACAGCAAAACGTCTACTCACAGAAATTGTATGTAGATTTGGACTCCCAGAAGTTATTGAAAGCGACCAGGGCCCAGCTTTCACAGCATCAGTAACTAAAGAGATTTGGACTGCCCTAGGAGTGACCCTCGCATTCTACATGCCTTATCACCCACAAAGCAGTGGCAAAGTGGAACGCATGAATGGTACCCTAAAAGCTAGAATGTTAAAAATGTCACAAGAAACAAAGATGCCCTGGCCAGAAAGCTTGTCAATAGCTCTATTCAGTGTCAGACACACACACCCTGGAACCAAGATTTGACGGACCATTCCAAGTTCTACTGATCACCTCCACCTCCGTCAAGTTGGCTGGGAAAAGCAACTGGATACACGCCTCCCATTGCAAAAAGGTTCCTGTCCCAGAGGAAGCAGACTCCTCACAACCATGTACCTCTGGTACATCATCCCTTTGATTAGTTTCCTTGAGGCCCAACAAGTGGCCATTACCAAAGATGCTAGTGGGTACACATTCTGGTATAACTCATCATGCACCCGCATAGCTACATTCACCTTTGATTACTGTGACATAGTAGATTGTCCATTTCCCAAGTCACAGATTCAAACCATTTACAAAGATATACCACACGCAAAGGATCCCTATGTTTGTGTAGTTGACAAGCAATGGGGACACAACTGTGACCATTGGGGGGGCTGCAGGATGGAATACTGGGCCTGCCTGGGGTTACAAGCCCAAAAGTGCCTTATCTAAAGTAGATGACCATGGTAGATCCCTCCTTCAAAGAATGACTTTAAGAAAGCCAGGAGGAGGTCTGCCCATGAAATTAATGTTAAACATTGAGCACCCTGGTCCAAAGGATGCTGACCAATATGTAATGGGAATGTATTGGAAAAGTGGTTCCTATAACAAATTAGGTCATTTCTATCTTAAAGATATGTGCCACTCTCCAGAGTGGCAAGGGGCTGTTCATATGGTCCCGAATCCACTAAAACCACATATCCAGTCTTTCAAGGACATGAAGGCCATTGCTAACCCGACCTTCGAAGACACCATGGCCACTGAAACTGGTTAGAATGATATCAATCTATGGTTAGAGTGGATGAAATATAATGCTAATAAACATAACAAAATGCTATGTGTGCGGTGGTGCTCGACCTCATCTTGGCACCGTTCCTCTAACTCTCCCTGTGGAGATAGAGAATTGCTTCCTCAGTCTTTTTGCCTACCGCTATAATTTCAACAGATCCCTCTGCGAAGCATGGACGGCAGAGTACCCCCTCTTAATTGGAAATGTCAAACCCCCAGATGGAATCACGATTTACAAGGGTAATTACACTTGTTATGCTATCTATGACGGGATTGGTAAATTCATGGGTAACTTTTCCAATGGCTATTGTGCCACCTACAGAACTGTTCCTATACGCCTGTTGCAACACCATACCAGGTCATTGGGGGATATTTACTGGTTATGTGGGGATCTACAGTTAAGATCTAGGCTGGAAACTGAGTGGTGGGGTGAGTGTACCCTAGCCAAAGTTATCATGCCCATTCATATTATTTCTGATAATCATCATGACACATACGACCCTCAACATACACCAGCCAGAGTGAGGCGCGAAACCCCAGTAAAAGGCAGTTTTGACCCCCACATTTACATAGATGCCGTTGGGGTACCTAGGGGGGTGCCTAATGAATTTAAAGCTAGAGATGAAGTAGCTGTAGGTTTTGAATCACTTTTTACCATAGTCACTGCCAACAAAAACCTTAATTGGATTGACTACATTTATTACAACCAACAGCGTTTTGTCAACTACACCAGGGATGCCCTCCAGGGCCTGGCCGAGCAGTTGCAGGCCACATCCCAGATGACCTTCCAGAACAGAATGGCCTTAGACATGATCCTAGCTGAAAAGGGAGGTGTATGTAAAATACTACCTGACACCATGACTTGTTGCACTTATATCCCAGAAAACACAGGTCCAAATGGTAAAGTCACTATGGCCATAGCGAAGTTAGAGAAACTCTCAGAAGAGTTGAAAAGGAATTCTGGGGTAACAGATCCCTGGGAAAGGTGGTTTGGTTGGATGTCAGGTTGGCAGAAAGCTTTAGTCCATATTGGTATGGCTCTACTAATTTTCCTTTTTGTTCTCGCTCTTCTCGTTTGTTGTGTCCTCCCATGCCTTAGAAAATTCTTACAGAAGACTACAGACCAAGCGACACTAACTCTCACTCATCTGACAATCGATGATCAAGATCTCACCTCACCCTGTATTCCGCTACAAACTCTCCCTTATACTGATAAAGTGCAGATGTTCTAGGAAGGGAACCAGCGCAGGGACAGCATCTGTCGCTACAGGCGAGTCTCACATGCGGAGATGTGGTGGACTAGCCGCTGCGGGTTACCCACGGAGTGAAGTGTTCGATGCTTGTTAAGACAGATGAGCTGCAGCCTGTTAGGGGTAGACATGCACTTTGCAATAACACCAAGCTAGCAACCACGGGGTTTCTGTGTCTTTGGGCTAACAAGTCTTCTGGTATTAACAAATAAAGTTTATTTTTTAGTAACTAACATTTTAAGGGGGGACTGTTGTAGAATTATAGAATTCTTGAAATTATCTAAGCTAATGCTTTGGCAGGAAGAAATGTGCTGAATAATAAAATGTGTATTTACTAAAAGAACCTTGAAACTAACAATACTAACTACTCAAAATGGCTGCCAAAGCACCCCTCCCATTGAGTGAACACCTCGTGCTAATAAGATGGCGCCTACATCTTGTGTCCACTCCCGTGTCAAGGATGACATCACCTCTTGATAGGAGGGTATCTAACTAACCACTTAACACCTGGACCAATCAATAGTGTCTATTTACTGTTATCTTGAATTCTTCAGTGATGTAAAAATGCCTTTAAAAGGGTCTGCACACCCATTTTCTATTAGAAGCCATTAGACTTCTCCGAAGTTCTTTCATTAACCTGAACTCTGTGTCTCAGTGTGAATTTACTTCTGCGTGCACGCAACTTTATTATCTTTAATTTGGACAGGAACAGATAGTCATTCAAACTAATTGGTTTGCAGTAAATAATCTACTACAGTAGTACGGGGGGACCCTTAGTATATGGGTGCATCCTAGCTAGGGATGGAGAGTCAAGCCCTCTCTAAAAACTGGTGACAGCATGGGCTGTATGGGTATAGCGTTCTGGGTGCAACGTCGTAGGACTTTGGGTAAGGAAAAAAAATGACCTAGTCATTTTTTGGTGGCAGTTGGGCCCCTCCGGAGGCAATATAGAGAGTCTCAACCTAGATACCTGTCCAGTCCCGGCTCGTGGGATTGGCACGCCATGGATGAAGTGCTTGGTATTGACTGGCTCCTACGTGACTCTGCATCAAAGATAGGTGCTGGAGTCCTGCAAGAAAGTCACGGCTGGTTTGGTAGAAGACTTCAACCATTCATGCGGCATGGGTCAGTGACTTGCAGCAGCTCAGTAGCAGAGTCTCCGGGGAGGTGGCGGAATTGTGGAGAACTGGGGAGAACTCTACATGTCTTGGCAAGGGGTTCCATGAGTCATTAAGTGGTAATGTATTTGTAAGGGGTTATTTATTTAGGTTTTTTTTGTCATAAGAGTGATGGTGTGGGTGTAAAGTGGCACAAAGCAGGAGAGTCAGCCTAGATATTCTGTGTTAATGGGTATGAGCAAGTCCTAGGTGAGCGGGGACCTGGACATGGATGGAGCAGTTCATCGCTCCCGGTTGTCTGTGCGTTGTCTCTTCGGTAGTGATTGCCAACATTGGCGTTGAGGTGGGCCTGAGCTGGAGTTGAGTTGCTGATGTGTGTACCAATCCTCCACCTGAACATCAGGTAGGTCCAGCGCTCGGAGAAAAGCATGGATACAGTATGCGTGGTACCTTGTCTTGCTACAATCAGTGGAAATGGGAATGGATTTTTCTAATATCAGGCCCTCCTTGGAAGTGGGGTCTTGCATGGGAATGCTATATCCTGCAGTTAGGATCTATACGTCTGATATCTGCAGAATCTAGTTGTGGCAAACTTGCCCTCGCCACAAGCTCCTGGAGGAGCCTGCTTGCTAGCCTCCTGCCTCAGGACTATGGGCCATGCTAAAAGGCTATTGAAAGACTGGGTTCATGGGATTCCCTTGGACTGTTCGAGAACTGAACCAACACATGAACTGCGGACCACCATGGAACTTATTGACCCTTGTTAACCTCTCCTGACAGTTCTATCAGTATGGGTTCTAATTATGTGGCTGGGTGGCCGCCGTTTGTATGTACGAATGCATGGGAAATGTGTGGCAGCCATCTTGTCCGCGAGAATGCAGGCAGCGGTGTTTGGGCGTCGATCACGTGAAACTAAAACTGTACACTGGAACTCCCGAACACCGCTAAACTTTGATGAACGCCCCACACATGTCAGGAGAGCGCCATTAGGTAGGTTTGTTCGTATGGTTCATACTAACAAACGTTACCAAGAAGGCAGAGTGTGTATTCGTTTTTTCTTTCACATGGCACTCCCGAAGTTGACCGTCAAAAAGCACAAAATGCCCTGGAATTGTTTTGGGCATAGGACCATGTGTGCTAATGGTCAGAACTTCCACACTGTGGCATTTCGACTCTGTTTGTGGGATCTGAGTGCTTTTCGGATATGTTGGACGCTCAGATCCAGGCTATCTGGGGATGTATAGACTGTGGGGGTTCTTATGTGGGAAATATGTGTTTTTATGGTTTTTCATATTTGTTACTGTTTTTGATGAGTCACAATGACAATGCATTTTGTGGACATTTTGTGGGTGTGTTTATGAGCGTGTTTTGGGGAGTGTCTACCGTACCAGATTCTGTATAAATGGGAGCTAATTGGCTGGGAATCAACAGATCTACTTTACCCGTCACTCGGTATCGACTAGTGTTTGGGTGATATCTCGGTTACACTTCGGTAGTAACTAATTACTACTCAGCAGCTATAATCACTCTGGAGCTGATCACAACTGGAAGGAGCGACCACAGGCGGTATTAATCCATCTTCAGGAGGGTATACCGCCACATCTGGAGGCAGCGGTTGGATGGTCCCCTGCCTTGGATCCAGAGTGGAGCAGCAGTAAGCATGCTTGGGAGAATGAAACAGGCTAGCCCACGGGCAGCGCTCCCATTCAAGGAGTATACCGCCACACTAGTTTTATAGGTCCCACTTGTGTACACTTAAAAATCAACATTTGTTTTTGAGATACCGGATGCTTGCATATTATAGTACTTGCAACCAAAATGGACTTAACAGATGGCTACCACTGTAATGCAATGGTAATCCAGAAAGGGCACTGAAAACAAATAGTTATTTATATAGATGCATTATTACTTAATAAACACAAAGACTATAATACATGGAAAATGGTATATTAAATAACATTAATAATAATAATTTTCCTTTAAAAAATCAGGTCATATCCATATATAAATAATATACTTGGTTTCTGTAGTTTCACAGTTCACAGTACACTTGTTCTTTTCTGTAGGCTCAGAGGGTACCTGTATACTGAATAGATTTATATTACCAGTAAGATTCAGAGATATTCTTACACTCAAATGCCTGCCTTTCAATGACAGGGCAAGTCAGTGGACGGCTAGCATTGAACTGTATCTACTGTAACCTTAAAATTGTCTAACAGCATCAATAATAATTAAATTTATTATAACAAGTTAATAACCGTAATCTTTACCTAGTAAAACCTCTAGCCATTTGGACAGCTGTGCCTTTGGAGCAGGGGAGACAAACAGCACGCATACTTTTAACATATTGGCATATTAAATTACTCAATTTAGCAGGATTACCTTAATGTATAATGAAATGACAAGTAAATATTCAGCAACAAATTTAATATCTAGGTGTAACAACAAAGTACAGTAAAACGGAACTGGAACTCTTGGATTTGAAACCCAAGATGTAGCTGTAAACAGCTTCATTTTGATAGACCGTTTACACTACCTTGCAAAATTCCACAAGTTTAGAAGACTTAGAAGAAACTGTAAAGATGAAAAAAAATGTAGAGAACAAGTGACAGTCATTAAAGAAAAATATTGGACATAAAGGAACTCGATGCAATGATAAAAAAAAGAGAACGTGGACAGATAATTGGAACTGAGGAACGCATTTAAAAAAACATCAAGGGGAAATTAGAAGGATGTAATTCCCACAACTTGGACTACAGCAAAGAAAATATACAGTTGAAGAGAATTGAAAGAGAACATTAGAACCTACTAAAGAAAGACAAAGTCCTCAGGAATTTAACACCAGACAAACCTGAATGTGTGTTTAGAGCAGCCTTGAATATGAAAAAATAAATTAATTGCAAGCCACAAAAAATTGTTTAAAGGCCGATCCAGAAACCATAAGAAGGGTTTCTACACATGTAATCAATGCATAGCTTATAAAACTAAACCATCAAAAAGAACACATATGGAGGGACACACAAAGTTATGTCCTACAATTTTAAAAAGCTAAGAGATTTTCTTACCTACAATAGCACCAATGTGATTTATGTTCTCCAATTTCCGTGTGGCTTGCAAAGAAATTCATGCAATTCACTGTCTCTACACACATGTGCCTCAGTACACAATATAGACGCCAACCTGTTTGAATGTTTTGTCAAGTTCAAAAACATAGGAGAGGAGGAAATCATATTAAATAATTGGGCAAAAGGGAGATATGATAGATTTACCAAATGGGTACACTTTGGCCTTATGGTCTCAATGTAAATTTTGAAATGTGCCATTTTTTAGGTTTATACATTTGTCATTTGTTGATTTTTTCTGTTCTCCTATCCTTGTAACAGAAAGTATGCCATTATTTAGACTTTTAGATGTATTAGTACTATATGATATATGATATAAATTAGAGACACATTTCAAATGATCTGTTACCTGAATAATTTATCACGATATTACAGGTTATTTTGAAAACCCAAGTTGTATAGACTGTTGTGTATTTTAATTAAAAAAGATTGCTGTATATATGTTTTGTATAGTTTGGACATATACCACTCTAAAGCTGTATGCAACCTTATGTCCATTCTAAGTAATATTAATAGTAATGCCAGTGTCCAGCTCCTGAACAGGTTACTATAACAACTCGGTTTCAGTTATGTATGAGTTACCAGGGCAACCCGGTTTTATTCTGTAATAGTCTGGTTACCTATTACCTATTAATTAAGTTATTGACATTATTGGGTGGAAGGCCTGTGAATATAGCATTAGTTAGTGTTAGGCACAGTCTGTTATATTTAGATTGAAACAAGGTATGACATAATTTATAGGTACAGCCTACCTAATACAATATTCATAAGCACACTTATGAATAGCCAGAGGAGCTTCAGGCTGAAGTTTCCGCGCCACCACTGGACCACAGAGATTGCAGTGTCCCTGGTCCCTCCTGGCCAAAGGTAAGGAGAAGGGGAAGGGGGACATAAAGCTTTTTCCCTCTCTTTAAATAATAGTAAAAAATAAACACACACGCTATAAACAGTTATACCCTATTCACACACACTGCACCCCCTCATGCACTGCATCCCCTCATTCACACTTTGCATCCCCTCACACAATGTACCCCCTCACACACACATACTGCACCCTCTCACACACACACTTCACCCTTCACATACACACAAACACACTGCACCCCTCACTCAGGTCTGTGTGTATTTAGTAGTCTATGTATGTGTACTCAGTAGTCTTTGTGTGTGTACTCAGCAGTCTGTGTGTGCATGTATTCAGTGGTCTGACTGTGTATTTGGCAGTCTGTGTGTGTGTGTATTCCTCAGTCTGTGTGTGTGTATTCAGCAGTCTGTGTGTGTGTACTCAGTAGTCTGTGTGTGTATTCAGCAGTCCGTGTGTGTGCACTCAGCAGTCTGTATGTGTGTGTGTTCTCAGCAGTCTGTCTGTATGTATGTATTCATCAGACTGTGTGTGTGTATATTCAGCAGTCTATGTGTATGTATGCATTGCATTTGTTGGAGGTACCAATGCATATAAGCTTAATGTTATCGATAATTTACATTTTTATTTCTATGAGTGGATGTGTAGGCAGGGCGCCAGTGCATTGCTTTGCCCGGGGCCCTGGGTCTGATTCATGTTTGCTGTGACACCATATTGTTATAAATTGGCCTTTAGGTGCATTGGTTAACCATTGGGTTTTGTCACAACATTTTTTATCTATATACCTATTTGCGTCCACTGGTTTGAAATACATTTTAGTCTTGTATGCGAATATTCAGATTTAAAAAATTGACCTCTGTAGTTTGGCACATGGAGGTCAAAACAATTCCCCAATTATTATTGTTCAGAAATCCTAAAAAAGACCCAAATCAGTAGTGTTGCCTGCCCAAATAAAAATATGTCATCTATGAAATGGCGATAGGACACCAAGTTCGCAATCCAGGGATGACCTTGGTACACACTTTTTTCCTCCGAGTATGTCATGAATAAGTTTACATAACTGTTTGCAAACCTGGTGCCCGCCTTCATCTCACAGATCTAAAGATAGACTGTGTCACGGCAAGAGTACATAATTCATTGTTGCACTGTAGAATATTGCTATTTAATGTAACTTGTGTAGTGCATACATGTATTGGCCACTTGGTAGAGGACAGATGTCAAAAAGGGTTAATGCAAAATTTATAGGAATGTAATAGAGGTCAGATGGTTTACAACAAGAATTGCTCCTTTGATCAGTCAAGGCTCTGGAAAGTGTGACATTTTACACTTGAGATGCCTGTATGTCTAGTTTTAATGTAAACTAACTGACTTTAACCGTATGGCTTGCAACTCTTAATAGATGGTAGATTCCTTTGATATGTTAATTAGCATATCAAAGGACCCTTGTGTCCTAGTGTCATATCAGTGTCATATCCAAAAGAAGCATGAATAATAACCCACAGAATAATAATTAAGCCTCATTTTGTGCATATTTAGGATGGGACAAGCACACTCTTCTAAACAAGTCTAGACATGGTTACCAGTACTTAAGCCGTTTGGAAGGGATTGTGAAGTCAGCTATATTAGGTCACAAGTAGGACGTGTGACATATCTATGGAATGGAAAATGGTAGCAAATTGATAGATGCAGTTATTATTTCTGTGGCAATCACAGAAGAGTAGATAAAACCAAAAGTTTATATTTGGATTGATGTTGGTCTGGAACACAAGGGGATGATCACTTAGTCACTTATAGTTTCTATAGATATGCCTTATCTCCACCTCTGGGCCATGTATGGAAACCTGAGATATATCCAATGAAATGCAAATGTCTATTGTACTTTCTGGGGACCAAAATCTAATTTTGAGGCAGTCACCATCTTTCCTTGCCAGAGACCACTTGGGCAGAAGTTTTACTTTTAAAACCTAAATGACTTCTGTTAATTTATCCTTTATTTTTTTTTATGTTGTTGGTGTAAATAATTTGTTTGTCATCTATTTTTTGTATGCACTGTGACTATTTTAGTTCATAATACATATCCATTTATTAAGTTCTGCCTTTGGCTGGTAAAGAATCACGTTACTTGAAAAGACCAATTAAGTAGTGTTTTGCACTTGCATAGATATTGTGCTAAATTGTATTTGGTGGGTTTTTATTCTAATTTACCTGGGGGACCAAGACACCCCATTTACAAATTGTCTTGGTGGTGGCAGCATAAAAATAGTAATATTTATATTATTATAATTAAGAGTGGGTGTTGTTAAGAGGAATTTCTACCATTATTTCCAGTCTAGTACAGACAAATAGTGAACTTTAATCCTTTCACCACATTAGGGAGTGCAGAATTATTAGGCAAATGAGTATTTTGACCACATCATCCTCTTTATGCATGTTGTCTTACTCCAAGCTGTATAGGCTCGAAAGCCTACTACCAATTAAGCATATTAGGTGATGTGCATCTCTGTAATGAGAAGGGGTGTGGTCTAATGACATCAACACCCTATATCAGGTGTGCATAATTATTAGGCAACTTCCTTTCCTTTGGCAAAATGGGTCAAAAGAAGGACTTGACAGGCTCAGAAAAGTCAAAAATAGTGAGATATCTTGCAGAGGGATGCAGCACTCTTAAAATTGCAAAGCTTCTGAAGCGTGATCATCGAACAATCAAGCGTTTCATTCAAAATAGTCAACAGGGTCGCAAGAAGCGTGTGGAAAAACCAAGGCGCAAAATAACTGCCCATGAACTGAGAAAAGTCAAGCGTGCAGCTGCCACGATGCCACTTGCCACCAGTTTGGCCATATTTCAGAGCTGCAACATCACTGGAGTGCCCAAAAGCACAAGGTGTGCAATACTCAGAGACATGGCCAAGGTAAGAAAGGCTGAAAGACGACCACCACTGAACAAGACACACAAGCTGAAACGTCAAGACTGGGCCAAGAAATATCTCAAGACTGATTTTTCTAAGGTTTTATGGACTGATAAAATGAGAGTGAGTCTTGATGGGCCAGATGGATGGGCCCGTGGCTGGATTGGTAAAGGGCAGAGAGCTCCAGTCCGACTCAGACGCCAGCAAGGTGGAGGTGGAGTACTGGTTTGGGCTGGTATCATCAAAGATGAGCTTGTGGGGCCTTTTCGGGTTGAGGATGAAGTCAAGCTCAACTCCCAGTCCTACTGCCAGTTCCTGGAAGACACCTTCTTCAAGCAGTGGTACAGGAAGAAGTCTGCATCCTTCAAGAAAAACATGATTTTCATGCAGGACAATGCTCCATCACACGCGTCCAAGTACTCCACAGCGTGGCTGGCAAGAAAGGGTATAAAAGAAGAAAATCTAATGACATGGCCTCCTTGTTCACCTGATCTGAACCCCATTGAGAACCTGTGGTCCATCATCAAATGTGAGATTTACAAGGAGGGAAAACAGTACACCTCTCTGAACAGTGTCTGGGAGGCTGTGGTTGCTGCTGCACGCAATGTTGATGGTGAACAGATCAAAACACTGACAGAATCCATGGATGGCAGGCTTTTGAGTGTCCTTGCAAAGAAAGGTGGCTATATTGGTCACTGATTTGTTTTTGTTTTGTTTTTGAATGTCAGAAATGTATATTTGTGAATGTTGAGATGTTATATTGGTTTCACTGGTAATAATAAATAATTGAAATGGGTATATATTTGTTTTTTGTTAAGTTGCCTAATAATTATGCACAGTAATAGTCACCTGCACACACAGATATCCCCCTAACATAGCTAAACTAAAAACAAACTAAAAACTACTTCCAAAAATATTCAGCTTTGATATTAATGAGTTTTTTGGGTTCATTGAGAACATGGTTGTTGTTCAATAATAAAATTAATCCTCAAAAATACAACTTGCCTAATAATTCTGCACTCCCTGTAGAACTAAGTCACGCACACTCTTGGAGTAAGGTGCGTTCATGACAGAATGTCTATTGGAACCAAAAATAATTGTTTGGCAAGATTAAAAGAATGCCTTCTAAATTGTACTCTATCTGTTCCTCTTTAAAGTTTAATTTGGTTAAAAAGTGTCTAACTGCCACCATGCCCGCATCATTAGATATTATACTGTATTATTCTACGAAAAGATAATTATCTTTCCAAATAATTAGACCTAAATTTTGTAAACTGTAGATTGTAGCCTTAAGATAAGCCATTTTTTAATAACTATGGGTTGGAGTAAGGTGTCAATATGCTCAGAAATGCTTGTTGACACTGAATTGATCCCTGATAAGATGGGCCTATCAGGTGGGTTGTGGATGTTATTATGAACTTTAGGCAGATGACAGAATATCGGAATTTTAGGATAAGGCATGAATAAGTCTTTCGCCTCCTCCTCCTTAATCTGTTCTGTGGGGTTTGCGTGTACTATCTTGTAGGTGGTCGAGTCTGAGAGTATTTTTATGCCTCTTCAATGTATAAACCCTCTTTATCTGCAGGTTTCTGTATTTTCATCCCTTCGCATACTTAAGTGCTTCTTTCTCTTTAGCAGAGAGATTACAATTTCTTAATCTTTCCTATTTCCTTCATAATCATTATTTTAAAAGTCTTAATCTCATTCGAAATTATATTTCTAGGATAAAAATTAGATGTCTCCTTGAGATTAGTGTGTATTATTATTATTATTTTATTATGTATATAGCGCCAGACTATTCCGTCGCTCTGTACAATGGTGTATGAATTGTGTTGGTTCTTCAGTACTCACTATCTCTTTTTTATTGTGAAAGAAAGGCATTTTAGGCATTATTGTCTAATAAAATGGTTAATATCTACATAAACAATCAAAATTATTTAAATCAGATTTAAAGGCAAATTTTAAACCTTTATGTAGAATTTCTATCTGTCCCATGGAGAAGGGTTGGCCTATGAGACTAGGCACATGCCTGATGAGGGCGCCTACTCTGTTCCTTAAAAGTCTCCTCCAAAGTGTATCACACATTGGAGCACACAAGTGTTGAAATAATTAATCTTTACCTAGAACCATGTTAAAACTCATACATATTCACAAGAAATAACAGGGGCCACTAAAAACACTGTAATAAGACATAGGTAGGACATTAATACTCATACCTAGATATATGTAATATATAACAAATTGTCATAAAACCAGGATACTAATAATAAATTAGTGAAATTTACATACCAAAATTTACATTTTGAAAATAAAAACTACCACTCAAGGCAAAAACAGAGTCGATATCCAGTGTGGACAAAACACCTGCAACATTTCAGGAAGCAGCCTTTATCAAGAGAGGATACGTAAAATATGCCCCCCTGTGCTATATATTTAGCCTAATAAAATAACCCAAGTAAAATCATCTGATGGGTGGCCACCCTGATTATAAGAGGAAAGGAACAAGGACATTTAAAGTACTTAGAATGGAACCCAGGAATGTCCACATCAAGATACCTGATATATTCCATAAAGTCTATATATTTATAAAAATAGAACAAACAGGATCCAACTAACCACCATGTGACTACACTAAAGCAAGGTCTGGATTACTCCCCTGATCATGAAGGAAAAAAAAGTCCACTATACAAAAATCTGGACAAACAATACAAAAAAAAAGAGCCAAGTCCTAACCATAAAGAAATATCCTCTGATATAACATAAGAAACAAAACAGGAAAAGGTAAGTAACAAATAATACTATAAAAGAAGAGTAATTAAAAAATAATAAAAAAAATAAAAAAAATAAATTAAAAAAAATAAAATAAAAAACATGAACTGAATATATAAATAAAATATTAGGGCCACCTGTTCCCCTTTCTGCGCCCATGACAAAGGTGGACACCTTGATTGTCTAATGGGTAATCTGGCTCTGTGTAAAACTCTATTACAGCTCTTCCACTGTCTGTGTCCAAGGCTGAACAGGAAGTCTCTCACACTACTGTCTCTCACACAGGAAATGACTTGCAGGAGGAGCAGCGATAGCATTGAGTGATGGACATTGTATATCACATACCTTCAAAGTGTCCCTATTTAAGGGGGACAGACCAAACGTAGTGGAAGTCCATAGGGTCAGGTGGAGTGACCGATAAGCATGTGTTAGAAAGAAAACATTTGTCTCTCATGGTTATGTCTGCAGTTTCCATTTTCCTCTTTATTCATGACTGGATATGCAGACATAAATATGGCATCTCATTGGGTTAAGTGGATAGATTTCAAGAAATTAAGATGAGGGGGCACAACTTACCCTCTTTAATCTTCACCAGCCACCACTGACCAAGAGCTTGCTTCATATGTTCATACCATAACCTCATCGGTCTGAGCAGTTTACTGTCGGACATCTAATGTGGTACAACTGGAATTTCACCAGAATCATAATTCATGTTTAAGCAGTGGTGTATCCTGGTTTTGTGCTGCACATGTGACAGGAAAGGGTGGAAAACTGGGGGGTTGCCCTGGACTCCCAAATATATAATTTGTATATATATATATATATATATATGTATATACATACAAATTAAATATATATATCATTTTATAATTTGTATATAAAGAAAAAAATATATATACAAATTAAACAAAAAGTCCGGCACTCAAAATATAAACACAATATAAATCTACCTTTATAGACCAAGGTGCTGCCCAGAGCAGGATATATCAAAATAGAAAAAATTAGAACATTCAATGGATTTTGAATCAAACACTTTGTGTATTTCAAACTCGCATAAATAAACGTTTCGATCCAACCGTGTCTTTATCAAAAAGGTTGACTTATGCGAGTTTGAAATACACAGAGTGATTGATTCAAATTCCATTGAGTGCTCTAATTTTTTTTCTATATGTATATAGGAGTATATGTTTGGGAGTCCAGGCCAACTCTACGGTTTTGCACCCTTCCCTCTCACAGGTGCCACCTTGCACTGCAGAGAGTTCCAGGAGGTAGGATTTCACAAGTACATGGATTAATCTCATAAGAACAAGCATTACCGGTAGTTTGCTAGAGTAGGACCTGCCAAAAATGGGGCGCAATGGCATTGTGGCAAGCTTATGCAATGTATGATCATATACTATAATTAAAACGCGATTATTTTTGCCTAGATTAGTTTTTTTTAAATAAAACAAAAACCTAAAACTATTACATTCTGAGATCTTTGAAACTGCTGTTTAGTGAATGAGTAAGTGTGCTGGATCCTGTATGTTGTTTGAATTTGTATTAGCAGCACCCTTATAGTATACACATGTTCAGGTAAGTGCTGGCTTCTTGTTTATATATATATATATAGCTTTTATATATATTGTGATATCCACAGTACATTATACAAAACAATCCTAAAATACAGTCTATTTATAAATAATGCCCATTCACTTGAGGGGGTGAGGGATTTATAAAATTCTCATAGTATGTCGGAACATAATGTTTTCAAGGCACAGAAGCCCCCAAAGCATCAATTTATTTTTCAATACAATCTATTTCCTTCTCGGTTATAACCTAAACTAGCATTACTTTTCTATTTTGCAGGTCAACAATATTTCTTTAAAAATTAGACTTCAGAAGCATATGCTAGCTTTGAAAGAGACATAATTCAACATCTGCCAGAAATACAGGATGCAATTTATTTACTGGATAGTAAAAAGATCCTGTAGCTAACGATTTCTTTTCTTGTTCACTTGAAGATGTGCATCCCTCATTGAGATCTCTATTAGTCGGTGACCCAGCTGCAGCAAAACATCTCCCTGTGGAAATGGCTTTTTAGACCCTCCTCGGGAAACATAAACTCTTAACTGGAAAACAGCCTTGAGAGATTCATTTAGAATCTTGACTTTCTGGTAAATTGCAAATGAGTGTATTCGCTGCTTCCTTAATGCCCCGTGTTTGCTTAAAAAACTGAAACTTTCACATTCATGTAAACCATAAAGTATTAAAAGAAACACATGAAAGGAAAATAATGAACCAAATAATTTTGTCATCCTTAAAGATCATCAATGGGGATAAAAATATGAACCAAACCAAAAAAAATAAAAAAATTACATCACTGTAACCACCTGTACATTCTTTGGTTTTTTTTTTTAGGGGACGCAAATTCAACATATTTTATAATCATATTGGACTGTAAGCGTAGTCTAATTTTAGTAAAATGTGTTTCTATAGCAATATAAAAGCTAGATTTCACACCATTTCAACACTAGAATATTTTTTTCTTTGTTAAAGTATGTATGTAGGTCTATTTTTATCTCTTTTACTGAAGTAAAAAAAAATGTAAAAAAAGAAAATAGTTAAACTTTATGTTTAATACTGCAGAGGAGTTAGGAAAAAGACACATCAGGAGTGATTGACCGTCATTGACACAACAATGCATCACCAAATGTTTGTTGTAAATTAAAACGAATTGCCACTTTACAGGGAAAGAAACATTCTAACAAGTCCAGGCTTAAAGAAACACTTCAAGCACCATAACCGCTACAGAGCGCTGATGTGCCTTGGAACCCCCACAAAAATCAATGCGTTTAGTAACAATTTGACTACCACCTGGCACCGCTCACACCTCCCCTCTGCCTTCAGGAGAACTGTAAGCTCCTGCTTCCTTTACTAATCACTCTCACCCGGTGAGCTAAGCCAGTAGCAGCTTTAGCTCAGGCAGAAGTCTTTCAGCTGAATCAGAAGGTGCAGAGAGGCATGGTGCAGCTGTGGTTTAACTGTTTGCATTGGGACGATGTCGATAAACTCCTGGCACCCTAGCCACTACAGTGTGTGGCATCCATCTGGCTTTATTAATGATTATGTTCAGGGATTTCACATCTGCTCTGCATTTCACAGACCAATTAATACGGTGATACTGCACAGGGTTATTTTAAGATTAGTAAGTAAAACTCAGACCTACATATAGTTGTTCATAGTTTTAAGAGAAATCTCATTTAAAGAATGAAAGAAATGTCAAACTTTGTACTATATCAGCTCGCTGGCAAACACCAGAAAATTCAGGGCCAGATTAACATAGGGGCTGATGAAGTTGAAGCTCCAGGCCCATGCCCATGCCCATGAAATAGTGTTTTGTTTTAACTACTCTTCACATGCTCTTGCTTTGTGCTGAGGAAATTAAGAGGGATGCAGGGGAGCAAAATGTTTGTGTAGTGGCTGACAATGAAATTAATTAAAGGGACACAATTTTCAGCAAAATAAATTTCACTTAATTAAGCTGTTTTGATGTATAGATCATGCCCCTGCAGTCTCACTGCTCAGTTTACTGCTGTTAATTTGTTAAATCACTTTGTTTATTCAGCTCTAGCCCCATCTCTACATGTAATATCTACAGCCTTCCTAAACACTTCTAGTAAAGCAAGATCTAATATTTATACATCCTTTAAAGCACAGTCTATTACATTTATAGTTTCATATCTCCTGTACTGGACAGCCTGCTTGACCTTGCAGTAGTCTCTTGTGTGTGATTCAATTTCAATTTAGTTGGTGATAAAAATTCTAAAGTAAGTTAAATGCTACAGGCTAACATCTGCCTCTTACTCAAGCCCAACAAACCCCTACCAGACCCAGGCCACTACAGACCCATATCCCTCTTAAACGTGCACTTGAAGATTTTCACTAAAATACTCTAGAACCAGCTCTTACCATTCCTCACCAAACTGATCCATCCAGACCAGGTGGGTTTCATCCCCACCCGACAAGCCAGTGACAACACCAGAAGGATGCTAGACCCTTCTCCTATCCCTAGACGCCGAGAAGGCCTTTGATAGACTTCTCTGGCCATTCCTTTTTGCCACCTTGGAGAAACTCGGCTTCCCCAAACCTTTCCAAGATGCAATCAAAACAATATATACCAACCCCACGGCCAACCTCCTCATACCGAACACAAACCCACCTACCTTCTCCATAAAAAATGGAACGAGGCAGGGATGCCCACTGTCCCCCATCCTCTTTACCCTCTCCCTCAAACCCTTAATGCACCTCATTCGCACTACACACACGATTACAGGTATCACAGTACACACACAAACATACAAAGAAGCGGCGTATGCCGATGACCTGCTATTGTCACTCCCGAACCCGTCACACTCCCGCCCACCTCTCCTCAAACTCATAGAGGAATATTCAGAAATATCGTGATACCGGCTAAATCTAGATAAAACCTAGGCACTCATGCTCAATATAGAACCTGTAACGGATCACCTGGCACCCCGACTGGGTACCTCCGTTGAAGGATGCTCCCAGCGCTTCCTGAGGGCTCCAAGCACTCCAGCCGACACCACAACCACCGCAGGCCAAACCTCTCTTCCTTCAGAGTGAAGCAGGAACAAGCTCTTATAAGAGCTTAGTAGTGATTTAGCAAGGGAGTATGACAAGCATAGCAATCCCTTGTAGCAGATTCCCACAATAAGAGATAGGACTCAGATTGAGGGTGAAGTAGATCTCTGGTTTAATGACACACACTCTGCTTTTATGCAAGGGAGACGCCCACAGACAATTATGAATTACCCAATCACACACTGGTTACATCCCACACATCTCCTCCCCTTAGCCTGAGAGGTAACATAATTAGCCATACAGTTTAAAACACACTTTTTACCCAACTTTCATTACTCTAAAACCATACATCCAATATTAATAAAAGTCACATATTATTAATCAGCACATTTCAAATACAAACATACCCAAAAATCATTCGATTCCAGCCGAAGTGTCAGTGGTGTTCGTGCAAATGTGTAGCGGATTTTAGTTCCATAGATTCAGTGGCACGCACCGCTGACCGCGTTTGACTAAATTAAAATGGCCGCCGCCACGTGTTCGGTTTTCGAATGGCGGCCACTTCGACTACTTCAGCACTTCGACTGCATCCGAAGTGCCAATTTAAAAGTACAAATCCTTTCTCTGGGATTTAAAGGGCCAGCAGCAGTACAACAAAAATCCATTATGCCCAAATCCTGTGTTTAACCCCTTAAAGTGTGTGTGTGACATGTCATGATTCCCCTTTATTCCAGAAGTTTGGTCCTTAAGCGGTTAAAGTGCCCAATCTCCCAGGGGCCATAGTCATAAGGTAGAAGGCTGTCAATCAGGCTCCTCCCAATCCCAGGGGCAAAGGGCAGTGGGTCACATAAACAGCTAGTGACAAAAGGTAGTTTGTCACAGAACCAAACCACAGACAAGAGATACAAAACACATACCCATTCAGATACAACACCTCACACATCTCATACTTAGGAATTGCTCTACCAGCGGAACTACACCGCACATACGCACTGAACTTCACTTCGCTGATACAAAAAACAACAAACGACCTGCTCCACTGGGGGGGACTTATCTTTGTCGTGGCTGGGACGCCCAGCCTTGATAAAGATGAATCTGCTACCACGCTACCTTTACCTTTTCCAGACCCTCCCCATCCCAATACCCAACTCGGATTTCAAATACATACAAACACACATAGACAAATTCATCTGGACGAATAAACGACCCAGAATAAAATGAACAACGATGTACATCCCCAATAGAACCGGAGGTCTGGGTCTACCTCATCTCCAACACTACCATGCTGCCCAACTCACCCACATACAAAACCTCCACGCACCACCAGGGATCAAACGGTGGGTTGAACTGGAACACGACCTGTTTGGCTTCGGCTTCCCTTCCCTCTACCTCTGTTTACCAAGAAAATCCAGACCCATGCCACCACCAACACCCCCAACACTATCAAACTCCATCGCCATATGGGACAAACTATCCCAAGAAATTCCCAATCATCAATAACCCAACACCACTAACCACCATACTGCACAATAAAGCCTTCCTCCCAGGCATGAACCCGAAATACTTTGCACACCATGAATACAATGACCTCTATAGGTTCTACCACTTCTTTGTTGCCGGGAAACTACTACATTACAACGAACTACCACAACCACACCGAGCATACAACACTCACGACCTCTTCAGATACATACAACTGAGGAGCTTCCTGGAACTCCCAGAAAACACAACAGCAGCCACCACCAGACTTACAACTTTCAAAAAAACATGCATACACAAGCCAACCCACAAAGGACCGATCACTGAAAATTACACACTATTAATCACTAACCAACCACCGTGAGCAATGGCATATGTGGTGGCTTGGGAGAGGGACCAGGGACCACCAGACGACACGACAGACTGGCATGAGATATGGGAGGCCACGGCATCCATATGCATATGCATAAATCATAAAGAACAGGCCTACAAAACTATGCTGAGATGGTACCTAACACCTACAAAGCTATACCACATGGGAAAGACAGACACAGACCTTTGCTGAAAGCAGTGCGGACACAGGGGCACATATATACACCTTTGGTGGCAATGCCCCAAGCTGAAACCACTATGGACAGAAGTAGCACATCTGATCTCCGACCTCCTCCACACCGACATACCCCTAGACCCCTGGATATGGATCCTGTCCAAGCCATAGGAACCCCTAACTAGAGCACAAACTCACGAACAGACTGGCCTTAGCAACTAGACGAGCAATAGCAGAACTCTGGGGCACCCCGAATATACCCACACTAGCTGTAGTCATATGCAAAACCAGGGAGGCCATGGAGATGGACAGGCTCTCAGCCAAGATCCACGAAACATCACATCATTTCTATAAAATTTGGGACCCATGGCTGAAAGAGCCCTCCCTAACAATGAGACCCCACAGCACCAATACCCCCCAAACACTAGGCCAAACAGCAGAACCCCGCACCCATACCACGAGGGAGGGAGGACCTCAGCCTTTATGATAGAGGGAGATCCCTGGCACAGACTGGGGCGGATGGCCCACACAGGAGCTCATCCGAGCAAACCATGAGCAGGTCTAACACACAAGATCACACCCAAAGAGCATGCATGGCCCGCAAGAGCCCAAAACACGCCCATGCAGGGAACCGAAATACCAAACAGGAACCCTTGACACATTAAACAGAACTTAACAACTTAACCCCCGAGACCAAGGACTCGTACCACTTGTATTTGTACTATACTATACTTTTGTATATATGTTTTATTTTTTTGCGTTACATTATTTTATATTACCTTGTACATCTAGCACATAGACAATGTGGCATAACATGATGCAGCCAAACAGACAGGCACCGACTAAAAGATCTGCGAAACCAAACATATCACATGCCTCTGTCTGTCAAATCATGCATATCAAATGTCTATGTAATGTATGCCTTTTTTCTCTTTTATTGTGAAAACCTGAAAACCCAATGAACACAGAATATTTTAAAAACATTTTCTAAAGTAAGTTAGCATCTGATTGAAATTAGCCCCTTAGTGACCAGACTGGTTTTCAATTTTCTTACCGTTAAGGACCAGGGCTGTGTTTACATTTCTGCTGTGTTTCTGTTTAGCTGTAATTTTCTTCTTACCCATTTACTGTACCCACACATATTATATACAATTATTCTCGCTATTAAATGGTCTTTATAAAGATACCATTATTTTCGTCATATCATATAATTTACTATAAAAAAATTATAAAACATGATGAAAAATTAAAAAAATACACACTTTTTCTAACTTTGACCCCCAAAATCTACGCATCTACAACCGCCAAAAAACACCAGTGCTAAATAGTTTCTAAATTTTGTTTAGAAATACCCAATGTTAACATATTCTTAGCTTTTTGTTTGCAAGTTATAAGGCTATAAGTACAACATTACTGTTTCAATATATATAAATTTAAAATGTATCAATAGTGACATTGTAACACTGTTAGCTATATCATAAATCTCCGAATCACACCTCACATGTACATATTTTTTTTAAAGTAGACAACCCAGGGTATTCGATATCGGGTATGTCCAGTCTTTTTTAGTAGTCACTTAACACTGGCTAAAGTTAGCATTTGTATTTGTTTGTGTGTTAAAAATGCAAAAAACTATTATGAACACTAACCACTAGCCATCATGGGGGTAATTCTCATTCATGGGCTACAATACGCTCTCAAAGGCAACATAACCAAACTGGCAAATTTCAATGTTAAAAATAAAGCCTTATATTTGACCCTGTAACTTTCAGAAACACTATAAAACTGTTATACTCGGGAAACTTCGCTGAACACAATTATTAGTGTTTCAAAACAGTAAAACATAGCACAACAATGATATCATCAGTGAAAGTGCCGTTTGTGTGTAAAAAATGCAAAAAATGTCACTTTCACTGACAATTTCATCGCTGTGATATGTTTTACTGTTTTGAAACACTAATATTTGTTTTTGGCGAAGTCTTCCGGGTAAAACAGTACCCCCCATTTACAGGTTTTAGGGTGTCATGGAAAGATACAGAGCCCAAAACACGCAGATACAGATACAGGGTTAAATACAGTGCTAGCAAATGAAATTCTCTGGACTTTCGGCCTGGGCTGTCAGGCAGGTCCCTCGAATTCAATAAAATTTCTTAATTATGTAAAAATATTACATAAATATGCACATAGAATTTATATATATGTATACATATTTATATATTTGAAGTCTGCGTGTATATTTATGAAATTATTTATGTAATATATTTCATATTATTTATATTTATTTATATATACATAGATAAATATATCATTTCATTCTAAATGTATTTTGATATAAATATATATATATATATATATATATATTTTTTTTTTTTTATTACTTTTACATTTTTTAATTTACTTTAATTTACTTATTATTTATATTTTATAATAATATATATACACTATATATAGTTATTATATATGTGTGTAATTTAATTATAAGTGTAAATTTATATTAATATAAAAATACACTTAGTATGACATTATATATATATATATAATGTCATACTAAGTGTATTTTTATATTAATATAAATTTACACTTATAATTAAATTTATATATATATATATATATATATATATATATACATATTGTGTATACATATAATATATATTTCTATACATTATTTTTAAAAAAATTATTAACATATTATTTTTATTTTACAGCAGCAGGGTGACTGCCTATCAGTTTAGGCAGTCCCCTTCAGGCAGCACTATGGACGCCTATTGCGGCCATGTGATCGCTCTTTCAGTCCCGAGAAGGGACTGTCTGGGCTGTCAGTCCCCCCTGACCGGGAGCAACACCGATTGCCGGAGGGGAACGGAGGCGATTGGGTTAGTAATAGGGACGTGCCGCAGACGTACTAGGTATGTCCGCTGTCCTTAAGAAGCTTTTTTTTGTCGGATGTATTTAGTACCTCCATGGTCCTTAAGGGGTTAAAATAATTTCTTTCATGCAGGCTGTGTTATTCAAAGTCATGGAAATTGTGGCTAGGGCTGCATAAACAGAAACGTGGTTTAACTCCTAAATGGCAAAGATTTGAACAGTAAGACTGCGGAGGTTTGATCTATACACCAAAACTGCTTCATTTAGCTAAACTTATTTTGGTGACTATAGCATCCCTTTAACCCCTTAAGGACCAAACTTCTGGAATAAAAGGGAATCATGACATGTCACACATGTCATGTGTCATTAAGGGGTTAAGGAAAATCAATTGGTAAAGCTGACTTTCCACACTTTTCACATGCTCTTGCTGTTTCAGTCTCTTTGACACTGTGGCATGTTCCCTTTTCTTCTACGCTAGCTACATCCGCCTTTTCTCTGTACCATACTGAATACCAGGAATTTCTGTCTGATACTAAGATGATAAGGAGAGAACTGGGCAAGTGAGTGCTAGGGAACAGTTTCCAGAAAGCATCATTAGCTTTGCACCAATCTCAGGACAATGTCTGCATAGTATGCCCTTAGTTGGCCATCCTGCATGATTGGCTGGACATGCATTCATGTCAGACTGACCTTAAAATTATTTTGGTAGAATTTTGGTGTTGCTGGTTACATGATTTGTGTCAGTTCCTCATTTTTTTAACCACACCCACTGAGGTTCTTCTTCACTGTTGCTGTTTGGAGCTTATTAATTTTTCAAGCATCAGATACATGATGCTTGAACGGTATGACTGTTTTAGTGTTTTCTGTAATCAGACCCTGTAATTGTCAGCACGAGGCCCAATTTGCTCTTAATCCGGCCCTGGGAAAATGGGACTTCTAGAAGAATTATAAAGGGAAAGCTATAGGTTGTCTTTTCTTGGCTGGTTGTGTACTTGTCATGTATCATCAATAAGGTTGAGCGGACACCTGGATGTCCGGGTTCGCCGGGTTCGGCAGAACTTCTGCAAAAAAATTTGAGTTCGGGACTCGAACTTGACCCGAGCTTGACCCTGAACCTGAACCCCATTGAAGTCAATGGGGACCTGAACTTTTGGGCACTAAAATGGCTCTTAAAGCTGCAAAAGAAAGTAAAATGGGGGTAACAGTAGGACAAGTGCCCTGCAAACAAATGTGGATAGGGAAATAACTTAAAATAACATAAAATACATAAAAATTAAAAATAATAATCTTGAACTAGGAGGAGGAGGTGTATGTGGACTAGGAGGTTGAGGAGGCGGTGACCGTGGCGGTGTAGGTGGAAGCGGCGATGGAGGAGGAGGAGGTAGCCAACACTGTTTTTTATTTTTTTGCTTTGTTTTGTTTTGTTTTTAATTCGGGTAGCCCCCAAAATATTGGGACATATAAAAAAGAAAACAAAGAATAAGTGCACTTGAGTATAACAATGGCTAGGTGAGGCCGGTATAAGTGTATATTCTGCACAAGGTACTGACAAGTCTGGTGGGATCCATGCCTGGTTCATTTTAATAAACGTGAGCTTGTCCACGTTGGCTGTGGACAGGCAGCTGCGCTTGTCTGTGATAACGCCCCTGCCATGCTAAACACACGTTCAGACAATACACTGGCTGCAGGTAAGTCCAGCACCTCCAATGCATAAAGGGCAAGCTCAGGCCATGTGCGCAATGTGGAGACCCAGAAGTTGAATGGGGCAGACCCATCAGTCAGTATGTGTAGGCATGTGCACACGTACTGTTCCACCATGTTGCTGAAATGCTGCCTCCTGCTAAGACGTTCTATATTAGCTGGTGGTGCTGGTTGTTGTGGCATGCTGACAAAGCTTTTCCACATTTCGGCTAACGCTGCCTTCTGAAGTGCTGGCGGCGCCCCAGCTGCATTGGCGACCTCTTCCTCCTCCTCTGCCTTCGCCTTGTGCTTCCACTGAGCCCCCGGTGTCAGTTGGGAATACCCTCAGCAGCACGTCTACCAGCGTGCGCTTTTAGTCGCGCATCTTCCGATCAAGCTTCAGTGAGGGAATTAAGGATGGCACATTGTCCTAGTAATGGGGATCCAGCAGGGTGGCCACCCAGTAATCAGCACAAGTTAGAATGTGGGCAACTCGGCAGTCATTGCGCAGGCACTGCATCATGTAGTCGCTCATGTGTGCCAGGCTACCCAGAGGCAAGGACAAGCTATCCTCTGTGGGAGGTGTATCATCTGCGTCCTCCGTATCCCCCCATCCACGCTCCAGTGATGCCCACGAGCTGCATTGGGTGCCACCCTGCTGTGAACACGGTTCCTCCTCCTCATCCTCCTCATCCTCATCCTCCTCATCCTCCAGACCTGTGCCCTGGCTGGAAAATTGTGTATCTGGCCTATGCTGGTGCAGGAACCCACCCTCTGAGCCACTTGTGAATGACTGGGCTGATAACCGTAGAAATGACCCCTCTTCCTTCACCTCTTCCTCCTGTGCCACATCCTCTTCCTTTAAAGCCCAAAGCATTTTTCAAGGAGAAATAGAAGCGGGATAGTAAGGCTGAGAACAGCGTCATCGGCACTGGCCATGTTGGTGGAGTACTCGAAACAGCGCAACATGGCACACCGGTCTCGCATGGAGGCCCACTCATTGGTGGTGAAGTGGTGCTGTTCCGCAGAGTGACTGACCCGTGCGTGCTGCAGCTGAAACTCCACTATCGCCTGCTGCTGCTTGCACAGTCTCTCCAGCAAGTGCAAGGTGGAGTTCCACCTTGTGAGCACGTTGCATATGAGGCGGTGAGCGGGAAGGCAAAAGTTACGCTGCAGCGCAGACAGGCGAGCAGCAGGGTGTGAATGCCGAAAGCGCGCACAGGCAGCCCGCACTTTCTGCAGCAGCTCTGATATATCTGGGTAGTTTTTCAGGAATTTCTGCACCACCAAATTCAGCACATGCGCCAGACAAGGGATGTGCGTCAAACCGGCTAGGCCCAGAGCTGCTACGAGATTTCGCCCATTATCGCACACCACCAGGCCGGGCTTGAGGCTCAGTGGCAACAACTACTCATTGGTCTGTTGTTCCATGCCCATCCACAGCTCCTGCGCGGTGTGGGGTTTTCCCCCAAACATATGAGTTTTAAAACAGCCTGCTGTCGTTTCCCCCTGGCTGTGCTGAAGTTGGTGGTGAAGGTGTTACACTGACCGGATGAGGAGGTGGTAGAGGAGGAGGAAGTGGAGTAGGAGGAGGAGGCAACAGGAGGCAAAGAGAAATGCCCTGCAAGCCTCGGTGGTGGAAGGACATGCGCCAAACTGCTATCCGCCTCAGGCCCAGCCGCCACTACATTTGCCCAGTGTGCAGTTAGGGAGATATAGCGTCCCTGCCCGTGCTTACTGGTCCACGTATCAGTGGTTATATGGACCTTGCCACAGATGGCATTGCACAGTGCACACCTGATTTTGTCCGCCAATTGGTTGTGCAGGGAAGCGATGGCTCACTTGGAAAAGTAGTGGCGGCTGGGAACCACGTACTTTGGGACAGCCACTGCCATCAGGTTTTTAAAACTGTCTGTCTCCACCAGACAGAATGACAGCATTTCAAAGGCCAGGAATTTTGAAATGCTGGCATTCAGGGCCAGTGATCGCGGGTGGGTAGGGGGGTACTTCCTCTTTCTCTCCAGTGTTTGGGAGATGGACAGCTGAACGCTTCCATGGGACAGTGTGGATGCTTGGGGACGGTGGTGGACGTGGTGGTGTTGCTGCCACATCCTCTGTTTGCGGGGTGGCAGGTGCCACTGTCACTCCAGAGGTGGAGTAAGAGGCCGAGACAGCAGCAGAAGAGGAAGCAGGAGGAGCCTGAGACCTTTCTTTGTTTTTGAGGTGCTTACTCCACTGCAGCACGTGTTTTGCATGTAGATGCCTGGTCATGTAGGTTGTGCTCAGGTTTAGAACGTTTGTGCCTCGCTTCAGGCTCTGATTGCACAGCGTGCAAACTACTCGTGTCTTGTCGTCAGCACATTGTCTGAAGTACTGTGACA
This sequence comes from Pelobates cultripes, assembly GCA_933207985.1. Lineage (NCBI taxonomy): Eukaryota > Metazoa > Chordata > Amphibia > Anura > Pelobatidae > Pelobates > Pelobates cultripes. The sequence continues at coordinate 89,024,836 of OW240914.1, read as the reverse complement.
CCAGGGAACTCCTTGGAGCTTGCTTTGGTGTGCTCAGTTTCTGGGTGTGGTGGGCAGTAGCAGGCTTACTGTCTATGGGACAGCCGCTCCGCTTTTGCACCCTGCTCCCTCTTATGCTGTGCTGGTGCCTCTGTGCGTCCACCGCCTCTTCGTCCAAACTGCACACGTTACTCGCATGACCTTGATTCCATGTGGGGTCTAGGACCTCATCATCTTCCACCCACTCCTCAACCCTGCCCTCCTTGCCGGTCTGCCAACTGCAGAAAGCCACAGCAGTTGGCACCTGTGTTTCGTCATCATCAGAGACGTGCTGCGGTGGTCCTCGCATGTCCACATTCTGAAACATTAGTGTTTGTGCATCAGTGCACTCAATCTCTTCCTCTTCTGGGGCAGGGCTAGGTGAATGGCCCACGGAAACCCTGCCAGCAGAGTCATCAAAAAGCATAAGAGACTGCTCCATGACTTGTGGCTCAGACTGCTTGGCTGATTTGCAAGGGGGTGAGGTGAAAGACAGATGGCCATGGGCTGCAGGTGCCAACTCTGAGCTTTCAGCAGGGGACCGGGTAGGAGACAATTTGAAGGAACTGGAGGCACTGTCAGCCACCCAATCTATTGCCTGTACTTGTTCTGGCCTCACCATTCGTAGAATGGCATTCGGGCCTACCAAATAACGCTGGAGGTTCTGTCGCCTACTCGCACCTGAGGAAGGTGTTTCACTTGTGCGTGTAGCTGGCACAGATCGACCACGTCCTCTCCCTGCAACAGGAGCTCCACCAACACCAGCAGCACCACGACCAGGGCCACGTCCCTTATTTGACGCTCTCCTCATTCTTTGTGTTCACCCACCAAACTAACAGATGGTTTATGTCAGGCGACAATGTAACAATTAAGTTCACTGACAGTAAGGCAGTGCTGGTGTCCTAAAGAGAAAACATTTATAGAGGTCACACAACAGTGTGACAGGCATAATTAATACAGTTACTTCACTGTCTCAAAAAATGTAAATTTGTCAAATAACAATGTAACAGCAGTATTTAACGGTTTTATTGGACTGCAAGAAATGCACCGCAGGCTGCAAATGTACTATTTAGCACAAAAAATTGTGATTTTTTAAACCAACAATGTAACAGTAGTATTTAAGGGTTTTCTTGGACTGCAAGAAATGCACCACAGGCCGCAAATGTTCTATTTAGCACAAAAAATTGTGACTTTTTAAACCAACAATGTAACAGTATGTAACAGTAGTATTTAAGCCGTTTTCTTGGACTGCAAGAAATGCACCGCAGGCCGCAAATGTACTATTTAGCACCAAAATAATGTGAATTTTTCAAAGTGCGATGTAACCACAGTATTTGACGGTTCTATTTGACGGTTCTATTTGACTCTCAGATATGAAGTGCACACCCAAAATTTACTTTTTAGCAAAAAAAAAATTAGAATTTTTCAAAGTGCGATGTAACCACAGTATTTGACGTTTCTATTTGACTCTCAGATATGAAGTGCATGCCTCAAATTTACTTTTTAGCACCAAAAAAATGTGAATTAGTCAAACTGCAATGTCACAGCAGTATTTGACGGTTCTATTTGACTCTCAGATATGAAGTGCATGCCCCAAATGTAATTTTTAGCACCAAAAAAATTTGAATTTTTCAAAGTGCGATGTAACCACGGTATTTCACGTTTCTGTTTCACTCTCAGATATGAAGTGCACACCCCAAATTTACTTTTTAGCACACAAAAAATGTGAATTAGTCAAACTGCAATGTCACAGCAGTATTTGACGGTTCTATTTGACTCTCAGATATGACGTGCATGATCCAAATTTAATTTTTAGCACCAAAAAAATGTGAATTAGTCAAACTGCAGTGTCACAGCAGTATTTGACGGTTCTATTTGACTCTCAGATATGAAGTGAACGCCCCAAATTTACTATTTAGCACCAAAAAAATGTGAATTTGTCAAACTGCAATGTCACAGCAGTATTTAAAAATGCCTAGATGTTGCCAACTGAGCTACCAGAACAAGATTAAAGTAATGCGCCTGGCACACATACAGTTGCAAGTGCACTGCACTTTCAAAAATGGCCGCCGACGCCCACCTAACAAACAGACTGATCGCTTATTTCTCTGTGGCACTGGGCCTAAGGCAGGGTACAAAAATGTAGTATAGCACCCACAAAAATAATCGATGTAGTTTGCAGATTCAACACCAGAATTCTTTCCTAATCTGTCCGTCACAGCTGCAGCATCCTCTCCCTACACTAATAAGTTCTCATGTAACGTGCGGCGCTACGTGACTCCAGCTTATATAGAGGCAGGGTCACATGCTGCACTGGTCAATCACAGCCAAGTGATGGCTTCTAAGGGCAACGCTTGTTGATTGGCTGCCCTGCAGCTTTTCAAAACGCGCCATTAAATCGCCGAACACCGAACTTGAACCCGAACTGTTACTGAAATGCCCGGGTTCGGGTTCGGGGTCAAAAATCGTAATGTTCGGAACGAACCCGAACTTTACAGTTTGGGTTCGCTCAACTCTGATCATCAATGCACACTGAATAGGTGTTAGAAGATGCGTGTTATGTGATTTAATAAACTGTTCACATTTGACCTAGTTTTCTGCAACACACTATAACATTTTAACAGTATATACATTTCTTCCATAAGGGGTTCAGATCTATTCTCCAGTGAGAAGTTAATACAGAATACACAAGGCAGATCCCAGCTTAGCGGCATTATTGTCATTCTGTGCCTATTGTTTGCACAGAAAAGCATAAGATAGGTCATCCCATAAAGCAGGATTTCAGCTCAGTAATTTCATGTTTATTATTCATTCTATGTCTAGCCAGAGTGTATTATTACTGTGTCTTCCAACATTTTGGATACACGATGGTGGGATTGGAGTTATTGCACACTTACTGAATATCCAATATTCTCCATCCTTACCATCTCTACATAGACTTCTCTGTTACATATTTTAACTATAATTTAGAACCAGATAAAGAAACTATCAATATTCTCAATAATAATGTAACTTTTGATGATTATCTAATGGCTGCCAATGAGCTGTTACTGATGTAAACACAATCTCACCTTTCAAACACATCAAATAAAAACAAGTGTGACATTTAGCAGACCTCAATAAATGGTAAGATATTAAAAGCAAACAAATAAGTCCTTCCATTAAGTTAAAAAGCAGGTATTAGAGTGTAACCAACAGCACTCACACACTGGTTAACTCTGAAAACCATGATATATGTATAAATATTGATTTGGATGTTATGGCTTTTAGGTGATGTATTAAATCTTTTTAATCTCTTCTTTTCCCCTTTTTTTCCTTTTTTGTATCCTTCTTGTTCACATGCAGTAACTGAATGAGTATACATGATTTATGATATATTTTGGTATGATATATTCCTCTATATGTATTACGTACTGTATTGATATTTGCATGGTCCTTTTGTGTCCCTTACTTATGGTGATGAGGGGTATTTTATATAACCCAATACATTTTCATATAACCCAATACAGTTTTATATAGTTTTTTATATAGTTCTTTATATGGTCATTTATTTTAATATTGTCATAACTTTAATCGGCATTATTCTCATACCATTCAATGTGTGACCTGTTGATATGGAGTACACATATTAAGTGATTATATGTTCTTCCTGTATGTTGCCCCAGATTTCTATGGTATCTGTCTGAGGGAGGATCCACTACAACAGACTTGGTTTTAATACAAAGTCCATGAGTATGCATGATGTTTCGGTCGCGATGGTGATCTCAGGCAGCCATGATTTTGGTGGTGTATATACAGGCACACATTAAATGTTAAGTATTTGATTCACAATTGGTGGCTTGTTGCCTGGAAGAGAGTGTTAGGGAAGCTGCCTGGAGTGCATTCTTGGTGCCTTACCCGAATGGGGACTTTTATGTCGCCCATCTTTTTAAAGTAGTGGTCACATGACAACAGGAAACACGTGTAACCATTTATGGACACTATTGGTGTGGTTTATAAGGCGGGTCTTTCACACAGTCTGAATAAGCTTTACCTTGAGAAAGCCCTAGAGACGAAACCAGTCAGTATACAAGCTATCTCTGTGGTATCCTGCAGCCTTGACTTCTGTCATTTCAACTGGGGGAGAACGAGTACCCTGCTGTCTTTTTGGTGATGTTCCATCCACCAAGTAGGACTCCAACTGGGACCTTTGCTGGGACACCAATGCTGCATATGGTAGAAGGGCTTTTGCACCTTCTGATGAGCCTTTTTTGAACTTTATGCTTGTGAGTGCGATATTATCCCTTAATTTTATTATAATTTGTGTGTGGTTTTACACTTTTTTAAAATATTTTTATTCAAGTGATTAAATACTAAGAAGATTCTATTTATATCTATTTCTATTCAACAATATTGGAATCCAAACTTAAAGATTGCAGTTTATTGATAAGCCTTCTATGTGCAACAGTTTCAAAAGCCTTACTGAAATCTAGGTAAGCAATGTCTACTGCATCACCCTGATCTATTATTTTAGTTACCCAATCAAAAAAACTCAATAAGATTAGTTTGGCATGATGCTGCGTCTGTATGAGGTTGAGGGCTCTTCCTAAGCAGTGGAATTGAGGCATCATTACTCATGTTGGATCCTGTGAGATGAGACTTAGAAGAAACTGACGAGGCTGCATCATTTCTGTATTGGAGCCACTGCTTTAATGATAATTCACCCACATTGTTATCATGGACTCAGGACTGTGGCCAAATTGACACAGACGTATTATTCAAGATATGTTTCCTTCCTTTGCAACCCAAATAGCAAAATACTCTATATAGAAACCCATTAAAAAGTCACACTGTCCTTAAACTTGGTGACGATTGTTTCTGGTCTAGAAGGACTTACTAATTAGTAGCCAAAAGATGTGTGACTCGCAGGTCCATAGATCTGAGTAATAGCTAGGTCAACTGTATGAGTTAACAAAAAAAAAAACAATTTGCAAGTATTCATATTATAGAACAGAATAATAATACAAGGAGGGATGTTGTTACCATGATAGTTGCATATGAATATGAACTTTTCTAATTCACTTTTATTTTCAAAACATACATATTATTATCTAAGGACCACCTGCATGTAGAGTATTCCTTGGGGACCTACTAAGAAACACAAGGGGGAAGACCAAGAAGCTGACAACAGAAGGGTCTGGACAACCCCCAATGGTCCAAAGACACATACTTCTAGAGTCATATGATGGTATGACTCCGGCCTTGTGAGTTCCATTACTTCTTACTTTTGCTTTATCGTCATTTACAGACATACTACGCTATTTGTATTTAATTTGTGTTTTACAGATTATTCAAGATTTTACAGCTCCACCTATTATTTTGTATGTATTTCTATAGAACAGAATAGAATAAGGTAAGCTACAGTAATTTTCCGGTTACCCTCAGGTAGCTTCTTAGTACTGCCCCGCATTAACCCATTCCCCCAGTGCCTCTGACCCAATGCCTTTCCAGGTCATCCAAGCCAGTTGTTCTCTACCAAGTCCCTCCCAGTTCCCTCTCGCCCTTGTTTTTTTTTGTAACCTGATAACTTGGGATGGTAGTGTACCTTCCTCCCAACCTCTCTTAGGTTTTTCACCTCACAATTTGGTTCCCACACTGTTCACCGACATGTTAGCATTTGCTGGAAGTCTCCCTTTTAGGTTGAAATCAGCCACTGTGCCCAGATTTGGAGTATGTCTGTGACCAGTCTTGAGCTGTGAGTCCCAATATATTTTTTAATTAATTTCTGATAAATTTGAATGCCCATTCTGCACCTTGTGCTCCTTTTGGTTTTGCAGCAGACTGTTACAGCATATATCTGCCCATTGATACAAGCCTCCACAGTGACACAATCTTTAGTAATGTGTATCACATGCATATGCAAAGCACTGATAGGACGGTTGTGACAATGTTGGGGAGTAGCCTAACTCATAATGTCAAGGCAAACAAGAGAGCTATGATACCCACACCTATGCACTGACCTGCAAAAAATATTTTGTCTTACACTTTTCGCAACCATCAATGACACACTGTTTTCTAGAGCCCCTATGAGAGAATTTTGTGTCTATTGAACTGTGAAGTGTTTTTGTAATCTACTTGCTGGCTTTGATCTAGACATGTGATATTCCTGAGTATGGACTTTTACTTTTTTTTTTTTTTTAAAGGTTTTTTGGCCACTTGAGCGATTGAGAATGTTCTCATGTAAACTGTTGAAAAAAAAATTGTCATTATTTATTTTTATAGTGCATCAAATAAAAAAGCATGATTACATAGACATTTCTCAAATGACAGGAGCAACATTAATAAGTAACTGTTACATTTATGGACACACAGTATATATTACACACAGGTGACACAGCAAAAATTGCAGTCCCCCTCACCGTGTCTTTTAGTTTTTTTTTAATTTGTTGTATATATGCATATTCCATTATCTTTGTTTCTTGTACCATGCATACCCTTTCTTTTCTAACAAACTACTTCGTACCCCTACTTTTACCCTCTGTGTTACTATACCCTACTCCCTCTAGAATGTAAGCTCAAAAGCAGGGCCCTCCACCCCTCTGTTCCTGTACGTCCAGTTGTCTGGTTACAATTACATGTCTGTTACTCCACCCATTGTACAGCGCTACGGAATCTGATGGCGCCAAATAAATAATAAAATAATAATAATAGTATTTCTTGTAATATCTTTATTTTTAACTTTTTGCTTTGAACCCCAAATACATGTTTTCATTGGCAGTCATTACCTATGGAATAGACTGCACAAAACAATGCTGCCAGGCTTTGAACACTGTAGCAAACTCCCTACCCTGTTGTTCGGTAGTGATGTCGCGAACCCGAAATTTTCGGTTCGCGAACGGCGAACGCGAACTTCCGCAAATGTTCGCGAACCGGCGAACCGCCCGAAACGCCATTGACTTCAATGGGGAGGCGAATTTTAAAACACACAGGGACTCTTTCTGGCCACAATGGGGATGGAAAAGTTGTTTCAAGGGGACTAACACCTGGACTGTGGCATGCCGGAGGGGGATCCATGGCAAAACTCCCATGGAAAATTACAGTTGATGCAGAGTCTGGTTTTAATCCATAAAGGGCATAAATCACCTAACATTC
>OW240914.1:88834994-89017587 GCA_933207985.1 Pelobates cultripes | reverse complement strand
TGTGTGTGTAGTGCAATGATCCCACTATTATCCCACGATATTATTTTTTATCTCTTCTCTATTCACCTATGTATCTGATTTTAGATAAGAGATGCATTTAGAAGGAAAGCTCTATAAACAAATAAGAGAAACACGGATAAGATCATTCCCTCCTCCCCTTTAAGCAAGTGGTAGCAGAAGAAGGCTGGCTGGGCTCTTTTGAGTTCCATTTGCTGTCAGATGTCTTTTAGTTGATGTTCGAGTAGGTGGTTAAGGAGTCCTAGACTCAGAGCAGCAGGCACTTTGAGCTTCTCCATCATAAATTTGGACTGTAAGTGCCACAAATAAAAGCACAAAGAGAACACGGATTACAGATATACAGTAAGAGGAGGTAAAGTAAAGTACGCTGTGGAAAACATTGGAAATACGAATGGATCACAGGATTGATTATGTATACACTTCAGGTGATACCGTGACAACAATACTTACATGGTTTGAACTCTCTGACCCCCTACATCATTCCACTGTAAGGGCCTTTCAGACCATGATGCTAACAGATATATAAATTCTTGAATTCATGACACTCAGGAGGGTGACTTAATATTACTTTGGTCAATCACTGATCTGAGCTGGGAATTATGGTTTCATAAACTGGGAGAAATGGCCAAAAAATGAACAATGCACAGAATAACCCTTTAGTGATAAGACCGTTTTTAAATTTTTGGGACCAGGGCTGTTTTTACATTTCTGCAGTGTTTGTGTTTAGCTGTAATTTTCCTCTTACCCATTTACTGTACCCACACATATTATATACCGTTTTATTTCTCGACATTAAATGGTCTTTCTAAAGATACCATTATTTTCATCATAACATAATTTACTATAAAAAAAAATGATAACATTTGATGGAAAAATTTTAAAAAATGCACTTTTTCAAACTTTGACCCCCAAAATCTATTACTGCTAAAGAACACCCCAATATGTGTTCAGCAACATCTCAGGAGTACAGTGATACCCTCCATGTTTAGGTGTGTTGGGTTCTCTGGGGGCTAAAATACTTTATTTGGAGGGTGCACATTCTAGTTTTCCAACTTGGAATTTTCACAGCTGGTCATCATGCACTCATGTCCTATTTGGGAAATTTTTGAAGCCGGCCAATGTAATTCACCCCATCAAACCATATATTTTTTATAAGTAGACACTCGAGGGTATCTGAAATAGTGGCATTTTAACACTTTCCATGCACTAATTCTATTATCAGTCTTTGTCAAACGTTTGGGTAGTCATTTTTTTAATGTTATTTTTCTCTCACATTGTACTTTAGGCATGGATTCTCAGTTCCTGTTATGTGTTACTGACAAAGAACACCCCGATATGTGTTCAGCAACATTTCCCAAGTATAACAGTGCCCCCAATGTACAGGTTTTGTGCGTTTCTGCAAACTTACAGGGGTCAGATGTAGGGCTTTCCCCTTTTCCATATTTGCACATTGAAATTTGCCAGATTGGTTTGCTGGGCCTATGTTGCCTTTCAGACTGTATAGCAGCCCAGGAATGAAAATAAACTCCATCATGGGATACCATTTGTAAAAGTAGGCAACCCACGGTATTCACAATGGGGTATGTCCAGTCTTTTGTAGTAGCCACAAACGCTTACCAAAGTTAGTGTTCATATTTAAGGGGATAATGATATCAAGTGTAAAACTGGACATTTGTTTCTTTGTGAGCTTATTCACTAAATTGAGAATTGCTGGGAATTCATAGTGAATTTCAAATGCAAGGCAAATTCATCTATTTTGGACTAAATTTTGAAGTTCACTTTGAATTAATTTTGCATTCTTGACAATTCTGGTGAATAAGCCTGTATATCAAAGGTTATTTCATTATTTGGTGTGTCATCAAAACTAAATTGAAAGCTAATGTCTTAACTCACTTGAAACATACCTTCCGTTTTATCCATAAACTAGGGCATCAATTTACCACAAGGGTTCTCTTCAGTCATGTCTATAGGAAACTACATTTAAAAGCCTGTATATATGTTTTAATGGCTGAACCCCTCACTGTTTATTATCAAAAATGGCTCAAGGCTGAGTATAATATTCAGCAAACAATGTATATACATGAAAAGACCAGTTATCAGACACAATTACAAACTGCAACCCTTAGTTTTATATTCCAGGATGCAGCATTTCAAATGAGAAGAGATGCAACACTTTCTTTTATATATAATCCAGAAATTCACTAAGGGTTTTAATCAATATGCACCAAACTGAAGAAAATTCAAAACCAAAAAACAAGATTTAGGAAAAAATGCTCACACACCGACCATAGTGGAATGGGTGAATTTCTTTCAAATCAGCTATTTCTACCTAAACCTAAAGGATCACTATAGGCACCCAGACCACTTCAGTTCAATGAAGTGGTCTGGGTGCCAGGTCCTTCTAGTTTTAACCCTGCAGCTAAAAACATAGCAGTTTCAGAGAAACTGTTATGTTTCACCGAGGGTTAATCCAGCCTCTAGTGGCTTCCGCAATTCTGACTGTGACAATAACAGTGAGAAGACGCTGGACGTCCATAGCAAAGCATTGAGTATGCTTTCATATGGGCTGTTTGAATGCACATGCATGCGCATTCGGATCTGACTTCGGCAGGAGGTGGAGAGTTCCCCAAAAAAGAGGGAGCCCAGTGCTGGAGAAAGGTTAGTTACATAGTTACATAGCTGAAAAGAGACTTGAGTCCATCAAGTTCAGCCTTGCTAATTAACCCTTTCAGCCCAGCAGGAGGGGGGCCCTGAGGGTGGTGGGGGACCTAATGACCCTATAGTGCCAGGAAAACGAGTTTGTTTTCCTGGCATTTTAGTGCTCCTTTAACAGTTTAATTTTCAGTTTACTACAATAAGGCTTATAGTGAATACATCTCTTTATGTGGGAGAATTTGTTTATGCATGTGACGTACATTGTGAGGTCACCACTGTTTTTTCTTCTTCCGCAAGGCATCTGATGATAGGGTAATTGTGGCACAAACTCTTAACCCATGGATTTCATTCAGGACTCATCATTTTCTGCAGTTTTCCTATAACATTTGGATACTGCTGAGAGATCTCATCTTTCAACAGGTTCTATCTTTTGTTGAGATATTTACTGTGACTGTGTTCATGTGGACTGGATAACTATGTTTGTGGATCTTTATTCTACCTTCTAGATTCCTTGCTGTTATATTTTATTTGTTTGTGCTTCTGCTGACCTCTAGATGGTGGTGATTAGACAAAATCTCACAATTTCATTTTGATTGTCATTTTATACTGCTTTCATATTAAATTGTATATGTCTAATATTTTATTAAATAATACTTCTTTGTTTTTATTTGTAGTGCACCCACCTTTGTTTCATATTTATTTTAGTTTTGTTTTACAGAATGTGTTCACTGACCTAATAAGCTCTTTGTCTTCGCTAAGCCTGGCAGTGCAGGGCTTACCTCGTTGGCTGAGAGTTTTAACTGACACTGGCACAGTTCTGGACAACTAAGCTCAGGAGAGTTAATGGAAGCTCCTGTTTAAGATATCCTGGATTGCCATTAGAAGTAGAATCTTATCAACAGAAAACACCAAAACAGTTATACCTCCAAAGCGTCATGTATCTGGTGGAGCTGGTGCTGGAGAGAAACTCACTGGTTAAAGCTATCTGCGTGAGAGGAGTGTAGTGTGTGAGGGGTACAGTGTGTGTGTGAGAGGTACAGTGTGTTTGAGAGGCACAGTGTGTGAGAGCAGTGCAGTACATATGAGAGGGGTATAGTGTGTGTGAGGGGTGTAGTGTAGTTGAGGTGTGTGTGTGTGTGTGTGTGTGTGTGTGAGGGATATGCTAATCTCTCACTTTCATCTTTCATGTAAATCCATACTTCTTAACAGCAGTGTCCTTAGAAGCAGGATTTCAAGCTGCCTGCCAATCATACAGGATGACTAACCAAGGGCATACTGTGCAGACATCACCCTGAGTTTGGCATAAATGCATCTAATGATGCACTAGCTCTATGCTTTCTAAGGACTTTCCCCCAGCACCAGGGGCGGATCCAGAACCTAATCTCAGGAGGGGAACTGGTAGATTTTTTACAGGAACAATCTAGGCACAATAACCACTACAGCTCTAGAACAGTTTGACTTACCTGAGGTCACCCAGGATAGGGGCTGTAGCAAGGGATAGGGCATGTAGTAGGGTATAGGAGCAGTAGTGTGTGAGGGGTACAATGTACGTGTGTAAGGAGTGCAGTGTGTGTGTGTGAGCGGTGCAAAGTGTGTGAGGGATATAGTGTGTGTGGAGGAGTGCAGTGTGTGTGAGGGTTGTCATGTGTGAGGGGTGCAGTTTATGTGTGTTTGAGGGATGCAGTGTGTGGGAGAGGGGTACAGTGTGTGTGAGAGATGCACTGTATCTGTGGGGTGCAGTTTGTGTGTGTGAGGGGTACAGTGTATAAGTGAGGGGTGCAGTGTGTGTGTGAGAGTTATAGTGTGTGTGTGAGAAGTACAGTGTGTATGAGAGGGGTATAGTGTGCATGAGAGCTACAGTGTGTGTGAGGGGTACAAGGTATGAGGGGTGCATGAGGGGTGCATTGTGTGTGTGAGGGGTGCAGTGTGTGTGAGGGGTACAGTGTGTGTGTGAGGGGTGCAAATGGTTGCAATTCCTAAATGTTTCATATAATACAGAACCAAAATACAGAAAAATGTGTCAGAGTCTAAACTGTAGTGTCCTAACAGGAGCTTGCTAGACCTTCCCCAAGCCTTATGTGAGGTGAGGCTGTGGCTGCATAAACTGAAACAAAAATCATTTGACTCCTAAATGGTAGAGAATTGAGCTTTGAGACATCAGAGGCATGATCTATACAAAACTGCTTCATTAAGCTAAAGTTGTTTTGGTGACAATAGTGTCCCTTTAATACAGTGTTTCTTAAAGGGGCACTCCAGACTCCTAAAGCACTTGAGCTTACTGAAAAGCTTTATGTGTGAAGAGTGTGCCCTGTTATTTTAATTTTGCAAAAAGTGCAAATTTCAATAGAAATTAACACTTTTATACAGTAACCTGGTTACACCCCCAATGCAGACAGCAGGTTCTGTTACTTCCTGATTTGGTTAGCTCAATTGAGCTACACTGAAGAGGTGAGCAATTGCCCAGAGCACCTGCCTTGCAAAGAATTATCATTGAGCTGCATTGGTAGGTCTGTGGTTGGACAGCCACATAAAGTCTGGGCTGGGTTAGTAGGGGATGGCTGCAACTTTTTTCAACTGTTTTTTAATATTTCCTCAATGGAAAAAATGCACAATTAAATGCATGCTCATTTTCATTTGGGGGATATCTACTAAACAAGGATTTTCATTTATTTTTTATGTGGGCAGTGGAGTGTCCCTTTAAGTCCAATAGATTTCACTAAAATTATTTTGATCAGAACGCTGCCAGTGATCTAAAACAGATCATTTTTCTTTTCACAATCGATAAACCATTAGTTATTTCGTTAAATATTTAATTTATAAACCAATGTTTTACTTTGGAGGGATAAGTATTATCATAGTTTAGTTGAGTGTATGGTTTGTACATTACATGCTTTATACTGCAAACCACTTCAAGGCATAAAGAAGAAACAATGGTTTATTTTTAAACTATTATGCACTATTTCTTTTCTGTGTAGCAATATATTAATGACAGCCTAAAGTTGAAGACTCTTTTGTAGCAGTGAACTATATTTTCTATAAATATTTTAAATATTTGTTGCCAGCAGCATCTAAAGAAGGACAAATTGACATTGTCCTGTTTGACCATAAGGAGACAAAATTCCACTTGACATAAGAGGTCAAAGTAGTTGACTAAGATGTTTATTTTTGTCGTTTTTGAACCAGTGGCTAAGAGCTATGTAGTTTTGTGTCTATATATATATAAATAAATATACTCGACAACAGAACATAATAAGGTAAAGAAAAATTAAGAGATATGAAGACAAATACGGAGACAGACCAAGGATGCCGTTTACTGAATCCATATATACAAATGTCAGTGGAGATACTGTCATGATAATATAACTATAGTCTTGCCCCATTCCTCCTCCTCTGGCATATGTAGGTGTATGGAAAATAGACTGTAAAGGATTTGTCCCAAGAGTGGAAGATTTTGGAGTGAGACCCAAAGCCTGCAAGAATGTTGCAGATATAATTTGACTTGGAGATTAGTTTCGTCCAAACTGCAAATCGTCCAAACTTGGAGCGATTGGTTGATTAGTCAAGATTCAAAAATTCGAGCCGAAATCCCAATCAACCCAAAATGCGCCATGCCCATTTTGATTCATAATTCGGAATTCCACTCATAAGGTCCAATATAAAAAGATTGATGGGAAAAATGATGATTGGTATTTCAGAAATAGATAATGTATCAGCATACAGATATAGATTTGTTTTTACTGTTCCTCCTCCTTTTTCCTCTGTTTGTTATTTTTCCTCACTAGGTCTTAGAATGAAAATAGCGGAAAATACTCCTATCAGTGTACTTCAAATAATATACACAATATTTATATTACGTATATATTTTGTAGTACACTTATTGAACCATATTTATGCCCATTTGGTTCCTCTGATTTCTTTTCCTAACCAGTTTTTCAGAACTGCAATTCTGCCAAGCTGAACAGACAAATGGCTGTACATTTAATTTTGTTTATAGAAAACATGGATTTCCTCACCATGCACAAGTCTAGATATAATTATAATATATTATAGAATTTTCACACTTACATGTGTTCTTTTTTGTTTTTAGATTCAGCCCCACCCACTTTGTTAAAAAAAACAAAACTATTAAACTTACCGTAATCCAGCGCTGGGACCGTCTCCTCCCTGCAGTCACTCTGCCTTCTGTGAGATCATCAAGGATGATGATTTGTCCAATCCAATGGTATCCATAGCAAAACATTGGGGATTGTTGGTGACATAGGCTGAAATTCATTGTTCCCCAATCAAGCAGAATGTTGGTCTGCCTTGCACTCAAACTTTAAAGCCATTTTACTCTATTATAGCCTGTTTGTTTAATAACTGTTTTATTTTTATGTAAGGACATTGTTGGTATCAATTTCTTTTTCAGATTATATATATTTTCTTATTTTTACTTTTGGTAATTTTGAAACATATACGTGGAATACATTACCATGTAGAGATGTATGGAATAAAAAAAATAAAAAAAAATATATATATGTATATATATATATATATATATAATTTATAGAGCAAAATTTCTACCAGTTCAGTATTAAAAAATACGTAATAAAAGAGCAATCAGCAGGCATATTGGATTGTTGACTCCGCCCCTTTCCCATTTTTGCACCACTTTTTAGAACAGATGCTTTTTATACATAACCTGAGTTATCTCTTCTGTGTAGTTTGGAAATCTGTTTTATTTTCCCTTTTCCATCAAACATTTGTCCTTACCTCAGTCAGCATAAAATAAATTTTAATACTTTAGACCAGTGGTTCACAAACGTTTTAGTTTCAAGGCACCGTTAATATTTCAATATTTTTTCAAGGCGCTCCAAGTCAAAACAATTTTCTAGGTTATATATATGTACAGATCAGCTGCATATACTGGGCCCCTGTTCGGCAGAAATGCTTGACTTTCAGGCGCAGATCTAGAACCTAATCGTGGGAGGGGCACTGGTATTCCTGACCCTATAGTGTTTAACCCACCATTTAGATGGCTTGCCCCCCCTTCGCCCCCCTATAAAAGTATATAACTCACCTTATTTCCAGTGCCGCGTGGGTCTGCCAGAGCTGACCCCGCCCTCTTTCTGACATCATCAAAATGGCAAATTTTTAGCCAATCAGGCAGGTTGTATGAGGGGTACAGTGTGTGTGGAGGGCAGGCTCTGTGAGGGGTACAGTGTGTGGGGGGTGCAGTGTGTGTGAGGGGTACAGTTTGTGTGTATGAAGGGACAGTGTGTGTGTATGGGGGCAATGTGTGTGTATGGGGTGATAGTGTGTGTGTATGGGGAGTAGTCTGTGCGTTTGTGTGGGCAGTGTGTGTGTATGGGGGAGTATTTGTGTATGTATAGGGGTAATTATGTCTGTATGGGATAGTGTGTGTATGGGGGTTAGTGTATGGGGGCAGTGTGTGTTTATGGGAGAGTTATTGTGTCTCTGTGGGGGTAGGAGGACAAATTCATAAATATATATTAAAAAAATTTAATTAAAAATTATAATTTTCATATCCCCCTTTCCTGCTTACCTTTGCCTGGGAGGGGGACAGTACTAAACCCTGGTGGTCCGGTGGGGAATCCCTGGTGGTTCATGTGGTGAGAGTGAACTCTAGCAGCTCCTGAGGCCGTGGTAACCGCAGCACTGCTCTTTCTGATCTGGCCTCCAGTCCTGCAGAGCTGGCAGGGAAGATGGAAGCATATCATATGATCATAGCACTGGGGAAATATTTTGCGGCCCGTTTCGGTGCCCCAGGGTGCCGCGACACACAGTTTGAGAACCGCTGCTTTAGACTAATGGGTCCTTTTTTAGAAACATTTTGAAATTCACACCTAAGTGAATAACCACAATGATTTATTTCAATTTTGGTACCTGATGAGTTAAATCTGCAGTTGAGATGGCAACATCTATATTGTGTCTCTGTGAGTCATGACTGGGATGCTTACACATGACACAGCAGCAGAATTCAAATGCTCTCACTAGTCTCAAGATTCCATTTCATTGTGTCACTCAGCAGGAGATAAACAGACCTTATTCAGATTGTGAGAGGTTCCCGTGATGTCATTGAAACATTGCTACATCTGATTCATAACACAGATGTTGAGCATCTTCCCAAGGCCCCATGACACTGCTCTGCAGTAGGCTTGTGCTTGAGGGAATCAGCTGCTTTCCATTAGCCCCTTTTTGGTACATGAGTACTGGGGTCCATGCCGGATTAACATAGGGACTAATGGAGCTAAAGCTCCAGACCCTTTCCCATGGAATAGGCGGAATGATTTTAAAGGATCACTATAGGGTCAGGAACACAAACATGTATACCTGACCCTATAGTGTTAAAGCCACCATCTGCCCCCCCTGGACCCTTCATGCCTCCATAAATATAGCAAAATCTTACTGTATTCAAGCCTGAAGCTGTAACTCTGCATGCTGTTTGCCTCAGAAAAAACAAGCAGTCTGCTGACATCATCAGAAGTGGTAGTCTGATCCAATCACAATGCTTCCGCAAAATTCCACAAGCAGACCCCATACACATTCCACATTCATAGGCTTCATATACAATACCACAA
This sequence comes from Pelobates cultripes, assembly GCA_933207985.1. Taxonomy (NCBI): domain Eukaryota; kingdom Metazoa; phylum Chordata; class Amphibia; order Anura; family Pelobatidae; genus Pelobates; species Pelobates cultripes. Next base: position 89,008,333 of record OW240914.1, on the reverse strand, counting down.
ACTACTCATGATCCTATCCATATACAACCCATATACTCACAAAAATAATGCTACAAAGCAACTGCAGCACTCATAAAGAACACCAGTAGAATACGGCAACATGCACACCTTAGTTTTAAAACATAGGATGACGAGACTTCAAGATCTTGTTTTGGCACAGTACTACTAAAAGGTTGCCTACCCCGGCATTAGAGTATCTTGAGTAAATTAACACTTTTGCATTACCAATGCAACTAAAGGGAGAAAGTCCATGGGGGTGGGTGCCTTTGAAAGCTTGTTTTTTTCTAAAACCACATCTCTCGGCAACATAACCACTACACTGAGCTCTAGTGTTTTTTTTCTCTACGAGTGTCCCTTTAACGTGTTAGCACTTGTGAACTGCTATGATCAACTAATTAATTTTCCTCCAGAAGCACATTAATTACACTGTTTGATGACACTTTTCATGTAGTGCCTGAAAGCATATTATAGTTACATCTGTCTGGTATTATGCAGAAATTATAAGTACCCCAATTTTTCAAATGGACTGCTGTAAAATGCATTACTACTGAGCATTATAAGGAGGGACTTCACAAATGAGTTACCAACCCTAGCTCCACTAAGATAAAAGGGGTAAGCAAACACAGAAAAGACAGGTGCGCTGACTGGAAAAAATAAAATGGCTCAGGTTAATGAAATGAAAAGTAATTGTAAGAGTTAAATCTTCCTTCTAAGCATAGTGTCAGGTGAGGATTTTTCATGGCTTACCTGGAAAATTGAGCAGATGTTTGGCCCAGTAGGAGATCGCAATCAGTTACTTATAATGCAGTTAAGCAAACAGGGTTAGCCAGCTCTCCCCGGAGGTGCTATGTGGCTGTTGGGGACATCTGTTGTATTGACCTTTGTATCTAAGCACTGTTTAAAGGAAGATACAAGCTAGCAGCCGTTTCTCTTTCACATTTAATTTGTTTTAATGAGGTGTGTTGCTTTTGATTAATAGTTCTCTGAGAGCAGCCTGAACCTGTGTATTCAGCATAAAAACGCAAGACAGAGTTAAAAGTGCAGCTGCTATTAATGGTGATGTTTCACATCCTTTAACCAATGGCAGTTTAAAAAAGTGTTGTTTTAGAGTCAACAATCTAAAATCTGCAGGATGAAACCATTTCTGAATGGCGTTCTGTGTTCCTTTACTTATTTCTTTCAGGGACCAGACCATCGGCAGTAGTTTTGTGCATTCGGATTCAAATGAATCACGATTCACCTTAATTTGTCAGAATTCAGCAACTCCAAATCGCCATATAGACGAATCGTGAAACAAACAAAATGGGTGATGTATGAGCTATTTTGTTTATTTCATGATTCAGAGTTACACCTATGTCGCCCCAAAAAAATATAGGGTTAATAAAATTTAAAAAAGATAATTGATGGCTTGGGGACAGCCACTAAATGCTGATTTTAATCACATATCAAGTGAGAAGTGACCAACAGAGGGAAAGAAAGAGTAGCTGTAAAACATTCTATTTTTTTCTTTTACTTTTTTTCACAAATTTGACTCGTAGAATATTTTCTTTAGTGCTTTACAGTAAGGTTGCTGAAATTGTAGAAAGAAACATGGTTATCAAGTGTTCTTCAGTAAAAACGTCTGTCTCATAAACAGAACAAACCACTGTCACTAGTAGTTATGGATTAGAGATATGACGGCAGTATGTGTAGAATCCAATTGTGAATTTGTAATGTTAATGTTTGGTCCAGGATGTGTATGGAATGGGTAAACATTCTGGATCCCAAGACAGTTACCCTGAATGATAAAGGGCCATGTTCTGTGTTCTGTGAACTACAATGCTTGCCTGAGGATTAACACTTTCATTCCTAATGACCTGTATAATCAGGAGGTTGAGTTGTACATCCATACTGAAACTCTGTATTTACCTGGTTTTCAATATTTTAAAAACTTGCAAAAAAATTAATATTTTATTCTGCTGTAAGGTTAAACTCCATTATTCTGTTACTCAGTTTAGGTTTTCTTTGACTGTACATTTTAAATAGCATGTCAGCATGTTCACATGATAAATCTATATTTAACTTTTTAGAGCACAATAGAAATGGATTCTGATGGACATTTTTCTTTCACATAATGTGGTAGAAAAGGCAAAGAGGGAGGCATGTTTCTAGATAGTTTTTAAAATAAATCTTATGGCTGATTCGGAATTTCAATAAGTGACACATGGTAGTCTCATTCATGGTCAATGTGCATACGTAGAATCACTGGTCTTGCTAACCCCTGGGTTAGCTGAGACACTGGGCAAGGCCAGATTTTACATGTCAGGTACCTGTAGAGAGACAAATTTATTAGATGCCCCAAACTCCCACCCCCCCAAAAAAAATAGTCACATAAACAGAGTTGCATAGATATAAGGATGCGCCTAAAACTTGATAAAATAAAAGACTAAATTAGTCAGATAAAATACAGAATAAAATAAGTAATAAAACAATAGTCCAATAAAATAGGCTTATCACAGTCCGTGAGGGTAGGTCCCACTTGTAAAGGAATATTCTTTAGAGTGTAGGTGGGATCGTATCTTCAAATGTTGAGAATTCAGCATATGTGGAGAGAAAAATAAAAACAGGACTCCAATGGCACAGTAAATCGGTGTATAAAATAAATATAAGGTGTGATAAGGTGAATGGGGTGGTCTGTGAGGGAGTCTATATCTCGACAGACTTGTTCAGAGAGGCATATGATTTTTAACCCCAGGGGGAGTATGTGTAGTTTGTGTTTTGCACAACACAACGCATGGTTTAGTTATGGGCCCCTGGGGTGGAGCATTTGGAGAGAAGGGTGGGCCAATGCTCCACTCCGCAGCTTAGCGGTTTTCTTGGAAGACTTAGATCCAGCCCAGGGTTTTGGACTGTCTCCAACCTACTGCTCAGCTGTAGGTAATCGGCTGCAGCAAGTGGGAATAAAATCCCTCCCTGCTAGGCAGGTAAGGGAGAATGTTCTTTTTCTCTCTGAAAGGCTGGAAGCAGCAGGCTGGCTAAATACTGGAGTGCTGAGAGTGGACAAAGACTCTAGGTTGGTGAAACCACTATTGTTTTGTTTAGTTTAACCCTGAGAGATAGGGAACTAATGTCAGTTAGTGCTCAGATGAGCCAGGTTTTTGTTTATAGGGTTTTCTGTTACTTTTGTTTTCATTTAACTGCTGTATCCTGTGTGAACTTACAAATAAAGTGCCTGAAGTATTTGCAACTACAAGGACTGTGCATGTTTTTGCCCTAGAGGACCGTGCTACCTGCAAACAAGGATCACAATATGGTGGAGAATGCGGGCAAAGTAGCACAGTGAGGGTCTGTGGGTGTGCCAGTCATTCGGTAGTCTGCTTGAGGACTTTTATTTTTGCAGACCTGTTAAGCAAACAAGTAGCACTGTACCTTTAAGACTGTTACCCGCTTGGTGCTATAATGGAGGACCTGCTGAGAGCTGTGGTACAGGCAACCGCTAAACAACAAGGCACAAACAGTTTCCTGGCTGCACAGGTTAAGAACCTGAGGGACGCTCAGCAGGAGCATAGAGCTGCCCTTACTGAGGTTTTGCAGATTGCCCCCTGCAGGGAGCGTGGGGACAAGGGACCCTGTAACCAAGCTACTGACATCCTGCATGAGATGACAGAGGCAGTAGAAGAAGTCTTCAGCAAGCTGAAAAGCATGGAGGCAGCAAAGCGTGATGCTGAGAAACACGCAGGAGAGAAAGAACAGGAATTAAAAGGCAAGAAGGATGAAATTGAGCCTGAAAGAAGTGATAAAATGGAAGAGGGTGAAAAGCCAGCTGGATCCTCCAAGGAAAAAGCGGAATTGCCAAGAGGCAGTGATGGTGACACTGATGACATGCGCCAGAGTAAGAAAGAGCAGAAGAATCAGAAGGGAGAACGAGACAAACTGATTACTGAAGTTGACAAGTGTTTATTTGAAAATCAAAACATTGCAGCTTCACATGAAAGCCTCAAACGTGCTCTGAGTGGTATCACAACAGATAAAGAGGTCTTTGAAAAAGAGTTGGTGGTAAGCAAAAACCACCCAAAAGGTGTAAGTAAAGCTAGTGAATACAGCCAGGGAACGAAAAATGAAGCAGAAGCCCCTGATGTACACCCACGTGAACAAGTCAAAGGCATGAAAAGCAGACTGACTTGGGGAGTCAGAGAAGACAACAGCAGAGGAGCTGAGCAAAATGGAGAGAAGCAAAGCACCCCAGTTGAGCTCAAAAATGCTGTGCACTGTTTAGTAGCAGAGGCTACCCAAAAATGTCGACCAGCTGTTGAACAGTTTGGCAGAGAAAAGCAAGGCAGAGAAGTAGTGGCAAAACTAAGTCAAAACAAGAAAGGCAAAGTAGCCGCTTCTGATCTAAGCCAAGAGAGAGCGACAGTGACAGAACCAGGTCTTGAAGAGGTTGAGCACCTGGAAAATTCAGCTCATGAAGGACTTGGACGTATAGCTACATGCCAAGCCTTTGCAAAGTTTGCTTTTGAAAGTTACTCTAACGTTGAGAGATTATCAAATCAGAAGCTGCTGTGGATGTGGAAGCAGATGATGATGATTCAGAGGAACTTGGCTACTAAGGAGCCACACAGTACTGATCCTCAGCCTAGATCCGCTAGCAACCAGATAAGCGGGGAAACTGGAAAGCAAGGACAAAGACTGGGACAATATACCTATGATGGTAGAACGTACCTAAAAGTCCCATTTTGGCTACGAGACCAGACTGAGAAACTCAGATGCTTCAACTGCCACATGCATGGACATATTACATATAACTGTCCTGAGAGTGAAGAGCCAATACAGTGTGACATAGGAATAAGGGCTCTGCATAGGATAGTATTGCCTTGCTTAAAGATGTGTATGGTGACTGGTGGTGTTACAGCACAGCTAAAAGTGGTGATGGTGGTAGGGAAGAGTGCACAAGCACTAATTAATTCAGGGAGTGTGGTTACCTTGATAAAAAGTTTTCTGCTCCAGCCAGGGAAATTAGACACCAAACAAGTGATTGATATTGTGTGTATACATGGTGACACCCACACATACCCCACGGCAGAGGTTGAGTTTGGCACCAAGGTAGGGGAGGTTAAATGCTCTGTAGGGGTAGTGCCCCTATTACCGTATGATGTGGTATTAGGGAGGGACTTTCCCCATTTCTGCCGCCTATGGGAAAAGTGCTCTGCTCATCCAAAAATGCGCTCTGAGGAGCTACCCGGGGTAGAGTGTATAGAAAATATTTTTCCTTTCTCCGATTTAGAATGTGACGAGCAAGAGACACCCTTGGTGTGCCTGGGTAATGAGGTAGAACCTCCCCATACTGAAGACCCTATAGAAGAAGTGGAGTTTCAGGATCTCAGAGTCCCCCCTGGTAACTTCCGAGCAGCCCAATGGGAAGATAAGTCCTTGACAGCTGCAAGAGAGAATGTGCAAATAGTGGAGGGTACAAGGGCGGACCCTGACAAGCCCTTGAGCTTTCCTTATTTCATGGTGAAAAATAATCTGCTGTATCGAGTAGAGAAAAAGGGGGAAGAGGAGGCAGAACAGTTGTTAGTTCCCCAATCTCACCGAAACACTGTTTTAAAACTAGCCCATAGCCATGTGTTAGGTGGGCACCTTGGTTTTGAAAAAACGAGGGAACGAATTCTGACCCGATTCTATTGGCCAGGGGTATTTTCGGCAATAGAGAGGTTTTGTAAATCCTGCCCAGAATGCCAACTGAAAGCTCCGCATAAGGGCTTCCGTAGTCCATTGGTACCCCTTCCCATCATAGAGGTTCCATTCGAAAGAATAGCAATGGACCTGATAGGGCCGTTGCCTAGGTCCGCAAGAGGACATCAGTACATTTTAGTTGTTGTGGATTATGCAACACGGTATCCAGAGGCAGTACCTCTACGGAATGCCACCTCTAAAAATGTTGCAAGGGAGTTACTGATGATGTTTAGCAGGATGGGTATACCTAAGGAAATTCTCACAGATCAGGGAACCCCTTTTATGTCAAAAATCATGCGTGATTTGTGCAAATTGCTCAGAATCAAGCAGCTGAAAACCTCGGTATACCATCCGCAAACTGATGGATTAGTGGAGAGGTTTAATAAAACTCTAAAGGCTATGCTGCGGAAGGTGATAGACAAGGATGGAAAAAATTGGGATTATCTCATACCCTACCTGATGTTTTCTATTAGAGAAGTCCCGCAAGCTTCCACAGGGTTCTCACCTTTCGAGTTAATGTATGGTAGGCATCCAAGAGGCATACTGGATGTTGCCAAGGAAACATGGGAACAAGAGCATACCCCCCATCACAGTCTTATAGAGCATGTAGCGCAAATGCAAGAGCGGATCGAAGCGGTAATTCCCACAGTTAGGGAAAACATGGAAAAGTCCCAGAGAGCCCAACAAGCAAGCTATAACCAGAACGCAAGGCTACGGGTCTTCAAACCAGGTGATAGGGTTTTAGTTCTTGTTCCCACGGTAGAAAGCAAATTCTTAGCCAGCTGGCAAGGGCCATATGAAATCACTGAGCGGATCAGTGACGTGAACTACAAAGTAAGACAGCCAGGCAGACGGAAGCCAGAACAGACATATCATATAAATTTATTGAAGCCATGGGTAGAATGAGAGGTTCTCATCGTGACCAGAGATAAACCTACTCAAGCCACTCGTGAGCAGGGTCCGGAGGTGCATGTCGCTGATACTCTTGCCCCCCATCAGAAACAGGAAGTCAGGGAGTTTGTGTCTAAAAATAGGGATGTGTTTTCCCCAATACCAGGAAAAACGCATATAATCAAGCATGATATCCTAACTGAACCTGGGAAGAAGATCAATCTGAAGCCCTACAGGATACCTGAGGCTAGACGTGAAGCGGTTAGTGCAGAGGTTAAAAAGATGCTTGAGTTGGGGGTGATTGAAGTATCACAAAGTGAGTGGAACAACCCAATTGTGTTAGTGCCCAAACCAAATGGGGATATCCGTTTCTGTAATGATTTCCATAAGCTAAATGATATCTCTAAGTTTGATGCCTACCCGATGCCTCGTGTGGATGAGCTAATAGAGCGATTAGGTAAGGCCAGATATCTGAGCACCTTGGACCTCACCAAGGGATACTGGCAGGTACCCCTGACTGAGAAAGCAAAAGAGAAAACCGCGTTTTCTACCCCTGATGGGTTGTTCCAATATAAAGTGCTACCATTTGGGTTGCATGGTGCCCCAGCAACGTTTCAGCGTATGATGGATAAGATACTTCACCCCCACAGACAGTATGCAGCCGCCTACCTGGATGATGTGGTGATTCACAGTGCGGACTGGGAAACCCACTTGATGAAGGTTCAGGCAGTTGTGGATAGTATAAGGGCTGCCGGTTTGACAGCTAACCCTGCTAAGTGTTCTTTAGGGCTAGAAGAAGCAAAATATCTGGGGTACACTATCGGGCGGGGGCTCCTTAAACCACAAGAGAGCAAAGTAGCAGCCATCACCAGTTGGCCACGTCCTGTAACTAAAAAGCAAGTCAGGGCTTTTTTAGGCTTAACCGGCTACTATCGTAGGTTCATCCCTGGGTACGCTACCATTGCCAACCCATTGACTGAACTTACTAAGGCAAAAGGCCCGATTATGGTTAAGTGGACCCCGGAAGCGGAGCATGCCTTTCAAGTCTTGAAGGGAGCCTTGTGTGCTGACCCTGTTTTGGTGGCTCCGGATTTCACTAAACCATTTGTGGTACAGACCGATGCGTCTGATGTGGGCCTTGGCGCGGTTCTGTCCCAGGTACATGAAGGAGAGGAACATCCTGTCATGTATCTGAGCCGGAAAATGAATCCCCATGAACAGAGGTACTCCGTAGTGGAAAAGGAATGCCTGGCGATAAAATGGGCTTTAGAATCCCTGAGATATTACTTACTGGGGAGATGTTTTACACTGATCACGGACCATGCTCCTTTAACATGGATGAGGCATAACAAAGAAAAGAATGCCAGGGTGACTAGATGGTTCCTAAGTCTTCAGCCTTACCAGTTTACTATTGCTCACAGGGCCGGAACTGCCCAAGGTAATGCGGATGGCCTCTCCCGAGTTCACTGTTTATGGTCCCAGGCCGCTCGCCCCGATGGGTCTGAGCTGGGGAGGGGGATATGTGATAAGGTGAATGGGGTGGTCTGTGAGGGAGTCTATATCTCGACAGACTTGTTCAGAGAGGCATATGATTTTTAACCCCAGGGGGAGTATGTGTAGTTTGTGTTTTTTGCACAACACAACGCATGGTTTAGTTATGGGCCCCTGGGGTCGAGCATTTGGAGAGAAGGGTGGGCCAATGCTCCACTCCGCAGCTTAGCGGTTTTCTTGGAAGACTTAGATCCAGCCCAGGGTTTTGGACTGTCTCCAACCTACTGCTCAGCTGTAGGTAATCGGCTGCAGCAGTGGGAATAAAATCCCTCCCTGCTAGGCAGGTAAGGGAGAATGTTTTATTTTCTCTGAAAGGCTGGAAGCAGCAGGCTGGCTAAATACTGGAGTGCTGAGAGTGGACAAAGACTCTAGGTTGGTGAAACCACTATTGTTTTGTTTAGTTTAACCCTGAGAGATAGGGGACCTAATGTCAGTTAGTGCTCAGACGAGCCAGGTTTTTGTTTATAGGGTTTTCTGTTACTTTTGTTTTCATTTAACTGCTGTATCCTGTGTGAACTTACAAATAAAGTGCCTGGAATATTTGCAACTACAAGGACTGTGCATGTTTTTGCCCTAGAGGACCGTGCTACCTGCAAACAAGGATCACAAAGGGTATAAAATCAGTCTTACTCACACTTTTCAGAGCTAGGATCAGCTCTGATATTGCTCGCGTAAAGTGGAATAATCGCCACTTCAAGGATATATGGAGTAAATGTTGATTGTTGAATATCTGACGTGGGTTCAGCGTTCAATTTGACGTGATACGACCCAGAGGAAAAAATGAAATAAAATATATAGTGCTCACTGTATGTAATAAAATTAAAAGAAAGTAAAGTATACTACTCATGTAAAGTAGAGCAGACTCAGAACTGCTCAGTGAAGGCGCTCAGGTGGTATAATCCCCACCTATGGATTCTTTGCACTTCCTGCAGGGTGAGCCGTATACGTAAAAGCAATAAAAGAAAATGTATGTAAAATCAGGTAAAGGAAAAAACAAATGGCAATAAAGTATTTTATGCCAATAAAATATCTTTATTATAGAGTTAAGAACAAAATCTATTAATATCTAAACGCGTTTCGCCTTAACAGGCTTCTTCAAGTAGATAGTGGGAAAGAGGGGGGGGGCATACCTGACATACATAAGCTTATATAGTGTGTAATAGTACTTTAAATTTAAAATTCCCGCCAAAATGACGTCATAAAATTAGCATATAGATAATACAGGGAAGTTATTATAAAACAGTTATTGCACACATAAAGATTGACAATACAGTGATAAAAAGTATATTTGCATTATTTAAATATTAAAACGAAAGTTATATTTTTTAAGTAAAAAAATAAAAAAAACGGTCATGTGACACGGGATAAGAAGTACTTCCGCGTCACATGATGCTCTGTGGCATATAGTATAAGGGGTAGCTTATATAAGTTCACTGACTGCAGGCAGACAGCCAGCCCCACATGAGTTCGAATCCAGTGAAGGACAACATGACTACAAAAGCATAGATATATCTACACAGGCAAAATAAAATATATATAATGAATTAATTAAATTATTAGAATAATAAACAGCAAGTTTTTCATATATTTTGTGCAAGAACATTAACAATGATTGCACATATGTGCTTGTATAAATAAATAAATAAATATATATATATATATATAAAAATATATGTTTGTAATATAATAGAATATAAAATAAAATTATAATAGGTAGGATAGTATATATACATATATATTTATAAAGGCACTTTTCAATATAAGTTAAAAAGGGGGAAGAGGAGAGTAAAAAACAATACTTAAAAGGGTATCCTTAAAAAAGCAGCAATATTATAAAAAATTCAAAAGATCAAAATCAATGTTAAGGCCAGTGGGAGCGAGAGTTTTCAAGTTATATGCCCATTCCATTTCTTTTTTGCCTAAAACTTTCTTAATGTCTCCACCTCTCCAAGGAACATTGCAGATATCTATGCCGATGCATTTAAGGAATTTGGGATTTTTTCCGTGTTGTAAAAAATGTTTTGAAAACGGAATGATTTTCATAACCTTTTAAGATATTTCTGCAATGTTCAGCCAGTCTGGTTTTTAAATCTCTAGTAGTCATCCCGACATATTGGAGCCCACAAGGACATTCTAAAAGATAGATTACATTTTTTGTATTGCAATGAATAAATTTTTTTATTTGATATGCTTTCTGTGTCCTTGTGGATAAAAACGATGTTGTTTTAGATTTTATAGTGTCACTAGTGCGTTTACATACTATACATCTAATGCATTTGAAGAAACCACAGGGTTTATTTAAAAAGGTAAAAGGGTTGGGGGTTGGGGGGATATATTTTTGTTTAGTATAATTACTTGTAAGGATAGACTTAAAGCTGGGTGCCCCTCTAAATATAACTTGTGGTTTCTCAGGGACAATTCCGGCCAAAGTCTCATCCTGTTTTAATATATGCCAATGTTTTTTTTATAATCTTCTTCATAACATTACTTTTGTTATTGAAGTCGAATATAATTGGCAATACGGGGGCAGTTTTGGTTTCTTTATGGTTTTTGTACTCTAGTAATTCGGATCTGTTGGTTTGACTGATATTTTTTAACGTCTGGTCTAAATAGTTTTTCGGGTAATTTTTTTGAAGAAATTTATCAGATAGTAATTGAGATTGTTCCTCAAAATCTTGGGTGAGGGAACAGTTTCTACGTAGACGCAGAAATTGGCTTTTGGGTATTCCTTGGAGCCAAGGTTTATGGTGGCAACTGGTTACATCAATAACATTATTGGTACATACTTTTTTGAAAAAAGTTTTTGTATGAATTTGACCGTTATTAATAAAAATTTCCAAGTCTAAAAAATGAATGGAAGATTGGCTGTAATCCCAAGTTAAAATGATACCTTTATCATAAAAATTTAAGTAATGTAAAAACTGTTTTAAAAGGTCTTCTGGGCCGTCCCAAATAAAAAATAAATCATCAATGTATCTAAAATATGTCACCAGGTTTGCCTGCCAGCTATGCCCTCCCAGTACGGCAGTGGATTCCCAATCTGCCATAAAGAGGTTGGCATAGCTGGGGGCAAACCTGGTACCCATAGCTGTGCCTTGTTTTTGTAAGTAAAAGGAGTCTAAAAACCAAAAATAGTTATTTTTTAAAATAATATTAATACCTTGAATAATATCTATTTGTTGATCTGGCATGTTATTTTCCTCTTTTAAAATTTTTTCAACTGCTGAACAGCCTTTGTCGTGAGGGATGATGGTATATAGAGACTGTACATCGCAAGTTACTAAAGTGTATGTATTCTTCCATTTTAAATTATTTAGAAAACGAAGTAGAGTCATAGAGTCTTTAAGATATGACTTTGTGCGTTTCACTGAAGGCTGTAGGAGAATATCTAAATATTCAGATAGATTGGATAAAATAGAATTGATCCCTGATACAATAGGCCTACCGGGGGGGTTTGTGATATCTTTATGAATTTTTGGTAAAAAGTAAATTACAGGAATGATAGGATGAGACACATTGAGATATTGGAATTCCTGTTTAGTTAAAATATTCTGTTCTCGACCATAAGTTAAAAAAGACATTAAAATTTCTTGAACCTTGGTAGTAGGGTCTTGGGAAAGTTTTTCATAGACAATAGGGTCGTTTAATTGTCTCATAGCTTCTTTTATATACATGTCTTTTGTTAAGATAACTATACCTCCCCTTTATCTGCAGGTTTTATGATGATATCTTCGTCTTTCTGTAGTTGTTGTAATGCTTTACGTTCTGAATATGTGAGATTATCTCAATCATATTTCTTTTTTTAAATTTTTTCTTAATCTTTTGTAACTAATTTTTCGAACACTTCTAAAGGACCTGATTTAAAACTCGAGGGAAAGAAAGTAGAATTTTTCTTTAATGAGGTAGAAATTATTTTTAATGACCCTGTTGGTGAGGTAGTTAAGGGTTGTGAGATGGGGATTTCTCCATTCTTACAAGCGAAAAATCTTTTAAGAGTGGCTTTTCTCACAAATTTATTAACGTCTATAAAAGCATTTGTAGGTGCGAATTTAAGACCTTTAGTGAGAACTGATATTTGAGTAGGAGTTAGGGCTTTTTGGGATAAATTAAAGATACACAAATCTTTCTCATTTGATTGATTTATTGTCTCTCTAATCTTTCTCTTTTGGATTCTTCTACCACTTCTCCTTCTCTAGATTTAGGCTTCGCTTTCTGGTTTTTATAGGATGTGGTGTTAGTGCTTGTGCATTGTTTTGTGTGCAAAGCTCTAAAAAATAATCCTCATTATCGGTTTCAGAGTCCACAGATAGTAGCTGATATCGGTTACTGTGGACATAATTAGGAGGTGATCGTTTGTTTTCAAGGTGTTTCAGTGCATACCTTGATCTTTTAGGTGTTGTGACTTTCTCATTTTGATACATACCAGGGGAATGATTGGTATTAGTAGTGCGATTCGTGAATGTTTGTGTAGATTGGATTGAATTATGGTATTGTGGAGGTAAATGTATATATCTAGATTGGGTAGGATAGTGTTGGTATTTGTTGATAGTTTGTGACCGGTTAGGGTGGAAGTTGCGTGATGAGGTGAATGATTGTTTCCTCACAGGAGGAGGAGGATGATATTGTGATTCTCTTTTGGGTAAATGATTGTAATGTTTTTTAGGTATATAGTCATTTTGATAAGTGTTATAAGGTGGATAGGTGGTATTGTCCGGAGTGTTTCTTTTGTGGTAGGAACGAACCTGATTGTGAGAGTAGTCTTTGTCACGGATATATTTTTTTACTTTAATGTGTTTGGTATCCATTTCGACTTTTTCTATTTTGTTCTGAATTAAAATTGAATTTTGTTTGAAGGCTTGTGTATCTATAAATGTCGACATTTTTCTTTTAAATTGTTTATTTCTATATCCTTTACCTGATTTTACATACATTTTCTTTTATTGCTTTTACGTATACGGCTCACCCTGCAGGAAGTGCAAAGAATCCATAGGTGGGGATTATACCACCTGAGCGCCTTCACCGAGCAGTTCTGAGTCTGCTCTACTTTACGTGAGTAGTATACTTTACTTTCTTTTAATTTTATTACATACAGAGAGCACTATATATTTTATTTCATTTTTTCCTCTGGGTCGTATCACGTCAAATTGAACGCTGAACCCACGTCAGATATTCAACAATCAACATTTACTCCATATATCCTTGAAGTGGGGATTATTCCACTTTACGCGAGCAATATCAGAGCTGATCCTAGCTCTGAAAAGTGTGAGTAAGACTGATTTTATACCCTTATATTTATTTTATACACCGATTTACTATGCCATTGGAGTCCTGTTTTTATTTTTCTCTCCACATATGCTGAATTCTCAACATTTGAAGATACGATCCCACCTACACCCTAAAGAATATTCCTTTACAAGTGGGACCTACCCTCACGGACTGTGATAAGCCTATTTTATTGGACTATTGTTTTATTACTTATTTTATTCTGTATTTTATCTGACTAATTTAGTCTTTTATTTTATCAAGTTTTAGGCGCATCCTTATATCTATGTTTGTTCTTGCTATCTGTTATCATTAGGGGATTATTGGGGACTCCCCTTTGAGGATTGCTGCCTTTCTTATAATTTTATTGTGGCAATTTAGCGCTGTTTTCTTTCTCTTTTTCCACATAAACAGAGTTGAATGATTTTATTACATCTAAAATATGTATTGACATTTAACAACCACATATAATAATAACAAAGTATTTAACCAGGAAAGGTACATTTAGTTTACTCTGGTTTTCATGTATGTCCTGAGGATGTTACCTTAGCCCAACATCCAGGGGTTGTTACTATTACCCAATTTAATGGTACTCATTTTATCTACCTCGTAAGGATGAAGGGCTGAGTCAACCCTGCTGGGATTTGAACCTGCGACCCAAGGGTTGAACAGATTCTACTGATGATGCAATATATGTATGTGTATATTTTTGCTTGTAATATATTGTTAGACTCTGTAAGTATAGTGAGTGTATGTTTATTTCATGATTCAGAGTTACTCCTATGTTGTCAAAAAAATATATGGTTAATAAAATTAAAAAAAAGATAATTGATGGCTAGGGGACAGCCACTAAATGTTCATTTTATTCACATATCAAGTGAGAAGTGACCAACAGAGGGAAAGAAAGAGTAGCTGTAAAACATTCTATTTTTTCTTTTACTTTTTTTCACAAATTTGACTTGTAGAATATTTTCTTTAGTGCTTTACAGTAAGGTTGCTGAAATTATAGAAAAAAACACGGTGATCAAGTGTTCAAAAAAACGTCTGTCTCATAAACAGAACAAACCACTGTCACCAGTACTTATGGATTAGAGATATGATGGCAGTATGTGTAGAATCCAATTGTGAATTTGTAATGTTAATGTTTGGTCCAGGATGTGTATGGAATAGGTAAACAAATATTTGCAGGGTTATATGCACCTAGTCTACTTCAGCTCAATGAAGTGGCCTAGGTGCAGTGTTACTGTTGCCCTTAGTCCTGCAATGTAAAACAATGCAGTTCTAGAGAAATGCAATGTGTACATTGCAGCACTAAGAAAGCCTCTAGTGGCTGTCTACCAGAGAAGCAACTTTTAGTCTCCTGACTGAGACAGGACGTCCTCACGCTGTGCATAACGGCACACATCAGTGAAAACTCGCCACACATGCACATTAGCCCCCCTTTGTCCACATCAGATGACATCGAAGGAGGCAGAGCGCCAACCCAGCGCCAAGGGACATGGGAGCTGCAATTGGATAAATGACTAAAGGTATTTTAACTCTTTATTGGCCTGGGGGGGGGGGTTATTAAATAATTATTGGGTTTAGTGTTTAGTGGGGTTAAATTTAGTGTTGGGATAAATGGGGTATTTAGTTTTTAAGAGCAATTAAACCTAGGATTAAAGTAAAGGGTTTTTAGGGTTTACCCTTTGAGTGCTTACATTATGCATTAACCCCTTAAGGACCAAACTTCTGGAATAAAAGGGAACCATGACATGTCAAACATGTCATGTGTCGTTAAGGGGTTAAAGAGATTTTTTTTTCTTGGGGTGAGGGTTACATTTAGGGATAGGGAAAAGAGTTGTTTAGGACATGTGGAGTTTGAAGGGCTATTTGCAAAGTACTCATCCTCAAATTGCTTCTGTAGCAGCAGAGCTGCAGTACATGTTATATATACAGTGTGCACCACTCTCCTTTCCCTGTGCTGTTCTTGCTCATCCTGCAAGGCATTTCCTGTGTGAGAGGCTGTTAATGGGTAGATGGGAACTGGTCCCTTCAACTTACTTTCCAGCCTCACACACAGACACTGGACAAGCTCTATAAATGTTTCTGCAGCTCTGCTATCAAACATAGGAGGCAAACTGGACTACAGAGTATATTGCCCAAAGTTCCTGGTATTTATCCCTCTCCATCGGCTTAAAAAAGGCATATTATAAGTGCTTAAAACAGGTGCCCCCTTCAGGCAGGTGCCCGTAGGCAGATGCATACTGTGCCCTGTGGGAAATCCATCTCTGACCTTGATGTTAATTTATTAAACTGAGAATTGTGGGGAATTTTCCAATTAGCCATAATAGTAATGCAAGATCTTCCCTGTTTAGTTCTTAAAGGAGTCCACCCAAATGGACAAAAAAAACACTGTTGAGTTGATATACCCTCAATGAATACATGAATCAATGAAGAGCTTGCACATGCATATTTATGTTTTGAGGTCTGTGGAGCTGGGGAGTTAGTCTGCTCTGAGGTCTGTGTGGGAGGAGGAGGTAGGAACGCTCAGGAGAGCTAATGGAAGGATGGGGTAAACCTCTCTGTCTGTTTGATTGACAGCCAGGTGGGTGTTCCCTAGTTAATTGATAAAAGTGTTGATTCCTCATAGAAATCTGCACTTTTATAAACTGGGGTTTAACAAGGATACACCGCATTTGGGGTGTGGAGTGGTCCTTTAAGGCCTACATTATGCCACTGTCAGTTATCTGCAATGTACAGTTGTATTAAATAGATTGGGTGCAGTATGGACTGTTATGTCAGCCATAGGGCTTTGAATTGTGAGTATCAGTGGGAACTCTAAGCAAAGACATAGTTACTCCTGATTTGCCAGTTTGAATGTTATAAACCAACATTCTAACAATGCAACAAGTAAAAATGCAGTAGTTTACTCATTACATCTTGGTAAATGAACAGATATAGAGTTTGTACTATTTGTTTCAAATACTGCCTAAATTCACAACAAATATGTCAAACGAAAATATAGTTTTCTCTCTTCCTAGGCTATATTTGAACCATCAAAGGGCTTTATCAGATTCAACACATCTGGAGTCTGATACCTGGGATTCTCATCATATCACTGCTCGAACTGCTCGATGCTTTTCTGCAATCAACACATATATACATCAATTCCTTTTTGTTGGCTGCTTCCCCAGTGTCTTGACATTTGGTTAGCCTTGTATCCAGTGGAGGCTAGTCCATAGGGCAGCTGGGTCAGTATCCCCTGACTCACCACCATTTTTCTTGTAATGATAACAAAACAAAAAAGACTAAAACATATCTATTAGAGAGGTAAAGATAGATGATAAATGTGTGTTAGAAAAATAATTTGCCATGATTAGCTCTGTATTTTCTTCTTTCTATATCTGTATTGATGGCTGGAGATACTTTGGGAGACTCTACAACTAATCTTATCAAGATTTTGGAGAATCTGTGAAAACATGCCCCATTCACTAGATATGGGCCCCTCAGACCTGTTGCATAATGGCTCCCAACCTCCCTACACAACATCCAACACAGTCACACTTTCCACCCCTCACACACACACACACACATTGCACCCCTTATACACACACACACACACTACACACCTCCCACACACGCATTGCACCCCTTACACACACACTGCACCCCTTCTACACACACACACACACTTCACCCCTCATACATACTGTATCCCCTTTAGACACTACATCACAATTTTTACAGGGGGTTGCCAGCACAGACTTGGAACATTATCTCCAAAATGACAATTCCTCTTTACTAAATTGATTATATATCGTATGGCTGCTACACCTATATAAGCAGACATAATAACTACTAAGTTGACATAATAAGGTAGTATGTAATGAATTTAAAACTTTGCACGTGGCCCTCCCCTCGGATAAATCTTCTTTTTTAATGTGGCCCTTGGATTACCAGGGTTGGACAGCCTTGAGTTATGAGTGGTTCACTGGCTTTCTATCTCTGTCTGAGTTGTGTTTCAAAGCTGTTGTATACAGCCAAACATAAACGTAAAGGAATCCATGTTTAAAGAGGATTAATGAGACAAAAAGGAGATTCTTTGCCCCACAATGCACAATGCACAATATTACGATGTTCATAGAATAAAACCTCCTCCGCCTACCAAACCCAACTATGCGCTATTGGCCACAACTGGACCCCAGACCCTATATGTCCATCCTTCTCCGCCATTCTCCCCGCTCCTCTTCGTGGTTTCTCCACTCTACTGATAACCGTCTGACACTGTATGACCTGCTGTCAACCAAACAGGTCATGCTGTTCTCATCGTTGACTGGTGCTGGGTTTCTACCACATCACACTGTACTTATATGCCATGCAATGACGCTTAGACCCGATTTTATATTTTCTGTCTTTCTCTTTTTCTGTTTTCTATTTCTAGTAAAACACTTACTGTTTAATCCTGACATGTCAATACCTTACCAACGTAGTTGTAGTAGAGATGTGTTATGTATCTGGGTGCAACCAGGCCAGTCCCAGGGAACAAATACTTAGTAGAGAAAAATAGAAGGAAGGTCCAGACACCCCATGGTACAAAAAAGCAAATGTATTGAACCCACTGCCACTCACAACGTTTCGACCTATACGGTCTGTGTCAAGAGTTTTCAATAAATTTGCCTTTTTGTACTTTGGAGTGGTTGGACCTTACTTCTATTTTTCTCTACTAAATACCTTTCCAACAACACAACTGAGTTCACCCATTTGTTGGCTGAGGCCAATGATTATACTCAATCCTGAACGTTATATCTCTACTGCGCACTAAGGTGCATTCGTACTTCACGCCTCACATGGTGTCACATATGACATGACTCACATTTAAGATTATGTATAAACTGCTAATGAATGGTACATGACTGAAGACCAGAAATGTAACCCTTATTGTTATGTACTGTCTCACTATGTAACTATGCTCCATTTATTATTGATCTGTCATTGCAGTCAACTCCTGTATGACTTGAACTAATGCCATGGTATTGTACATCGTTATATTTACAATAAAACTTGAAAAAATATATGGGGATTCTTTGTGGAACTAACTTGTATATTCCCACCCAGAATCCTTTGTGGTAGTAGCATCACTGCAAATTTTAGATTTCTGTGGGAAAAGCAAATCTTATGGCTTGATTGGTGTGTGCAGATCTGTGTTTAACATTGTATTTACTATTCACTGACTTCAGGTGGAAGCGTTTTTTAATCACTTTTTTCCCCACCATAACTTTCATGGTTTGTACTCTGCAATACATTTCGGTATATATATATATAGCACATGCAGTAGATTGGCTGGATTGCCTGCAGGGTAACTGCCTGGATTGTTACGATTCGATATAAGTATTTGGGCGGGGGGAGGACTAGATCGTTCTAACTGTGTTAAAGCCCTACTTTTGTTGGACAGCATAGCACACCCTAACATTGGGAAGGGGTTAAAATATCAAAGAGCAAAAATGCCTGAAAGGTATATTGGCAGCAGTAAAAAGGTATATTAACATACATAAAAAAAGTATGGCTGACGCATCATCATAGCATCTGATAGTCTATGTTTTGGCTGCCTTTTCTTCGGAGTGCTAAAACATTTGTTGTATATCATTGTCATTCTATTGTTTTTTTATTAAAATAAATATTTAATGAAATAAAGGGGCATATTTGTATACTACTGCTTATGTTGCATGTATATTTTTTGAGTTGTGCTAAAATTGTATTTTCTTCTGCTATGCTGTGCGTACTGTATAAAGCTTGTTTGATTTGGCACATTATTCATTTATATTCAATCAATTCAATCACAACATATTTGGTTAGTTTATTTTCATTTTACTTTTAAAATTTTGACTTTAAGTTTTTTTTCCCCTATACCCTCTCAAAACCATTGCAAACTTGTTCCAACAACATCCATGAATGAATGAAACTTCAGAGTTTAAGCATATATCGTCAGACATGTTTCTATTTACAGGACTAAAAAAAATGCATTGTGCTTGAAGACATAGATTTCCTCCTACCGTTCCCCCTATCCTTCCAACCTCTCCCACAAAACTACATATACGCAAGCATTTTGCAGCTCTCTTCCACCAGTCACATTGAAGATGCCAGTAAGTGATAATTTGACTCCTTTTAATGGCTGAAAAGTCTTTACTTTAACCAGTTTGAGTCAGGTAATGGCCTCTATCTGTAGGGTCGCCTCCAGGTTTTTCTTTTCCACTGTTCCCATAAATTTCATTTGAGGCACATAAAAGTAACCTGGAGCAAGGAAGATGCAGCAGTTAATTTCTTTGCTGATGTGTACAGCATATGTTACACTTGTGAACTCATTTCCAATTTCAGCACAGTTTTTTTTCAGCACGGAACGCTGTGCAGAGATTCTTTTCGTATAATAAGGTTTATGAAGATGAAATAGTACAATTATAGGGAGTGTTCCAAAACCACAGCCAACTGTATGTTTGTTTGTTTTTTTGCAACTCTTCTGTAAGCTACCATGATTGTTTCAGAACGTCAGCCTTGATACTCAACGAGTCTTCAGGATGTCTGAATGAAGTTCAAAAACATATGACGTGTCAAAGGGAATGATGGAAAAACAAAAAGGTTTAAGTAAATATATAAAAATATTTTTTAATGGTGTGTGTTTGGTCATTTGTGTGTTTCCCCCAAAAAACTATAGGGAGACTCTCATACACAAGCGTCATGTCTGTCACTGTTTTCAGTTGCATGACCTCTACTGATATCTACTCATTTCTTTGTGGGAAGCATTGTACATACCTGAGAAAGTAACAACTTACTCCAAACGAATGCATAAGAAGCTTTTGAATCTCTAAGTTCTGATGCTGTACCTGATAGAGCCATAAGCATGCTGTGGTGCTGTTGCAGGCGGCTGCACTCAAATTGAGATCTGATTCTGCTTCCAGCAGGTCCTACTTTCTTTTACCTAATTAACTTCCTTTATAAGACTAGACTTTCTCTGACTTAATTGCCAGTTCACTGGTTCGCTTGTCTATTGTATCAATGCCTAGCTGTTTTCCCCTTTTGTGCTTGCGGGCTGCACCCTGATTCCAGAGACCTTTCTTGCATTTTGTCTCAGGAAGACCTGCTGCCTCGTATCCTGCAACTGGTTCGCCACCGTTCTGCATCCTGCATTTTTCTCAGTTTGCTAGGCATTCTGTATAATTTTATTGTTCTGTAAACATTAATATATCTCATTGTGGTATGTTCTCATTTCCAGCATATTGAGTTGCAACTTAGATTTAATTGTCGAGAAACTGTGTCAGTACTCCTTTTTGACCAAACACTGCCACCTGGCTGTATCTCAGCCATTTCCTGGTTGACAATGATGCCAGCGGACAAGAAGGATAAGAACAGGGTCAGAATCAGAGAAGAATCCAACCCAGCATTTGTTGAGTCATCTACTTAGTAAGCATGCATGTAAATTTGTCTTTAAATTTTTACTTTATAAGTAGAATATATAGTGAGAATTTATTATTGTTATCTCCCAGCAAAAACACTACAGAAGAAGCCTCACATGTTTTAACCTATTTACAACTACAATATTTATAGTAGGCGTTCAGAAAAAAGTTGAAGTACCATTCGATAATTCCAAATTTGAAGAATTATGTGAACAGGAAGCACCAATTAAACATGCCATGTCCCATTCCAATATAATGTTAAACAATGTTTAATTGGAAAAATAAATCATTAAGCCATCTCTTTTTAATATGTGGGAAAGATTATTTTGGAATTAATCGATCCAGTAAAAAATATTTTTGAATTATTTTAGCTAAGAATTGTTCAGAATCCAGTAGATATTAAGAAACTGGGTATAAGATACTAACATGATAGTATAGAGTTCCAACATATTTATTTAGATTTTCTTTGGCTGAGTCTGATAGATGTTGGAGGTGTGAACTAAAAAAATGGACATATGGCCCATATCTAGTGGAGTTGTCTTAAATTTTTTTTTATGTTTTGGAGAATGATAGAATCAGTGGTAATTCAAGTAGATAAAAAAGTAAAGGCACTAACACCGGAGCTAGTCTTATTACTACTCACCTCAATATCAACTGATAAATTAAAAAATACAATAGCTATAAGACTATTAAATGCTATGAAGGAATTGGTACCAATTTTTTGAAACAAAAGTCCACACCAAACTTTTTTGAATGGTATCTTGCAGTTCATAAAATAAGATATATAGGATTTTTAATGAATATTTTTATTTATTTTTTTTACATCAGAAATTGGAATTTAATTTGTGTTTTCTTAGCCTTTAAAAGCTTTAGTATCAAATACCCAATCATCATTTGTTTTTGTTTATTCTAACTCCATATTATCTTTAAATATTGTGCAGAATTTTATTCTAACTAAATATCTTACTATCTTGTGAAGTTCCCCAACACTCATTCCATATCTGTGTACATACTATATTTAATTGCTATATTTAATTACGCAAGAAACGTAGGATCAGTCTCTCTCATTTATGCAACCATACAAACAATCCCCTTGCACACTAGGACACTGTCTCTGGGGATGGGGGAAACCTTCTAGATCACCACTGTGAACTCACTATTCACCCAGATATTCCATATGTTATGATACACCTCAAGGTTACCAAGATTAGTATAAACCACTTTTTCCATCAGGCTTTGATAATTCACCTGAGTTTGGAATATCAGTCCAGCAAGGGATTATAGATGTTTTCCAGCGTCTGGCGATACATATCTTTACTGCCATTAAAATCTGTATCGCCAGCAAATGTAAAAAAGTATTATTGTTAGGTAAGTCTAGATGTAAAAAGAAGGTATGAGAGGTTATTCGGAAAGTAGAGCGCATAATTTTACCAAAAACTCTTTCTATTTTATTTTTTAATGGCAGGAGCTTTATACATTCCCACCACCATATGTGTTTATGTGTACCAGGATTTAAGTTACATTGCCAACATATATTTTGAGTGTTCTTTAGAAATTTAAATACTTTAACAGGGACCATAAACCATCGGTGTAGAATCTTAATATCATTTTCATAAATTACAATATTATGTATTGTTTTTTTTGGTTAGCTTGAATGCTTTTGCCCATTCTTTATCGGAGAATTATGTTTCAATTTCCTGTTCCCATTTCATGATATTATTTAGTTTCATTTTAGGTTTATGTTCACATAATATCTTAGTTATTTTTGAAATTAAGTTGTTGTTCCCCGCTATCGAGACTATTTTATCAAAAAGGTCTATAGCTATTGATTTGTTTCTCAGGATGTTTTTATTTTAAGGTAGGTTAAGAATTCCGTTTTTAAAGGGGTTTTCCTTTCCTGTATTTCTTGAAAGAATTTTAGATTATTGTCTAAAAAATGATCTCCCAAAAGTTTAAATCTTTCCTCTTTCCATTTGCTTAGATTTATATCTGAAAGATACCCCTTCAGTACATCTATAGGTGCCTAGATTGAAATATTTTCAATTTTATACCATGTTTTTACATAAATCATAGGCCTAAATAGGTCTATAAGAATTTTATTTTGAACATTGAGCTTTTTAAAAGCTGTATTTTCTAACCATATTATCCATGGAGGCTCTGAATGTTGCAAAACCTGATTTTCCATTTTTATCCATGCTGTTTGGTCTATCTTTAAAATTGAAGCTAGAAGATGCATGATCATAATTGCATCGTGTTTCATGAATACATCTGGAAATTAGACTCCCCCTTTGTTTTGTTTACGACAAAGTATTTTATGAGATGTTCTTGTTTTTTTTTGTCCCCATATAAATTTCAGAAAAGTTTCATGAAACTTGCTCAGGATCTTTGTGGGTATTGTCATAGGAATACAGCGCATTCCATATTTGAGTTTAGGTATGATATAATCTTTTATTACACTAATTCACCCCAACCATGAAATATATAATGGTTTCCAATTGGATAATTATTATTTTTTATTTCTGGAAGAAGGGTGGGGTCATTATTCTGAATAATTTTATTCCAATTAAATCCTAATCTGATTCCCAGGTAATCCAAAGATTCGGCAGTCCAGTTAAATTTATATTTCTTTTTAAAAATATATAGCTCTAAACCTGTTATATTGTAATATATGGCGTAAGATTTAGTCAAGTTAATTCTATAAAAACAGAAATAATAGGTCGCGCTTAAAACAAATAAATATATAATGTTAGTATACACTAAAGAGCATAGAGAAAAATTATATTAAAATGAGAAGAATAATAAATAGTCCAAATGATTGGTGTACTTAAGATAGATTCCAATGGATAGATGAAGATCTCAGTCCTTAATGTTCGTTCCTTACTGAATTCGGCAGAGCAGTAGTGTGTTCAATGAAGAATCAGTTCTTCTAATCCGAACGAAATCTTAGCTTGATGATAACCATGAAAAATAAAGAAAACAGGGAGAATCCAATAGTGTAGATAGTCTGCAGATAGATGAAAGTATAAAGAATAATAGGGAGGTAATACACTCACCTATTTTTGAGCATATACTTGCTCTAGTATATTTGGCATTCAGTGGCTTTCGTCCCCCACTGGTAGGGTATAGGTAGAGATGATTCCTCCGTATAAATAAAGGAGTAAAAGAAACACAATATAGTGCTCACTGGGTATAAATAAAAATAAATAAAATGGCAGAATAAAAATACTCACATTTAAATGAGCAGAATGGACTGCTCACTATACACGCACGAGTGGTACAATCCCCACTCAGGATTCTTGGCTGTATGTAGACTCCAAGGTGAAAAGTAACCGGGTACCAGGAAATTAGTAAAATAAGATAAAAAAAAGGTATATGGCAAAAATTATGATAAAAGAGCCAATATTCCTTTATTAATACAATATAAAAAATTAATAATAGCCAAAACGCGTTTTGCCACACAGGGCTTTATCAACTGGCAATAGTAAAAAACAGCCTGGTACATAGAAACTTATATAAATTTAGATAAAGCATGTTAATTCAAATTTTGGCGCCAAAATGATGTCATCAGTGCAGTGAGTAAAATTTAAAAAAACATTAAAACATAAAAGAAAAAATACATGATATTAGTAAAACAGTATATGTAATCATCTTTTAATTTTGAAGTTAAAACGAGTATTATTTGCAGAAATATGAGAATAAAACAATTAAGAAGTCACGTGATCGCTATATAATGTGTTCATATAATAGGTAGTAATGCCGCATGGGAAATGTAGTAAGGGGTGGTCACGTGATCGCGAACCTGCGCGACCACGTGACTTTACCCCACTATTGGGAAAAGGCAGTAGTCAGACGGAGGTCGGCGGCCAGCAACACGCCTCCGTCTGACGTCTGCTAAGAGGGCGGCAAATGACGCCGCAAGTGCGTATGGGGCATGTAGTGATTCGGACGGAGGCTGGCTAAGTAAAACACGCCTCCGTCCAACATCACTAAAGGGGATGCAGCATGGGAAATGTAGTGAGGGGTGGCCACGTGATCGCAAAGTTCCGCGACCACGTGGCTAGACCCCACACGCTGGGAGGAGGCAGTAGTCAGACGGAGGTCGGCAATCTGCAACACCAGAAATAGTTGTTTGTAAAATAGTATGTGTAATGGGACGGTCAGTAGTTGTAACAGGATCCGGGATTTGTGGTGGCAAACTTGATTCTACAGAAATGGTACTATTTTGGGCAAAGAATCTTTTTATTGTTGCTTTTCTGACAAACTTATTTATATCCAGGAACGCTTGAAAAGGTTTAAACGAATTTGTAGGGGCATATTTTAAACCTTTGCTTAAAACTAAAATTTGGGTAGATGTTAAAACTTTTTGGGAAAGGTTAAAAATGCCTAATTTTTTCTCGTCTGTATTTGTTAGGGTCTCTCTTTCCTTTCTCTTTTGTAGTCTTCTACCTCCTCTCCTTCCTCTATACTTAAACTTCTTTTCCTTGTTCTGGGTAGATATGGAGTCTGTGTGTGGGGTAGGTTCTGTGGGCGGATATCTAAAAAATTATCCTCAATCTCTGAATCAATAGATAATAATTGATACCTATTGTTGTGAATGTAGTTAGGTGGTGACTTAGGAGGGTCTGGGTGTTTGTGACCAAATCTAGATCTCTGTGGCCTAGGTGTTGAGGGTTGGATGTAGCTGGATCTATTGGTAGTTTTATAGTGAGGAAAATTTTGATAATCTGGTGATTTATGGTATTTCTTAGTTTGATGAGTGAAAGTCTTGTGGTTATGTGATATTCTTTGCCTGTTTGGAGATGAAAATTTTCTTTCATGATACATGTGGGAGTAAGTGGAGGGTTTTTGTCTGTTGTGAGGATTATAATTTACTGGACGGTGACGGTTTGTTTTATTGTGCTTGGGTTTATGACCATCATAATATAAGTGATATTTTATACCGCCCCTTTTAGTGATGTCGGACGGAGGCGTGTCTTGTTTGGCTGGCCTCCGTCCGAATCACTACATGCCCCATGTGCACTTGCGGCGAATTTTGCCGCCCCTTTAGAAGACGTCAGACGGAGGCGTGTTGCAGATTGCCGACCTCCGTCTGACTACTGCCTCCTCCCAGCGTGTGGGGTCTAGCCACGTGGTCGCGGAACTTTGCGATCACGTGGCCACCCCTCACTACATTTCCCATGCTGCATCCCCTTTAGTGATGTCGGACGGAGGCGTGTTTTACTTAGCCAGCCTCCGTCCGAATCACTACATGCCCCATACGCACTTGCGGCGTCAGTTGCCGCCCTCTTAGCAGACGTCAGACGGAGGCGTGTTGCTGGCCGCCGACCTCCGTCTGACTACTGCCTTTTCCCAATAGTGGGGTAAAGTCACGTGGTCGCGCAGGTTCGCAATCACGTGACCACCCCTTACTACATTTCCCATGCGGCATTACTACCTATTATATGAACACATTATATAGCGATCACGTGACTTCTTAATTGTTTTATTCTCATATTTCTGCAAATAATACTCGTTTTAACTTCAAAATTAAAAGATGATTACATATACTGTTTTACTAATATCATGTATTTTTTCTTTTATGTTTTAATGTTTTTTTAAATTTTACTCACTGCACTGATGATGTCATTTTGGCGCCAAAATTTGAATTAACATGCTTTATCTAAATTTATATAAGTTTCTATGTACCAGGCTGTTTTTTACTATTGCCAGTTGATAAAGCCCTGTGTGGCGAAACGCGTTTTGGCTATTATTAATTTTTTATATTGTATTAATAAAGGAATATTGGCTCTTTTATCATAATTTTTGCCATATACCTTTTTTTTATCTTATTTTACTAATTTCCTGGTACCCGGTTACTTTTCACCTTGGAGTCTACATACAGCCAAGAATCCTGAGTGGGGATTGTACCACTCGTGCGTGTATAGTGAGCAGTCCATTCTGCTCATTTAAATGTGAGTATTTTTATTCTGCCATTTTATTTATTTTTATTTATACCCAGTGAGCAGTATATTGTGTTTCTTTTACTCCTTTATTTATACGGAGGAATCATCTCTACCTATACCCTACCAGTGGGGGACGAAAGCCACTGAATGCCAAATATACTAGAGCAAGTATATGCTCAAAAATAGGTGAGTGTATTACCTCCCTATTATTCTTTATACTTTCATCTATCTGCAGACTATCTACACTATTGGATTCTCCCTGTTTTCTTTATTTTTCATGGTTATCATCAAGCTAAGATTTCGTTCGGATTAGAAGAACTGATTCTTCATTGAACACACTACTCCTCTGCCGAATTCAGTAAGGAACGAACATTAAGGACTGAGATCTTCATCTATCCATTGGAATCTTTCTTAAGTACACCAATCATTTGGACTATTTATTATTCTTCTCATTTTAATATAATTTTTCTCTATGCTCTTTAGTGTATACTAACATTATATATTTATTTGTTTTAAGCGCAACCTATTATTTCTGTTTTTTTGCCATTTCTTTCTTGAGGATTTCAGAGGGAACCTCATATTTATAGGTTGCAGCTATCTACCTGTTTCTAGCCCTTCCACACAGCGCTGATCCTTTTTTCCAAGTTAATTCTATAGTTTGATATTACACTAAAATCATTTATACACATAAGTGTAGCCGAAATTGATACCTGAGGGCTAGCAAGATTGAGGATTACGTCATCTGCATAAAGTGAAATTTTATATTGATGATTATTTTTTTTAATTCCCATTATCTCTTTTGATTGTCTACTCATTGTGGCTAGGGGTTCGATAGTGAGGATGTAAAGCATAGGATGTAAAGCATAAAGCATGAATATATCAGAGTCTAATCCTCCACCACAAACTTACACAAACTTCCACATACAGGCTCATTATTCATTCAAATATAGTGTCTTGAACCCCAAAGACTTTTAAGACCTCCGACAGGTAGGGCCAACTAACCCTGTTTAAGGCCTTTTCTGCATTAAGAGCCACAAATTGTATCAAGTTCAAAATTTTGCGAATATTGTCACTTCCACATCTATTGATAACAAAACCTGTTTGATCATGATGGATCAATCTAGGTATCACATTCTTCATTCTTTCCGCAAGTATCATTGAAAATACATTAATATCAATATTTATTAGAGAGATTGGCTGATAATTACTAACAAAATTAGAATCCTTGCCTCGCTTTAAAATAGGAATTATGTTTGTCTGAAGCATTTCTTGAGAAAATTCCATCTGCTTACTAATCCCATTAAATAGTTTGTTGAGTATCAGCAGTATCAAAGGTTCAAATCTCTTATAAAACATTACAGTATACCAATCTGGGCCAGGGGCTTTTCCTGATTTTAAGTTTTTGATATTCCTCGAAATCTCCTCCAATGTTATAGGAGTATTCAGCTCAATAAGCGTTATACTATCTAATTTTGGGAGTTTACGTTTTTTATAAATTCTGTCGCTGCTGCTGATGGTAACGTTGGGGCAGGTAGGTTATACAATGAATGATTTGTAGTAATCTCCAAATGCTTTGCTTATTGAATCTGGGGATAGATGTACCTTCTACTATTTTCCTAATTGATGTTAAAGTTTTCTTAAATTTTAACTTTTTTGAGAAGGGTTTTTACTCCCCTATTGTCCCTGTAGTACCAATAATGGTTAAGTTTCGGGATTGCGTTTGATGTTTTAAGTTCTAATCTATTTTATATTTTATTTTGGAGATTTCCTATTTGAGTTGTTCTATATATTGTTGTATTCTGTTTGTTTTCATTTTCAACCTGTGCCAGAGAGATATACATATCTCTAAAAGGTTTGCCCATGTTTATCTTATTCCATACCCCCATTTTGATTGAAACTCCTCTTATATAGTATTTAAATACGCACCATAGGGTACCTATCTTAACTTCTTCATTATCTTTGAGTTTAATGAATTCCCTAATCTGGCTCTGTAAAAATCTGGAATTCTCTTCTGATTTCAAGATATTTTCATTTAATCTCCACTGAGATCTGTTTCCACCCTTGTATTTCTCACTAATCTCTAAGGGTTATCCTACAAAAGAGGAGTTGAAATACCACTGTAAGCTGTTTTACAGAGAGCTGGTTATAGCTCTGAGAAACGTCAGTTAGCAATTTTTAGTTCTATGTTGTCTATAGTCCATAGACTTACAATACTGCACTATTGTTCCTCTATTTTCTCTTTTTGCCTATGCCATTGATGTTTGATACCACTCCAGAAACATCTTATTCAACATTTGAAGACTTTTAAAACTTTAAAAGGACATTTTTATATTTTACTTGGTACCTTTTTTTGATAACTTACCACAATATTGTACTTATTTTGGCGCTTCCTGTATCCTTTGTTCTGTTTGTTCAATCTCTAAGGTTATTGGAGCATGATCTGACAAAGAAATAACCCTCCAGTAGTGATGTCCCGAATGGTTTGCCGGCGAATAGTTCCTGGCGAACATCGCTTGTTCGCCACGGATGGCGAACATATGCGCTGTTCGGTCCGCCCCCTATTCGTCATCATTGAGTAAACTTTGACCCTGTATCTCACAGTCAGCAGACACATTCCCGCCAATCAGCAGCAGACCCTCCCTCCCAGACCCTCCCACATCCTGGACAGCATCCATTTTACATTCATTGTGAAGCTGCATTCTTAGTGAGAGGAGGGACAGTGTAGCTGCTGCTGACTTGATAGGGAAATTGATAGCTAGGGTAGTGTATTCAGTGTCCACTACAGTCCTGAAGGACTCATCTGATCTCTGCTGTAAGGACAGCACTCCAAAAAGCCCTTTTTAGGGCTAGAACATCAGTCTGCTTTTTTTTTCTGTGTAATGTAATTGCAGTTGCCTGCCTGCCAGCCTGTGTGTCAGGCTCACAGCATATACTGTGCCCACTTGCCCAGTGCCACCACTCACTCACTTGTGTCACAATAGCTTGAATTTAAAAAAAACAAAACTTTTTTGACTGTAATATAATAGCAGTCAGTTTCCTTCACGAGTGTGCGTTTCAGGGACTGCCCAGTGCCACCACTCACTCACTGGTGTCCCAATAGCTTGCATTTAAAAAAAACAAAAACTTTTTGGACTGTAATATAATAGCAGTCAGTTTCCTTCACGAGTGTGTGTTTCAGGGCCTGCCCAGTGCCACCACTCACTCACTAGTGTCCCAATAGCTTGCATTTAAAAAAACAACAACTTTTTGGACTGTAATATAATAGCAGTCAGTTTCCTTCACGAGTGTGCGTTTCAGGGCCTGCCCAGTGCCACCACTCACTCACTGGTGTCCCAATAGCTTGCATTTAAAAAAACAAAAAACTTTTTGGACTGTAATATAATAGCAGTCAGTTTCCTTCACGAGTGTGCGTTTCAGGGCCTGCCCAGTGCCACCACTCACTCACTGGTGTCCCAATAGCTTGCATTTAAAAAAACCAAAACTTTTTGGACTGTAATATAATAGCAGTCAGTTTCCTTCACGAGTGTGCGTTTCAGGGCCTGCCCAGTGCCACCACTCACTCACTGGTGTCCCAATAGCTTGCATTAAAAAAAAAAACTAAACTTTTTGACTGTTATATAATAGCAGTCAGTTTCCTTAACGCGTGTGCGTTTCAGAGCCTGCCAGGGCACAGTGTCACACCAGTGCAACTCATATCTGGTGTAACAGTAGTGAACATTTAAAAAACAAAAAACAAAATTTGACTGTAATAGATTGAATAGCAGTTAGTTGTCTGCCAGCGTGTGTGTCAGGCTCACAGCGTATACTGTGCCCACTTGCCCAGTGCCACCACTCATATCCGGTGTCACAATAGCTTGCATTTAACAAAAAAAAACTTTTTGGACTGTAATATCATAGCAGTCAGTTCCCTTCACACGTGTGCGTTTCAGGGCCTGCCAGGGCACAGTGTCACACCAGTGCAACTCATATCTGGTGTAACAGTAGTGTACATTTAAAAAAAAAATACAATTATGACTGTAATAGATTGAATAGCAGTTAGTTGTCTGCAAGCGTGTGTGTCAGGCCTACAGCGTCTACTCTGCCAACTTCTGCCACTGCACAGTGCCACTCATATCTGTTGTCACAGTAGCTTGCACGCATAGTACCACTA
Organism: Pelobates cultripes; assembly: GCA_933207985.1. Lineage (NCBI taxonomy): Eukaryota > Metazoa > Chordata > Amphibia > Anura > Pelobatidae > Pelobates > Pelobates cultripes. The sequence goes on along the minus strand of OW240914.1, from coordinate 88,977,395 downwards.
ATCGAAAAAAAAATGACAGGCAGAGGCAGGCCACCCCGCAGGGGCCGTCATGGTCGTGGTGCTGTGATTCCCTTTGGCCCTAGAATAATGCCCAGTGTTCAGAGGCCACGTACCCTGAACTCGAAAAGTTCTGAGGACATAGTTGACTGGCTAACACAGGACACCCAATCTTCTACAGCTTCCGCTAGGAACCTTGACACACCATCCTCCTCCAGCTTAGCTTCGGGCACCTCTCAAGTTACCACTCGCCCGCCTGCTGCCAACACTAGCACCACAGCAGCTTCACTTGGTATGTCATAGGAGTTATTTACACATCAGTTGGAAGAAATGAGTGATGCGCAACCATTATTGCCACAGGATGTAGATAACAGGGATATGTCTCAGTCAGGCAGCATTACACACATGGACGTACGGTGTGATGATGATGATATTGTACCCGCTGCTACTTCCTTTGCTGAGTTGTCAGATACAAGTGAAGCGGTTGATGATGACGATGCGTCCGTGGATGTCACGTGGGTGCCCACTAGAAGAGAAGAAGAACAGGGGAAAGTTCAGATGGGGAGACAGAGAGGAGGAGGAGGAGACGAGTTGGAAGCAGTGGGAGGTCGTCGCAAGGAGCTAGTGGCACAGTCAGACAGCATGCATCGGCACCCGGGGTCAGCCAGACAGCACGCCAATCAACGCATGCTGTGTCCACCACCAGAATGCCGTCATTGCAGAGCTCAGCAGTGTGTCATTTTTTTGTGTGTCTGCCTCTGACAACAGCGATGCCATTTGCAACCTGTGCCAAAAGAAACTGAGTCGTGGGAAGTCCAACACCCACCTAGGTACAACTGCTTTGCGAAGGCACATGATCGCACATCACAAACGCCTATGGGATCAACACATGAGTACAAGCAGCACACAAACTCAAAGCCACCATCCTCCTCCTGGTCCAGCATCTTCAGCCATGTTAACCACTGCTGTCCTCCTTGCCCCCTCTCAACCATCCGCCCCTCCGTCTCTCGCCTTGAGCAGTTCCTGCTCATCTGCCCACAGTCAGGTGTCTGTCAAGGACAGGTTTGAGCATAAGAAGCCAATGTCACAAAGTCACCCCCTTGCCTGGCGTCTGACAGCTGGCTTGACTGAACTCTTAGCATGCCAGCTTTTACCATACAAGCTGGTGGATTCTGAGACGTTCAAAAAATTTGCAGCTATTGGGACACCGCAGTGGAAGGTACCCGGCCGAAATTTCTTTGCACAAAAGGCAATCCCCAACCTGTACTCGATTGTGCAAAAGGAAGTAATGGCATGTCTGGCACACAGTGTTGGGGCAAGGGTCCATCTGACCACTGATACCTGGTCTGCAAAGCATGGTCAGGGCAGGTATATCACCTACACTGCGCATTGGGTAAACCTGCTGACGGCTGCCAAGCATGGAATGCGTGGCTCTGCAGAGGAGTTGGTGACACCGCCATGACTTGCAGGCAGGCCTGCTGCCACCTCCTCTACTCCTCCTACTCCATCCTCTTCCATAACCTCCTCGGCTGAGTCCTTTTCTGCTGCTGCGTCTTGCTCCACATCAACGGCACCCCCCCAGCTCCCCAGGTACTATTCCACATCCCGGATATGGCAGTGTCACGCCGTCTTGGGGTTGACTTGCCTGAAAGCAGAGAGTCACACCGGACCAGCACTCCTGTCCACCCTGAACGCACAGGTGGATCAGTGGCTGACTCCGCACCAACTGGAGATCGGCAAAGTGGTTTGTGACAATGGAAGAAATTTGTTGGCGGCATTGCATTTGGGCAAGTTGACACATGTGCCGTGCATGGCACATGTGTGTAATCTGATCATACAACGCTTTGTGCATAAGTACCCAGGCTTACAGGACGTCCTGAAGCAGGCCAGGAAGGTGTGTGGCCATTTCAGGCGTTCCTACACGGCCATGGCGCACTTTTCAGATATCCAGCGGCGAAAAAACATGCCAGTGAGGCGCTTGATTTGCGACAGCCCGACACGTTGGAATTCAACACTCCTAATGTTCGACCACCTGCTCCAACAAGAAAAAGCCGTTAACGAGTATTTGTATGACCGGGGTGCTAGGACAGCCTCTGCGGAGCTGGGAATTTTTTTGCCACGTTACTGGACGCTCATGCACAATGCCTGTAGGCTCATGCGTCCTTTTGAGGAGGTGACAAACCTAGTCAGTCGCACCGAAGGCACCATCAGCGACATCATACCATTTGTTTTCTTCCTGGAGCGTGCCCTGCGAAGAGTGCTGGATCAGGCCTTAGATGAGCGTGAAGAGGAAGAGGAAGAGTTGTGGTCACCATCACCTCCAGAAACAGCCTTATCAGCATCGCTTGCTGGACCTGCGGCAACGCTGGAAGAGGATTGTGAGGAAGAGGAGTCAGAGGAGGAATGTGGCTTTGAGGAGGAGGAGGAGGAGGAAGACCAACCACAACAGGCATCTCAGGGTGCTCGTTGTTACCTATCTGGTACCCGTGGTGTTGTACGTGGCTGGGGGGAAGAAAATACCTTCAGTGAGATCACTGAGGACGAGGAACAGGACATGAGTAGCTCAGCATCCAATCTTGTGCAAATGGGGTCTTTCATGCTGTCGTGCCTGTTGAGGGACCCTCGTATAAAAAGGCTGAAGGAGAACGACCTGTACTGGGTGTCCACGCTACTAGACCCCCAGTATAAGCAGAAAGTGCCAGAAATGTAACCGAATTACGGCAAGTCGGAAAGGATGCAGCAGTTCCAAAATCAATTAAAAAGTATGCTTTACACAGCGTATAAGGGTGATGTCACAGCCCAACGGGAATCTAACAGGGGAAGAGGTGAAAGTAATCCTCCTCCTCCCATGACCACGACGGCAAGGACAGGACGCTTTACAGACGTGTTGTTGATGGAGGACATGCGGAGCTTTTTAAGTCCTACGCATCACCACAGCCCTTTGGGGTCCACCCTCAGAGAATGACTCGACCGACAGGTAGCAGACAACCTCGCCTTAACTGCAGATATCGACACTCTGAGGAGCGATGAACCCCTTGACTACTGGGTGTGCAGGCTTGACCTGTGGCCTGAGCTATCCCAATTTGCGATAGAACTTCTGGCCTGCCCGCTTCAAGTGTCCTGTCAGAAAGGACCTTCAGTGCAGCAGGAGGTATTGTCACTGAGAAGAGAAGTCGCCTAGGTCAAAAAAGTCTAGATTACCTCACCTTTATTAAGATGAAGGAGGGATGGATCCCGAAGGGACTGACAGTGGGCGATACATTCGACTAAAAAAGGCCTGATGAGGGGGACGTAACAGGGTGTCGCGGCTGCCAGCCCGCCGCGTGATATTTAAATCCCTAGCTCACCCCAGTACCTTGCCCTGTCGTGGTTTCCTGTTCCTGGTTTCCTGACAGTGCTTTATCCCCAAATTTGAAGAAGGAGGACCGACCAAGCATCATTTTCCATCTCCCGGTTCCTAAAATCGATGCCATATACACGTCCCCTGATAGGGGACGTAACAGGGATTAAACTGATAAGAATAGTACTACTTAACACACCACTCCTATCTGGTGGCACATTAGATTGCACGCGCAGTGCCCCAAATTTGAAGTAGGAGGACCAACCAAGCATCTTTTTCCATCTCCCGGTTCCTAAAATCGATGCCATATACACGTCCCCTGATAGGGGACGTAACAGGGATTAAACTGATAGGAATAGTACTACTTAACACACCTTATAATAATGCAGAGAGAGGCAACGCAGAGAGAGGAGTCTGAAGAAGAGGAGTCAGAGGAGGAAGGTGGCTTTGAGGAGGTGGAAGACCAAACACAGCAGGCTTCCCAGGGGGCTTGTTGTCACCTTTTGGGGACCCTTGGTGTTTTGTACGTGGCTGGGTGGAGGAAGAGACCTTCAATTACATCAGTGAGGACAAGGAACGGGACATGGCTAGCTTGGTATCCAACCTTGTGCAAATGGGGAGTTTGCGGTTGTGCAAATGGACTGTTTGCGGTGCGTTAAACGGGGAGTTTGGTCTGTTACTGTGAAGCGGGCGTAACCCTTACATTACCTGATCGATACAACATCATACCTGATGTTTTAAAGCACTTTATTCCAAACAATTTAGGAATGTTAGGTGATTTATGCCCTTTATGGATTAAAACCAGACTCTGCATCAACTATGTAATTTTCCATGGGAGTTTTGCCATGGATCCCCCTCCGGCATGCCACAGTCCAGGTGTTAGTCCCCTTGAAACAACTTTTCCATCACTATTGTGGCCAGAAAGAGTCCCTGTGGATTTTAAAATTTGCCTGCCTATTGAAGTCTATGTTCGCGACATCACTACCCTCCAGATGTCAAACAGGTCATATTCGTACATAAGATCCCGGAATGCTCTACATTTCCTACTATCTTCTCGTAAATCAAACAAACAAAGGGATGGGACTGCGCCAGTGAGCAAATTAAAAGTCCTGGTTGACATATAACTCCTGCTATTATTAATTTTCCTTTTTGGATTTTATAAATCTTTATGAAAATCTTTCTAAAAAATCGTTGGTAATATACATTTGGTGCATAGATATTTACTAATGTATATAATGTATAATTAATTTTACAGATGAAAACCTTCAGTATCTTTTTGTTCCAATATCAAATCAAATTTTAAACGTGTGGATATCAAAATTGCTACCCCTCTCTTCTTCTTACCATGGAAACTGGAGGAAAATATCAATGAGTATTTTGTGAATCGCCACCTTTGAATATCCCCTTCTTTCCAATGGGTCTCTTGAGTGTAATGAATAATATTAAAGACACTGTTAAGGTAAATTAAGAAAGATGGGCTCCATGGGAAGAATTCTGTGAAGGTATGGGTTGCTTGACAAGACTTAAAGAGACTCTCCAGTGCCAGGAAAACATAGTTTACAGTGCTTCTCTCTCTCCCATCCCCCATCCCAAGTTGCTGAAGGGGTTAAAACACCTTCAGTGATTTATTGGATTCCAGCGCCAATGTCCCTCAGCACTGGCTCAGGCTCCGCCTACTCTCCAATGGCCTTGTACGCGCTTTAGACTACCCCATAGGAAAATATTGTTCAATGCTTTCCTTTTGGGATTTTGGCGATGCCATAGCGTGAGGACGTCCAGCGTCGCTTAAAACACTTTTCGTGTTCTAAGAATACGGAATTCCCTCTCGTGGCTGTCTGAGATAGACAGCCACTAGAGGAGGACTTAACCCTGCAAGGGAATTATTGCAGTGCATAAAAACTGCAATAATTACACTTGCAGGGTTAAGGGTAGTGGGAGTTGGCACCCAGACCACGCCAATGGACAGAACTGGTCTGGGTGCCTGGAGTGTCCCTTTAAGTTAAATCTGAGAACTAACTTAGATATTGCCTTAAGTAGCAGTTCTTTATATTAATAAACAACTTAAAATATAAAAATGATGGTTCTGTTAGATTACAGTTTATAGATAATAGGGGGCTTGGGAAGAGAGGGCTGGATGGGAAAAGGAGGGAGAGATTATTTTTGTTTGAATGTATTAATGTACAGTATTTGTAATATACTGTTGTATATTGTTTGCTTTGTGGATGAAAAAGAAAATGAATTAAGCATGTGAATGTCAAAATAAAATATGCAAAAGAAAATGTAACCTTTATTTACAATAGTAAACTACGACAACTGCATGTACCAAAAGAATATTAAAATAGATAAAAAATATGTCATTTGTCACAGCATCAACTTTAACCTCCTCTTTTTTAGATCAAGAGTGGTCACACTCACAAATTGAAAGACTAATGGACAGGGTGCACATGGGGATACAAACCAACTCACTCTCAAAATCAAGGATGCAGGAAATTAGACATAATAAAGATAATAGGAATGCCAATTAATTCCTTTTCAAACTACAATCTCATCTTTTCTCCCTACCAAGAAATGGTTTGTCAATCATCCTCACTCCCAAAACAGATATTTTGTCTTGGATGAAAGCTATGCTCAATTTATTTGGGCCCAAATTATCTTTACATGCAGTACCTATAAAGCAGAACACAAACAAGCAAATAACTATTGGGTTTTTATTGAGGGTTTCAAACACATTTAAATATTTTTCAAAATATTCAATAATTTTAAAAGTTTATCCAAAAATATTAAAACACTTGAAAAACGTATCCAACATTATTAAGTTGAAGCCTATTTTGGAGAATTAAGACCATTACTCCAAAATGGCCTTGAATGAGATCCGACTACCAGAGATGAGTTCTAGTGTATTGCTGTTTTTTAAACCACCTTTGGCTAAAGTTTACAGTCTGCCAAAGCTCCATAAATAATCTACCAATTTAACTCACAAACCAATTTTATTGGAAAATAAATGTCTTACAGAAGATGCAAGTGTATGTGGTTAAAATCCACATCAAAAACCACCATTTTATACCAGAGACATACAACACAATTACATTCTATGCAAGTTCTACCATATACTTTGGTGGCAAGGTTAGACATGGTATCACTGTATTGTAACATTGCACATTATAAAGACATAAAAAGATGCTTCTTCTCACACATGGAAGAGTCTCTCTCAGATGAAAATAATTTTTTCATTGAATATTTACATTTTATTTTCACACACAATTAGTTTGTTTTTAATGACACATTTGCCAGCAGACTAGGGGCACTGAAGTGGGGACATTCTGTGCCTCTGGCTATGCTAATCTTTTCCTCCCATGGTGGGAGAAAAATAAAATAAAAGCATGAAGTAGTACACACAATAAATGTATTACTGGACTCAGTATATAGATGATAGTTTGCCTGTTTGTAGAGAAACAACACTAAAATTTCAATAACTAGTTTCTATACTTGACAAAAATCAGATTGGCTTATTTTCCCCTCCATTACTGATCTGGATAGTTTTTGAAAATAACAGTTGAATAAGATGGCAAAGTAACAACAAACTTTATAGCAAACCAACCACCACCAATAATGTTCTAAACAGCAGTATTTCAGAGAAATTAGTCTACCTTGGAAGACTCTCAAAAAGAAGTGATAGAACTGAGCATTCACTAATATGAACAAGGGTACCCTAACAAAACCACTTTTCTACATGTTGAGTGGAACTGCAGTTGACAATGCCAAAGCATAATATCCATAATGGGTGAAGTTCACCAAAGATAAGAAACTTATGGAATTAAGGAATGTGACAAATTAACTAAGGAGACAGAGCCAAAAGACATGAATATTAGAAAGAATGAATGTAAGAATCTCGGCGGACTGGTGTAAGAGACAAGTTGACTATAATTATTTGCATATCCATGTCCTTCCAATATGTTAAAACTTAAAAACAGGTGTCCTACTCAAAAAAAATTGGTAACCCCAAATCTAGACTGATCTAACTTGAAAGACTTTGATTAGATGTTTGATGAGATCATGGTAGTTGTTTGCTATTTACTGTTTCTATATATAGTACTCTATTTGTAGCATAGTATGAGTCACCATTAAGATGCATCTATATGACATTTAGAGATGGACAAACCAACTGTGACTTGAACCAATAGATCTGTTAAATATGTCAATGTCTTGATAAATTGCCTTCTAAAGTGCACTTGCTTTGTATACTCATAGCATATACTGCATCATCTATGGGCAATGAGGTAACACAGTTTGTTTTCTTAAACAGCAAATGCATTGGGCATGGGGTTTAAATGCTCAGAGCATAGTATTTCTTATAACAAAACCTAATGTAGGTAACACATGTCAGTGCTGAGCATACTGATACAGATAGGAGGTTGAGAAAAAATCTTCAGTCTCCAATTACATGATAAAAATTACATGGTGTGCAGCAAACCGACTATCAAACTTGATTTCAAGCCAAGAAATGCTACATTATTGTAATTTTAACAATCATTATTTTCAATTAGTGCATATGCTATTAAAAAATATAATAATATTAAAAAAAGTCTCTCTAATTCGTTTTAATCTGACAAAATAATTTTGCATCTAAAATATGATGAATATACATAGAAATTAAAACAATTGCCTCAGGCCCTATGCATTTTATTTTTTAATCAGCCCAGAGCTGTATTTACCATGAAAGCTGCATCAAACTCTATCGTAGGATCTGCAGAATGAGTCCCTAGATAGGCAATAGTATGAGGAATTCTACCAGTCCTGTTTTATATTAGCAACCTGCTCGGCAAACCATGACGTTTCCTCTACTCATCTTTGGGCTCTAAAAAGAAGGATTTTTTTAAAAAATATGATACAGACAAAAAAATAATAATATGTTATTGAGATTATCCATTAGATTGTTGTAAACTGTCTTCTTAATTTAATTGAAAATATAAATGAATCAGTAATCTAAATTCTGCTCTATTGTTATTTTTAAATTGGGAATGAGTTTAAAACCTGTTATTTTACTTGCAATTTAAACCATGATGTGACCTCTCCAATGTGCATAGGTTGACCACTAAGCTCCTTGACTGGGCATTTTGTTATTAAAGATGCTAAGTAAATCATTAATGTAAGTATGCCCTAACATCCCTGTAATAGAAAAGGTCTTCATATGACTAATTAATTGGCTCATTGCATGCACAACAGTCTGTAGAATACATAGCTCCAATCATGAAATGTAATTATTGTGTGTCATGGTTTAGTGTGGAAACATGCATTAGAACAATGAAAGAGAAAAGGGTTATAGGTATATGTATGCCTCATGATCTCTTGAAAGATGCTTACAAATTCAACAGACTTTGAGTTTCAGTTTATGGATAAATGTTATATATTTTAAAGGGACACTATAGTCACCAAAACAACTTTAGCATAATTAAGCAGTTTTGGTGTATAAATCACGTCTCTGCAGTCTCACTGCTCAATTTTTCGAAGTTTAGGAGTTACATCAATTTTATTTCTGTCTATGCAGCCCTAGCCACACCTCCCCTGGCTTTAACAGAGAAGAAGATAAGAAATTCTGAACTTAACAGACTGTGCAATAAATCAAGTTTAAACATTAGATCTCTCTTTACAGGACATGTTTAGGGAGGCTGTGAGGGTCACATGCACAGAGGTGTGGCTAGGGCTGCATAAACAAACTTATTTAACTGCAAAATGGCAGAGAAATTAGCAGTGAGAGTGCATGGGCATGATCTGTGAACCAAAACTGTTTCATTAAACTGAAGTTATTATGGTGACTATAGTGTCCCTTTAAAGACCTCTTCAGACAACTTCATCTCATTGAAGTGGCCGGGGTGCACTGTCCCTATCCTCTTAGTCCTGCAATGTAAAACATGTGTACATTGCAGTACTAAGGCAGCATCTAGTGACTGTTTACCAAATAGCCACTAGAGGTGCTTCCGGGAGTTTACCGGACTCTAGATTGCCTTAATGACACTGAATGTCCTTATGCTCTGGATGAGGACATCCAGTTTCAGTGAAATCCTCCTAGGAAAGCAGTGAATCAGTGCTTTCCTATAGAGTAAGCCTAATGTGCATGCAGCACTTGCCGCACATGCGCATTAGGTCCTCCTGTTGGATGACGTCAATGGAGGCTGAGCGTGAACTCACATCATCACTGGAATCGAGTGAGTAAATAAAAAGCAAATATAGTTCTTAAGTGTTTTTTTTATTGTTAGTAAAAGATGTAAGATATTCAAATAGGATATTGAATTATCTAGCAAAACCTGGAATAACCATCACTTTATTAAATGCAAACTGCCATGAATTTTACTATAAGCAACAACATAACATTCTCCTCTATAAAGGTACCATTTTTTCATAGGTTCCATTTTCACCATCCACCAACAAACTACAAACCATTTAGTGGTAATTATTACATTTCAATTTGGATAGAAATTATTATCATACATTAGATGCTATTAACTGTGATTCATTAAATCATTACAAAAAACTGTAGTAGAATATAGCCCTTCCTTTCTGTTATGTACAATTGATCAATTAATACCTGTGATATTCTCATATTTTCTAAAGGGGCTGTTATCACAATCTAATAAGACAACTCCCCTTTTATTTTGTTTGCTTCCATTGTTCCCTTAGTCCCCATCTCTATCTCATTCTACTAAGAGAGATTCAACAGCTTTGAAATCAAGTAAGCAACCTGACAAATCTTGCCCGAGATACATTGTATTTTTGACACTCTTTTCACACTAAAATGAACAAGGAGTGTATCACACACACACTATGAATGTTAATTATGTTAATTCATAGTATTTTAGTATTATTTCACAGCTTGCAGAGAAATGGCACAGGGCCAATTAAATATCCTTAGGCTTGAAATGTAATTAAATATTACCTATAGCCCATGCAGTAAATTAACATTTATAGAAACAATTTGAATGCACATTGATATCACTGCAAGCTTGAATGTATGGGATCAATACCCCAGCTGATTTTAGTTTTGTGTCCTGATGATAGTGCAGTCTGAGCCAAGTTTACATGTATTATTTAAATGGCAGACATTCTTCCATTACCCCCATCTTCTGTTCTTTAATAACGTCCCACTTAGGAGGAAGTTGAACTTATGGTATTATGGTAATTCTGAGGAGGCTATGCCACATGGAGTCTTTACCGCAATCCAGCAATCTCAGTATGGTACGTACGTCACTGGCATTGCTATGATTAAACAAATATAATGCCCTGAACTCAAATAACCCTGTAAACTTAGCCACTATCACACTGGCATACATAACACATTATCATCAGTGCAGACAAGTCATTATTATAGAGGTTTTACACAAAAATATGTTCAATGAAACTCTCCAATATAGTAGAGCACATATCTACAAGAGGTGTACACATTAAACATACGATGTAGACAATGTAGGACCTACTGAAGTCCTTCTCCTTGACAGATTTTTTCATTCAACTTCCAACAATTTTGATGTGTTTCGAGTTTTTTTAACTGCAAATGCAGCTTCTCCTGTTAATTCTCTATGTGCTATTTTTGCAATATAAATATTAAGCCAAGAATTATGTACTGCGGCTTCATGGATCATAGTAGAACTTGTGCCATGTATTAATCATAGTAAATCTTGTACAGGCAGGTTTGTGGCATGTTGACCATTTGAATTAAGTTGTTTAAAGTTAATCTGATTGTAACATAGGATGTTCACCTTTTTCTTGTATGACAACATTTGTTTTACATTAGGTGACTAGATATTTAGATGGTATTTAGGAATGTTCTGAAGGCAAAACAGATATTAGGAGCTCATTTCCACATTACCAATCACCACAATTGTGTAGTTTGGCAAAAGATGTGCTGTGGTTGTAGTTTTGGATGTGGATATGTCCACTTGACTTAACATGCTGTTGCATAACCTGCCTTCTGTAATTCCGTGGTGCTACATTTGTCAAGCCTGACATCAGTTTGTAAATTCAGAACTGCAAGACTGTGGCTCCATATATCAGGAGACTTGTGTCAGATCTGGGAAAGTTGGGTGATATGGATTTCTCCTTTTCAAAATAGCTTGAAAATGGGGGCGGAGCCTAGCAGCCAAGCTGAACGGCCTCACATCAGATGAGCTCCGTACTAAAAAAGCCTGAATTAAGCTTAAATAACCACATTAAGCCCTAAAACTGCCTGCTTTTCAACCTGCGAGAAGAGGGCTTACCACAGAGGCAGTGCACAAGCAAGACCGCGGCTAAAAACAGCGATGACGTCCCGGGGATTGACCTGAGGCCTACAAGTGGCCTACTCAGACGGCGCAGGGGAAGCGGCCGATCCCTTTGCTGACTGCAGCCTACTCACATGGAGGTCTCCCCGGAACACTCTCTGCCCCTCCCCTGCCGGAGAGGGTTATCCCGGCACACAGCCCATGACTCAGGAGCACGGCACCACCCTTGGCGTACCTGTACTGCCGATCCAGCGCTGCTTAACGTGGCGGATGCCACCTGCCAGTCAGATCCCCACTGCCACCACTCTCAGAATGGCTGGACTTGACTGCTAGCCAACTTTTGGGCCAAGCTCTCAGTCCACAGGAGCACCCCAGCAGTGGTCCCATCGGCAACAACCCCACAGGGCACCACACCACAGCCCGCGGCTCCAGGACGGGGCCAAGTTGTAGCATGGAAGGCTGGGAGGAGGAGGCAGGAGACCCGACTCAAGCCTCAGCAACAGACCAGCGGTGAGTCACCTAACCAAAAAACAACAAACCCCAGGTCTACCCACACAATCCCCCCTCCCCTCGGGGTAATCACTACTCCTCCTGGGCGAAGACACCTCGGCGGAGGCCCTCAGACTTCCAGACATGACTCTACCCAGTACCACTACCTAAATGTGCCGTGGTGCGATAAGGGACATCCCCACACTCACCAATCTTCCTCGGCAGAGGATTCCAGTGACCACAACCTTCACAATCCCCACCAGGGACAACAAGCCCATGACATGCTGGTCACAAGACAGGGGACTTATGCTACTGAACCCTCTGACTATATCCCGACTGGGAATTGGAAGGGCACCGACTGGGAGGACCCCCACCGCATGCTACTCCGGGCACCAACTCTACTGCTGATGGGGATCGGTTAGACCACACAGCCAGGACTTCATGCCCCTTACTATGCACGCTGCGCACTAGGCCCAACACAATGTGTGCACTCCACTTATGCCTGCACCTGAGTTAGTTCTTGATAGCAAGCGCCATATTTTATATAACAGTTAGCGCTAGTTTAGCCCAAAAATGCAGAAGTCTTAAAGCAAATCTCATTATACCTCTCACTCATGCATACTCTGCAATAGCAATGCTTCAATCTCCAGTGCTAATCTTGTGTAATCTTATGTTATTTTGTTCTATTTAATCTTGTACTTTACCTTTCCTGATAAGCAGAATAGAAGAAACTCCTCGACAAGCGACATTAATATATGTATAAAAAATGTGCAGTATCCTCTAATGCCTAACGAATATAAAACTCTGTTAGAAAAACTGCTTACCCTAGCTGTTGTGGCATTGTAAGCCTCATGTGATTTATTCATGCACAAATAAAATAAAGAATTTAAAAAAAAATAGCTTGAAAATATAAATATTTAATTGTTCTTAAAGAAAGAAGTGATTAGATCTAGACGTATATAATGTTATGTATTTATTCTCAAACACTAAGGTCAATGGTGGGTGATTAAAGCAATAGGCCTAGCTACATTCTATATTTACTACTTATTTACACTTGTACTTTGATTCATAACAATATTACAAATGACTTTATGTACCTAGCACTGATCTGATCAGTAACTCTACAGTACCATAAAACAGGACATCTGGTCATCAAATTCCAGATGCTCAATAAAATCTGGGTGGCTACACTGTATCATAGTAATTTCTGTGGTGCACTTATGGACATTGATTGAGAAATAAAAATCTCTCATATTCTTTTTTATCAAAATTTTAATGGCTGCCAGTGAATCATTAACAATATTGTATTGATCACAATCTCATTATCCCAAAACTTTATAACAATACTTTTATCATTGTCAGATCAGTGAAACTGACCCTGTACTTGTTAAACATTCAACTTTTGGTCATCACAATTCTGCCAAGAAGAAGTTAGCTACAAGTTTATAGGCCTATCAAAAATTTTGTAAATTCAAAATTTCAAAGGACTTAAATCTATATTGTGTACAATTAACCAGTACTCCAAAATAATTCCAAGTGGTAGCACATGAGCTGAATGGGCCCCAGAAAACCCGGTTAAATATACAAACAAGATTAACAAATGATGCATACAAACAAAGTTAATGAATCAATTGTATCAACAAAGTTAAATAAGCGCTGTAACTAAAACATAACTTGCAAAATCAATAACATTATAAATTCACATGTGCAAAATACATGATATGTCCATTTGAGGTGCCTTAAACAGACAAACACTACAATGGCTATATTAGTTTATTATACACCTGTCACCTGTTAGCATCATCAATGTTCTTGGTTGTATGTAGTCTTCAACACTATGATGTAATTAAAAGATGCAAAAACACAGTTTTGGGTTAACATTGTGATATTTGTGTATTAAGTTTAACATTGTGAGACTAACAATGATATTATGGTTTAGGCCTGGTTTTCTGGCTTTAGCAACTGTTCCAAGATACCGGAAAGTCAGAAAAACCCCATTATTGATCGGTTATCAATGTTGGATTTTAATGTAGGCTATGAGTTCATTTGAGGTTACTGTCTTTGATAGTAAATATTCAAAATAAGGCTTCTGATTCACTGAATTGACACTGTATTGACAATGGTGCAGAAGCCTCAGACATCATCTGTACACTCACAACAAAGGTCCTAAAGACGTCAACAAGTACTTAATGTAATATTCAACCTATTTCGTCAAGCTTTTCCTGATAAATACTAAGATTTGTCCAGAAAAAAAAATATTGTATCATAAAGTATAAAATTAAGCAAAACTTCTAATATTAACTTTTCACAGGTATTTGTACATTTTAGTTGCACATTGCACAGGTTAATAAACTGTGATCAAGACGACTTACTATGATTGCCAAAGGATAATATAGGGGTAAAATTCCCATTAAATAGATACCCAGGGTAATCCCACATGACAAAATTGATACAATAATTCAGATTTTAACTGTTAATGTTCTGTAGTGATTACCTAACATGTACAGTAGTCAGAACTACAATTTAAAACATTTATTTAGGATTACTTTACACAACGTGTGAATAGAATTAAAGTCAGACAATGTATTCTATAATGATACATGCATAAGATCAGCAGTCTATGTAATTTTAATACATTCCGAATGAATACTTCCCAAACATATGATCCATAGAAATGATAATATAGTTATATTGATCACAGTATACCTGTGTTTCCCCAGTGCACAAAAAAAAGTTTTTTTTCCAAAGTCACAAGGAAAGCAGCTGGCTTCATTACTCTGTGCTGTAAATCAACCCCTGTGCTTCTGTGTAATCGTGGGTTAAACATTGTTGAACATGTGGATTGAATGCAAGCTTTACAATGCCATTTACCTTGGTGTTCCTGGATTTCCTTGTCAGTGTTGTTACTAAGGAAATGCAGTAATAGGATCCTTGATTCTGCAGACAGACACATCTGCCACTCCATGCAATATGCTGGCACTAAGGCTCCATGTGAATTAAAAAAAAAATGTTTAATACAGATCACCTCTTACTAAATAATACTGTGACATTTTCTCAGCACTCACAGAACAAAGTAAAGGGCTTCTTTTTCTTAAAAAAAAAAAAAACCATGTAAGATGATGTTTCATTTATTTTGACTATCGTCTTTTCACAATTATATTATCATTAATATTCTAAAACCAATAAATGTGAATCTGACCAAATATTTATAAAACTGTTAAAAAACATATATTTAGATTATTATGTATTTGTATTATGGCCCAAGCAAAACGGTTGGTTTTGTAAATTCAAAGCAAAATCTGTCACATTTTCAGAACATTTTAGGCTTATAGTCAAAACTAAGAATTGACAAGGGAATGGTACATTTTGTGTCGAAATAACTGAAATTGCTAAATAGCTAATAGACAACTTTTTAAAATTAAAAGACCGTGGACCTAAAATCTCTACTTAGTCGGTTCTCCAAAATTCATGGTTTAGTAAACTAACCCCAGCACAATGCTCACACTATTGAAACTTAAAGAGTTAACTTATATGCTGATATATGCCAAATGCCAACACATAGTTCCAGGAAACATACATTTTAAGATCCATGTAATTGGGTATATAAAATTGGTTTAACCCTTTCAGTGACAGATGTGAATCAGATCACAGAATGAAGAACTGCCTAAACCCACTCTGGTGCTTAGTGTGTCAAATTTTTTAATCATATGATTATAGAACATGAATTGCAACTTGGTGTGTTTATAGTAGTATACTTTGATTATTTATTGTGTGCTCATATCTTTCAATGTGCATTAAACTCTTCTTGCCTTGTCTGTCAACAGATTGGCAATTGGAGAGTTAGGTAAAGTACAGATTTGAAAGCAAGCAAAAGGCTAGCAATTCCAAATTCAAAACTACAATAGGAAATCAGGATAAAAAAAAAAATCACATTTCCTTTATTGAAATATAAAAATAAAAAATAAAAAAAACATAAAAAAAACAAAACAACGAAAAGTCCTTCAATTACAACTGAATCAAATGAATGTTTTTTACATAAAGTTAATACATGTATTATTCATTGCATTTTAACATTAAGATGCATTGTAGCAGGATGTATTTGAAAGCTTCATGTGCCCATCCTGATTAAATGTATTATTATTATGATTATAGTTATTATTATTATTTTGTCACTAATAGTGCCAGAATAATGAATAAATACCAGTAAAAATATATTATAATATTAAAGGGGAAATAAGAGTAATGATATGACTCCAACATTTCATCATATTATTGCATATATATAATAAATTTTAAGACATCTTTATTTATTGTGTGTAATATATTGTTTCTAATGTATGGCGGTGCACCTACTTAAATTTTGCTGTTGGTTTCTTTACATTTTTTTGTTTTTTTTTCGTTTCTTAAATAAATCTCACATTAACAGCGCTTCCTGTATTCAGTTTTATCTGTTTCAGGATCTCCTTCCCCCTACTTCAGCAAAGACACCAATTTCTATTGTAGCATTGTATGTATGTATTTGCTGACTTGATACCTGTAGTATCTTCCATCACCATGCGTGTGCAAGGCACAATGTGCTTTTTGTTGTTTTTTTTATTTGTAGTAGAATTTAGTCCTTAATGCCAAACACTCAGTCTGTTGATTAAACCGATATTCCATTTGATGATTAATGTAATACACATGTTATTTCTGTTACAGGAACTCTTGAAATGTTATCAATTTATAAACTATGATTAAACTAAAATTTCAATCAATGTAACCCATTGAGTACCAAGATGATGTGTTTCTCGCCCCTCTACCCTCAAAAGGTTTAATTACACTGTCAAACGATTATCTAAATTTCTACTGATGCTAACTTGAAAGCCCATATATACATATAATTTTAAATTGTCATGAGAATAGCATGCGGTGGTAATTTTTCGGAATATTTTATCTAGTAACCCAAATGTGCAAGTGAGATCAACCCTTCTTGTTTCAAGTATTCTTTTTATGTACACGACCATATTCTTTTGTTCTGGCAACCTACACAGCTAGTCACAAGGACCCAGGACCCACCTAGAATTAATGATGTTACTCTCTTTAATATATATAAATATAAAATGGTGATTCATGCACTAATAGAATTTAGCTAAAATGAAAATAAATATTTCTTCCTCAAACCACTTAGAATGGAAATTACTAGTGAGCAGCATGTTTTTCGAGAATCTTGAAAAGGCTGACCTTTCTTGCCCTGTGAACACATCTGTGATATTATTTTCTAATCAGATAGAATGACAATTATGTATTTAGAAGATGTTGAAATCTGTTATGAGTTAAGTCGAATTCTGAAGTGTCATATTGGATGAAAATATAGACACTGACAGACATGGTAAAAATTTACAGGACGGGCATTGGTGCACGTTTAGATCAGTATCTGATGGTCATTAAACATTTAAAGTATATAAATGAGTTTAAGAGTCAGGCTCTGTCTGTGCATATATGCAATGTTTTGCCTGAGATTGAAAGGTAGTACTTGTCTCTTATATTAAAATAAAAAAGGAATATTCAGTTATGGATTATTGTCTATAAGTTGTAAAATACAATGGGGTTCTTCATATCAAGAGCACATTAGGCTTAAATGTTACCACCAACAACATTTTCTAGATTTATGTACATATATGTGTCTTTTTTTATTATATTGTAAGTATAAGTACTACATAGATGTAAAAATATTTTTAAAAATAATAATTTGAAAAAAAATATATTTGTATCAAATAAATATAATAAAACAGAAAGCTAGAACACATATGAAATAGCGGTGCCTGATTTAGATGTTTGTTATTTTTACCCAGTATATCTGTAACTCTATAAAAGACTAAAGCATGTAAATTATATAAGAACTTTGTTGAAGACTAAATGATAAATGCATGTTTGTGTTTTGATGTTCTAAATGCTATGTTTCTTTAGCAGGTTATGCTTTCTCAGTACTACGCTCATGCCCCTAATCAATGCACTGAGTGATATGAGGCCTCCTAAGTGGGCAGTGCTCGGAATACAAAGCAGGACATCATTGGTACAGAAGATGGCTGATGTTCTGTTTTAAGGCCTGCAATATTCTCATTTGGTCAACCTTTTGAACCAGAATGCAATGGTTATCTGTCAACATTTTTTCAGTAGTGACATGACTTTTTGTTAGTTTTCCCAATACTTAATGTGTGAACAAGTTACACAATGCAATATAACGACAGGTAAATGTTATAAAATGAGGGATCAATATAAATAGCAAAATGTGCCTCAACATTTATTGGTAGCTGTCTGGCTGTTGATTGGTGATTGATCTGTTGTTCTTGCGATACTAGTTGGTGAGTACCTTTCAGCTGCCAATATAGCAATGTTGCCATAGCTGCTATGTCATGGGCATTGACAAATTCCAAACAGCCCTATATTGTATTATACATTCTGAAGCCTTTCATTAAAAAAGAGAAAGTTGTGAGATATTTTTGTACTGCATGGTCTTTGTGGTCTTAAGTAATACAAATGTGTTTTCTTTCAAAATATATCTGGAAAAAGAGTAAAAATAAAATTTGGACTAGGATATAACACAGATTGTTGTTCATAATTTACTATATTTTCTATATAATACATTGAGGTATAAAAATAGAAAATTATTGATTAAGGTATCATCTGATTATTCTGTTTTAATAATGTCAAATATTGTTGATAAATATTTATTACGACATTTGAGGATAAGCTTGATGGATTATTGCATAGTTATATATCACATGCAATTTTTTTATTCCTGTCTTCTCAAACAGTTTTTAGACTCAAACACACACAGTATGCAGAACAGTTTTCCCATGAATAATAAAATTGTTTCTGGAAATGCAGATATATTGAGCTGAATTACATAATAAGAAAATGTTTGTTTTTTTTAATATCAGTGGTTGGACACTCAATGATGAACAAAGAAAAAACTTCAACAATTACCTGTCATTTGTACCTATATCGTTTTCCAGCAAGTTTAATTTATACACAGATATACGCGGTAAGACACCATTTACAAAATAATTTGTTACGTGTTACTAAACATACTACTAGAAGAAAAATGCCCACAAGTGTAATAAAAGAATATAGAGAACAACTGGGAGAGATATATTATAAATCAAGTGTCTTCAATCACAAACACAACATTGAGAAATGTCTTGTTTAAAAAGGTAATAATACAAATGTATTCAACCCACTAAATCAAAGAAGAATTCAAACTTGACACTCACCAAACCAAAGAAACTGGATCAAATTCTAGACTGAAAGACGGAAGGTAATTGAAAACTGACCTCATAAAGCAAGTAGATAGATATTAATTCTGACTAAGGAATAACAAAGAAAAAAAAACACACACACAAAAAAAAAACAGAATTCTAGGATGTTAAACTATGTACACCAACTGGATGGTTTTACTCCTATTGGAAGAAGGAAAGAAAACTATGGTATTTACTTGCTATGCTACTGGAAGATTTATCTGTTCCATCTTTTTATTTCTTACCTAATATCCACAAACATCTTGAAGTCTAGCAATTTAGTATATCAGATACTGATGCTCTTATATTATGTAGAACATATTATACAGAGAATGAGCTCATCTTAGCTTCCATCAACAATTTAGAATTAAGACATCCAATACCATTGTATGACAGAACAAATCCAATCTAGGGACTGCATATATTTTATTAACTCATTATGTAATTTTGAATAATAAGAAGATGAACCTACTGTGCGAGCAAGGCCCATATGTTTCAGAAGTATAAACATTTCTACTTTAATTTCAATTTCACTGTTCAATTTAGTTTTCCCATGGGGTCTGGTCTTTTTGAAAGAAATCATAGATGACATCCTTTTAATTTGGGAATTGAAGACTGAACAACATCTAAGCAGCAACAAATAAGGAATTATACAAATATTTAAATCCACAATCACCACTACAGTGTTCCTGGATATCACCCTCAATAATAAATTGCCATCTATCATCATCCATCTATCAATCATCCATTCACCCATCCATCCATTCATACCCCAATCATTTCTCCATCCCTCTATCCATCTGCCTGCCCCCAGTCCATCCATCCTTCCACCCAAGCCTCCATACATTCATTCCTCCATCCCTCTATCCATTCATTCCTCCATCCATCCATCCATTAATCTCTACATGAGCAGATATAAATCTATAAGATACATATATAAAACTATAGAATCAAGCAAATGGAGAGATAATCAATGCAGTTCTATGACCTTAGGTGACCAGAGGGAACATTAAATATGTACATGTGCTGTAGATCTGAGACATGCTGTGGTACAATGCTCTGTAGACCATGATGAGGACGCAGTAACACTTGCATAAAAGGAACACTTTGCTTACTACCATTTCTCAGTTTATAATAATATGAAATGCCATGAAAGTGCTCTACAGCAGAATAAGGACATACTGTTCAGAAAATGAAGTCACATATATCACTGTGCCATCCATAACAAAGTATGATATTGGATAAATGAAATAAAGAAAGCAACATAGCAGCTATACAATGTATTTGAAAGTGGCCTATTCCCAGGTGTTTACACAAAGGACAAAATCCCAACACTTATTTATCACAAAATATCATAGAGATAGATAAACCAAATGTGCAATGGCTCCAAATAAATGTGGAACAGTACAAGGTGTATCAAAACAAAAAAAATAAAACAACTAACTATTATTGTAATATTTATATCGTTATATCTTTCATTACAACTGTGGTTGCCAAATCATCATATTTTTGCAGAATGTTCATCAGTTATGTACCTTCATGTGTTGTATGAAATCAATGCATTAATCATGGCAAACATTTTACAATTAAATTTAGAAAAGTAGCACATGACTTCCACATATTACTGGCAGCATGTTTTGACCTACAACCGGGAGATCCGGCATTAACGCAATTAAACAGTATTGCAAACAAAATAATGAACAATGAGACCATTCACCACCATGAATTCAGAACCTCATTATATTTCTTTTAGGGTTACGGCTAGATTAAGAGTTAGCATTGCGGTTAGGATCTATTTATTCTTAGGGCAGCACTGAGACACACATGTTCTAGTCTACACAATATTGCTGGGGAATCTATGTGTTTCTGTTGTCTTTAAAGGGACACTGTAGGCTATTTAACTGCTTTATCACATTGAAGTGGTTACACTGTCTGTAGTCCCCTGGCCTCATTCTTTCATTTGATGTTAAACCATTGTTACTATTTTAATACTAAACAAAGGTCCCCTGCAGCCCATCCTCTCTGTTTTGCTAGGGCAGCATTAGCCTAAGCAGCAATGGGTGGAGGGGATTGGCTGAGAGTGTCATGTGACACATATCACAAAAACTGTACAGCTATAAGGAAGTGTGTAATCTTGGCTGTAGCCATACCTCCAGTAGGGCCCTTGCTTTAGGTGGTCATAGAACCTCATTCACTGTTAAACTGCATGAAAATAGTTTAACACTGAATAGGGGGACAATGCCAGAGGACCCAAGGAATCATATTTAGTTCAATAAAATGAAATGATTATAGTGCATACAATGCACATTTAAGGCAGTCTAGCTCCTGTAATGACATGCTGGGTGATTAGGTGGGGAGTCAGAATCATGCTATCGCAGATCCTCTCCCAGCATATCAGAAATGCAAAATGATTGAATTAATGGTGGCAGCTACAGCTGCTGTGAATGAGAGAAACAACATCTAGTATTGGGAAGCCAAGACATGTATGTCCTGAGACTGGTGGCCGTGAAACTCCATAGTTACAATATTTAAAAACATGATCTTTCTTGAGATTAATGAGGCAGAACATCCAATGTATACCCTGCATATTCGTTACTACAACTTATTTAGCTTTATGCTGTCAGATATACTTCATTCTAAAACCAGAACCATCACTATGCTGACCCAAAAGGGTCTAAACTGTACAGTCCATTGGCTGTAGCCATACCTCCATGGCAAACATTTTACAATTAAATTTAGAAAAGTAGCACATGACTTCCACATATTACTGGCAGCATGTTTTGACCTACAACCGGTCCGGCATTAACGCAATTAAACAGTATTGCAAACAAAATAATGAACAATGAGACCATTCACCACCATGAATTCAGAACTGGGTTACAGATTAAGAGTTAGCAAGGATCTATTTATTCTTAGGGCAGCACTGAGACACACATGTTCTAGTCTACACAATATTGCTGGGGAATCTATGTGTTTCTGTTGGGGACACTGTAGGCTATTTAACTGCTTTATCACATTGAGTGGTTACACTGTCTGTAAGGATGTTAAACCATTGTTACTATTTTAATACTAAACAAAGGTCCCCTGCAGCCCATCCTCTCTGTTTTGCTAGGGCAGCATTAGCCTAAGCAGCAATGGGTGGAGGGGATTGGCTGAGAGTGTCATGTGACACATATCACAAAAACTGTACAGCTATAAGGAAGTGTGTAATCTTGGCTGTAGCCATACCTCCAGTAGGGCCCTTGCTTTAGGTGGTCATAGAACCTCATTCACTGTTAAACTGCATGAAAATAGTTTAACACTGAATAGGGGGACAATGCCAGAGGACCCAAGGAATCATATTTAGTTCAATAAAATGAAATGATTATAGTGCATACAATGCACATTTAAGGCAGTCTAGCTCCTGTAATGACATGCTGGGTGATTAGGTGGGGAGTCAGAATCATGCTATCGCAGATCCTCTCCCAGCATATCAGAAATGCAAAATGATTGAATTAATGGTGGCAGCTACAGCTGCTGTGAATGAGAGAAACAACATCTAGTATTGGGAAGCCAAGACATGTATGTCCTGAGACTGGTGGCCGTGAAACTCCATAGTTACAATATTTAAAAACATGATCTTTCTTGAGATTAATGAGGCAGAACATCCAATGTATACCCTGCATATTCGTTACTACAACTTATTTAGCTTTATGCTGTCAGATATACTTCATTCTAAAACCAGAACCATCACTATGCTGACCCAAAAGGGTCTAAACTGTACAGTCCATTGTTAGTTTCTCGTCACACAACCTATGTTTTGGTTTGAAAAGCTGTATTTAAAGCAGTTCTCAATGGCTTAGGGTGCCTGCAAATATGCAGAGATAGGTCTGAAACATGAAGTCTGTCTGTACTTGTATGCATGTTGAACGATACATTTTGGGAGAGTTATGGAGACATAAATTCTCGCAATTGCTATGCCTAAGTATGTGTTATCCCAAGGTCCTGTGTGTGGTTTATGGGAAAGTAATGCCCTCAAGGGTTTTTTAGAGACATAAAAATGATCAAGGAAACAAAAAAAATTCCTATTTTTAGCATAACCAAATCTTATGGTTTCTCGTATAAGGATATCCACACTCTCTGATATTCAAGATTTAAATAGGGTCCTACAATGAAATTCCCGTGGCACGGCGACTGTCACATGAAGTCAATCAAACGTAAGTCAACCAAAATAAGACACAAAAGAGAAAGGAAACACTTTTTTAAACATGCATATGTTAAAGGATTCTGCTTTAAAAAGTTGATACAACATGTAAAAATCTGATTCTAAGCTGGCTTTAACACTTATGAGGATTTTAGAAAAACCTGTGTTTGGTAAAGTAATGCAAGTTTAGCTATTTAATACGACCATATACAGCATACACTAGACAGCAGATATCGCTGGCAGAATGCACACTGTGTCCAGGTGCACATGAAGCACTTTCTCTGCTCCGTGTGAGAGCTCATTTTTTGGAGTTTTATACATGATTCAAAATACACAATATAGTTGCAACAGTATCTGACTATGTGTATTTCTTTTTATGTTTTTCACAAATTAACAGCCCACAGATGTTCCAATTATACAGCCCAGCTGTTCGGCAATTCAAGAACCGAGGTGACCCATGTATACAGAAGGACTTCTTTTCCATTCTATACAGAGCCATAATTTTGCCAGCTTCTGCCAATATTGTATAACTATTTTATTCCAGAAACACAATTTGGTTTTTATCTTTTATTTTTAATCTTTTCTATTGTTTTATTTCTAAATTTGGTCCATATATTTTTAGTGAGTGATTTATTTGTTATTATTTTCACTTGCTGTCTAATCTCCAATTTCTAAAATTAGGTGAATACTTTCTTCTTGTCCTTGTTTTTGTTCTATATGCTAAGAAGAGTATATTGTTCCCTTTTCACTACTAGATTCCAAGGTGGTTATAAGTATTATTCATATTTACATTATATGTATTCTTATTATAATTAGTAATATTTTTCAAAATGTATTTAGAATGCTTATAAAATATATGCATACATTTGTTACACAATTAGCCTTTTATTTGTTTGTCTATTGATAATGGTCTATGCTGACATCCTGTCTTCAAGGAAAATGATCAGTTCCCAATATTTTTAATATTATGTTTAATTTATTATCCCCTGAATTTATCAAAGATATGTTTGTGTGGTCTGAAAAATAATATTAAATGTACACAGAAATCTACACTGCTTTATTTACAGAATGCCTTAGCCCTGGCTCCCTGCCAATCGCTGATATAAGCGCTGCCCTTTTCGATCATTGAATATAATATGTAGAGGTAGAAAAATACTTCAATTTCTCCTCCTCTAATGCAATGTGTGCCCTGGCTGTGCTTGGATTGAAGTGCAAAATCTTTAATACACATTTAAAGAAACACAGAACACTGCATAGAAAAATGGTTAAAGAAACACTCCGGCACAATAAAAACATCATCAGAATAAAGTTATAATGCTGTAAGGGGGACCCTTCATGGGTTAAACTATTAACAAACAGCTTAACTCCAAAGTGATGTATTCAGCATGCCCCTGCAGTCTCACTGGTCTATTCTCTGCCATTTAGGAGTTAAATCATTTTGCTTATACAGTCAAAGTCACACCTCCCTGCATGTTGCCTATGCGGCCTTCCTAAACAGTTCCTGTAAAATAAGATCTAATGTTTAGACATCCTAGACAGTATGTTTAATTCAGAATTTCTTATTCCCTGCTCTGTTGATAGCCTTCATAGACCCTGCAGGAGCCTCCTGCGTGTGATTAAATTTCAATTTACAAAACAGGAGATAAAAACTTTTGTAGCAAGATAACATCTAATTGAAATTGAAACCATTTTTTTCATGCAGGTATTGTCAGCCACAGGAAGGGAGGTGTGGCTAGGGCTGCATGGACAGTAACAATAAAAATGATTTAACTCCTAAATGGCAGATGATTGAGCAGTGAGGCTGCAGAGGCATGCTCTATATACAGAAACGGCTTCATTAACCCCTTAAGGACCAAACTTCTGGAATAAAAGGGAATCATGACATGTCACACATGTCATGTGTCCTTAAGGGGTTAAAGGGATACTCCAATGCCTAAAGACAAACTAAATAAAAAGCACTATTTAACAGATATACCCCAAAATTATAACTTGCATGCATTTAATTATGCATTTTGTCAAGGTAAATCTAAAATCAACTTAGAAAAACTGCAGTTCTCTTGTCTGCTGCCTTTGCAAGCCTAACCTTGCCCAGACTTTCTGTGGATGTCCAATCACAGACTTCCCAATGCATCTCAATGAGAAGTCTTTGCAATGTAGTTGCTCTTGGCAATTGCTGCCTCTTGAGTTTAGCTCCACTAAGCTAAGCAAACCAGGAAGTAACATTACCTGTTTTCTGCTTGAAAGCCAAAGTGGTGTAACCAGGTTAATTTATAAAAATGTCAAATTCTATTGAAATCTCCACTTTTTGCAAAATGAAAAAAAAAGAGTACATACTATACACACAAAGATTTTCAGAAAGCTACAGTGCTCACTGCTTTATGGATCTGGAATGTTCCTTACATGTTAAGCTAACATTCTTTTGATGCCTATAGTGTCCCTTTAAAGGAACACTATAGGGTCAGGAACACAAACATGTATTCCTGACCCCATAGTGTTAAAATCACAGTTTAGGTAGCTTGCCCACTTAGAAGTGGTTAAAACTTACCTTATTTCCAGCGCCACACATGTCTGTCGGTGCTGGTCCCTCCCTGATTCGCCTCCTTGGTAACATCATCAGAATTTATGATTTGTACCCAATCTAATGCTTTCCCATAGGGAAATCAGCAAGGAGGCATGATGGGGCGGGCCAAATGTATTTTTGGCAAATTGGCACCTCCTCATAGAGATGCATTGAATCAATGCATCTCTATGAGGAAAATTCTGTGTCTTCATGCAGAGAATGGAGACGCTCAGGGCAGTGCTGCCTACTATGCAGTACTACCTCAGGAAGCACCTCCAGTGGCCATCTGAAGAGTGATCACAGGAGGTATCCCTAGGGGGCAATGTAAACACTGCCTTTTCTCTGAAAAGGCAAAGTTTGCATGAAAATACCTGAAGGAAATTATTATACTCACCAAAACAAATACATTAAGCTGTAGTTGTTCTGGTGTTCTGGTGACTATAGTGTCCCTTAAAACTTTTCAGAAAATAAACTCACACACTCATATATATTATAATTTATATCTCAGAGATTGTAAGCTCATTTGAGCAGGACCTTCTTAACCTCTTGTCTCTGCTACATTCTGTATGCAAATAATTTGTTCTCAAATGTCCCCATTTTATAATTGTAAATGTTTGCGCTATATAAATGATAATAATAATAATAATAATGATAATAATGATAATAAAAGCCAGAGTACCCTAAAGTGCATTTATTTAAAGGATGGATTTGCCATCATTCAAACAAGAGCATTTGTTGGTTTTTTTATTTTACTTAATTCCATGGCTCAACTATAAGTATTCTTATTAAATTACCCCAGCATGAGATATATTTCTTAGCATTAGTGAACAGCATTATTCTGGTAGCTATTTAATTTTTTTAAAATTATTAATATTTGTTGACACCCCCATGTTACATACTATATACCTTTTTAAATGAGGTACCTCATTATTCTCAGGATTAACACTATATTTATGGAATATAATTATGCTCAAATTATTATTATTATTATTATTATTATTAAATATGCTCATATGCTCAATGTTCATAATCACCCTAATTTAAAATGATATATTTTAAAATGTATTTTTGCGCAAGTGATAATATAAAGAAAAGATATTGCATAAACACTGAAAACTAATAATATAAATAAACATATTAACAAAAAAACTAAAACCTTCCAATACCATCATAGACATCATTGCATGACTAGCAAGCATTTACAGCACAAATAAGCTTGGGCTCTCTGGATGGAATAGTAAGGCATACAATGATAAACTGGCCATCATCTGGGTCATCCTGGAATTCCCTGAGGACACTGCCTCCACTTGTACCAGTATATTTTTGGAATGAGCTGTAGATTAGAACCAGGGGACTGGAGACCCTCATTGCTGGATATGAACCAAATGAGAGACGACCTGGGGAATTAATCAACTGTATAAACACATCCCAAAGCCCAGGCCATGGGGGGAAAGAGCATAAATCCTGGGGATCCTCATTTACTATTATTAATCAATCAGAAATATTCTCAAAGTTGGCTATTTTAGGTTATTTTAGACTAAATTCAGTTTTTAAGTCACTGAACACCGCAACTCACCATTTAGCGATTAAGCCTCAGTTTTTATCTTGGTTGAAATAATCTAATGTCTAGACTCAATTAGGAATCCACAAAATATATTTATTGAAAATGAATACTATATATACTGTATGTGCACATTTATTGAAAATGAATACTATATATACTGTATGTGCACATTTATTGAAAATGAATACTATATATACTGTTTGTGCACATATTAAGAATGTCTTGATCATTACATTAGTCGTTTGTCTTTGGTGTATATGCTTGTGCAGTGAGGTGCGGTTACACTCTATCAGTGGATACAGAATTGTTCTTAGTGCACATGTGCAATCCAAGGAGATACCAGAAATGTTGGAAATATTGCATCTTCTACTAACAAAGATAACTATATAAACTGCCCCCTGGTTCATTTTTGTAGTGCCCCAAGAACACACATATTGTTTGTGCTGTGTATCTGTATGCTATTGAGTTATATTTAGTGTTCCAGTGTTATACACTTAGATATAAATATATCCAAGCATTGTGTTGGAGCTTACATATGTTCTTTTGAATTAATTTCACACTGAACATAGGAATAAAGAGGCAAACCGCAATATAGAAAAAATTCAAAGTATTTATTTTTCTAAGAGCTCTATAGAAACTATGATTTTAGAAGGAGGGCTTTTTTTGCTTTGCTTTATATTCTCTGAAATGAATACATTTTTAAGAAGAGGAGAAAGAGAGAGAGAGAGAGAGAGAGAGAGAGAGAGAGAGAGAGAGAGAGAGAGAGAGAGAGAGAAGGGAGCCCAGTGGATAAAAGGAACACAGCTAAAAGGCATGCAAGAACAATTGGTAGCTTAGCTTATATAACTAGTACCAACCTGTGCCACCCTGACAATAACTGCTCTCCCTTTACAAATGGAGCCTTGCAATAGGGCTAATTGCAGCAGACTTACACTGCTTGCCTGCAATGTGGGAGGCATACGGAAAAGCTGCTTAGCAGCATCCTGATAGATGTGCACTGACATTTGCAGTCTGTTGCCATGGTCTCTCTGGGACTTTTGTTTTGAAGTGGGATTTTTTTTCTCTCTCTCTTTTTTTTATGCTTCTATGAGATGACGTCATAGATGTCCATGGATGTGACAGGCCACCTTTGGGTTGGAGGTTTAAAGAGACAGCCTACAGCTGCAATACTAGCCCTGGCTATTGTCTGGGATCCTGATATAAAGATGGGGGGACAGTTCTTTCAAGTAGCTCAGAACCTGACAGGCTCCCGTTACTTAGCTCTGCCTTGATGGGAAGAGAGAGAGACAGAGGAAAGCAATGAGCTGTGGCATGATCATTTACCAGATGCCGGTCTGCCGCAGACTCTTTCGCTCTGCACCTCCTCTTATCACACTGTATCAAGTCAAAGCCTCTTCTTCTTCTTAAAGAAACACAAAAGAACCAATAGAAGATGATGACTGCTGGAAGCAAGGCATCTCCAAAACTTTAAAAAAAAAAAAAAGAAGAAACCCAGTATTCTAAAAAGAGAACGGTAAGGTGACTGGGCATGCTCTGCTCTCCTGCAGTGTTAGATACCAAGCAAAATACTTTGATACTGCAATTCAAAGACTCTTACATTATTTTATGTATCTGTGTTTATCTACATTGTATGTACTATATACATTATTTTACTTACATAAACACATACGTAGTTTATACAATTAATGCTTATATAAATAACTAGATATACCTACATCTATATACAGATTGTATTCATGTCTCTTTGTTTACGTACAATGTATTTAATATATATATATATATACACACACACACACACACATATCATATTTTTTTAACATAAATACACACATGCAATTTATACTAGATGTAGTTATATAGATAGCTGGATAGATTGTTAGCTAGATATACAGAGTTGTACACATAATATATATGCACTAGATGTATACACACACTCACAAACACATTTATATCTCTATGATATTCCCCTCCCCTGTACTTTAGGATTTCACTATTTATACTTGTATATCGTGTAACCCACAGGCGTTGAACTTGTTTGACATGGTTCAGTAAGTG
The DNA here is from genome assembly GCA_933207985.1 of Pelobates cultripes. Lineage (NCBI taxonomy): Eukaryota > Metazoa > Chordata > Amphibia > Anura > Pelobatidae > Pelobates > Pelobates cultripes. Next base: position 88,947,678 of record OW240914.1, on the reverse strand, counting down.
ATAATTGAAGACACCAATAAATATCAAACATTTATTTTTATTTCATTTTAGAGCTGATGTAAGACATTGCATCAAATCATCTAGAGATGCACGATTAGTAATTTGAATACATACACAAATAGTTTTGCATATTAGCTGTAGAAATATAAGACTGGATTATAATGAGTGACAAGAACACTGTGTATGTGTTGTCATATGTGTCTATGTTGTGTGTGTGGGCATCCATGTTATCCATTTGTTAAATATGTGTCTTGTTATATTTATTCTGTGGTACAGCTTTATATATTCCTAGAGTCAGTTTCCTCATTTAAAGGAACCCTAACTGCATAATGTGGAAACCGAGGAGGTTCCCATCAGTTATTTTTCTAATTTAAACGGAAATGTTTCTAAATGTGTATTAATAGATAATAAGCAGATCAGAGAAAGCTTGGATTGCAGCCTATTGATAATCTGATTTTGGAAATCCTGATTTCATTATTGGTTTTTAATGTAATATTTCTGGACTGTGTGGTTTTCTGGACCTCCTCCAGTACAAAGGAAAAATAATTTCTGGTAAATAATTATATTATATATTAATCACATTTTGTTTTGAAAAATGGCCATGATACATGAAAGGCTGTAATACAAAGTTCTCTGTTCTGCTTATGCAGTAAGTCATGTAGCAAGTACTTTGATTGGTAGCAATTTTGTGTTATTCAGGCAATTAGGACATTTCCAAACTCTGGCGAACAATGTTTAACTTGCAACAAGTTGCAACAATCCCCTTCCTTTTTAAATGCCACATGTGGATGAGCAAAAAAGTGAGTCTCGCTGGAATATACATGACTGCTAGCATAAATACAGTATTTATAATTTAATATTTTTTTTCTTTCATTTAAAAATAGTGACTCTCAATCCATGTATCACTATATTTGCATTCTATCTATCTATCTATCTATCTATCTATCTATCTATCTATCTATCTATCTGTGTCTGTATCTATCTATTAATCTATCTATCTATCTATCTATCTGTCTATCTATCTATCTATCTATCTATCTATCTATCTATCTATCTGTGTCTGTATCTATCTATCTATCTATCTATCTATCTATCTATCTATCTATCTATCTATCTGTGTCTGTATCTATCTATCTATCTATCTATCTATCTATCTATCTATCATCTGTCTGTCTGTCTATCTCTGTCTCCATCCATCCACCCATCCACCCATCTCTCCCATTTTTTTTCTCAAAGTCAGAGCTATGTGAATTGACAGCTGATGAACTTTTCATTTTCTAGTCATCTCTACAGCAATGTATGGTGGTTAATAATTGAACAGGTAGATTGCTTTGGCTTTGTATTTTGCGGTCTGAATGGTAACCAGAGATTTTCATTAAGCCACTTTCAGCAGCACCTTGATGAATAGAGGCTAATACAATGCTAATCTGCTGCTGTACCCCCCGCTGCCCACGTAGCCCTGCCGGAGCACTCAGTATTCTATAACCCCTTCCGTGCCGTGCTCTCTGCACATACTAAGCAGCAGTCACAATGTGACTGGATACAGCTTTGTCAATGAAATTATTTATCAGAAAAAAAGGTTGTTCAATGAATAAATTGCTAACTCTCCCCTCTGGTCCCACGTTCTCTCTAGTTTAATGATTCTTACAATTAGTGAATTCAGCACCACTGTTTGGACAGCTCCCTCAAACTGAGCTTTCTTCCAAAACCCAATAGTGAGAGCAAATTGTACCATGTGACCTGCTCTATAGTAACCCTCTAGCCAGCTAGTAGCTGCATTTAATGTCTCCCATGTACCATCTCATTTACCAATGAAGACTTATAACAGTAACAATGTAGCTCGTAGGTATACATAGTCCCATTGGCATTGTGGTATTAATTATGGGTGATAATTGTTGGCTCTCGGTATAGAAAGCTTTCATGAATTTTCTTAAAGTGTTTATTTAGGATAATTCCCAAGCTTAGGAAAACCCCTTAAAATCTATTAAAAATTCAGTGACTTTGAATTACTCATTCATTCATTTGACACTGCTGTGCAGATTACCAAACTATGTTAATAGCAATATCTGTTTCAGGTTTTTATTTTACTATGATTTCATACTGTCTTTAAACAATTAACATACAGTATATAGCGTTACAGAGTTAATTTTCTTACATGTGGTATGATAGTGTGACACCTATTAATTTAAAAAAAAAAATGGAAAAATATAAGGAAATATAAGGAATGTTTTCTGAAAATTTAAATGTTTAATTTATTTTTATAACATATTATATTTGGATTTTATGGTGACAGAAAACCATTAAACTTATTTAACATGCTCTATATTTTGATGACGTGTCTCACCCACAGTTAAATCCCTTCCAAATAAGAGGTGAAATTAGTGAGTAAAAAAAAATATATATATATATAATTTCTAAAGCTCCCCACTTTATTATGTCAGGATATTATGCGAGAAAATATGATTATTCTAGTTCACACTTTACAAGTCACAGTTAAGAAAAATGGTATCCCTACCATTTTAACAATGCAATGGCACTTCCAACCAGTGTGTAAAATGTATACTAATTGACCAAGATAATTGATCATCACTTCATAAATATGTATTTATATTTCCATTCAATCTATTGCATTTCTAAAGATAGACCAGATAAGCTGTGAATTCTGTATTCATAAATGGAGCCACCAACATTTACATAGTATATTTCCGTTTTTCTAAAAAGGCAACCCATTCATTCTCTTACTAATGCGATACACAAACCTTGAAAATATATTTGGTATAAGTATTAAAATATTTTTTGTCTCATCACTAAACATAAAAACGTGTGTATGCTGATTCATAAAGAATAGAATGTACTGTCATTTTTCATATTCAGATTTGTCTCGGATTTCTATTTTTCATCCTCGTGATCTAACTAAGTGTTTAGAGGGTGGAGTTGGGCATGTGATATTTATTTTTTTCTTCATTATTCTAATGAGAAATGTTATCACCAGGTGCATTTCATTATCAGTAATTAATTCACAGTCAACATTGCCTTGTGAAGTCACTTTTTTGCCTCTGATTTTTTTGTAAATACTTGAAGTGGTCCAATTCTTCATATTAGATTTGATCTAATACGATCCTGTTTTTTTTCCCACTGTTTATAAATTACACTGTAATTTTCAGAATTGTGTAAACTTTTATAAAAATATATTGGTGTTGTTCATTTTTAGTGAATTATTAATTTCTTCCTAAATGCATTCAAGTTCAACATAATGTGATATACTTCAACGAATGACAAGACTACCAAAACTGTCTTATTTTTCATATTTTGTAAACTACATGGTCTGAGTTTTTACAGTATGTGGGGTGGGGTCTGTGAACTAACTGTGTTTTTCCATGGGCTTAATGTCTAGGATTTTGGTTGCATGTAAAATATGTCTTAGCATGATTATTTTTGCAATTTCCAAATTTTGCAAGACTTTACTTTTTGCCTATGTGACCCTAAATTAACTCACTCAGACCATGCTGTTTTAATAGATTTTTTGCTCTGTTCTAATTGATTTAGCCCCCTGCAGAATACTTTGACCTTCTTCTCAATGCAAACTGTTAAATAAGAATCACAGAAGGCCTGGGATCATATAGAGATAGCATATTGGGATCATATAGAGATAGCACATTGGCTGTCTCTGACGTCAAAGGCAGTTGTCCCCCGATCAAGGTGCGAACATCCCTGCACTACCTGATTAATTCAAGTCCTTGTGCCCTCTTACCATGACCAAATATACAACTGATCACCATAAACCAGAGAAAGATGTAACAATTAATAGTCAGATAGGACTGTGTGAAAGATACTGGTACAGTATTCTATATTTCTACTTTGTATCATTTGTTCTTGGTCTTTGTATCTAAGTATCTTATTAAATGCAAGATATGATAATTGAAATTTAATAAAATTAGACATTACAAGAATGGTTAATAGTATAAGGCCAAGATATGATCATTTCTAAACATATTTTTTAAGACTTATGTACCGAAACATTTATTACGTCCAAGTTTTATTGAAATTCTCAGGACATAGTTCATTGTGACTCAGTGGATCAATGTATTCTTTTTACCTCTGCAGATTTTTCTAGGCTGAGAGCAGACGTTGGCCATTGAAAAAAAAAAAAAACCAGCTAGCAAGATTGTGATGAGAGAATAAGTTTGGGAAAAGAAATGAAAAACCTGTTTTTTTGGAGAACACATGTTCAAGGTCTGTGATTTTTAAACAGCAATAGAATATGTTAAGCGAAATGATATGCTATTTAAGATACTTAAGATATAAGATACAAGATATTTGCCAGGAACACAAAATGATCGGTCATCAAAAAATAATCAACTTATCAATCACCAGATCAATTGATCTGTATTTTTTATTTATATATTAACCTTTTGTATATCTTTATAAATGTAAAATTATGTATTTTTGTTTTGCCCCGTATAAATATTTACCTGCCTTCCTTAATGCAACAACAACGTATTATACAACATAAGTACACATAATAATAATACATTTAATATTTACACATTTTACTATTTTTTCCTTTATTTTCCTTTATTTATTTTTCATACAAAATCTGGAATGCCTAATTGATGCTAAAACATAGCTATATTTTTGTATCAGATTAATTTAATATTTGAGTGCAAGTATATTTTTTGATTTTGATTAATACATTTTTATAAGGGCAATTAATCCACCAGTTCACCATTTCTACAGGACTAACATTTAAATGAGTAGTACATCTTTGCGCTCTAGCACAACATGTGCACTTTCTAGTCATGTATAGGGGGCACTTTAGCAATTACTTCTTAAATCAAGCTATTGTTCCTGTAACATTTTGTAATTGTGTCATTTATAGTTACATTTACCCCTTTAGGAGTATTGTAAAGCACTGTGGAATACAATATATATGAATGCCAATAATAATAATAATACAATAATAAGAATAATAGGTGACTAGTGATAAATGCTTTTGAAATATATATTTATTTTCGTGATGGCTTCCTCTTTCATAGTCTGGTATAACTCTAATTATATTCCATTCAGTTAAGACTAGGACAGAAAGAACATAGGGATATTGATACAAGATTTGGAGAACATGTGCATATATAATCCATCTTCACAAACATCAATAACACCAACTGGTCTACTCTTGCAGCCTTGCCAACACAGTGGCGAAGAGTTAGCATGATGTCTCTGAATCCAGACAGTGCAAGGTTAACAATATAGTATTGTGTGCCCAACACATGATTATTTCAAATGTCTCACAGCATTTCTTGGGGGGGCGGGGGGGTTGGAGGGTTGGAGGATTGGGGGTGGAGAGTGACTACATGACTATGGAAGAAGAATGTAATGATATAGCGAAATGTTGGTGTACATCTGAAGGATACATTTTTGGAAGAGACCTCACTGTTAAAAATTACAATGAACAAATTATTTTTGGACGCTTTAGTATATAGTGTTGCAGATTGAACGACTATAGTCAATGAGCATCTTTAATATATATTTTGGCCATCCAACTCCATGTCATTTTGTTGTTACATATAGTTTGTTCATGGGTATGAATATTATATAGCATTTGAGTGCCATCTTGGAACAATGACCTAATATAATTTATTGCCTTAATCACATTATAGAACACTGTGAAAAATACTAAATGTGGAACTGTGCCTTATCTATTTGTCACATGAGTTAAAAAAAAATAATCATAATTACCATTGTTTGCGTGCATAAAGCCTGGAGTTCTAAACTAATTAAAATAATAGACTATTGTTCAAAAAAATGTTCAAAAAAATCTTGCATATTTAACTACATGCTTTTTGGCAGACTGTCAGAATAAAATATTATTCATAGTTTACTCATTGCTTAATTAAACCTTTGAGTACTCCTCATGATCAAGAATTGTAAGACTGTTGATTAAAACTGTATCTAAATTCTCTAACTGATTAATTTATTTATAGAAAAAGCAAGAAAAGTAAACAGAATTAATAAAAAAAAGTACCAAGATGTATTGGCAAAGGTGAAATAGATGACAAGTGTTTCGTACACATACATGTTTCTATTTTATGTTAGTGCTACATGTATATTCTACTTGATGTCTTCATGGCGTATGTGCTATGAAATGTTGAGCGTCCGCTAATTACAAATTTGTATGCTATTTCTTTCCATTATACAATTATGGATTATAACCTGTTATCCTAATGTCCTTGTCAATATATAAGCCCAACATTATATTTTGATCCATGAGATAGTTTTTAAGAAAAAAACTAAATGCTAAATTATAAAGAAACCCTTTCATTAAACCCCACCAATGTAATGTAGTAAAATTATGTACTTAATACAAGTAGGGTCATTGAGATACATTTTCATTATGTCATGGAAAAAATATATATATTTATTATTACCTAGGTTATAGGATTAATGACATCTTATATCAAGCTACAATATCTCCCAGCCCGCCTCCCCACTCCCCCCCCCCCCAAAAAAAGAGTTGGTTAAATACTGACTGGCCAGCATAATTTTCCTATTGATGACTGCAATGATGACAGAAATTATGTACAACTGTGTATTACAGAAATATGTATATATTCAATTTATAGAAAAAAAGTGTGCAGGTTGCAGCAATACTATTTCATAAGTAATAACAATGACAGAAAAATCAGCTTAATTAATACCATGCTTTATATTTTACTATTTTGTTCCTGGTCCGTTCCAGAGTAGGTAATATCAATCACGTGTCACAAATATCCATTAGATGCTGCATAGTTCAAAATGCTGAGCTGACCACCTGGTTAGAATATTCCAACAGAAAGTAAGAATAGCAAAGAAGGTAGTAATGATATTAAACCATAAAACTAAAAGTGTGAATTCACAGAGGTGCGAATTTGCCATGGGACAAAAATGGCACTTGCTAATTTAATATTCTACAGTGTGACTTTGTGCCATATTGTGAAATATTGCCATATTTTAGACTATAGTTTCTGTATGTATGAATGTTTGCGTGGTGTGTAACACATTCATTGAACATTGAATTGTGATGAATTGGAAACTGAATTGGTAAAGTAAATACCAATATAACAAAACCAGATTCTGTTTTTACATTGTTTTTTTTTTACCACATTGTGGCCTACATGTCATAAATTCACCACAAGGTACTCCATATGGGTTTATTAACTAGATACCATATTGTAGTGAATTGAAAATCAAATTGCAAAGTTTAGGATAAAGCAGCTGTTTTGAAGAAAAAGGAATCCAACTGAGCTTCATTCATAGCATGTTATTTTAACTTAAGATTTGCAATTCAATTTTAAATCCATTACAATTAATTGTTTGGGGAATAAACACTTAAGTAAATAAACCTAAGGGGCTCATTTTTAAAAGAATGAATTGGACATGAATCTAGGTGAATTAAAATGCATATTGCAAAAATAGATGGCCTAAATCATTGATCTAAATAGTTTTAACAATTCCATATTTAATAAATAAATACCATTCTTATAGTATTATAATAAAAAAATGTTATTTTTTTAAATTAAATATCATTATTATGGATATTAAACAACAATAAATTAATCGTTGTTTAAATACAGACAGACAGCAGCAGAAAAATAAGAGGGATGGAACAGCGCTATCCAAACTGATCACAACGGGGAGGCTGCACACCTGAAAGGAAGGGTAACCCTCAAAACTCTTCAAAGGACTGGAAAAACAGGAAACAACAATTACAGGGTGCGCCAAGAACAAAGTGAATAAATAAAATGGATAATCGGGGGAAAAAAAAATACCAGGTATTTTTTCCCCCCCCTGATTATCCATTTTATTTATTTACTTTGTTCTTGGCGCACCCTGTAATTGTTGTTTCCTGTTTTTCCAGACAGCAGCAGAAGTTGCATGAAATATATTTATATTATTTTTTTTTAGAGTGACAAGCCGATTTGATATTTAAAAACATGTTTTGACTTTTGGCTGCAAATATATTTTATGTACAAACCATTTCTGAAATGAAACCATCATCTTTAACAATACTTGAACTTAAAGCTACTTGACAGAGATAGTTAAAATCTTAACATCTTGCGTTTAAAATAAATGTAATACTAAAAAGAAACATAAACATGTTCTTTTTTTTTTTTTTGGTCTTCTTTTTTAATATTCAATGTCAAAAATTGACGTAAATGTTTTGTCCTAATGCATCCATCATGTTTTCTTCGACCCAAAAATCTGGTTACACGTTATAAAGTAAATTTGTTATATATCCATTGTGGTCCTATTGATAACATTGAGGAGTGCGCGTGGATGGAATTGTTGTGTAATGCTTTGAAGTGCTCCATTTAAAAAGATGCAACATTTTTGTTATTGTGTCTTGATTGTGTTGCATGTGGAGTGGGTTCTGTGCACCTGTCAAGCTAAACCTGCAGTTGTATTATATGTTTCTCCTTCCTTTGTCACTTCTATAGTACAGCGGATAGTTTGTTTACTACCTCACAGATGTTGCACCTGCAGTTTATCAGTGGGTAACTACATATTAACAAAATGCCTATTGCTAGTAAGCCAGACATAAAACTAAAAGAAGTCAGCAGTAATCGGTAGGACAATTGTGCTCCGCAAACAATTTTAGATCATTTAAACTTAAGTAATAACTTGGAGGAGACGATATAAATCTGTGCCAAAAACTACAGACTGATAGAAAATAGGTCCATTTTATAATATGTTTAGATGTTCCATTTAATAAAAAAAAGAAAAAAAAAGACTGATTTGATTTCTCCTGCATGAAAACTTTATATAAATAGGGCAAGCTGAGAGGGGGACTTGGCAAAATAAAAATCACTTTGTTTAAATCCTATTCAACCATAAATGTTTATTGGGGAGAATAAATTCCGTAGAAAAAAAAGTGATAGAATCAAAATATACTTTACATTTTACTGCCCTAAAGGCAACATTAAAACAGCGTATATTTGGGAATTGTGTAAGCCAAACACATAACTTGTTAAGTTTTTCTGTTTAGTGTGAAAATAGGACTTAATCAATTATATTCCACATATGGAGATGTTAATAATAAAATCAGGGACCTTCACTTGCCAGCAATCATTTCTTTATATGATGAATGGCCAAGTCTAATTTGGCAGCAGAGGAGTTAATGCTGTGCCTCTCCCATAATACCAGAATAGCAGATGGTCCACTGATTTTATCATTGCTACCTCTCTATGCATGCAATGTGTTATACCAGCCACTCTGCAATGATAAGGTGTGTGTTTAAAGCCAGCAATTAAGCTTATGGATTTATATTAGGTAATTTAAAGGCATTAGCTGAAATGCTAGAAAGGCACGGATTATAGTTCATTTTCTAGGTTAATTTATATTAAGGTTTTTTTTTTTAATCTTTGGATCATTGGAGAAGCTGTAGTTTACTTGAATATTTTGTGTATATATATATATACATATATATATATTTTTTTTGGTCGTAACATTTTGTCAAGTGACTGTGACTCATTTTATTATAGCTGATGTCACATCGCCATTGTCTGTCATTTTAATTCAGCATTAAGTAATATAATAAGGATTCTGAGATTAATAAGAATCCACATATAAGTATTACAAACAATTGCTTTATGCTGTGATTCCCCCACTGGGTTTATTGTCATTAACAAAAACCCTACTGATTTCAGCTTGCATAAGGTTTTTGGTGAACTTTGTCAAGTATTGATTCTTCATCACGTGAAAGCGAACAGTTGTGATTTGCTGTGTAAATAAAGCTCAGAAGGGCTTATAGCACAGCGTTAGTGAAAAAGAAGAAAATATAGCATTGCTTTCAGAAAATATCATTCTCAGAATTCTCATTTAGATTCGCTTTAAATCATGTAGAAAATGTTAAGAAGAAGGATGAGTTTTATCAATATATAGCTGTCTCGCATTTCTTTTGTGTGACAATATCATTCTTATTTATATGGCACCAACTTATTCCAAAGCGCTTTCCAATAGTATATGTGGGGAAATTTAGCAATAAATGGGACAATTACAAAATATCTCAGGAACTATAGGTTGATGAGGAACCTGTTCAAACATACTTACAATCTAGAGGAGGTGGGTTATTAAAACCACAATAGGAAGGACATCAATGGGCATAGCAACCAAAAAAACAAGGTGGGAAAGTAGCAGAACTGGAAGGTGAAAGGGGAGTGTGATCCTTTAAGAGAGAGCAAGAGAGAGGTTTAGGAAATAGAAGTTACTCAGGAAAGGCATAAGCTCTTCTGAAGGAATGGGTTTTGAGGGACTTTTTAAATAATTGAAGGCTAAGGGAGAGCCTGATGGCGGTAGGCAGGCTGTTCCAAAGGAAGGAAGCCACCCTCGACAAGTCCTGCAAGTGCGAGTTAGCGGCAAGGGAGCATGTAGTGGACAGGAAAAGGTCACTGGCAGACTGGGAAGGGGTGTACCTATGAATTAATGAAGAAATGTAGCTGGGGATAGAGCTGTTTAGAGCTTTATAGGTAAGGGTTAGTATTTTGAATTGACTTCTATAGGGTACTGGAAGCCAGTGCAAGCACTGACAGCAGAGGGCCGAGATGTGAGAGAAGCGATAGGAGAGAAAAATCAGCCTGGCAGCAGCATTCATTATGTACTATAGCAAGGCAGGACAGTTTCTGGGGTGACCAATTAGGAGAAAATGACAGTAATCAACCTGAGAGATTACTAGAGCATGAACAAGCTCCTTAGCAGCCTCTTATGAATGAAAGAGGCAGACACAGGCAATTTTTATAGGTGGGAATTGCAGGATTTGGCAACAGACTGGATGTGAGGTGCAAAGGTGAGGCAAGAATCAAAGATAACACCAAGGCAGCAAACTTGCAACAAGGATGGGCTGATGCAGGTTCCATCAACTTGCAGGAAGAGTGACAGAGGAGGAGCAGGATTATCAGGAGAAAAAATAAGAAGCTCAATTTAGAGAGATTGAATTTCAGAAAGCGGGAGGACATCCAATCAGGGATGGAAGAAAGACAACTGGTGATGTGTTGAGAGAAAAAACAAAAGGTATTCAACTCAAACTACATGGCATGGTTGTCATAAAGATCGCATTCTTAACTATTTCACTGCTCAACTGTAAACAAAAAATTATAATTTAAAGGCAACATTAGTATTAGAATTTCATTAGCTGACAGTCGCAAATATTTTTCTGAAACAGACTAAATTGCATCTGCGTTTTGCAGTAATTACAAATAATAGATAATAAACAATTAATAAACAAACTATTTTAGCCATTATTATAAATAAAGTCGTGTTGATGTAAAAAAAAAGTTAATTCATAATATAGTTTCATAGAATATAGTACTTATACAATTTAATTACCGAGAGCAGAGGACAAAAAATGAAAATTATATAATTATTAAAACCCAAGGCCACATGTTTTCTTTTGGTTACTGTTAATACATTGTCTATAAAATTCTTGAATGCCTATGTATTTTGCAAATTTAATATAATTAATTTGCATACATATCATTATATTCAATTGTCATATTCTGTCATGTTAAATTTCCGTTGTATGTTTTTTAGCAGAAAGTTGTGCCACACATTGAAAGCGCAACTCACTCTTTGCACATACACAAATTTGCTGCTAATTTTAATTAGCAAGTTGCCTTACTGTAATAGAAGTCTTGGCCACTGTACTTGTTTTCTATATATTCACCGAATAGCTAAATAACCAGAGTGCTTGCTTTTGTTCCTACACATTGATGTGTGTTAAAATAAGGCGAAGAAATGGAAATGACAGCCAGACTGTGAGAGATGATTATTCCTGATTATAGCAGATGTTATAATCAAGTGTCAAGTGTTCATTCATGTTATAATCACAGAATAAAAAAATAAAAACAAGAAATGAGCATGAGTGATATATGATCAATCCATCCATTCACCTACCCATCCATTTATCCATGCATCCATTTACCCACTCACCCATCCATACTTTCACCTATACACCCATCCATACATGCATCCATCGATCATCGATCCCTTCACTTATTCACCAATCCATCCATCCATCCATCCAACCATCCATCTCATTGTCTAGCAATACATTCTTGTTGGACTAATTTCAAGAAAACAGGTTTTTGGTGGTTTTACCAAATATAAAGAAGTTCGCTGTAGAACTGGTTTATGTTAGATGTGACAGAAATATATTTATACATGTGCAAGTTCATGTACATTGTGTAAAAACAAACAAACAAACAAACAAACAAAAACCGAGAGTGTTCTGGCTCATTCTGTGGCAAAAATCAAGCCTTAGTTACAACATGGGTTCCTACAAGAAAAGTAAAGATATTACACAGATTTGGGCAATACATTTTCTTTTTAAATGTGGGAAGTCCTGTATCACTCATAAATTATTTAAAGCAATATGCAAATAGAATCTGAGACTACATTAATGAACTCATTGTTCTATCAATGTCTGCATTTTCTATTTTGTGCCTTGGTGTAATAACAGGGATAAGACATGCATCAGAAAAATAGGCCTTTGCTGAAAGGAAATAAATGATTTTTGGTGGTAACTCAGAAATAATTTTTTTCATCACTACACCAACAGTAAAGAGTTTGAAAACTATTTTAAGAAACTAAAAATATGGAACTATTTTCTATAAGATCATTGTTAATGTTGTTAATCCATTGTAATGGAGACCAAGTTTTGAGTGTAATTATCTTCTATGGCTATAGGTGTAATGTATTTCCTGAATCTATTTAAATATGAATATACCGAACGCATACAGTTGTACTGGCTTTTTTGTGTGTGTTTGAATCTTACTAGAATATGAAATTATCTTTTAACATTTTATTATCTTGCAGAAATGATTACATCACAAAATATATTTTACCCTTTATTGTCCTTCCAAATAAGTACACTTATTATTTACAAAGCCTAGGACTGTATTGGAAAGCTGAACTTGATGGACGCAAGTCTCTTTTCAGCTATGTAACTATGTAACTATGTAGCATATTATAAAAGAGATGAGTTGTATGGACAATTTTATAAGCTGTGGACATCATGCCCAGTATGATTCGGTGTCACTTTGTAGGGCATAAAATGTCTGGTATACGTCACACTGAACAAATTGCACAATCATTTGCCTCTCCCAAAATTAAACAGTATTTTCCCCCAAGCCCTAGATTACACCTTTACGCTTGGAATTCCTTGTACATCATTTTTAGAAACGGTGGAAAGATGACTCCATGTACTCAATCCCTGAACAAATTAGATGCCATGTCCAAAATCAGCAGCACCTCCGATCATGAATAAAAGGGGATCATGAAAACTACAGATATATTGATGACCGACACATCTTTTTATTTTTCTAACATACACTTTTCATTAGTCCTTACAATGCCAATAGATTTCATTTTTTTTTATCTGCATCAAAAACCGGGGGTGGGGGACACCATTTCACCAGCCAATATGGACCAGTCTCCACTGGTTGGCTGTAGACTCAGCCTCCTCCTGTTTACAGATGTTATTGTAGAGATAAAGGAATTGATCACTTGGAAAACAATTTAGAGCTATACATTGCACAAATTATATAGCCAGGTAAACATATAGCTTGAATATATCTAGCTGATTTTTAGCTAGTCTTCTGTTTGTTTTGTGGATGACAATTTTAATGAAATAAAAAAGACAGCACAGAAAAGAAAAGAAAATGTACAGGACGATAATATGAATAGAAATTAGTGATCAATTACTTTCCCCCCAAACGATAATAGCTCCCATGTCACTATATGGAGCACCGCTGTTGCAATGTGTTTTTCAAATCCAGTCTGTCCTGCAAACAATAACAATTAGTAACCACTATCTTTCTGTGTATTTACAGCCAAATGGCAGGAGTCCAGTATCATTTCCTTCCTCTCCTTTGCTCCAGATGTGACAAATGCTTTGTTGTCTGTTTTTGCTTTTGTCTTATTTTTTTTTTTTCACTGCGCCTTTCAACCATAAATTCAAACTCGGTATCAGAACTATTTTGTTTTTGGAATACGAGGATGTCCTCCTCTGCTCCACATGCTGTTCTATGGTGTTAGCAACGGGGAACAATATTTCAATCTGGCCAAGAACAAATAAGCTTTTGTAATGTACCTGTCATGTGGGTGCCAGTGCCTGCTTTACTGATTTGCTCTGTTAGACGTCTCAATCTCAAAACAGAAAAGCTGGAGCAGGATAGACTGCACTTGCTTCTTTAGTGGACAAATGACATGTTATGCACAAGCTCAATTTATTAAAATCTAACTTACACAAGGAAGCCGTGACACGCTGTTACCTGGACGAGAATATATCTCTCTTGTGTCTTTTCTAATTATTATCTGCTGCATGCAAACAACCTCTTTCACGTTTTACAATCAATTATCTTACTAAAACCAGTGTCTGTTATGGTGCGATGATCAGAGTCACTTCGAAAAATGCATGTCACTGGTAAATGTATCTGCAGTGCGCGATAAGCTTTGAAAATCATTTTTAGTGGACATTTAAAAACTGTGATTTAAGCTTCTATGTAATTACACCTGAAATGTGAATAAAGGCTGTATTGATCAAAATAATTTTACAAGCACATTAATGAATGCTGCAGAGTGCTATTAGAACTGTAGCTAGCTTTCATATTCTTTGTAATGTCACCATATAAAGGATATATCACAGTTTATATATTATTCACTAATCAGCAAAGCGTATCTTTGAAAATATATATAGTGCAGGTTGAATTTTTGAGTATTTTCAGGCATTTTTACCCAACAGTTTAAAGCTAAAAAAAATGCCACCTACTAATACATTTATATTATCAGGTCATAAATGCATGTAAAATGGTAAACATGGAATTGTTAGAAATGCAAAAAAGCACCTCCATACTGTGGGCAATAAGAAGCTTGATGCATTTTGGGCTGCATGCCCCTAAAGTATAAGCTCTCTGTATTTTAAGGTAATACCACCCAAAAAACCCTCCCCGCCACACACACACTACAGTTATGTTTCAGAAGCCTGAATTAATTTCATAATTGTCATAGCTTTGTATCATATATGTTCCTCAGAATACATATACATAAATAAATATAAAAATATATGTGGTAGATTTGAAAAATAATTTTTTAATTTTTTTTTTAATGTTGCAGCCTTATGCTAACAATTGTTTAAATTTTTCACATCATTGCCCCATATTGATAAACCAAAAACCTGATTGTTGACATCATTGCAAATATAATAAAAAGAAAAATATATGAAATATTAGACATTAACTCAGTACTTAGTTGAAGCACCTTTTGCACAATAACAGCCTCAAGTCTTTCGGGTGTAATGCGACAAGCTTTGCATATTTGGGTAGTTTCTTTTATTCATCTCTGCAGATCTTCTTAAGCTCTGTCAGGTCAAGCGAGGACCATTGATTGACAGCCTTTTTTCAGATCTCTCCAGAGATTGAGTTGAAGGCCATGCTTCGGCAGGTAATTTAAGGACATTCACAGAGTTGTCCCTAAGGTAATCTTGCCATCGCTGTGTCCTTATGATCATTGTCCCATTGGAAGGCAAACCTTCAGCCCAGTCTGAGGTCCTGAACACTCTGGACCAGATTTTTTATTAAGTATGTCCCAGTATTTTGCAGGGTTTCCTCATCCCTCATCATTCTCCTAATCCCTGCCACTAAAACACAACCCCAAAGCATGTGGCTATCACCACCATGCTTCTGAGTTGGGATGGTACTGAGCAATTAATGAGCAATGCCTGGTTTTCTCCAGACATGGCACATTTAATTGAGGTTAAAAGGTTACACAATCTTCATTTTATAATACCAAATAATCTTGTTTCTCACAGTCTGAGAGTTCTTTAGGTGCTTTTTTTTGCAAATTCCAATCAGCTTTTATGTGTATTGCAGCCAGGAGAGGTTTCTGTCCGACCAGTCTGCCATATAAGAACAGTGGAGTGTTGCAGAGATAGATGTCCTTCTGCACGTTTCTGCCATCTCCACACATGATCTCTTGAGCTTACCCAGAGTGACCACCAGGTTCTTGATCACCTCTCTTACCAAGACCCTTCTCCCCAATTGCTCAGTTAGGCCAGCGGGCCAGTTCTAGGAAAAGTCCTAGTAGTTCCAAACGACTTATTATGGAGGCCACAGTGCTCTTGGAAATCTTCATGGCTGAATTTTATTGTAGTCTTTCCCAGATATGTGCCTTGAGATGTAAGTGATGTAAATGCAACAGAGGAAATAAAGTGTGAGAAAAAAATAGAAGCTTAAGATATCTTTAAAACATGCTAACTTGCATTATATTTATGCTACCCTGGTAACCTGGGAATCGTCTTGATGTTGTTTGTAAAGTAATCAACCTTGAGAGACATTTTCTAAATGTCAGTTATTAAGTAGCTGCAGATCATTAATAATCAGGTTAATATAGCCCCAATGGCAGCACAGAACTGCAACACTAACAATAAAACATAAATTAATATCAGGGAACACTAGAAACCTTTATCACAGAGGCAGCCATGAAGCTTCTTCCCTATCATCACTCCATGTTTGTGGTGTGGAGGCTGACAAGGCATATGGTCATATGGTGTACTCCTGCTCCTATCTTACCATTGGTGAAATGGGGCAGATAAAAATGTCCCAAGCTATCTAAAATCATAAGCCTGTTGTGTTTTAGCACTTTACTACAAGTATAGTTCTAAAATCTCTGTTAGATTGTGCGTGATTGTAAACTCACTTGTTTCATAGGTGTAGTCTACAGATTAACTCTGTCAAAGTCAAACTATATGCTGTGTACCTCCCCTTAACAAAAAAATCCAAATAGACTCACGTCATTTTTTATTGCCATTAATCATTGGCAATAGTGATGTATGAGCCTTGGTCTTGGGTAAATACATTACATAACCAAAAGTATGTGGACATCTGCCAGCTGAACATGTCATTCCAAAACCATGTCACAGATCCAACTTTTGCTACTATAACATCTTTCACTCTTCTCTGAAGACTTTCTACTAGAAGTTGGAAGATTGTGTCCTACTGGGAGATGTGTCCATTCAGCCACAACAACATTAGTAACTTTTGTCACTTTTGAGGTTGGGAGATCAGCCAGATCTTCAGTAAGCATAAGAAATGTTTTCTCTCTTTTTTTGTCTCATTCTTTATTTTAATTTTCTGTCTTTGTTTTTGGCTTGACCCCTCCAGTGTACATGTATTTTAAAGCCATAGCAAAATAAAACATGAAGTAAAGGAACAAAAAGTATGCTTTATTTTTATTCGATTTTTCAGTTTGAATTAATCCTTATCCATACTGTACATGATGCAATTCATTTTCATATTTTACTACGGAGACCCCCTTTGTTCCTAATGATACTAGCGGGTAAGCGTTGTATTGAAGTGTCTTCTCTTATGCATTGTTGCACGCTGCATGCCCATGATTGATAGTGCAAACTATGACATTTAAGAGAAATGTCAATCACGTAGGTCCATAGGCTGTTGCTTGCAAGGAAAATAGAGAACACCGTGAGTATCTCCCCAATAGACACCTTGATTCACTCCACTGGTGGCTAGCTACTATAAAAGAATCAAGCAAATCTTAAATATAAAACTACTACTACTACTACTAATAAGAACAATTATAATACAAATAATAATAATAGGAAAGATAAACAAACTGTGAAAATGTCCAATGCAAGTGGGGTAGCTGCTCACTTGTAAATCCTAATAAGAAGCAGTATGTTATATTAATAATTAGCTTGCCTTCAAGTTTATATTCCATAGGAATGGCCACATTTGTAGTGGCTGCTAGATCTCCTTTTCTAATTATTTCTGTTAGTTATTGGAAAATTGTCTATGATATTGCATTATTTTAAATGCCTATGAAGAGATTTGGATTGTTTTTAATTAATGCTCAACTATTAACTATATTTATTGTATTGTTTATATTATATAATGCATTTGTACAATGGAAATAATTAGCCAGTCATATAGAGACTGAAACAGAATACATAATGGGATTTAAAACATTGTCAGTGTTCTTAATGTATGTTACACTCCCCCCCAAAAAAGGTTCTCTTTTCCAAGTGGGAGCCTCCTCTTACATTTTACCTGCTTTTGCTCCACAAGAGTGTTACTGGCCACCAGATAATGCATTAGGATCAATTGTTCTTTTTTTGCAAGGGTTAGTTGTCATGTTATAGGCAGACACTATGTGCCTCTGCAGAGGACTATGACTGCCACTAGTAGCACCAGTGCCATTTCTGGTGTGTATACTGGAGTAAATGAGAACATTTACCCCTTCTTAATTTGAATTATACAGGATATTTAAATATTCAGCATTACACTATTCTTTGCTCTAGGATGACGTTTGGTTTGTTGGTTGAGTTGGATAGATATACAAAGACCTTAAGTATATATGATACTCGAGTCATCGTTTATGTTGCACAACTAGGTCACTGGTGCTGTAGAACTATTTAGAGAAGTTTTTATTCAAGTTTCTTATTTGATTAATATCAGAATTCCACTGATATGTTCCCTTTACATTTTGGGTTTATGGTGTAGTTAGCAGACAGTTTATTTCAAAACTAAAGTTGCACACTTGCAATTTTGGCTCAAATGTTTAGATTTTTCTAGGTATTATGATGCACATTTGAAATCTAGTAAATAGTCTATAATTTATCTATGAAGCCCCTATGGAGTTGTTCTATTTAAAGAGGCACTATAGTCACCAAAACAACTTTATCTTTCTAAATTAGTTTTAGTGCATAGATCATGCCTCTGCAGTCTCACTACTCAAATCTGTACCATTTAGGAGTTAGATCTTGTTAGACTTGTGTTTCTGTTAATGCAGCTCTAGTCACACCTCTCCTGGCTGTGGTTCAGCAGACTGCATTAAAAACTGGTTTCTCTTCCAATCAGATGTTAACTTGTTCTAGACGTTTTTTTCTCCTGCTCTGTAAATGTAACTTTAATCACCCACAGGAGGCATCTGCAGGGTCTAAGAAGCTGTTAACAGAGAAGGAAATGAGAAATTCTAAATTAAACAGACCATGCAATAAAGGAAGCGTAAACATTAGATGGCACTTTACAGGAAGTGTTTAGAAAGGCTGTTGAAGTCACATGCATGGAGGTGTGCTTAGGGCTGCATAAACAAAGTGATTTAACTCCTAAATTGCAGAGAACTGAGCAGAGAGACTGCAAGGGCATGATCGATACACCAAAACTGCTTCATTATGCAAAAGTTGTTTTGGTGACTATAGTGTCCTTATAAATAATATTGTATTGTTATTATGTGGAGTCTGTTATTCTGTCCATCCATCCATCTTTCACACACACAAATTCACACATGAATACATATCTAAACTCCAGGTATAAGATTTTAATTTACATAATCCAAAAACAAAAATCTATTTTATTCATTACAAATCCATTTTATGTGTATATAGAAATGCAATTCTAAGACTTCATTTTCTAATTGAATCCTTTTTTTTTTTGTACTATGTGACAAAACATTATTTTTTTTCATTTTGATGAGCACTAAATATACTATAGATGGGGAAATGAATGGTACTATGCCAATTGTGTTTTGATACAGTACAATATATTGCAGAAGCAATGCCACATTATAAAGTCAATATATTAGAATGCCAAGTAATCAGTTTGTATAAAAAGAAATGTTCTCATCTTTAATGGGAAAAGGGAATTAAAAAAAAAACTTTTTCTTCTGATGTCTGTACCATCTGCTCCTAGAAATGATTTGACTGAGTGAAGCCAGTAAGGGTTTTTGGAAGGACATGAGTCATAATCCTGATTTCTTCATTTAAAAAAGACACCCAGCTTATTCTGCCTATAGCAAGATCACCCTAAATCCTTAAGAAGATGTATTTTTGTGTGTCAGACTCTGCAAAACAAAATATACTTTTTACAGTTCCATCAGTAGGAATCAACAGGTCAGACATTCAAATGCAAAGAGAGAACTATGGAAGTTTGACATGAAAGGATATTCTAGGTCTCTTGAAAGACCTCATGCTTTAGATCACAATGCAAGTGGCTCTCAACATAACTACCAGTACATAACATTCTAAATGTCTCAGTGGCCTTTTTTGCTCTATGATTTACAGAAACTTGTGCTGATGCAACCAAAACATTAATTCTGAGAATTTCAAAATCATTTGACAGGTTTCATCACAAGTGGAATTTTAATTTTCTTATCAGTACAGGTCTGGGTGTACTCATATTTCTAGTACTGCACATTCTAACCTAAACATCAGTGAATACATATATTTTACAGAGTCCGTAGATAGTTAGTATGGGTCGATTGCCGTGGGTGGTCATCCTATTTTCAATGACAAATTACTATGGGATTATAAATTATAGACTAAAAAAGCAAAATTGTTAAGCAGGAAAAATTGTTGGAGAATATTTTTGTACCCGTTTGGTGGAAAACAGAACACGGTGTTCTCTATTTTCATGCAACTGTAAAACGTAAGGCAGGCAGCACACATAACCTTTACATAGGTATGCAAACTACGGTCATTGTGCTTTTTTATAAAAAAGGATATTCATTTTAAAACTCCAAGAATTTGCAAGAAAAAAAAGAGAATAATCTTTCTCAATGCACTAAAGATACGGTTTTAGAATATCTTCATTTACAATCTATGCTTTTGTTGGAAAAAAAGTCATCTTTCTAACATACAAAATGTCATAATCGTGATTCATTTCTTTGCCTTAACTATAAGCACAAAACATTATTCTTGTTGCTCATCATTGTATTTTAAGTCGCAATGTGTTTTAGTGGATAAAGTATGGAAAACTATCTTTCCACATAATTAGAAATAAATAAATTAATTAATTAAAATAATAATAATTAATAAATATCAAAGAGGGATGTAGTTTGTGGCAAGGTTGAATGCCCATTCTAGGTGTGAATTCCATTTTGGCACAACATCCATCTTTTCATTCAAATTTCTGTGGCTAACACATTGGCAGGATCAGAATAAGGTCAGAATCATGTTTAAATGATTGAATGCTGAGTGAGCAGTGAGAGGAATTCTGCTGGGGGTAAGTATCTAACGGGAAGGCAGGGTCATCGGCTCAACAGTGTACAAACTGAGCATATGTACTGCATCTTTTCACTCAAGTTAAAAAAAAAAACCTCTGCAAGACAGAGTGCAACCACAAATAGCAAAAAGAACCCTACACCCCTTAGCCATAGGCAGAAGTATTACAGCCCAATAGAGGCTACAGGAATTAATAGATTTGGCAATATACCCTTAATTAGCAGCATTAAAATGGCAGTAAGGCCCGCATCTTTGATAGCGATTCTCACAGCATATTTTGCAGATTTTGTCTGTTGTCATTGAGGGAGAGATTGAACCCTGGAAAAAATGGCTTAGTGTTTATTCATCCAATGCAATCCCTTTGATTGCACGGGATACCATATAATATTACATATTTTATACCATCAATAGTTATGCAAAGGACTATCAAATAAATTGAAGATACAATTATTTTATTTTTTAAAACTCTGGACAGCAATCTTTGTACAAAATAATTTTTGTTCTACATATAAGCACTTATTATGTATCCCATGATTCATACATACATAGAAATTACTAGGACATTCTGTTATTTTGAAACCAACTATACTGAACACATATATTAAATGGTTAATATATGGTTCAGCAATTTTTTTAATCTCTAATTTTGTGTATGATATGCAAGACCTGGTTATTTGTATTCACATGAATGGATTTTCATCAGCAAAAAAAACCAATTTCATCCATTAGTTCAAATACTGAATAACGAACGGGGAACCAAACAAACTAATGGGTACTGAACTAAATTCTTAGATGTGCCATTCTTTTATTAATTCAGTCGCAAGTTGCGTTCGGCCTTCTGTATTACACCTTCAGTAATTCAAAAAAGCCGAACACTTCATCCAAATGCACCAATGGCTCATTCTTTCAGTGCACCTTCATTCTTTCTGATGATGATGGGAGTGAGCTGAACTAACGAATGCGCACCGAATGAATGAGCCATTCTTTCATTCATATTACTTGTTTGGCTTTTTGAATTACAGACAGACATTGTACTGTCTGTTACTGTATGTGTTGCAAACTGCCAAACAAGTCATTCAAATGCATGAATGGATCTAATAATCAGTGCTCGTTCATTAGTTCTGCTCACTTTCATATATTTATTATTATAATTATGATGGGAGTGAGCCATTCATGAATTTGAATGAGGCATTTGCCCTTTTGCAATACATTGTTTTAGCATAGGGATATGGATTGGGAGAGTGAGCCAAATGAGTCAATTGACGAAATTCGGTTCTGATGAACCAATTTTTTCTTTTTTCACCCGAACACATTCAGACAAAGCAAATATTTCTCCAGTGCACAAGTCTATCATATACCAAGAATAATAATAAAAGAAAATCACTCCAGAACTCTCCAAAGCAAAAATATTTCAATATTTCAAAGTGGTGCGTCAAGATGTTCACATGTGAACACAATCCAATCCATCTCTGGAGCAGACAGTATATGATGTCTTTAGAGGGTTCATATGCTTCTATTGCAAGCAGATCTCGGGTGTATACCATCATGCAGCTATGGAAACCAAAAAAAGAAATTCTTATTTACCTAAAAATATTTATTTTGATATTAATAATCTGTTGTCTAAAAGCAAAGTTGCATGGTAAAGAACTCAACTTTACTGATTATTTAATTTTTGTTTATGCATGTACTGCTTTATTGAATGTTTATATAATGCTCTATCTGGTGTGACGGTTCCATACTGTGTCCAAGATCTACAGAATAACTGTACAAATTATCATTAGTAAGCACCAAAAGGAAGATCAATAGTACAATTGTCAGTACTAAAATATGACAACCACTTAAATCCATTTGTTGATAGCTTTTGCCAGGTACAATATATTAGAGAAGGAACAGAACATTGAGGGGATTTATGCAGACTCAATATAAGCAATTATCCGGTCAATGAAAACACTCTTTCAGCTCTAAATTAAATGTAGATATTAAACTTTTTAGATAGGATCAAAATATGAAATTCACAATTCCACATGGATGACTATTGTACTTAATCTAGTTCTTTTTTAATCTTTGTGGAAACAAAGAATGAATAGAAGTGTCTTATGTCAGACTGAAAATATTATATCACAATAAACATAACATAATTTTTGTTTATTTAATTAATTAATTGTGTGTGTGTGTGTATGTGTGTGTGTGTGGGGGGGGGGGGCTGGGGGGGTAGCTGTCTTTCTACTGCTGTTATATTTTATAATGTGTTTAAGCTTCTTTTGTATTTATAAGCAATTCCACACATCTCTTTATTTTTATATTTTTATTTGTTTATTTGTTGGTATATATATATATATATATATATATTAATACTATATGACCTTATCTTTTTCTTTAAATTTAGAAGCATCAACTGGAGTTAAAAGTGTTACCTACTCCTATAGGACCTAAAGATTTTTAGAATGCTGATACAGACCCCTTAAAACACCTGAGATTGCAAAAGATTTACTGTATTTAACTGTTGGAGTGCTGGAGTGTGTAAAATAACCTGTTAGGAAATGATCTGGCTGCTGAATAGATGACACAGGTTGTCAATGAGGTATTAAACAGCATTTTGTGGAGAGATAAGAATCTATTTGCAAAATTTAGGCCTAAATAGATTATTATTTTTCGGGTGGGCATGGGAGCTAAGCAGAGTTGAACGATTATTTTGTCAGCGTATTTTGTCCTAAATTAAGTAACTTGGTCAGGTTCCTATATCAATTTCTTTCTTTTAGTAGAGAGTACATCAAGGGATTTGTGTACAGAATTTGATCCTGGGACAATTCCACGTCTATGTAAATAGGCCGCTTAAAAGCAATTAAATAATTTCACCTATGAAGGCACACTAAAAATAAAAGCAATCACTCAGATATTGTTTCAACTATGCCTCCTTGACAGCTACACATGGAAATACTCTCTGAGTGCAAATAATTGCTTATATCCCAGTTATTCTGATGCACACATGAACAAACACATGTGCTCACATATCAAGTCCCTAGTGTTTAATCCCTAGTGTTTAATCTCTGTAAGTGGAAGTAGGGCATGCAGTGCACATAGGATGTATATTTATACTGATATACAGTCCACACACACATATGGAAAACAAGAAGGAGTTAATGTTTATGGTGTTTATAAGGTGGGAGCCTGGTTTCTCTTTGCTCGTCCTCATCTGTCCCTCCCCCACTAAGCTCCAGACAGCTGCCCGGTCTCATGTATGTTCAGTAAATGCTATTAGCTTTGTTATCAGTTGGTGACGTCCAAGCAGGTGGATGTTGAGTGCGCATGGGATCAGGGCCGCACCATTCATGTGTGTGAATGAAAAAAATGTAATTATTTATGGCCATGTGCATAAGGCTGACGGGGGCTTAATGGAAAAGGTCTTCTGTTACATGGAAACTACCTGTTTCCATGGAACCCAGCTCTGTTTTTCCTAATGGACACCTGTAAATACAGGGGCTGCATATTTTAATTTCTATGAAGGAGCAGATAGTGCAAACTGTTAAACTCCGTATCTCAGCACCCTGGTCTTTGTTTGGTTTGCGGTTTGTGTGCTCTACTGTGTCTGGAACAGTACAGTGCCCTCATGATGTTTATAGTTGTGTCTTTCACCTCTACTCAGTATTATTATCATTTTATTTTATTTACAACTGATGTTTTATTAAAAAATACCTGTCCGTCTGCCTGTTTGCCTGTCTGCTTGTCTGTCTTTAAGGTTATGGGTTTAACCACTGTCCTAAGGACAGTGGTTCCCGTATTTCTCAGCAGTGGTTGCTGGGAGTTATAGTTTGCAGCATCTCCAGTGTCCACAAGGGTTAAGGGACAGCACATTTACCCTTCACTGTAATGACTAATGCCAGGAATTATCAGTGCTATCTGTGCTGATAGGAAACTATGCTTTGAAGAGTGCAATACCATTACAGTACAATATTACTATATAGTGCCTCTTCAATTCTACAGTTTAATATTGATATTTATAAAGGGTTACTTCAACCAGACACCTTTGTTTTAAAAAACGCTGGTTTTGGTTGGAGTAACCCCTTCTAGCCTGATCTGCCGCCCCCCATACACACTCTCCTCAACGTAAAATGTTTAAATAAGGGATAAAACTTACCTCGGTACCTGCACCTGGGACAAGATCTTCCTCCGCCCAATCTTCCTCCCTTGATGTCATTCTTTCTCCTAGGTGCAGGAAGTAGATTAGGAAGGGGGAAATTAGTGAAGGACATGGAATGAATGGATGCGTGCCAACAAATTAACATTAGCCAGCCCAAAGGATTCCCCAATGGAGCTGCCAGAGGTGCAGTTACACCTCTGGAAGCAGAAGGCTTAATCTCTGTATGTGCAACGTTTTATTTTGCTGCACAAACAGACGCCTGGTCATGGAACTTGGAGTAACCCTTTAATGTGAATTCTATGAACACATATGTTATGAGTAGCAAATCCTGATTAAAACATCATTAATAAACCAAAATAGAACAAATAAAGGAGATATGTAACAACATTGAATAAAACTTTGAAAAACGCCTCAATATGTCATGTGATCTTCTGTATCCTGGTAAATAAATTTTTAAGGTTTTGCAATTGACATCACAATCCATTTCCGTTTAGGCACAGATTACATTACAAGAGAAATTTTGCTTATGTTTCTCCTCCTTTCTCTATGCTTTGTCTATGGTGAATATAAATAATAATAATAATTATCAAGAAAAAATTAAATGCACAAATCCAGACTGTTGTATTTAACTTTATCCTGGAAGTTAGTGCCATAGCTTCCAGGACAGAGTTAAATACAACAGTCTGGATTTGTGCGTTACATTTTTTCAGATTTACAAAATATAGGTAATAAGTAGTGATGTCCCGAACTGTTCGCCGAACGGTTCGCGAATGGTTCGCCACGAACGGTTCGCCACGCACTCATCATTGAGTAAACTTTGACCCTGTACCTCACAGTCAGCAGACACATTCCAGCCAATCAGCAGCAGACCCTCCCTCCCAGACCTTCCCACCTCCTGGACAGCATCCATTGTGAAGCTGCATTCTAAGTGAGCTGTCCAGGAGGTGAGAGGGTCTGGGAGGGAGGGTCTGCTGCTGATTGGCTGGAATGTGTCTGCTGACTGTGAGGTACAGGGTCAAAGTTTACTCAATGATGAGTCCGCGGTGAACCGTTCGTGGAGAACCGTTTGCGAACTGTTCGGCGAACAGTTGGGGACATCACTAGTAATAAGTAATAACAATTGTATGCAAATTGCACAAACACATATTTACAAAATATAGGTAATACGTAAGAACAATTGTATGCAAATTGCAAAGTAAACATTAAAATGGAAATAATGGGGACAACTAGATAGACTGGATTCCACATTCACTGTCAAAGTTACTGATTAATCCAAATAGTCTTAAGTATAACCATTTCACTCTGTAATGATATTAGTGTCAACACATCAGAAAGAATGCATTTTGAATTCACTAGCCTCCAAGTGCATCTTGAGGTCCTGATGCTATTATTCCACTTCATGGTACTCATGTAATCAACCCTAGAATGATGAAAGACAGAAATGTTCCTGACAGAACTTCGTAAAATAATGTCTAGGAATATTATGTCTTATGAACAGTTATGGGCACTAATTCCAAGTAATATGTCTTGGAATTAAAAAGTGTATGTTACGATGATAGACTACAGACACAATAAAGAGAATAGAATATTTTAAAAGGTTACTCCACACTTGCTAACTGTTGTAGACCGCTATAGTGATCATGATGCCAGGAGTACCTTTTTACAGTTTGCCTCTTATTATTATTAATATAATATTTATATAGCGCCAACAAATTCCATAACGCTTTAAAATTGGTGAACTAACAAACATGTAATTGTAACCAGACAAGTTTGACACACAGAAACAGAGGGGTTGAGGGCCCTGCTCAATGAGCTTGCATGCTAGAGGGAGTGGGGTAAAGTGACACAAAAGGTAAAGAAAGTATTAGGAAGTAGATTGGTAGAATAGTAGTCAATGAAGACTTGGTATGGTGCTGTTTTGGAACCATTAACTTAATTGATATGCTTTTGTGATAAAGTGAGTTTTTAATGAGTGGAGACTGGTTGAGCATCTAACAGAAAAGGGAAGGGAGTTCCACAGGAATTGTGCAAACCTAGAGAAGTCTTGGATACGAGCATCAGAGGTGGCAATACGAACAGAGGATAAACGCAGGTCTTCGGCCAAGTGTAGGGGCCTAGACGGGACATATTTCTGTAGTAGGGAAGATAGATACGTGGGAGTAGCATTATGTTGAGATTTGAAAGAGAGGTCAGAGTCAAAGAGAACATCTAGTCAGCGAGCCTGAGTGGTGGAGCTGATGGTAGCACCATTAACATGGAGGGAGACAGAAACGGGAGTAGCAACACATGAGGGAGAAAATACCAGAAGTTCTGTTTTGGACAAGTTGAGCTGAAGGAAGTGGACAGCCATCCAGTTAGAATTAGCATAGAGGCAGTCAGAGACACTAATCAAGAGGAGCAGAGAGAGATCCGGGGAGGACAGATATATTTGCGTGTCATCTGCATAGAAGTAATATTGGAATCCAAAGGAGATGATGAGTTTATCATGGGAGGCAGTATAGATTGAGAACAGTAGGGGTCCAAGGACTGAACCTTGGGGGACACCAACATAGAGCGGTTGTGAGGAAGAGGCAGAGCCAGAGAAAGAAACGCTAAAATAGTGCTGAGTGAGGTAGGAGACAGCAATATCTCCTATACCGAGATTACGGAGGATGAGAAAAAGCTGTTGATAATCAACAGTATCAAAAGCAGCGTAAAGGTCAAGGAGAATTGGGATAGAGTAGTGACCATAAGATTTTGCGGTGAGTAGATCATTTGATACTTTGGTCAGAACCATTTCCACAGAGTGCTGAACGCGGTAAACGGACTGAAGTGGGTCGAGCAGAGAATTGGACTTGAGGAAGCCTGTCAATCTCACATACACAAGTCTTTCAAGGATCTTGGACGCAAAAGGCAGTAGCGAGAAAGAGCTGTAGTTGTAGTTAGGGTCAAGGTTAGGCTTTTTTAGAATCGGGGGTTACAGTTGCATGCTTGAAGGGTAATGGAAATATGCCATAGGAGAGGGAGAGATTGAGAATGTTATTGAGAGACAAAGCAAGAGAAGAAGACAGAGTATGGATGAGATGCGAGGGAATAGGATCAAGGGAGCAGCTCAGAAACCCCTTTCACCATAGTGGGTGCGAATGAGCATTGAACAGTAGAGGTTGGGGGAAGGAGAGAGATGAGAAATCTCTTCCCTTATTGTAGAGATCTTGTCAGTGAAGCGAGTTGCAAAGTTTGTGGCAGTTAAGTCAGTAGGAGGAAGAGGAGCAACAGGCTGAAGAACAGTTAAAAGTTTGGAATCGTTGTTTGGATTCGTGGGAGAGTGTAGCTATGAGGGTATGGAATTAATTAACTTTTGCAGAGGAAAGAGCCAAGCTGTAAGAGCACAGCATAAATGTATAGTGGAGAAAGTCAGATGCAGAGTGAGACTTTCTCCAGCAGTGTTCAGCAGTTCTGGAGCATTTTTGGAGGTATCGAGTCAGCTTGGTGTGCCAAGGTTGTAGTTGGGGGCGCTTGCTGTGTTTAAGTGTAGGAGGTGCCATGATGTCTAGTTGAGAGGAAAGGGTGGAATTGTAGAAGGAGATTGCAGAGCTAGGGCAGGTGAG
Organism: Pelobates cultripes; assembly: GCA_933207985.1. Taxonomy (NCBI): domain Eukaryota; kingdom Metazoa; phylum Chordata; class Amphibia; order Anura; family Pelobatidae; genus Pelobates; species Pelobates cultripes. The sequence continues at coordinate 88,918,910 of OW240914.1, read as the reverse complement.
GATTGAGATAGGTAAAAGGAGAGTTCGGAGGTTAGTGGAGAACTTTTCTAGGTCACGAAATTTGAGTTTTCTGTGATATTGATGTGCAGAGGGTGGTGTCAGTTTGGTTCTGGGTGTGCTGATGTCAAAAGTCAGCATTTGGTGGTCAGATAGAGGAAAAGGAATATTGGAGGGATTAGAGGCAGTACAGAGGTCGGTGAAGGCGAGATCAAGAGTGTTTCCTGCTGTATGGGTTGCTGAATTAGACCATTGCGTAAGGCCAAAGGAGGAGGTTACAGAGAGCAGACTAGACAATAAATAGCCTAGGATGATGAGGGGGCGGTAGATCATAACAATTCTTAAAGGAGTGGGTTTAAATAGGCGGACAATGAGAAACTTCAAGGAGAGAAGGATGCCTACAACACCTCCTTTACAGTTGTCGCGTCTGGGAGTATGGGAGAATTGTAGCCCACCAAAAAATAAAGAGGCAGGAGTAGCACTATAAGAGGGGTAAAGCAAGGTCTCTGTGAGTGCTAGTAGTGTGTGAGTTTGAGATAAAAAGGTTGTGTATGGCTGTTGATTTCAGATTGCTGCAGAAAGAGCAGGCATTCCAAAGGGCAGAGTATTGTGATGAGGTTTGTGTGGTTTCTGGTTGTCTTATTGTGTGCAGAGGAGGTGAAGGGCCCTGGGTTGGGAGAGACATCACCAGCTATGAGAAGAAGGAGAAGAGATAGTGACAGGAGATGGTTCTTCATCCAGCCTAAAGGATAGTGTTTGGAATATTAAGTTTTATTTCTAACACTATAGTGCTCCCTTGTTCCCCCCCGCCTCATGGCCCCCCAGCATGTGAAGAGATAAAAACCCTTTATTTAGTCACCTGATTCCAGTGCCAATGTCCTTCGGCAGTGGGTCGGTGCTCAGCCTCCTCCAACATCATCTGATGGGGGTATTTAAAGTGCATGCGTGGCAATTGATGTGAGCGCATTGAGCTGTCCTCATTGGAAAGTATTGCCTCAATGCTTTCCTATGTGAATTTCACTGACACTGGCCATCCTCATGCAGAGCATGACGATGTCCAGCATCAGTTGGTTAACCAGTTTCTGGTAAACACCCGGAAGAACCTCTAGTGGCTGTCAAGTAGGCATCCACTAGAGACTGTCTTAGTGTTGCAATGTAAACATTGCAGTTTCTCTAAAACTGCAGTGTTTTACATTGCAGGACTAAGGGGGACAGGGACACTTCAATTAGATGAAATGGTTTTGGGTGCCTATAGTGTCCCTTTAATACTGAAACAGATGATATACAATGACCTTGCAGCATGATGACTTCAAAACAATGAAATGGTCATGATGCTTGGAGTAATTCTATAAATATCAAGAGTGCCTAACCATATAATTGTCCTCTAGCCTTTATGTGTACAAATTTAACAAAGGCATACCACTATCTAATTCATGAACTAAGACTATCAGAAAAACCAAACCAGGGAAATGAAGGTTTATTTCACAGACATTCAAAATCTGTAAAGGTCTCCTTGGGTATGTTGTGCCTATAGGCATGAGGATAAAAAGAAAGGTATTCTTGTAAAAACGAAATGAAAAAATATACATTGATTTGGAGTCCCGACTGGCTTTAGACTGGAACAAGCACCTTCTCCATGATAGTGCACAGAACATGCAGCAGTTTAAATGGCTGGAAGTTGTTTTATGGGATCAGTACAAAGAGAAATATCTTGGAATGTGTGAATTTGAAAGACATCATTCATTTTCCAGCTAGCTCTGGAACTGTATAACTGTACTTCTTTTCTTTAAAGCCTTCCGTGTAGTTATCTTGAGAGACTGACTGTTTTCTAGGTGCTGATAAAAAGATGTAACATTTGACAAACGATCCTTGTAAAAATGCCTTTATTGTTACATTTCTTACATTAAATCGTTTTCTTCACTCTGCATGACAAACAAACATAGTTCAAGGCAACTCAATCCAGTAATGTAACAGGCACTTACTGAATGTGTGTTAAATGCATGTTCATTTAAAACCTTTAAAATCTTTCTAAATCTGTCCACAAATTGTAGGTGATTTTTCATAAGTTAATGAATTGAAAACATGTCCTAAATTAAGAGGTATTTTTTATATTAACACACATATATGGCTCTTGAACTTTTCATGACTAAGGCTTATAACAGGGTTACTGTCAGGTTGATATTGCTGTAGAAGTTCCACTTTTTGCCCAGTTTTATATTAATATTTCTAAACACTGTTGGGTGAGATATTCTGACATCTACCTTAAAGGAACACTGAAACGAAAATCTTTTTTGTTTTTTGTCACTCTCTTCTTCCCCCTACCGTGTCACTCTCTTCTCCACCCTTGTCCCTCTCTTCTCCCCCCTTGTCCCTCTCTTCTCCCCCCTCCCTTGTCACTCTCTTCTCCCCCCTCCCTTGTCACTCTCTTTTCCCCCTTGTCACTCTCTTTCTCCTTGTCTCTCCCCCGTTGTCACGCTTTCTCCCCTCCCTCCCCACTCTCATTCCCCTTCCTCCCCTGTCAATTCCCCTCCCTGTCAATTTATTTCTCCCCTTCCTATCAATTTCTTTCTCCCCCTGTCAATTTCTTTCTCCCCCCTCCCTGTCAATTTCTTTCTCTCCCCTACCTCTGTTGTAGCGTGTCCGAGCCCTGTATGGTCCGCAGGTACAGGGAGCTTTTGTTTCCTGTACCTGGCCGGACTAAAAGGAAGTGCACACTCAGTGTTAGTCCGGCCGGGTACAGGAGACAGATGCTCCCTGTACCCGCGGACCATACAGAGCTCGGCCACGCTACAGTGAGGGAGTGACAGGAGGGTGCGTTGAGCGCTGAGCGCTTCCCTCCTGTCAGCCCCTCTCCTCATGCTGCGCCCGGGCGGTGCGCCCTCATGGACGCACCAGCCGAGGCAAAGCTGCAGCTGCCTGAGGTAGTCTAACAGGTAGTGCCAGCCCTGAATACACCACTGCAATCACATGGTAACACCACCTCTGCGTTCAAACACCAACATTCGATAACAGCTCTGATGCGTTGAGGCATGAACTTCACAAGACCTCTGAATGTGTAGCAATATATTGTGTGTTCTGACACCTTTCTATCATGGTCAGCATCAGGTTTTTCAGCAAGTTCAGCTACAGTAGCCCTCTGTGGGATTATACCAGACAGGCTAGCCTTTACTCGACAGGTGCATAAATGAGCCTTGAGTGCCCATGACAGTGGTGCCAGTTCACCGGTTGTCCTGCCTAATATATCCCACTCGTTGACAGATGCCATTGTAACAATTTAATCAACGTTAGTCACTTCACATGTCAGTGGTTTTTATATTGTGGCTGATCAGTGTAGATCAGAACGAATATGGTCTAGATATGTTGCCTTTTTCGTTCATATTAGCATCAACATTCATCTTCTTATGACATAAACTGCTGCCGTCTAATGCATTTTCATAATGGCCTTCATGTCTGACCTTTGTCTTGTGATATTGATCTGATTGCTGATCTGGAATATCCCTGATTAACCTTGATTACAATGTGTCTGACCTTTGTTCAATAGAATTGTTCCTGTGAATTATCTGGTCTGTTTCTAAATTCACTACTAGCCGGTATCTTCTTTGTCTAAGATATTTGTCCTTCTTTGTCTTTTTTAAATGTTGGGTGGTATGGTTAAAGTCTCAGGGCTCAACCTGTGGATAATAGTGGCTGTTAGGGGAAGACTCTTGTGCAACATGTAGCTCTAGTTCTACACTGATGTTCTTGTAAAAATCTTGCTTCCTGAGCTAGGTAAGAATTGACAATTTGTTAATCAATTGTTATTGGGAAATGTATTTTTTTCCACTACCTATTATTAATTTGTACTGTTGCTACAACGATAACATTTTAAGATGTTTATCAGCAGAGACAGGAGCATGAAGGAGGTAGATCTCTCAAATTTCAGCATTACAGTGCCATCAGACTAATTTCAGTGCTCTAACAATAACAATAGAGTTATTTACTAAAGAAAGAATTCAAAGTGAATTTCAAATTTAAGGCCAGAGTAGACTGGTAGCAACTAACTGACTTAGAGAATTTTTGTAGTTTGCCTATTTTGACCTTAAATTGAAATTCACTATTTCATTATTGAATTAACAAGTTACATCCATCCTTCAAACCTAGGCACAAATCATTTTAGCATAAATGCAGCAAAAATAAAAAATGATTGTTCTCTTCATGAGACTATGCCCCAACTCTAAACAATCAGAAAATGTTACAGACAGAAGAGAACAAAATGGAACATATCGTGATACTGTAAAACACCACTAAATTTGTGTATATAGTGCACTCACCAAGGAGTGAAAAATACGGGCATATTTGCCCTTTAGGGGTATACACACAAATTGGTTCTTCTTTTACACTTGAATTTTACATCAACATCAAGCATGGATATAAAAGAAAACAGGAAACAATAGTGCACAACCATGTGAAAAACAAATAGCTTTAGTTCATGTATGCACTTAAAGAGTGTATGAAACATTGTGCACATCACCACCCTGACTGGTGCGAAGTAAGGTCCAGATCTTGAAAGATTAGGTCTACTAGAATCCACATGAGGCAGAATCAGAACAAGTATAAATATATATTCACAAATCTAATGCATTTCACTCACTCAATCTGAACTTCCTCGGGGAAGAAACATTTACAAGAACAAATCTAATGCCCCGCCACTATAACCCCTATTTAAATGCCCAAAAAGTTAATGCGTTCCATTCAATTGTGTCACTTCTATGCGTTTTTACTTGCTGTTAAGCTTGCACTTTACTGAACTCACAGATTGATCATCCATCTATAGCAAAGTCCACATGGATAAAATGAGGCTTCTGTGAGATACAAAACTACACACAAACTCCCACCACAAGTGGAAACCATATTAGACAATTATAGAACAATCATATTATATTAAAAAGTCTGCCCCCCTCTGCACGTTGTGTTCCAATGTAATACTTTGTGTTTAATAAAAGACATCTTTGAACCAACAAAGTAGAATCTGACATATGTATACAGCGCTGTGGAAGCATTTATATGTTAACTGTCACACGGCCGGACCGAGGTGGTCACTTGCCCATGCCAAGCCGGCGTGACCATGCACCCGTGCCAGGCCGACATGATCGTGTGTCTGTGCCCAAACAGCGCAGACACATTTAAACTTTCCTCCTTCTGCTCTCCACGCTACATGGCCGGAAGTAGCGCTAGTGTTTCCATAGACCCAGGACACTTCCAAAGGCCGCAATTTAAAGGTACAGGCACAGAAGAAAGGGGAGGAAAAGAAGGGGAGGGCTTGCATAGGCTGCAGGCAAAATATTTTCTGCTTTTGCAAGATGTTCTTAGACATAACACCAATGGAAAATGCACCATTAAAGTGTATGCAGAGTTTCATTGGGGGTATACCTACTAAATTTAAAGTTAAAGAAGTAAAAAAAAAAAAAAAGATTTTCGTTTGAGTGTTCCTTTAAGGTAGATGTCAGAATATCTCACCCATCAGTGAGAGGGGGAGAAGAGAGTGACAAGGGATGGGGGAGAGATTGACATCCATCACACACACACATACACACACACACAATCACACAGCTTCCCGTTCACCCAGAACATTGATTTTTGTGACCACAGTTACAAACCGCCTCCAGAGAGCCTGTTCTACGCCAGACCAGTGGAGCCAGACTGCAGCCAGAGCCCATCATCATCCTCATCTGGTTGTAAGTAGGCAATCTAGTATATTATTAGTGTCACTAATCTCTAATTTACCTCACATTAAAGAAACACTATAGTCCCCAGAACCACTGCAGCTTAATGTAGTGGTTCTGGTGTCTATAGCCTGTTCCTGCAGGCCTTTTAATGTAAACACGGCGGCACTCCAGCACTGGCGTTAGTTAACATGGCAGATCATATGGGTGGGGCATTGTGATGTCACATGGGGGGAGGCGGCAAACTTTACTTTTGCCTAGGGCGGCAAAAATCCCTGCACCGGCCCTGGGTGTATTTGTATGTATGTAGTGCTGCTGTTTGATTACTGTGGTGTATTTGTATGTAGTGTTATGTTTGAATGCAGAGGTGTGTTTGTGTTTGGCGTTGTAGTTTGATTGCAGTGGTGTATTTGTAAGTTTTGTTGGCATTTAGAATGCAAGGATGTGTTTGTGTGTAGGCCCCTGGCCAGAGATGTCCATGCTTAGTGTGAGAACCACACTGTGGGACATCAGCAGTGTGTGAGCCCCACCTGCACTGGCATTAGTTTCACTGCTGGTAAACACACACGGATGAAAACTGTGTAAGTAAACAACCATAAGTCCATTATTACTTGCATAGTGTATTATATCGATAATGCTTTTCTCAGTAGCCCATATCTGCCCTCTACCTTCATACATTTCTTGTATGACATAGAATTTTTCACTGGTATATTTCCAGCAGCTGTAAGTGGTATGCTTCCATTTAAGGTCAAGAACATAATAAAATAAGCTCAGCACAGAATGCACCTGTCATGGTTGAATATATTTATCATCTGTTATATGTTATATATATGTGTGTGTGTGTATATATAGTGTTTGTATATTGTATTTTTTGTAATATTGTATCCTATTGTAACAATGCAATATTTTGTGGACCGAGGACATACTTGAAAACGAGAGAAATCTCAATGTATCCATCCTGGTAAAATATTTTATAAATACAATATTCCAGTATCTTCCTTTAATACAGTGATGGACATTTATGTTGCTAAGTGTCATCAGAGCTGGGAGTGGAGGCTGATGGCATCAAATTGGACTTGTTATGAGAAAAAGGGGTTCACAGCAGAACTTTCACTGGCAGCTGTGACCTACTGAATAATCACTTACATTGTTATATAGACTGAAGTGACTGATATATTCTCTTAATGATGCATGTCACCTGTCATCTTATGTCCTGGGACATCCGTCCCACTTTTTATAGCTGTATAATTAATACTGTAATGTATTCAATCATAGCTGAGGAGCGAAAGTAAGAGAGAGAGAAATCAGGAGTAAAGAATGATAGGTAGGGCTTGGAAGTGGATCTTGACCCATCCATAGACTACATTAAGCATGTTTGAAAAATAATGATGTCATTAAAGTGCTATTCTGGTAATTTGTTTTAGAATAAAAAAATATTCACAAGGAAGTAGTTTGTTGGAGTTGCATATCTTCCAATTTTCGGTGGTATGAAATTTGGAAGGCTGTGTGTGGGCTTATAGGGGTGTGCCAGTAAACAGTTTTTACCACTGGGGACACACAAAGTGGTGGATCCAACTCAAAAAACAGATATGACAGTCTGACATGAATGCAGGACAAGCTGGTATGGAGATGTGATAAGCTCAGGATGTGATAAGCTGTATGACATAATAAGATCATTGGGTGCATTGTGCTGCACTTGCTGGGGAAAATCCCTTGGTGTCCTCAGAAGCATTTCATAAAGGAACAAACCTAGGATGATGGGACCAAGCTCCAAACCAGGACTGTCCAGACTGACTCAGAACTGTTTGGTAGCATGTGTTGGCTGCCACAGTTTATCCTCATAATCGCACATTGCAGTCTTGAATGTTTACCCAGAGTTAAGGGTTGTTGAAATTAGAGTTATATAGATTGAGATATAGGTGTTAGCAGTTGCAGGAGTTAAAGTTATAGTTAGGGATTATATGAGTTAGGGTGATGGTTTAACCTTGGGATACAGGATTAAGAGTTAGAAGTTAAGGGAGTTGAGTTTGGAGTTAGGGGTTATGAGAGTAAAGGTTTTGGGTTAAGGCTAGGATATAGGATGAGGAGTTAAAATGTACTGGGACTTTTGTCTAAGACTTTTGTTTCAGTTTCTATACATTGTGCAAAATGTTTTCTAAGGCATACTGGCTGGGTCCATTGGGCTAATGGCACACTTGCTGGGCTCAGTGGGCTCTCTGGAAAAGGAAGCAGTTTAGAGCAAGTATGAATACTATATGGCACAGTGAGAATGAAGTTGTGGCTATGATTTGTGTAAGCCACAGCAAATATATATGGGTACCAATAGTATAAGAAATGGGTAGTCTGGCAAATGATCATCAGCTTTTTCTATGGCTTTGAGTCGTAGGACATTGCATTGGGCGTTACTCAACTTTTTGCGCTACAGCAAGAGTATATGGAGGGTATCTATGCTTTTTTATTTTTTTTTAAATCTGCATTATTTGCATGGGAAATTTGCAGAAAACTTGTGGCGCGAATCGAAGTCATACCTTTTACAGATATTCCACAGAATGTAAAAACTGACTGTGTATTCTTAAATATTTTTGCTCTGTCTGAGATACATTTTGATGCTAATTCTTAATATGATTATTTATTTGTCTGATTATATTATAGAGTGGTTAGGACTTCAGCTGCAGGATGTCAGACTTACGCGTTCAGTTGTTGGCAGGGTCAATCCAGCCTTTTATTCTTCTGAACTGTATAAAGCAAAGACCATTAAAAGAACACCCCAAATACCATAACCACTACAACAATTTTTACTTCTTTCCTGGGATATACCTGAAATTGCGCTCTGCCTCCACTAGTAATGCCAGGGAGCCTGAAGTTCATAAGCAGGAGCTTAGTATGGATACATGTAATTGATTGGGTGGCTAAGTGATCATGGCTGACTGGGTAGGTTGCTGGGTGTAAGTGAAGTTGTGGACAGCTTGGTGTAAAAGGTTGGATGGACATATGGGTGTAATGGAATGGGTTGGCTGGTGGGTGTGGGTGACTGAGAGCGAATAGGTTGATAGGTATGTATTGGTGATTGGTTTGGCATGTGGGTAAAAGGAAATGGAGTTAGGCAACCTTCGACACTCCAGATGTTGTAGAGTACATTATGGCTGTAAGAGCATTACGGGAGATGTAGTTCACAACATCATGCATGCCAAAGGTTGCCTACCAGTGAACTAGATGGTTAGGTGGGTGAGAATGACTGGGTAGGCAAGTGAGTGCAGGTGACTATATGTAATGGAGTGGGTGGGCAGGTAGCTAGGTGCAAGGGATTGAGTGGGCATGTGAAGGTGAATGCTAGAAACTCTTACATGACTTGCAGAAGGTATTTGGCACACAATGCAGTAGTTATTACAGCTGGGCTCCCAGCTGAGAACGTTCATAAGGCAAAGGTGGTTAGAGCATCCATATGAGGTTCCCAGGCCTCAGCTATGCTAAGTAAGCACAGAGAGGAGGCAGAGAGGAGGCACTGGATAGGAACTTAGCAAAGGGTTCCTCTAAATGGCTGCAATGAAAAGAAGGCGATACCATGGGGCAGCTTTTATTATTGCTTTTTCATCACGAATAGCTACCCCTGGCTCTATACGAATCATGGCAGGTCACAGCCAGGTGAAGGCTTTGTAAGTTAAATGGGCTTAAGTGTCTGGGTGCATGGTATGCTGTGCCATTAGCTTGTATTTGTAAGAGTGGATTGTGGACCTGCTCCTGGATGCAGCAAATTCTGGCTGATATATATATATATCAGCCAGATCTGGTAGGATATGGACCCAGCATATTTATATATTTATGCATGGATCAAATACAATCTGGAAGAATGTGTATGAAATATAAATCAGGTTAAATCTGAAAAGATCCAGAGTTGATATATTAGCAAGAAATAACCATTTAAAACACAAGGAAGATAAAAAAAAATATGTGAAATATAATTCAGGTTTAATCGGAAAAGATCCAGAGTTGATATATTAGCAAGAAATAACAATTTCAAACACGAGGAAGATAAAGAAAAAAAAAATTAGGTGCAAAATCTCCAGCACTAATACTATTCAATGGATTGCTGTTGCAGGAACTGATATTCAAACACATGGCTTTTGATTTTATATTATTTAAATCCCAAGTGCTTCAATAGAATAATGGTTCTACTTCAGAATGTCAAAGGGTATATCGGTTCTGCAGCTACTTTTGATAGTAATCCAGGAGAGCCTCATCTGTTTTATTCTATTTTAGCGGCTCTGCTCATTTAAAATGGCATGCATCTCTAAAGATTCCCCTACTGTGCTTAAATGTTTGCAATTGTCTATAGAGAAGCTAAAGAACTGAACGCACAGTGTAATTAAATCAATAATTATAAGACACACATGCTTTCTGTCTAGAAAAGCCAAAATGTGTTTATGAAAGAGGCGTGATTCTCCCAATTACATCTCGCATGCTTGTGTAGGTTCCGTTACCCAAAGAACAGTTGTGGCATGACTCCATTTTTAGGTGGCGGTGAACTAACACTATCATCAATACAAATAAATGGGAGCTATCAGCGCCATGGCTGCTTGGAGCAACACGCAACCCAAAAGACAACAACAAAGGACCGCAAGAGACTGTAGACTCTTAGTTGTGTGCAGGTTGCTGAGATTTTTTTTTTTTTTTTTCTGGGATACTTATCAACTAAATAAGCTCAGATATTGTGCAGCGGTTTACAGGGAGTACTTTCATTTGCCAGTGAAAGAAAGAGAACGAACAAAAACAAGATAAAAAAAAGTAGACAAAGGCATATAATTGTTACCATGGTTATTTGAAGTGCTTCATTTTAGCCAGCTGCGTAATCAGTAACTGGCACAAGGGTAATTCAGAAGGGACTGAATGTGTTTTGCGCTGTGACTGATATTGCTAAAAAAGCAATGAACATAACAGCCCTTTATAAGCAGAATGAATGATAGGTATAGAGTCTTGCAACTCACTGGATCTCAGCATGAGCTCTGTAGGAAGCCCCTGCCTTTCACTTGCCTTGATTTCTGTTGCATTTCAATCCACCCCTAAATGGCTTTATTTAAAACGATTTAAATAGATTGACACGAAGGTATAGATTCTGCATTTTCACATAACATGGCATGAGACAATTGAGCTGACAATTGTATTGTGGGATAAAAACATTGATTGCAATGCCGACAGCAATCTAGGAATATTTTTTTATTATTATTAAAGTGGCATTTTATTTTCTATTTTTCTCAATTAACATAGGGATCTATCAAAACGTTACCATAAGAGGTTTTAACCACTTTACTTATGTAATAGTTTCAGATACCACGTTATGTCCATTTACTGCTGACAAAATGATTGTCGCTTTTTAAAGATTATTATCTACTATGAGTTTACAAATGGAAAAAAGATTTGTGATTTAGGCCACTTTCTCAATAACATGTGACTAGAATGTGATAATACTGGAGGAATAACAGGTTGTACAGAATGAGGAACCTTTGACTGTGCTTTATTATGGCTTCCTAAGATCCTGGTAACCATACATAAAGGAGCAAGACTTGGAGTTTCTTTTAGGTCTGAACTGCAATTCATCCGAATTCAGGCCAATTATATTCCGGAACTCAGAGCTGAAATCAATTTTTCGGTACCGAAATTATGCCAAACCAAAACCAACATATAGTTGAAATTTTTTTAAATTTTTTGAAAAAATGGTTCAATCAAGTCTAATTTTCTTACCGTGCCCAAGTCTAGCAGATTCTGTTGTCTCAATCTTTCTCAGTATCTTCACTCAGAACTTACTTTCAAACATTTAGGGTATCTGATTAAGAAATCACACTCTGAGTTTTGCTATGTCAGGGAGCAAAGAAAGAGTTAACTGTGTGTGACGGACAGCCTGGCACCCCGACTGGGTGCCTCCACCAATCCCTGCTTCCTAGTACCTCAGAGTACTTCCAAGCACTCCACCAGACACCATCAGAACCGTAGTCCCCACTTCCAGCATTACAGCTTGGCTGAGGTCTCGCCGTCCTCCACCCACCCTGGACCCAAGACCTGGATCCAGCTTCCAGTGGGCAGACCTCTCCTACTCCAGAGAGTGTAGCAGGCTGCTCTCACAAGAGCAAGTAATTATAATTCAGAGGAGTATGGTGATAGCAATCCCCAGGGTAGATACAGCGTCTCCCCCACACATGAGACGAGGCTCTATATTGAGGGTAAGCAGGAACTCGTTTAATGGTAGCCACAATTGGCCTTTTATACAAGTGCCCATACACTCCCACACATAATAGGTTAATCCCTCCTCTGTACCTGGGAGATAATTGAGTCAAGTATTGTCTTAACTCAATTATCTCAAGACACAAAAACACTCATTTTTATAAAACCGACAAAATACCTTAAAAATACACAAAACTCCACAACTCCCCTGACAGCCCTGATCTGGGTGACCAACATTTCCAAAAATCACATAGATCAGTTCAGAGGTTCAGGAATTTCCTGGGAGTCCTATTTTTGACTGACCCATAGTCAAAACAGTTCCAGAGAATCAGGGCTTGTGGTCGGTCTAGTTCGGTAGTTTGGAAAACGAACAAACTACCGAACATAGTCAATGTTCGTATCCTGGAGCTTGTTCCCCTCATCCAGATGAACGATTTCACCGAACAGTGCCCTTCTAAATTGTATAGAACCGAACACAGGTGATGAAGTCCAGCGGTGTTCGGGATTTTTTGTGTCCGATTTTATTTCCATGAGATTCATGCCCAAACTCCACTGCCAGTTGTTCGGTAGTTGAACGGGACAATGTTAGAATAGGAGGGGAATGCAATCTCCTGAACAAAACAGCAAAAAGTCACAAACAAGGTCTTTTATGAGCCTTTTTGCGTGGCCCATGGTCCTGAGGCAGGAGGCTGGCAAACCCCTCCAAGAACCAGTGGCGAGGTTACTTTCGCCACACTGTGCAATCACAAACACATATCCTACTCCTCCATACTTCAAAGCCACTAGAGACTATGGGCTGAGTAACCCCAATAATTTGCATTGGAAGGGAGTGAGATAAGTACTTCCCAACTCTCTTGTGCATCCTCCAAATCACAGAGCTAGCAACAAAGAACTGTTTTAATTTTACTTTATATTTCTATATTTTTATAATATAATGAATGAATTAATTGATTTAAGTGCACTGTCTACAGCAAAATACTTAAAGCAGTATGATTTTCTGTTTTGGCACAGATGATTTATTTGGCACTCTTAATAGGTATATTCATAAGTGCAGACAGTATCTTGTGTTTTGTTACCATTCTAGTAGAAATACTTTTACAGACGCTCCTCACTTTACGACAGAGTTCCGTTTCTATGAATTCGTCATAAAGCAATTTGGCTGATAAGCGAGTTTCTACGCTTATCGTTCTCATTCACGGATTTTCATTCATGGAAAACATGCGAGGTACAACTTTGTACACTGTAAAGCTATACCTTGCATCTTTGCCGCGAATGAAAACTGGCGAATGAGCCATGACGAACAGTACTGTACTATACATTAAATGTAATGTAATACGCACATACAATGCTTTTCTATGGGGTTTTGGGTGACGCCGGATGTCATCACGGATAGCGTGAGGACATCCAGTGGCAGGTGACCAAAAGTCACCATGTGTGTGTGTGAGACCCCCTGAGAAAATACTGTAGTGCAGCGCTGAGGCGCTCCCTTGCTGACCCATGCAGGGCCGGCGCTATGCAAGTGTTGGCCACGCTGTGTGCCTTTACTGACCAGAGGGGAGCCTATAGATCTCCCTCACCTGCCCACATGCACTTTGCTGGGCAGCCAGCAAGGGAGGGAGAGAGGACCCAGGAGCTCTAACCTGCAGATCCACTGGGTTCTCCTCTCGCAAGCTCAGAGCTTTGCTGCAGTTACCATCTGCACCCTCAAAACACACTTTTAAGTTAAAGTGTACTGTACCCTCACACACACACACACCATTGCCCCTACCCCCTACTACAGGCCATACCCCTTCTACAGCTCCATTCATGGCATACCTCAGGTAAGTTGTCAAACTGTTCTTAAACGGTTTCACTACTTACTCTGGGGGAGGGGGGACACCATAGCACTCCTGGAACAATAAACACTACAGAGAGCTGCAGTAGTTATTGTACCTGGATTGTTTCTTTAAATACTGTACGTACTGTATAGTAATCTACCAGTGCCACTCCGAAGAGTATATTCTGGATGTACCGGTACAGTACAGTACAATATCTGTACCTCACATTATGATTGTTACAGACAAAGAAAAGATCCAAAGGAAACTCAAACTTGATAAAAAAAATCATTTTGCATCATTACAGTACTGAACATAAAAATACAGTACTGTATGTACTGTACGTGCCTGTACTGTACAGTGCAAAAATTATAATAAGAAAGTGCCCCAAAAAAACAAAACACAACAACATTAACATTTTATCTGTACAGTACTACCTATACTGTACAGTATGAACTGTAGTCATAAAAAAACAACAACTTTGGAACAGGAGAGTCTCAGTGTGACGTCTGCAGGAAGTACATGATCCAGTACTGTACATAGTCATAAAAAAACAACTTTGGAACAGGAGAGTCTCAGTGTGACGTCTGCAGGAAGTACATGATCCAGTACTGTACATAGTCATAAAAAAACAACTTTGGAACAGGAGAGTCTCAGTGTGACGTCTGCAGGAATGTTTCGAGCAGCTTGGTGGAAATCTGGACTTTGTGTGCTGGAAAATACTGTATGAAGAGTACAGTAGTTATCGAATCCCTCAAAGTGTTGAACTTAATAGTTCAAGGTCATCATCAGTTATCAGGAGTTGTAGAGGGCCCAGGTAAGGGAGATGACAGCAAGGAAATGGATGGTGCTGGGTGTCACTTTTGAGAAGAAACTCGTGTGATCTGCTTTGTAAGTTTCTTTTTTTCTTTATAAATCTCATGATAGCATCGGAAAATGTCATTAATTTGCCGTTCCACATTCCTGAACCGTTCAACATTCAGATCCATACCTTCTAGCTCTAACATAGCCACGTTTGTTTTCGAGAACACACTTGCTAACCCCTTTACAGTGAATTTCTTCATTTCTTCTTCCATTCTTTCTTCTTCTTCCTCTTCCAAGTGCTGCTGAGCTTCCAACTCTACTAAATATTTGTTTGTTAGCTCTCCCTCGACATATTCCACAAATTTTTCGATATCTTCCCCTTCAACATCTAATTTAAGCATGTTAGCAAGTTCCACAACTGTTTGATTTATGCCATCAATATGCTGGTCTCTGTCAAACCCTTTGAGGTTATTCACAAAACATTTTAGGTATTTTTGCCATATACCTCGCAAACACGTTTCTATTTGCTTGCTCCCAGGCTGATTTAATGTTGTTTATGTAGTGTATGGTGTATTATGTTGTATGATTTCCAAAAATCACAAAGGGTTACTTCACCAATTTCTGTTTCTGCTACAGCTTTGGAAAAAGTTGTGCGCAAATAGTACGCTTTGAACGTAGCTATAGCCCCCTGGTCCATTGGCTGTAGGATAGCAGTCGTATTTTTAGGCAGGTGCACTACCTTTACATCTGGGTTTAAATCATCAAGATGCTTGGGGTGGCCTGGGGCATTATCAAGCAGGAGGATAATTTTAAAAGGAATGCCCTCTTGCAGACAATATTGATTGACCGGGGGTATGAAGCAGTTAAGGAACCAATCCTCAAATAATGCTTGTGTCATCCATGCCTTGGTATCTGCACGGTAGTAAACAGGCAGTGTGTGCTTATTTACCTGCTTGAATGCACATAACTTCTCTGAGCGATAGATGAGGAATTGCTTTAACTTGAATCCAGCAACATTTCTTCTCAACAGCAATGTCACCCTGTCCTTAAAAGCCTTTAAACTGGGCACTGTTTTAGCTTCTTGGTGTATGTATGACCTCTCTAGCATTTTTTTCAAAAATAGGCCAGTTTCATCCACATTGAAGATCTGTTCCGGGCGGTAGTTGCCATTTTCAATAGCTTCGTCAAATTTATCTAAAAAATTTTCAGCGGCTTCAAAGTCTGCACTTGCCGCCTCACTGCTGAATCCCCAATTATGCAGGATGAATCTGCGATGAAACCGTTAAAACCATACATAGCTTGCCATAAATGTTTCCGTACATTCCTCACCTTCACGCTCCTTTAAAGTCTCAAAGATACTGAGTGTTTTGGCTTGAATTATTAGCAGGCTCATTGGCATTCTTTTTTGTATCTAGTACAATGAGGCCTTTCCTTTGCCTGGTTATGATTGCTTTAAATACTGCTTATGCTTTCACTGCCTCTTCCACTCTCTCTTTATCATTTAATATCGTTGAAACGGTTGAATGCGCCAGATCCAAGTCATGTGCTATTGCAACTTTTTTACCAGCTTCATAGTCCCTTATTATTTTAATTTTCGTGTCAAAATCAATAGCCTTTCTTCTCTTGGTGCTTCCTCCAGGTGAAGTCATGCTCTTCTTTTTAGCCGACATGTTTTTCATCTTTTTTACATCTTTTCTTTGGCAGAATACTGTACTGCGCAGTACTTGTACAAACACAGATCTCTTCTCTGTCAGACACTGCAGTACAGACGCTTAGTTTTTTTTTCACTTCAGAAAACTTTACACTTACTGAACAGTGTTTTTTTAAACAAAAATGTGTGAGTTTTCTACCAAACGAACTGAATTTCGTGAATTTCTACCGAATTTGGCGCCCGTCGTAACTCTGAGCGGTTGTTCAGCGAGTAGGTCGTAAAGTGAGGAGCATCTGTATACATTTATCAGCCACAACATTAAAACCTCCTGCCTAATATTGTGTAGGTCCCTCTTGTGCAACTAAAACAGCTCTGATGCACCGTGGTATAGATTTTACTAGTCCTCTGAACGTGTCCTGTGGTATCTGGCACCAAGACATTAGCAGCAGCTACTTTACATGCTGGAAGTTGCAAAGTGGGGTCTCCTTGTATCGAATTTGGTGTTTCAGCACATCCCACAGATGATCAATCAGATTGAGATCTGGGCAATTTAGAAGTCAAGGCAACACCTTGAACTCTTTAAAAAAAAAAAAAAACAGAAAAATTTAAATGACGCTAAACAATTATACAATAAAATTATTCAAAATTATTCTATACCAGGACCTTAAAAAGTGTAACGGCTTAAAAACACTTAAAATCAATACAACTCACCTTTTTCTGGGTTACCTAGAACTCTTTGTCATGTTCCTCAAACCATTCCTGAACAATGTTTGCAGTGTGGCAGTGTATCGGGGAACATCAATGCCATGAAGAGGTGTACATGGTCTGCAACAATCTCTAGGTAGGTTGTAAGTGTCAAAGTAACATCCACATGAATGCCAGGATCCAAGGTGTCCCAGCAGAACATTGTCCAAAGCATAGCACTGCCTCCACCAGCCTGCATTCTTACCATAGTGCATCCTTTTGAACGTAAATGACACACACACACTCGGCCATCAACCTGGCGTAAAATAAATTGTGATTCGTCAGACCTGGCAACCTTCTTCATTTGCTCCATGGTCCAGTTCTAATGCTCACGTGTCTACTGAAGGATTTTTTCGGCAGTGGACAGGGGTTATCATGGGCAATCTGATCAGTCTGCAGCTACACAGTCCCATATGCAGCAATTTGTGATGCACTGTGTTGTCTGACACCTTTCTATCATGGCTTTCTTACATTTTTAAGCAATTTGAGCTGCATTATCCCTTCTGTGTGATTGGATCAGATGGGCTAGCCTTTGTTTCCCACATGTATCAATGAACCTTGGATGCCCATTACCCTGATGCGGGTTTACCGGTTGTTTTTCCTTGCACTACTTTTGATAGGTACTAGCCAATGTATACCAGGAGCGCCCCACAAGACTTGATGGTTTAGAGAAGCTCTGACCCAGTCATCAAGACACCAATATTTGACCCTTGTCATTCAGTTCTTCACTTGCCAATTTTTCCTGCTTCCAACACATGTAATTCAAGAACTGACTGTTCACTTGCTGCCTGATATAGCCTACCCCTTGACAGGTGCCATTGTAACAATATGATCAATATTATTCTCTTCACCTGTCAGTGGTTTTAATGTTGTAGCTGATCAGTGTACATATATATATATAATGAATTATGATATCTTTGCTAAATAAGCAAGAAGAAATGGTAATTATTGATGGTGATCAATTTTCACATAATTTTTACAGTTATCTAAATATAGTCATTTCCCATTCTTGATACAATAATAGATCTTAATATTTATTGTTTTGAGTAATTTAGTTATCACATGCTATTTATCATCATGTTATAAGTACGTAATGCTTTTAAAATTAAGAAATCACCACCACTATTTGTATTATTATTATAATTTGAATATAATTTAAAGTGCTTTTATGAAGACACATGATAGAAAACAAAAACAAAAGCAGTGCAAAAGTAGAATAATAGAACAAAAATAAACAAGGTGGAAATGTTTTTTTTTTTTTTTAAAGATATGAGAGAAAGAACCCATCAAAAGGTTATGGGTTCCCCTAGGAAAACAAGGATTTAACACTATTATAGTGAAATGAAAACTGAATGGCAAAATTTAGTCAAAACTATCTAAGCCTCACTCACATAGCACTGATAAAATTGGAGACATGAAACCATCAAAATGAAAAAAATACATCTATATTTAATTAGCATATATTGTTTATTTCTCAGTTGTTGAAATGGTTTCTTCTGTTAGCACTTGTGCTCAAATATTCTGATGGTTTGTGTACACGAAAAGGTTGCAAACCCATTTCTGGTGCACTAGGAGACACTGGTATGAGGTTAGTGTCAGATCAAGTAGCTTAAAAACTATAAAAGCATAGTAATTGATGTGCACAGCAGGATAGCTCACTTATTGCCGGGTGTAATGATTACACCACTGTGCTCCGTAAGCAAATGGCCAATATCACTCTCTACTTTTTCTTTCCAGGAAAAGGTTTGAACTAGTGCAGCTGAACTATACAAGCTGCTTGAAGCTGGCTCTGCCGTTTTATGTTAGTGTTTCACATTGTTATGTAGCAATCACAAAATGAAGGAATATAGATTAATCAGAAAGAACTTTAGTTCTTTATTTGAAAACAACAGACAACAAATGTAGCACACCTGTCTTCCTATTCCAAAGAATAAAAGGGGAATAAACAATGGTGTGGTGATAATTGTGACTATGGTTCTGTTACTGTTTTGGTAGTTTGTTTTTTTATTTGGACAATTGCTCTCCTGTGTGGATGTTTCTACTTGAGCTAATTTGAATTACCTACAGCAGAAATATGACGTAGATGATAGACTAACCTATTGCTTCACAAACTGTAAAAAACATGCAGCGCCTGCAGAGTTCTTGAACAGTACATGCCCATTTTCCAGTTAAGAATTATATAGTATATTGCTCTTTTAAGCATTTTTTTTGGAGACATTCCTTGACTTGAGAGATCTAGTGTGTGGGATCCAGGGTAATGTTCAGGTACTATATCTGAGCACTTAGCAGAGCAGGATTAACCATGAAGGGACCCTAGACACCCACCAATGGCCCAGGGTTTAGACAGGGACCTCGGAACCATGAATTTGCTAGGCTCTATTAACCTTCCCTATGTGAAGAATGAAAGGGGGAACCCAAACTGGTAGACCTTGTAGGGATCTTAACCCTCCTCTGGCACTAGGTACATGTACAGGATGGAATGGAACCAAGATAGGAGACATATAAAATTACCCAGGTGGAGACACAGACTCCAGCTTAAACTCTGAAAGTCAGCTATGCCTTTTATTTGGCTATTTTGGTCTAATATTTGAATGTCCCTTTGAATTCCCAACAATTTCACATTAGTGACTAAAATTATGTTGTTTTTTTTTTTTTTTTTTTACTAATCCAGGCTCCTTACAGATATCATTGCACTCTAAATTTTTTACCCAGTTAGACAGATCACAAAACAAGGCATACCAAATAATTTACAATACTTATCCCTCTTTTCTTGATTTTCTTTAATTCCAAATCCTGCAAATGTACATTTTTATTTGTGTGTGATTAAACAGTAATCTACATGTAAAATTATAGCTTGGCCCTAATGTTATATTTTAGCAACAAGTACCATGTTTTTAAAGCAATAAATTACTTTATTTTGTGTCCTTTCCTGGTTTTAGATAGTGTGGATTTCTAGATTTTAGTATTACAAATCTTATTCCATGATAGTGGAGTAAATCTCAGTTTATAGCCCCAACTACATTGTAGCATCATGTCTGTTGTATCCAAATCCATTATGACAAGTTAGGATTGCTATTAATCTATTCTCTGGTGCACTTTGATCTCCTAGAATTTACCTTTGGCTTAGTGACCCGTCTTTGATAATTAGTTTTTTTTTTTCCCCAAAGACATGTATAAAGAGTGTTAACTTTTTATGCTTTTTTTCTGTCATATTTTCATTTTCTGTTTTTTTCTGTTCCGTGTATAACATTTTCCTCTTTGTGTCCTTACCTTATCTTGCTCCTGTAAGTGATTTTTGGTGGCGATATCCATATGTAAAAGTGAGGTGCAATTCTGCCCCCATTTTTTTCTGGCATTTTCTCATGCCACAGCTAGTCTGGCTGAAACAGAAAATTGCCAATGTATAAAGAGTAACAGAACAGTTTTATACATAGGAAATTTACCGGCTATTAAATACTGCATTTTGAATAAAATATCTCCCACTGCACTAGACTCTTAACACAAAGACGGCAGTGTTGAAGATTCATAGCCAGAGATCCATACAGGGAAAATAGGAAGAAAAGAAAAAGGGGAGAAGTATGGTTACTTCCGAGATCAAGCATGTATGTGTGTACATTTAATATATAAAAATATTTATAGCTATGAATTACGTAATCATCATGGAAGTCAATACATTGCTCCTTCTGTTCCAGAACTTTGCTCCAGAATTGCTCTATAAACATAAATCCCCATGTGAATTTGGCATTCTAGCAACACCATCTTCAATGTGAAATTATTACCTACCAAACAAAGAACTCCGCCTAGCAATATTTTGGGTAAACAAATGTTCTTTTGACTCATTCATTTTGATGTACAGGCAGCCTACTTTACATTGTATGATAGTTCTGTGATCTGGCCAAGAGTACAATTTTGTCTCTTCCTGTGTAGAGGAAATGAGAAAGGGAGTGAATAAGGGGAAATAAAATAATAATAATAATAATAACGATAAAGAAAGGAATTAAAAAGCAGCACGGATAGTGAAGGGTAATTATCCCTCCGTTCTAGTTGAAATATAATTAAGCCAGCTCTCCACGAGCCCTCTGGATATTGTGGTTTACTAATTAACAAGTGGATATGCAGAGACCTTAGTCAAGGCAATTATGGTGAGAGACAGGCCCTAGGATTTCTAATTACACATCAGACTGCGACACATACTGAATCACAAATTAACAAGGGTCCCTGGCATTAAAGGGAATACCTAACAAGTGATTACTGCCAATAAGTGATTGAAAGACAGGTTGGGGGAAGGAGACAAATACTATAAAAATTGCTTTGTGCTGAAGTTTGTGTGATAGAGTCCGCATGGGAGATTTAGCTGAGCTCACATGAGCTGATAGGCTGGGAAACACTCCATCCATTTTTACAACAGCTCTACATCCAATCCATAATTAAGAAGAGAGAGAGATTTGGAGTTAGAGTTAAAAAAATACCCAATATAATTATTTCAGCACCTTTGAAGTTTAAATAAAAATGGAAGTAGGGACACACTATGCCAGTGATGGCAAACCTATGGCACACGTGCCACAGGTGGCACGCCGGGCCCTCTCTGTGGGCACGTGGTCATAGGTCGCCGGGAGAGGGGGCCGCTGGCTGTCTGCAGAGTAGGCACCTGCCTGCCCGAAATTAATAAATATATATATTTTTTAATGTACCCCTACCCCCCACACCACACCACCCCTACCTCCCACACACCACACCACCTCTACCCCCCACACACCACACCATTCCTACCCCCCCACCACACCACACCACCCCTACCTCCCCACACAGCACCCTACCCGCCCACACAGAGCACCGTACCCCCACACAGCTCCCTACCTGCCCACACAGCACCTCTACACACATCACCCTACTCCCCAGGCACAGCACCCCTTCCCCCCCACACAGCACCCCTACCCCGCACACACACAGCACACCCACACACACAGCACCCCCACACACACATCCCTCACACACACACTGCACCCCTCAGACACACACACACACTGCACCCCTCAGACACACACACACTGCACCCCTCAGACAGACAGACACACTCACAGCACCCCTCAGACAGACACACACACATAGCACCACTCAGACAGACACACACACAGCACCTCTCAGAAACAGACACACACACAGCACCTCTCAGACACACATACACACACACAGCACCCCTCACACACACACACACACACACACAGCATCTCTCAGACACACATACACACACACAGCACCACACACACACACACACACACACACACACACACACAGCACCCCTCACACACAGCACCCCTCACACACACAGCACTCCACACCCTTACACACAAACAAATACACTGCACCCCTTAATGCAGTATGTGTGTGTATTCAGCAGTCTGTCTGTGTGTGTGTGTGTATTCAGCAGTCTGTGTGTGTATTCAGCAGTATGTGTGTGTGTATTCAGCAGTCTGTGTGTGTGTGTGTATTCAGCAGACTGTGTGTGTGTGTATTCAGCAGATTGTGTGTGTGTGTGTGTATTCAGCAGACTGTGTGTGTGTATTCAGCAGACTGTCTGTGTGTACTCAGCAGATGGTGTGTGTACTCAGCAGACTCTGTGTGTGTGTGTGTGTGTGTGTGTGTGTGTACTCAGCAGACTGTGTGTGTACTCAGCAGACAGTGTGTGTGTGTGTGTACTCAGCAGTGTGTCTGTATGTGTATTTAGTGGACGGTGTGTGAATGTGTTCAGCAGTCTGTGTGTATGTATTGCATTTGTTGGAGATACTAATAAATATAAGCTTAATTTTATCTATTTATATCATTATTTAAAATTTGTATCATTGAACTCTCTGTTGTGTTCTTCTTTTAAAACAAAGTTGTTAATTAGTTCGGACAACTGTACGAGTTGTTTTTTCTAAACTTAAACCTCAGTATTCAGGTTTAATTGCCGTTTTGGCACTTTGAGGGAAAAAAGTTGGCATGTATTGCGGTTTGGGCACTCGGGCTCAAAAAGGTTCGCCATCACTGCACTATGCTATGAGGGTGTTTTAGGCAATCATTGCAGAAACTTTATAATGTCAGTAGAAAATTAATTTGTTTTCTATACATTAAAAATAGATTTTTTTAAAGGTACCTAGAAAGAATAAACAGTAAATCTAAATCATCTTAGTTGGCCACTAATTATTTAGATTGTGAGATGGCCCTCTTGCAGCATCTGAATTATGCATACTACAAGTCAGTACTTTTTATGTGCTGCCCATTTATATGTATAAGTGAACTGTGTTCTCGAAAACATGATGGG
This sequence comes from Pelobates cultripes, assembly GCA_933207985.1. NCBI lineage: Eukaryota > Metazoa > Chordata > Amphibia > Anura > Pelobatidae > Pelobates > Pelobates cultripes. The sequence goes on along the minus strand of OW240914.1, from coordinate 88,895,684 downwards.
TCTGGCAATCATTCTCAAGATACACATACATTGTTTTTAAGAATCCTCTCAATTATACATGAATCCTTTGCCCTGTCCTCCTTGCATGGTGTTAAGATATGAGAAAAGGCATCTACAAGTCTCGGTTGCCTAACTGGAGGATAACATTAAAGGACACTCCAAGCACTATAACAACTTTCCATAGTTTATGGCTTAAAATAAGCCACTTCACTTACTTATCTTGCAGGGTGAAGAGGTGCATCTCCTTTGGTCAAACATGCTCACACCTCTTCTGAGATGTCCCTTAAAATTGTTCTATGAAGGAGAAGTCACCGCATCTGTACATATACATACACATATATACATATACATGGTCATGTCTATATCTCCATTTATGAAAATACATTTTTGCCCTCTTTATATATTCTTTATTTGGTGTCCATGCACTGTAATTTGGTCTGTTAATTGCAACCATATAAAATTTTTCACAATAAACCAATACTAGCAAGAAGTGGTTTCCAGAATAATTTTTCTGAAATACATTTGGAGTGCAGTTCATTTTGCATATTGCTTCTACATGTCTTTTAAGTCACCTTTTACTTTGTATCTCTTAGTATACCATTGCTTGATATTGCTTTTTCAAAGCTTAGATGTGACGTTACTGGAACACTCCAAGCACCATAGCCATGTACCCGGAAGACCCCAGGTTAGAAGTCAAAAATGGCTTGACTCCTTACTATGGGTAGTGGGAGGGCACTCATGGTACCATAACCACTACAGTGAGGTATAGTAGTTATGATGTTTGGAGTATTCCTTAAAGTGTAATGGATATAAACCTGCAATTAATAAAGTTTAAACATATTATGTGTACAATCTAACATATAGCAGTAACCAAAAAAAGAGAAAAATAAAGAAGCACAGGGCTGCCGTACTCGGATGCACAGTGCACACCACTGTTAGTACAGACATTTACTGTACTAATACTATTACACTATTCTCTGCTTCTTTATTTATTGATTACGCATGGAAGACAGTAATTAAGCAATAGTGGTTAGGAATGTCAGCAGCACCAGGGTAATTGATTGATTTTAATTGAAAGTTTTTTATTAGGGCACTGCAGTAGTCTATCTTTAACAGTATTTTGTTCTTATCATACGACTTAGAGCTGCACAAGAATTCAATCTTTATCCTCTTATGAACTCTCACAAATATGATCCCAAAAGTTGTGGCTAAAATACTTTACTGTTTCTCATCCAATCAAGCATGCACACTGACAACAATAATTTTGGTTACTGGAGTCCTTGACTCCCTGTGACAACAATATCCCCGTTTCATGAGTAAAATTAGAAGGTATGGTAAATCACAATTGACTTGGCATCCTTCTTCATTCAAGCACTGCATGTTTGATATTAGTATTTTTATATTTAATAAACTATAGAAAGCTGCATACTGCATTGAAGTATAGTATGTGTGGTCAATTTTTAAATTCAAGTTGTTTGCCAGTCAAAATCCTTGGTCTGGAACATAGAATCGTTAAATAGAGGGAGATTCATCTAAAATTACTCCAGAATTGGGGGCGTTCAACTGCAATTTCTTTATATTGAACCAGATCACATAGATGGTTCGTATTGCAATGTGTCCTCAACCAGCTGTTGAACTTATATTACTAATTCTGTTCTTTTCTAGCCACAGTGATTAGTGGCTGACCCAGCTGTCTGCTATGTCACGCATTAATAATTAGATTTTGTTTTAATTACCATCAACCTGAGTGAAAAGAAGCACATATGAAACATGCTTAAAGGAATACCCAACTCACCTTAACAACTTATATATATATTCCATACATTACAGTTATAAGTCCATTGTCACTGCACTCGCTGTCTTATAACTGCAGTAATTTGAAAAAAATACCTCTGCTGTGCCCATTAAGCACTGCTGTGTAGGAATTTAAATTATATGCTTAGTGGTGCCATATAAATTAATGTTTGCATCGTGATTGGCTGGTTAACTTCCTAGACTAGTCAGCGATCGAGTACTAGATTAACGTAGGAGCTATTGGAGCTGAAGCTCCAGGCATTGCACATAGACGGTCTGTTTCCCATTAGGAATGGGATGGATCCTTTGTGCACCATGGTTCTTAGTGTGGACTTGTTTTACCTCTTGCTTTAACCGGCTGCTTGTCGGTTTTATATGCTTGAAATTCCCAGTTTATAAATGAATGTGTTTCTATCAGGTGCATGAAATAAAAAACACAAATTCAAATTGTGTTCTTCAGATCAGCATAATTTTCATCTTTAGGCCCATGGAGCCCCAGTAATGGTCACACTTATTTTAATGCATCTGTCTGTCTGTATCTATTTGTCCGTCTGTCTATCTATCCCTTTTATTGCTTGTTGCAAGCATTGGATTGGTAGTTATACATTTTTTCATTAAAAAAATCATCACCTATTGGGCTGTTAACTCTTAAGGCTTTTTAGTAAATAATGTGTAGAGCTATGCAAACATTCGTTGATTCTTTAAATAAAGACACTTTGACCGGAACTTTCATTCCTTTTCATGCAGAGAATTACTGCTGAGGTTCATAAATTATTTAGAAAACTGTTAAAGACCAACTGATTGGCCTAGATTGATCAAGCTGTGAAAAAAATGATCAATTACGAGACATCTTATTAGATAGATCTTATTAAATAATTATTAAAATATTTTTTTTTACCATTCTTCCTAATTTTCGTTATTTACAAATAACTCATCAGTGTCTCTGCAGCAGATAAGTTCAGCATCACAGTAGAACATTTTGCATGACAGATGGACAGACAGACAGACAAATTTACTTCCATTTTTTCACATTTTTGACTCATATGCTCTTCAACAATTTATATGAATAGTAAAACAAACGTTTGCTATGTAAAGCCCATTCAATGAATGACAAGAGGTATGATTAATTAAGTGATTTCAGTCATATTGGAACAACTATTGAGCTGCAGTTTGGCTAGCGGTCAAAATCAGTTGAATCACTCTATATCAGCTAACAAACAGCTACATTGCAACTGCATGGAAACAAAATGTAATCATTATTTCATCTTATATAATTTATATGGACTTAGGAAATGCACCTTAAACCACAATTATGCAAGCAGAGTTAAAACTAAGTTACTCAACATAGACAGTGTGCATCACTCAATGCTGTCCATGATATACAGTATGCATCACTCAATGCTGTCCATGATATACAGTGTGCATCACTCAATGTTGTCCATGATATACAGTATGCATCACTCAATGCTGTCCATTATATACAGTGTGCATCACTCAATGCTGTCCATGATATACAGTATGTATCACTCAATGCTGTCCATTATATACAGTGTGCATCACTTAATGCTGTCCATGATATACAGTATGCATCACTCAATGCTGTCCATTATATACAGTGTGCATCAATCAATGCTGTCCATGATATACAGTATGTATCACTCAATGCTGTCCATTATATACAGTGTGCATCACTCAATGCTGTCCATGATATACAGTGTGCATCACTCAGTGCTGTCCTATAATATACCATGTGCATCACTCAATGCTGCCCATGACATACAGTGTGCATCACTCAATTCTGTTCTATAAAATATATTGTTCAGCACTCAATGTTGTCCATGATATATAGTGTGCATCACTCAATGCTGTCCTATGATAACAATTGTGCATCACTCAATGCTGTCCATGATATACAGTGTGCATCACTCAATGCTGTTCTATGATAGACATTGTTCATCACTCAAATACATTGTCATCACTGTCCATGATATACTGGGTGCATCACTCAATGCTGTCCATGATATACAGTGTGCATCACTCAATGCTGTTCTATGATAGACATTGTTCATCACTCAATACTGTCCATGATATACTGGGTGCATCACTCAATGCTGTCCATGATATACAGTGTGCATCACTCAATGCTGTCGTATGATAAACATTGTGCATCACTCAATGCTGTCCATGATATACAGTATGCATCACTCAATGCTGTCCATGATATACAGTGTGCATCACTCAATGCTGTCCATAATATACTGTGTGCATCACTCTATGCTGTCCTATGATAGACATTGTTCATTACTCAATGCTGTCCTATGATATACTGTGTGCATCACTCAATGCTGTCCTATGATAAAGATTGTGCATCACTCAATGCTGTTCTATGATAGACATCGTTCATTACTCAATGCTGTCCTATGATATACAGTGTGCATCATTCAATGCTGTCCCATGATAAAGATTGTGCATTACTCAATGCTGTCCTATGATATACAGTTTGCATCACTCAATGCTGTCCTATGATAGAGATTGTGCATCACTCAATGCTGTCCAATTATATTTAGTGTGCATCACTCATTGGTGTTCCTGCTCCTCTTGCAAGACATTTCCTGTGTGAGAGGCTGCTAGTGGGCAGGTGGGAAATGATCCCTTTGTCTTTCTGTCCAGCCTCACAAACAGACACTGGAGTATCTGGAACAACACTCAGTTTTACACCCTCTATAACTGTCCTTGCAACTCTTTAATCAAGCATAGGAAGCTGGCTAGACTACAGGGGACACTGGCCAAGGTTGCTGGCACTTATCTCTCACACCCGCCTATTAAACTCCAAAAAGGCACATTATAAGTGCTGTAAATAGACTCTCCCTACAGGACAGACACCTGCAGACAGGTACCTATTCTGCCTGATGTGAAATCTGGTCCCATCGCTATCTCTTAGCTCCTGTAATCTTAAGTATCTCTAATTTAACCACAATGCCATATTTATTCACCTATAGTAATACCACAACCATAAACCCGTCAACCATACTTTTACATTTTCAGTGCCTTTTTACATACCAGGACATTTAACTGGCTTTTGGCTGGAGCTATTTTCAAACAAATCATAGCTGTGATGAGATCCATTTAAAAATAGCTGCAACCCATTCAGCTCAATTTTGTTTCAATTACATCAGAAGATAATCTGGTGAATCTCAGATTAATTTTATCCGGCAAATTGAATTGATTAGGGCCAAATGAAAAAGACACTTATTGGCACTTATTGAATATAACCAATAATTGAGAAGTCTTAAATGTATAATTGTGCTTGGTTTTTCTCTACAAGATAAGTCTGCACCTTGAAGCTATAATGGAATAAATTACTCTAGAATTTTTGTAACAAAGTATAGATTCCATTATATTGGATAAACATATCTTTAGTAATTGAATAGCAATGTCCCTATAGATGTCAATGACAAACCTCCTATTCAGGTAAGTTTATTACTTGTAATAGAATCCAGCCCTAAGTGTTGCAGTATTTATACATCATTGTGTGATCAAGACTTAAACTAAAATGCTAATTAAATTATTGCACAGCAGAGTGTTTTCTAGTGGTTTAACGGACCGGCACCCACTGTTATAAACTACATGATCACGTTAAAGATAGAAGACTCGGCATTCAGATTAAAATTATTCAAGCAATCATCTGGATGTCTGTATCAATTTCCTTAGACAAATAGTCTTCTTGACTCTTGCCTCAATCTCATAAACTAACAGTAAATGTTACCACTGCGATAAAGGCATTGACCCCTTCATGACAGATCACTTGCCAAGGCTGTCAAACTATAATGGAATTTGTCTAACCCCTTATCATAAAAGAAAAGCACTTCGAAATCTAAAATAAACATCTTCAGCACTACTTTTTCATAAACAACTGTCAAGAATATGTTTCACGCCATGTGCATATATATACGGCCAATAGCGGAGCTATTATCAAACAGAACATCATTAATACCACTATCTTTTTGCATAAAAATCTGATAAACCTCACGATTGCACTGGATGCATCTTTAGAACATACTGTTTTCATTTTGGAAGACTTTGGGTTTGTTCTCCATTAGAGAAGGCAGTTAAAATGTACAAAAAAAAATCTTACATTTTTTTTTTTACAAATAAATGATTTTAATTGTGACACTATGGACCCACTATAATATTGTTTCCATATGATTTAATATATTTAAATAAACTTTTAAAAACATTTTTTTCAACTTAAATATAAAAAAATATATATAAAAATACTAAGATATATATAATAAATATTAAAATATTTGCAAATTTAAATATTAAACCATTTTAAAAGTTTATCCAAAAATATTAAAATAATATTCATGCAGAATCTACCTGGATATCATAGGGATTATAGTCTCTGATAAGCACCATTGAAATCTCAAGACATTTCATTACTATTGCGATCACATCTGCCTATCTGCTGTGTGGCAGACATGAGATGTTGTTAAAAGCATATCTGTGAATTTTATTCATTCCAAAACTGTAACATAAAAATAAATTTTCAGCATGCATTCTCTTACGGCCTGTCTCATCAGCAACAGGGAGTTATTTGCAACCCCTCTTACAGGCTCCCATGTGAGCTAGATCACACTCAGATCATTGTCCAGAGTTAAGACTGGCCATGACAGGCACTGACAAGTTTGCCTCCCCATCATAATTGAACTTTGTCTTTCAAATTTAGCCAGCAGGTAAATTGCAGCTTTGAATCTTTGGGTTTTTTTATGGCTTTTTTTTTTTTTAGTTGAATACACGATTGAGCAATGTCACATGACCTAAGAGAGATTAACAATATATCGCTTTGAGTGATCATGGTATGCTGTACAAGAATAGTAGGAAAATACAAACAGGCTCATCAATAATCATGTCTAGTCCCAGCTGGAACTATCTGTAACTATATAGACTTGCTAGACATGTGGATAATAAATTAAAATGAAAATTAAAATAAATGAAAGCACAGGCTAAAGAGATGAACATGCTGAGTGAAATCATGCTAGGCAAATTATGTACAGCCATATCACTAGTCATTAAGTAGAGGTGTGAACCATCCCCAGTAGAAGCCAACAAATTCAAGCAGGTTGGCACATACCCTCAGCATATGTTTAGCACATAACTTGCACCCAATCTAGCATGCTAAAGGGAGGCATATCACACTGGGGGGGACATCCAAGAGAAGGTCTGCTCGATCCTGCAAGGGTTCCACAGTAGTGGTTTACAGTAGCGTGCGCCAGACAGCCAGTCCAAGCTTAGCCGATGCCATGATGGAGGCAGGGAATTTAAAAGAGGCCACGGCACAGTGGGAGAAAGACAGGATAATCCTGCTCTAAATAGAAACCTGAAGGAACTTTAGATTTCACCTCTGAAGGTAAAGCAGCATCTGTAATTTCTTACCCCATAACACATTTAATAAGTTGAATTTGTTATAGAATTGACGGTGTTCCTTTAAGATCATGGATATTTTATGTACCATTGAAGGATAGCTTTTGGAACTTCAACCGCAGTGCTGTCATTGAGGTGCCAAATTATTGATGATAAAAGGAAACAAAGATTAGAGCTATGGAAGTGCCATCGATTAGCAATCAGTACTATTGATATGACAGTAGGGCTTCTAGATCAAGGATCACATCCTGATATGTGAAATGGACTAGCATGACCCCAAAAAAGGGCAAACATTTAAAGGGTAACTGTAGATTCTCTGTCAGTACAACATTAAATAAAGCATTACAAATGTCCAATAATGTATTTAAACCTTTTTTATTTTTTTAATGAGCCAATTTATTTTACACTTCTGTTTAAGATTTAGCAAATTACATCAAAGACCAGTTAAGACAAAGCAAAGTCAATGCAAACATTGTAAAATAAGAGAAGAAATAGAAATATTGTTTCATTTCTCCTCTTCTCTGTATGCTTTCTCTATGAAGCCCGCCAGGTGCAAAGTACAGAGCTTAGAAGAAAGGCTGACAAGGAGCTAAGATCGAAGTACCCAGTTATAAGATAAAGCGATGTGGATTTCTACACAGAGAGTTAGACAGATTATATTGCCAGATCCTGCAGTTAGAATAGATGCAATGGATCTTATTCTCATAGAGATGTCATAGGGCAATCCAAGTCAGCATTGTGATCTTAACTCAGGAGATGTAAGTATTTGAAGATTAGAAGCAAAGCAGAAAGAGGATGGTATAGGAAATTTGAAAAAAATTGCTATTCCAACAAGGTTATCGGGAAGATTGTGTCTTTTATTCAGTATGACTTTATGCACATAGATTGAAGAATTCAGATTTCATAATGGTGGTATCAGAATGTTATCATCACAATGAGAACCATGAAAAAGAGAGCAGGGACCATTAATGGCAGGAACCACTGTTGGTACTGGAAACCTCACTCAAGAATTGTTGCCTTGCATGAAGCTGGAAAGGGTTACAAAGTTATCTCAAAGAATTCCGATATTCATCTGTCCACTGTAATGGAGGTAACTTAGTACTGTAACTACTCTCCCTATAAATGGCCGTCTAGCCAAGATGACTCAAACAGCGCACCGCACAATGAGGTAAAAAAGAATTCTAGAGTGATAGCTGGAGACTTAAAGAAAATGAACTGGTTAACATCTCGGCTGATGAGTCTACTATGTGAAAAACATTGAACAGACATGGTGTTCATGTTAGTGCTTTAAAAATAAAAAAAGCATTGCTGCGTGCCAGAAGTTTGCCAAAGTCCACCTTGACACTCCACAATACCTCTGGAAAAAAGTTTATGGACTGCTTCAACTATGGTTAAATTGTTTGGGAAGAATAGCACTATGCATGGTGTAAAAAGGCTCAGTACAATGGAAGGAGCAATGGAAGGAATGTGCTACTTTATACGAGTTATTTTGTAAATGTATTTATTCTTATAAACCTGGGCATTTTACTAACCAATTAAATGTTTTCTAACAAGATAACTTTCTAGCCCATTCTCACCTTTGCCATCAGAGCTCTACCCTTGCTGTTGTTTGTGTTTCCTATAGTCCACATGCCATCCTCCGATGCAATCATTTCTCTAAGCTAATTGCTGATTTTTTTCCCTCCAATAAATTGCGGTGCACCCCTTTCTCCCACGTACTGCTTTGTGCTTTACCATGTATAGCATTACTTTTGTCTATGCTGTACCATGTGCATTAAGATGACATTTGCATTTTCTGTGCTATTTTGCTCTTTAAACATACAGAACCCATGATGCAATCTTAATGCAGTCTTTATTTTAACCACCTTTTAGGTACATTGTCCTACAGTGCTCGAGCACTGATCTTTGATGTAACTTGCCATTGACTACACAGAGGTCTTTGCTTCCATACTCTGATTTTTGTGCTAACATTTCATGCACGTCTTTTTTCATGAGTACTCTAACCATCCATGTGCTTCTAAGTGCTCTAGTTATCAGTGCACATTACTATAACCGTGACTCTTTAGTGCTGCAAGAGTACATGAACCTTTCGGAGCCCTAACCTTCGATGTGAAGCTTTTATCCTACCTTCCATTGTTCAAATTCACCTTAAACATTTCGAATGATTGTGTTTATTCTCTTTATTTTGTTTCATAGATAAGTTACCATGGTAACCTTAGTGCAGTTTCTGGGTATTTTCACTATACCAACATTACATGCCAGAATTTCTAAAAGCAGGTCATTGTGTTTCTAATCACTCATGCTGCAGTCTGGCTCTTTTGTTATCACATTTTATTGTTTAGCTGAGGTGAAAGGTCATGGTTCATGACTTTAAAATATAGATGCGTATAAAGTATTTCTAAATAATAAGAGAGACTGGGACTGCACTGTGAGTATGGTAAGCAATGTTTAAAAGAAGCAGATAATTGTAACAGTAGCTGAGTGCTTCATATCTGATGGCTATCAGGGGTGGAGTTGAGGGGGTACCAGTAGTTGAATCCTCTGTAGAGATTGAGAAATCTGCAAATCAGTCAACAGCCCTCATCCACCTTGGATACCATGCAGGGATGACTTTAGATGCTGCAGCACGCAGCCTGCATTCATCTTGGTCAAGTCGACTGACTTTATTGAGAAAAGAGATCACAAGTAGGTTCCTCTCTTGTTCTCATACATGTAAGACCGCAGAGACATTTTAAAAGGGGCAGTATGAATCACAGTAAAGTTAAACTGTATGGATCCCCTAACTTCAATGTGATTTAAATGATGTACTACATAAATACAATGTTATCAATGCTTTGTGCTAGCCAGCTTGCAAATGTATAGCTAAGAAATTATTTGTTTCATTGTATTTTCCTAACCTTTGAATATACATAGCAGTACAAGTGCTTCTTAGTGGTCTTACGTGCTCCCAGCTTGCGCCGTTACAGTCCATAATGAATGCGGCAGCGAGGCTCACTTCCTGTCCGCCCACATCTTCCACGCCTTACCCTTCTGTCAGTCCCTACATTGACTTCCTGTAAGATATAGGGCTCAATGTAAAATCTGGTTCTTGCTTTTAAATCTCTACATAATGCTGCTCCCACCTATCTATCCTCCCTAATACACAAATATGTCCCGTCTAGGCCCTTACGCTCTACTGAAAACTTACGTCTATCTTCTGTCCATACTCCCACCTCTGATGCTCGCCTTCAAGACTTCTCGAGGGCTACACCTTTCCTGTGGTACTCACGTCCCTCCTCTGTTAGATGCTCACCCAGTCTCCACTCCTTCATAAAATCATTAAAAACCCACTTCTTCATAAAAGCGTATCAATTAAACTGTTAATAGCTCCCGACTGATTCTTCTCTTGCAACTGTCATTAGTCTAATACTATCCTTGCCTTTTGTGTCACTTTACCCCACTCCCTCTAGCATGTAAGCTCATTGAGCAGGGCCCTCAACCCCTCTGTTCCTGTTTGTTCGTCCACCCACTGTAAAGCGCGGCGGAATTTGTTGGCACTGTATAAATAATAACATAATAATAATAACTGTAAATAATAATAATTTACTGTAAATGTAAAGTGTACAGGCAGCGGTCAAAATATCTTACAAGGCTTTGTGTGCACAAGAGACAGAATGCTCGTTTCTGTTCATTCCTAGTGGCCAATAACATTTTATCTTGGCTAGTGGCCTAGGAATTTTGAGCACTGCTATGAACATCCTAGTAGTCTTGAGACCTTTCAAAATACTCTGTGTGTGCACAGCTCTGTTTTACTAGCATTGTGGCGATACCTCCTCTTCCACTCCAGCACCTCTCATACCATTTTCTTAAGCGTCCGTGGCTTGCATTTCACTATTTTTACAGAATGTTTGCGTTTTGCACCTTTACGAGTGGTAAAGATGGTTCTCCTCCAATAAGCTTCCAATCTTTGAGACATCTCTGGGACCTGTCAAACTGTTATATATACAAAGCAACATAGTTGTGCTTGCGTTGGATGTATATTATATTTCTATATCTTGATAAAGACCCTTAGGGGGTCGAAACGTCGATTTGAACATGCACAGTTTATGTATTTTTTTAAATACAATAAAAAAAGGTTTTCCGGGATTTTGAGACTAGAGTGCTCCCTGACTTTCTCTTTTTATATATATATATATATATATTTATATATATATATTTATATATATATATAAATATATATATATATTGTATATCATATATGTATCTCTTTCCATCTGGGTACAATTCACATCAGGGAATAAGTTGCTGCGTTTTGGCACAGCCCAATGCTTTAAATCTTGAACGGATGCACAAATGAAGAATACTATCGCTCACAAACTGACCTACAGAAAGACAAATTAGATGCATGGGCCTTATCACTTGACATTGCAGTATCTGATGAAGACAGATAACCACGTTACATGGGCAATAAGTGAGCCAGATAGATTATCAGCCATATGTCTGTGTTTGTTCAGCAGTGATTGGAGACCTTTCTGCCATAAAACGCTCTATAAATTCATTGTTTAGATGACTGAACCTGTCAGAAATCTCTTAGGTCCCTAAATGTGCGTGCACTTCATGTTTGCTTTTATCTGGACCATTTTCCTGATTTAATGCTGTCTTTTAAGGTATTAATCAAAAAAGATGTCAGCATGTCGTCATTGTAGAATTCTTGCTGTGTTTCATTATGAATACTTTGACTTACTATATACTTTCTTTTGCATTGTATTTGTTTTAAACATCTGACATCAGAGTTAATTACATTACAAAACTCTTTATTTTATTTAATTTTTACCATTGTGACATTACAGCAAAGGTCAAATGGGGACTGCTTTACATGACATATTCCTACCTCTGAGGTGTAACAAGGTATTATTATCATCTTGCATTGAGAACACCAGCCTTTTTTAAATGTCATGTATCAATTGATGTCACTTGGGTGACAGCTGACATCATTCATTTCTTCTGGTAGAATCTGCTGAATTGTGTATACAATAATTCATTAATAAAACCATAAAATAATGATATCAGACACATCTTCTGTTGGAATTATTACAATAAAACATGTTTGTGATATGAGGAAAGGTTATCAGGGCTTCCCATACTTACAGGAAATGTGAAATAAGAAGATAAAAGCTATGAGAATAGGACTTTGAAAGCAATTTCATAGAATATTAATAAATAACACATCTACTCTCTACATTAAAAATTATATTCTATTGTCTTCTACGAATAACACACAAAAATGGAGAGTAAACCAAATATTACTTCTACTAGTTCATACGTTATAGAAAGACATTCCTTGTATTTTATTTATAATGGTATCATAGGTATCAGAGAATAGAAGTCAATAACAAGATAATGCCACAAAGGACTTTTATATGTGTCTATAGCCAGAGACATATCTGGCTGAATATATGGCAAGCGCTGAAATTGCGCCCCCTCATGACACCCATCTTTTTTATAACTTTACCATAAAATCAGCTCAAAAACAAGCAGTAGGCAATGTATGTGTGTAGTGGCTGTAAGTGATGTGATGTGTGTGCTGTTTAGTGGGCCGGACTGGGAAAAAAATTCAGCCCGGGCATTTTTTTAACACAGCGGCCCACTAAGAAGGGGGCGGGGCAGAGGAGGTGTGTTTTGTCATCACACATGACAAACACGTCCCCTCTCAAAGTGAGCATGTTGGTTCAATGCTCTTCCAGGGCAGACCATGCACAGAGCTCTGCTGAAGAGCTCTAGCATGAGAAAAGCCCTGTATTTGTTCTGCACAGTGCAAGCAAACTTAATAACATGCTTGCACTGTGTTTCCTTGTAACTTGTCTCTGGTGTCTCTATAAATGGATTCCAGGAGACAAAAGGGCCAGAAAAGAGTATTGTGCATGTGTTTGGAGCCTGCTTGTGGTATTGCGTGTGTGTAGAGTGAGCTGGTCATGGTGTGGTATTGTGTAATAAGGTCGGTTTTAGTCGTGTTGTGTTTGTGGTGTAATGTAATGCATATGTGGCTAGGGGCTGTAGAGAATGTGTGTATAGGGGATGTAGCAAGTGTGAATATACAGGCTATAGTGTGTGTGTGTGTGTGTGTGTGTATAGGTGATGTAGTGTTTGTATAGAGTGTGTGTACAGGGAATGTAGTATGTGTTTGCTTACAAGGAATCTAGTGTGCGTATAGGGGATCCAGAGTGTGTGTGTGTGTGTGTATATATATATATAGAGAGAGAGTCTTGTGTGTGTTTGAAGGACCCAGAATATGTATAAGAGATCTAGTGAGCGTGCGGATTCAGAGTGTATATAGGGATCTAGTGTGTGTGTATGTGTGTAGATGATTCAGAGTTGGGTAAAGGATCTAGTGTGTGTCTGGAATGTAATGTGTTTAGGGGTGCAGTGTGTGTGTGAGGGGTGCTGTGTATATATATATATATATATATTTTATATAAATATGTTTGGAAGTATTGTGTATGTGTGTGATGCAGTGTATCGGGGGGTTGTGTGTGTATGTGAGGGGTGCAGTATGTGTGTGTGATGGATGCTGTGTGAGAGGTGTGCTGTGTGAGGGTGCTGCATGTGATTGATTTATGTGAGGGTGCTGTGTGTGTGGGTGCTGTGAATGATGTGTGTGAGAGTGTTATGTGTGATGTGTGTGAGTGCTGAGTGTGATAGTGCTGTGTGTGATTTGTGTGAGGGTGATGTGTGAGAGTGCTGAGTGTTGTGTGTGATATGTGTGAGTGCTGAGTGTGATAGTGCTGTGTATGATGTGTGTGAGAGTGCTGTGTGTGAGAGTGCTGAGTGTGATGTGTGTGAGTGCTATGATGTGTGTGAGAGTGCTGAGTGTGATGTGTGAGTTTGCTGTGTATGATGTGTGTGAGAGTGATGTGTGTGAGAGTGCTGTGTGTGAGTGCTGTGTGTGATGTATGTGAGTGCTGAGAGTGCTGAGTGTGATGTGTGAGAGTGCTGTGTATGATGTGTGTGAGAGTGATGTGTGTGAGAGTGCTGTGTGAGATTGCTGTGTGAGAGTGCTGTGTGTGAGTGCCGTGTGTGATGTGTGTGAGAGTGCTGTGTGTGATGTGTGTGAGAGTGCTGTGTGTGAGTGCTGTGTGTGATGTGTGTGAGTGCTGACTGTGATGTGTGTGAGAGTGCTGTATGTGAGAGTGAGTGCTGTGTGTGAGAGTGCTGAGTGTGAGAGTGCTGTGTGTGAGTGCTGTGTGTGATGTGTGTGAGAGTTCTGTGTATAAATGTTGTGTGTTGGAGGGTAAATAAACAATAAAAAAAAACTAAGCAGGCATTAAATCCCCCCTCCCTTCTTACCTTTAGCCTGGGGGGGGGGGACAGGCACGTGGTGTCTTGGAGGGGAGGGACCGGCACTCGCACACCATCCCTCCAGTGGTGAGTGAACTCTAGCCTGAGGGCAAGAGTTCACTCTCCCGAGATCGGGGCGTTGCCATGGCAACGCTCCCGAACTCGCGAGAGTAACCCGGAGGAGCTGCAAGATAGAGCTCCGCCGGGTCCTCTCCCTCCCCAGCCACAGGTCTATTTAAATGGGCCGGTGAGGGAGATCTTTGATCTCCCCACCAGCCCTCCATGGAATACAGCGGGGCCGGCGCTCGGATAGCGCCGGCCCTGCATAGACCGGCAGGGGATGTCCTGTGACCTCCCCTGCCGGCCTCGGCCCATGGCCACCGCGGCCCACCGGGCATTTGCCCGGTGTGCCCGATGGCCAGTCCGGGCCTGGCTGTTTATACGTGATGTGTGTGTGTGGGGTGAGCTGGCTGTATGCAATGTGTGTGCTAGCTGTATGTGATGTGTGTGGTGGCTGTAAATAAGGTATGTGGTTATGCTCTTTGTAGCTAACATCTTCTTGGCTTTCTTCAAGGAAGGGGGACTATGAGCCCTGGTGTTCCAATGGAGGGGTCATGCTTCCTGGTGATCCAGCAGGGATTAGATCTGCTTGGTCTTTCAAGGGTCTTGAGTCTCCTAGAGTCCTGGGTTCTGTGCATGTGTGTTGTTCTTGTGTGTAGTGACTAAGAGTTGTGTGTGTGGAGGTGTCTAAGAGACGTTTAGGAAGCTGAGTTTGTCTGTGCATTTAGCATTATGTGCCTGAGAGCATATGTGTGTGAATGTATATGTCTGTGTCTGGGAGAGTATGTGTGGTGTATTTATTTTTTTGTTAGGGAAACTGCTTGTGGTTTTTGTGTGTTGTGTTTATGATCAGGCTCTGTTTCATGTGTGGTAGGGAGTAACATTTGAGGAGTTGACCATGACAGTCTTGGGGGGGGGGCTGAGTGTGACAGGGTTGGGGTGTGAGTTAGTGTGACAGAGTTAGGGGGTAAGTTTGGCAGAGTGAGGGAAGCAAGTGTAGCAGGGTGAGGAATGAGTGTTACAGGATTAGTGTGGCAAGGTGAGAGGGGCGGTGAGTGTGACAAGGTTGGAGATGAGTGTGATAGGGCTGGGGGATGAGTGTGATAGTGGGTGATTGTGACAGATTGAGGGGTGGTGAGTGTGACAAGATTGGGGGTCAGTAAATGTGGCAGTGTGACTGAGGGCTGACAATGTATGGGGGTTAGTGGAGGGGAGGGACTTTATATGGATAGGCTGTGTTGAGACACAGTCTCCCCACACTGTAATTGCATTTTTTTGATATATCACTTGCACCCTTTCTGCTTACCTCCTGGGCAGGAAGGTGGGCATAGATACATCCCCTGGTGGTCTGGTGGGCTTACTGATGGTGGACTCGTAGATAAGCCGCACTACTTCCAATCTGACATTCTGTTATGACATCATAGCACAGGCTGGGAAACCCGGTGCCTGTGCTCTGACTCCCTCACAGAACATCGGAACCGCAAGGGAGTGTGGCTGCTTCATGGAACACTAGTCAGTCATTTTTATTGGGCAGCAAAGGGAAATCTTTTGCCGGCTCAAGTGGGGCCTGCTCAGATCTGTAGCTCCATCCCTCCTGATGTGGCACCCCCGTTCTAATGGCGCCTACGGCATGTACCTAGACTTGCTTAATTCCAGCTGTGCCAACCAGCATCAAAATCAAAACCATTCAGTTCACCACTGGTAAACATCTATAATTTTATTCTAATAGCTTTTGGCCTGAAGATTGTAATTCACTTGCCAATTTATCACAATTTACTGTGGGGAGAATAAGTTATCACAATTCTCAAATCAGCAGTCATTAGTAAAATTGAATTGTATGCATACACATGTAATGGTAATTATTAAAACATTAGTTTTGCTGTTGTATAAAGTAACTGGTATTTGTTAAGTGTAAATAACTTTTTTTGTTAGAAGAAAAGATTTATGACCACAAACGTATCCATTTCTAACACCATCAGAACAAATGTTTATAATTGTATTTTTACATATACACTGAACTAAATGACACAAAACCAATGCAAAATTTAAAATAAATATAGTAATTCATAGATCTAAACAAAATTAATAAATGCTCTGCTGGGGAAACTTTTTGCTATTTTGTCCTAAATTTATTAAATTCACAACATATTAGTGTGATAAATTAATCACCAAATTCAGATGACAAAATATTAGTGTAATTAATAAATCACCAAAATATATATGCAAAAAATAAAAATAAAAAACATTTATAAAAAAAATCTATAATAAATAAACCTTCATAAATCTCGAGGCAATAATGAGACTGATGTTAAGTATAAAATTCACTCTGGTAGGTCCAGTATTTTGGCATCCTTGTTGTAACCATTTTTACTGATTGGTTGAAATAAAACCCATGATTAACATAGAAATTAGTCGATATTTTTGAAGTAAATGTATGTGTTTTTTTCCCATAGAATAATTTTAATGTCCATAGTACATAAACAGCATTGTCTGTCCGTATATGTGACATACAGAGAATGAGTCAGATTTGTCAGAATTGCATCTAGTCTTTTTTCAGTTTTACATTAGAATTTTAAGTATTCTGTAATTATAGTCTCCCAGGGTCATTTTGTCTCATTTCCACAGAGGTGAGAGAAAGAGAGAGAGAAAAAAAGCAGCTGGTCTTGGTAAAAACAGTTATTTGTACTTTTCAATGGAAAGGCAGTTGCTACGCTCATTATAGGCTATTCTCTTGATTAATTTCAGTTGTGTGATTTATTCTAAAATTCACAAATAGCATCCATGGACTACATAGCGTCCACAATGTCTCATGATCATCTTCAAAGTAAATGCTCAAATTTTTTTTTTTTAGATAGAAAAAAATAACAACATTAAATGGTCTGTAAATAACATATTGAACAAACAGCCCGGAACAAATCCCATTAAAAAAATGCACTTAGTAGAAACTAAAATAACGGGGCTAATTAAATGGTGTGTAGACCATAGCTTATCTCTGCAGACAGGAAATTATACCTCGGACTTACGTGTCTGACTTTTAATAACTCCTCATACAAAATGCCACAGAAAATGAGGAAGAGCAATGATAATCGCACTGCAAGCGTAATGTGATTGAAAAATGTTTTCAGAATATGTCTCTGTTTAACTTCTTATCACGTATATTTCACAGAAAATACAACAAATGCATTAGTGATATGCATTATTCTTCTGTAAGCTCTACAGAGCTGTCACATTTATTTGTTTCTTTATTGGACATACTAATTGCACTGTGTCCAGATCTGAACTATAACTGGAAACGTTTATGTGAAATATAACTTGCATGTATATATATATATATAAAAGTATAATTCCATTTTTTTTTTGTATGCCTTTCCGAAATGTACATTTGAGTCATGTACTGTTTTTGTAGTGTACTGAAATCTAGCCGATTTAAAGAGTCTGTGTCACTACTTCTCATGAGCTAGTTAGATAAAAATATTAAAAACACATTTAAAAAAAAAAAATCTAAATAGCTATAGAAAATATAGCTGTTATTTCCACTTGATGATCCAATAGTTTTTGGGGTGCTGGTGTGACGCTGCATCTCGATTTTACATACACAGATTATAGACACTTCATAAGAGCATGTGAGGTCATCAGAACCTGGAATTTCAATGGCTGAACTGATTAGTTTTAATGAAATTGTTCTTTAAAATTCAAAATTCCGGATCATTAGTTTAACGCCCTCTATGTCTGAAGGAAGCCCGGGTTGGCTACAAATATTTTCTCATCACAATGTATGGGTTATTGTACACATAACACGTTCTGATGAGATACACTTTAAAAGTCTTTCATGTTCTTTCCATGGAAAAAGCTTGGGTTCAACCTGGACCTTTTTACCATAGACATTGCACTGGGAGTGGGTTAATGTATTCTAATACTACATGTGTGCATGCAAAGGTGCAATTAACATCTAGACTCATTTATTTACTAAGCCGTTGACACCACTAGAGGCACTTATTATTAACATATTGTGAAAAGAGCCCCAAATGTGGCTGCTCCACTTGTATTATGGTGGCCACATGGGACAGGGGAAAGTAATTTTGACTTACCTGAACCTGACCCTTGTGCACACTACCCTCTTCTTCCTCAAGACACTCTTCAGCTTCTGGTGCTTGAACTGCAAAGAGACACCGTCTGTACTCTCAGGTATATGTGTGAGTTAAACAATGATGCCTTAACAGGATCCTACAAGACTGCGGGATCCTTCATAGGCAGAGTCTTTTCCCTCTGCTGGGCTTGGCAGTCTTGATAAAAGGAAGCTACACTTTTTGTTAGGCTATGTCAAGCACAGGGAATATACACAAACAAAGTAGTCTCTACTTTGTCCTATGATATCTTTTGACTGGATTGGAAGTTCAGTGAAATGCCAACACATTCTTTATGGGCATTTCATAAAGAGGGTAACAGAGTAGTGAGTACTTAAATTCATGTAGCTACACACCACCCTATATACAAACACTATACTGTTAATATGTCGATTTTGGAACCTACAACATCATATCTCTAACTGCATATCTTTCTAAAAAAAATAGTAGAAATATATTTGCATCTAACAGCTTTGGCATGTATAAGGTCTAGAATAAATATCTGGTAGCCTAGATGCATAACTTTTTTTATGGGAGACTTCACTTAGAAACCAAGAATTGAAGAGAATGCTAAATAGGTTTTAAAAGATTCAATAGATTATGTGTTGACCGCCTTTAAATCTATAGTATATTCCAGTATTATGGATTGAATGGAGAATTAAAAGACAATTGTTCTATGGCCTGTGGACCAAAGGGCTAAATTTTGTGCTTTATGTCTTGAGGAACAAAATGAAAACCCCAAAATACTACTTCTAAACTTTTTTTTTTTTTTATCATTGTAAAACATGACACAAAACATAATGTATAACATAGCAGAGCTCAGAATTTTATTGTCTCGAGTTAAACTCGAGAAAACGGAAAAACAGAAAGAGAAAGGAAGAAAATAATTGAATGCTCTAATGCATTTGCAGTCTTTGATTATTTTTTTTAGAACCCATAAATCCGTGTATCATCTATTTATGTTGCAAGTAGTATTTGCTTTAAAAAAAATCATAAATGATTGCTTTTGCATGTTTAATACTAGTGCCTTTCCTTTTGAGGATTTCCTGAAGAATTCCCAATCAGAATACATGGAAATAGATCTCCTTTGCCTTGCATTCTAGTGGTTGGAAAAAGCATAATGAATACACCTTGTGATGTAATATTAATACATTTTTTATATTCATAATGGAATATGCTCAGTGAGACAAGGCAGATGCTTACATTAAATGTGTTTGGACCACTTTGGCTGTTGGCATCAGACTTCTTGTGTCTTATCCATCATTTTCTGCATAGATAAATGTTACTGGAAATCAGTTCTGATAAGATCGATGATTTTCCTCAGAAGCATCTTTTAATAACAATGAATAATCAGTGTTTGAGTCAAGAAACATGATTTCTTTAAATCCATCCTTCATCCTCCCATTCCCCTGTTTTAACCCTCCAGAACGGCAATGTTTTTAATGCATGTTTTTAAATGCCTCTGGTGGCTGTCACTCAGACAGCCACTAGAGGCACTTCC
Organism: Pelobates cultripes; assembly: GCA_933207985.1. Lineage (NCBI taxonomy): Eukaryota > Metazoa > Chordata > Amphibia > Anura > Pelobatidae > Pelobates > Pelobates cultripes. The sequence continues at coordinate 88,875,467 of OW240914.1, read as the reverse complement.
AATTAAATAGCAGAGTAAAACTCGGCTATTTCAATCAGATTCTCTCACAGAAACCATCTGATTAGTGCAGTGTGGCATTTTGCTGCACATGTCCACTAGCCTCCCATTGCTGTCCTATATGGAAGCATTGGAGTGGCTGAGCTCATCAAGATTGATGATCTGAGCTTTCAATGAAATTGCAGATTAAAGCTCTACTAATTCAATCAGATGGTCTCATACACAGTATCTGATAGGAATGCATTGGAGTGGCTGAGATAATTGATCTTAATGATTTCAGCCAAGGAGGTGGGATTGGGCTGCAGAGACCAGCACTGCAAGTGAGATAAGGTAAGTAAAATCACCTTTTTTACTCTCTACAGGGGGCCAGAGACTTAAATGGCCAAAGGGCACTATGGCATTAGAGGTGTTTGTATTCGTAACCCTATAGTTTTCCTTTAACCAATCGCTAAACTTAGATCTTCTGCATCACACAATCACTTCTGTTTTTCAACACTTTAAAGACTCAAGTAATTTCTTTATGTTTTATCTAAAATGTTAAAAATCTTGTTTAGCCTTTAGAGAAGATTCAGTACTAACCCTATAGTGTTCCTTTAACGGATTGTTAAACTTAGAATTTTCTGTATCACACAATCACTTCTGTTTATCTAAACCCTTTAAAGGCCTTAGTCATTTCTTTATGTATTATCCAAAATGTTAAAAATCTTGTTTAGCCTTTAGAGAAGATTCAATACTAAAGAAGGATACTTCATAACTTGCTGCCCATAAAATAGTTTTTGCCAGGTTCCAATGAAAATATCATCACAAACAAGGTCTTTTTCACTGTCAAGCACTGTGAACAAAGCTTTGGATTGATACAATATTGCAGCTAGAGGCTTTAAGTGCTCCTCATCTTTTTGTGTACCTGTACAACTCTAGTCAGATGCGTCATTGATGCGCTTCATCTCGACCCAACACAAGGTTTTACTCTTGGTGTATTGAAGGACTGGCAACAGTCTCTTCCCCAGTGGAGAGCTAATTTATGCAGATCTATTCATTTATTCCTTGAGGCTTCCAACTCATTAACTGTCAGCTTTGGTCGTCACACTTAGTTCATTTACATGTCTGCGGAGTGGGACGGATAGATTTCTCTGCCTCTGGGCTCTCCGCAAGAGGGAGTGTAAATCCCTGCTTGACTTTTTATTTAATCAGGTTTGCTTGAGGATTTAAATTGTCCTGATGTTTTCCAAGAGCTAAGTGTCAAGGACTTCAAACCAGTTAAAAATTCCATTCTTTTTCTTATGTTCTTACAGAAAAAAAGCTGAATATTGTCCATTATTTTTAAAAAATTTTGACTGTTATATGGTGACATTGTATATTTTATCTATTTATGCACACGTGTTTTTTATAAAACTATTCAAAGAAATGAAAATTAAATGATAGATGTGTGTGTCTGTCTCTCTCTCTTACTTTATGGTCATCTATTAAAAAATACACACATCAGACAAGCTTTATTAAAGAGTACAATATCCAAATCAGAGCAAACAACATTGTTAAGTTTGTCAGTCTTGCAAGTTTGGCAGATCTGCTATTGGTAGATGGAGGTAGGATTAGTGTCATTTCAGTAGCCATACAATTGGATGGGAGGCTGCCCACCAGAGCAGCCAATCAGGGTTGTCCATACTCTGACTACTGCTGTAGAGCACATGTATAGATTTAAATGTCCTGAAATACCTTCTCCATGCAGTGTGAGATAATCATGTGCTAGCAGTGCATTTTTCTGTCAAATTCTTTTATGAGCCCTCCAGACATAGGCTGAAAAAAGTAAGTGCATTATACTCAAGTAATATGGTCAAAAGACAATGTTCAGCGCTGCTGTGCACAGGGTATAAAGTAATATATTGTTGATAGGGCTGGGTGAAAAGTCATATTTAATATTATTATGAGTAGTGAATAATTAGTTTTTGTGCAGTAAAATTTAAAAGGGTATGATTAACTATACAAAGCACGTTAGATGGACTAGAAATTGAGTATGGGTATTGTTAACACTGGCAAAAACCCCTACATTTTGTCAACAAATAGGCACCTGCATCTTTCCTTTTGATCAGTAAACCTGGGGGTTTCCAAAAAAGGCTGCAAAGAGAAATAAAATAAAGCAAGCTATATCAAGAATGATGAAAACTATTTGCTTACACAGTAAAAATTGCTTGAATTATTTTGGGAATTGAGAGCATCAGAAATACTATTGGGGTCAAACCGGTGACTGAGATCACTAACAGATCAATACACATGTCTTCATGGCATGTGTTTCATTCTTTGGCAGCTTCCAACATAAAATGGCTTTAGTGAGATTTTTGAGACTGAGAAATATTTAGCAAAGTTATTCCAAATGCCACACCTCAAGGATTACTACACATTTTAGCACAAGAGGGCAGGTCTCATTATTCCCACGATCCTACATCACTTTTATGTCCATGTTGCTGTCTATCACTCCCAAGCTACTATGCCTAAATTAAAGGACACAGTTCATCAAAGTGTCACTTCTTGTACTGTGAAATGTTTATTGCATTTAATGAAACAATTATATTTTTTTAATGATGTCTACTGTTTCTTTGTTTTGTTTTTTGGAGAAGATTTCATCTTCTGACTGATCAGCCACGTGGGGTCAGAATCTACTGTTATCTGACCAACAGTTGCTCAACCTAACCTGCCTGCTACTGTGGTTGCTCTGTGTGAATCTACAACACCTTGTACGTTAGGTTGAGCAGCGGTTGGTCACTTAGACAGTAGACCTTGACCCAACATGACTGGCTGTTCAGCATAGACAAAGGCACCCAATAATGACCTAAACAACCCCTTTAAAAATAGGACGTTCCGTACATTTCCTTAAAAAATGAATTATATTAGTGTGAACTAACAGATCATACGTCCCAACATTTCAAAAGAACAAAGAGGGGCAGTTTAATGTTAGGGGTGTGAGTGGGGAGGAGCTGGTCAGAGAGATTTTAGGTTTCTTATTAATTACAATCCATGCAACCAAAATGTAATTTAGAACAAGCATCTTTTTTGCACAGATTAATTTCTAAATATATTTATGGTACTATAAAGACACATTACTGTGCTGTGATGTGCTGTAAAGCACTGTTAATACACTGAGACACACCAGACTCCTAGAAAAGAGGGACATTAGGATAGAAAAGAGGGATCGAGTGACTAAATAGGGACACTTGGGAAGTCTGCACAGATTGCTGTGCACCCACGGATTAGTCCTTATGCTACTTGTTTAATGTTTTGGTGTGAAGTAATTGTGGTGCACTATTCACTTTACTTCGTAATACATGGCCCCCTGACCACTCAGATTCAGGACATTCCTAGTCATAAAGGTCAGTAGGTGATGGGACTTTTGACCCTCCACTGTAAGAAAATATGACCTGTCTCCTGGTTATGTGGATGCTTGGTGACAATCTCTCATTTTATTTTAGACAGTTGACAAAGATCTGTTGCCAGGAGTGAGGGGTTCTGTAGCCTCCATGGCCAGTGACAGAAATCATTATGCTGGATGGTGGGAGGGTAATTACCAACTTATGTAGTTTGAAAGTGTAATATGGGCTGATCTGCAGATAGTAAATGCTTCCTCTCAATGTCTGCTTACCCCTGTTCTCGCTGACAAATATGTGGTAACTAAGCAACGCAACCCATGTATAAACACAATACAAGGAAGTGTGGTGTTCATGCAGAATATATTGTAATTTGGTAGCATACTATGTGAATACTTTAATTATATATGTATACTGTGTGCATGGGCATATATGTGGTTAAAGACATCCCATTTCCACAGTCCACATCCCCTTGACATTGAGATAATAGATTATTTTGCTAATAAAACAGTGTCTGTAGTGTACAACTTTCAAAAGCTGAAAAAGCAAAGCATTATATCAGAACAGAAATAAAAAAACAAAGAAACCCTAAATAACGTGAGTGTTTTGTTTTTTCTTTCTAGTAGCAGAGCTGTAAGAGTCTAGCCTTGCTGCCAGAAACAGACATTTTTATCTTGTCGGATTGGATTGTACCTTCCACATTGTATTGTGACACTGCCCCTTCCTTTTATATCAGGAGCAAAGGATGCTGGGAATGAGCTACTGTAAATGCTTTTAGTGCTGCAATTTCCTTAAAAATAGATTAGATTCAGCAGATGTTATTATTACAGAAGAAACAACCAAAAAATATATACATGGCAGCCTCTCTACAACCCTAGAACTTCCAAGCACAGTCATTCAGCCCCTATTGTGCATGCTTTTTAAATGCTCAGAGAGAAAGAGGGGCAAGTTGCCCATGGAATGCTATTCATTGTCAGCAGGTGCCTGTGTCATTCTACGTACTGAAATTATACCCTGTATTTCACAAGAGAAGCTAATTTTGTGTTCTCTTCTGTTGTTCAAATTCACAGGTGCTCCATGAGCTTAAAAAAACCCCACCATGATCGGAGAAGCAGATTATTCTGATGATGACAAGTGGTTGAAAAGAAGACATGTTCAAGAACAGTTGTATCCTTGGCACCACTGTAAAACTGACAGCCCGCACTTAGAACAAGAGGCCTGTCATTATATTCAGCCGTGGACATCACTTACAAACCTTGAAATACAGCTTCAGAAAAAAAAATATATATTATAGATGGTAGTAAGGATATTCCTTTTGAACAAAAATATCTGTGATTTTAGCCCTTTACCTTGAACTCAAAAGCAATTTACCTTGAGGATTTCCCTGTGGTAAGATGTATACATCTGTGATAGTACATAAAAATGATGTGATTGTTATATTAATTCTATCACTGGAAGGGAAGGAGAGAAGGGACAATGGAAGGCAAGTAAATGCAATACTGGCTTTAAAATATAAAGATATATTTACTTATATCTGTTTAAAATAGAAACACAAACACTACAGGGTTTTTCCACTAAACAGCAAATTGTACAGAATAAAAATTTAAATGACAATATTAAGAAAAGAAAAACTAGCTATAGTCACAACTTTAATATTTAAGCCTACATTTTGACGTTTGGGCTTTAGTTTGCTAAAATTTTGTAATGAAGCGAATAAACCTTAAAAAAAAAAAAAAATATTCTCAGAATTTCTAAATTTACCAGCCAAATTCTAATTGTATTCATATTATTAACACAAAATATTTTACCTGGCTATAACAAACAGACAGAAACACACAGAAACACTTAATTAATTATACTAATATATGTTGTAAAAATCGCATGCATGCATTTTTCTATTACACGGAAGAAAAAAACATGAAAAGACGTGGCTCGAAGGTTCAAATTCAGATCAGCCACTGTAATTTATGGCATATATTTACACAGCCTGTGCAAATTCTCGCAGGGGCAGTTAGATTTAATTTAGTGTTGATTTATTTCCTAAATATACAAAAATATTGACAATAAATTCACCCTATATAAAACACTATTCAAAACCCAGCAGGGATGCAGGAAAGCTATTTACTGAGGATTTCAATGAATCAGTGCAATGAAAGCAGATTTAGATGAATTTAATAGACTTAATATTTCCCTGCAATTAGTAGGGCTAAGTAATAAAACAGACAATTATTTTCTGTTGTTTTGCTGCTCCCTTCCCCCTCAAAACCTTCCCTTACAAAAATAGTTGCTCAAATTAAAAACCAAACCATCAAATCCCCATTTTATTCCTTTTCATACATGCTAAGTAGTATGCAAATATTGAGGTTTATACTAATTAATATCTGAATTGGAGAATGTTTCAAAATCAGCTTTTGTCGCCTCCATTTTATACATTTGCAGGGTTATAATAATAAATGAGCCCTATTTATTTTAATACCAAACCATCTTTTTTATATGAGTATACTTAAGAGTTCTATTCACTAGAAAAAGAAGTGAGGTGCATTGTTAAGGAAATGGCAATATCTAGCCAAGGTAGACTTGGGGAAAAAAATTGAATAATTGGGAATGCCAACTGATTTTCAGATTCATGGCCAAACTAGCCATGCTGGAAATTTGCTGAAAGTTAGCTATGCTTTCAGTATGGCTACATGCTAAACAGCCCATGCCCTGAGCTCTTGTGTTTATCACAGTGCAAGCAAATTTAGTCACACACTTGTTCTTGTCTGGTGTCTTCCTCTGGTGCGCCCATATATGGCACACCAAAGGACAAAAGAGACAGGGCTTGGAGAGGGTGTTGTGTATGCAGTTTGTTGTGTTGCATATATGGGGGTAAGCTGCTTATGGTGCTGCGTGTGTAGGCTGCTTGTAGTATTGCGTGTTTGTGGGGATTTTGTTTGTGATGTTGCATGCTTGTGGGGATGCTGCTCCTGGTATTGCATGTCTCTGGGGACACATGTGCAGGGCAACATTGTTACACTGTTTGTGGAATAGTGCGAGGAGAGTATGCTTGTGGCTTTGTTTGTTTGCGGAGACGATGAATGTGTCTGGGGGAACGATGCTTGTGGGATTGAGCTGTTTATTCTATTGCGTGTATGTGGTGTTGCTTGTTTGTAAAGACACTGCATGTGAGTTTGCATGTCTGACACCAGAGGCAGAACTGAGGTCATGAGTGAGACCATATACAAATTCATGAAAATTTGCATATGTGTGTCAAATCAGTGAGTGTGTGTGTCTGTCAGTGAGTGTCAAATCAATGAGAGTGGGTCTGTCAGTTAGTTTGTGTATGTCAGTGTGTGTCTGTTAGTGACTCTATGTGTCAGTGTGTGTCTGTCAGTTATAATGTGTGTGACTGTCAATGAAAGTGTGTGTTTGCTGGGAATTTGGGCTTTAGTGTGGAGTTAAAGGACCACTATAGGCACCCAGCCCAGTGGTCTGGGTGCCAGGTCCATCTAGGATTAACCCTTTCTGCTGTAAACATAGAAGTTTCAGAGAATCCAGGTTAATCCAGCCTCTAGTGGCTGTCTCATTGACAGCCGCTAGAGGCGCTTCCGCGCTTCTCACAGTGATTTTCACAGTGAGAAGACACCAGCGTCCATAGGAAAGCATTGAGAATGCTTTCCTATGAGACTGGCTGAATGTGCGCACGGCTCTTGCCGCGCATGCACATTCAGCCGATGACGGGAAAGGAGGCGGAGAGTCTCCACCGCCGATGTAGCCCAGCGGTGGAGAAAAGGTATGTGTTTAACCCCTTCCTCACCCTAGAGCCCGGACCCTAAAGGTGGGGGGGACCTAGAGACCCTATAGTGCCAGGAAAACAAGTATGTTTTCCTGGCACTATAGTGGTACTTTAAAGAGGCTATAGTGTAGAGGGGGATGGGAGATGGGGGATGTGGGATATTGGTGTGTTAGTGTGGGTGGATATGTGCTGTATTATTGGGGGTTGGGGCAGCATAGATGAATCATAGCATTGCTAGGTAACCTGTGTCAACCTGCGACAACGATCTGATCCACTACAGTGAGCGATTAACATGGTTTGCTGTACCTGCTGGAGTTGCAGATTGCAAGATGCCTAGACGCCCACCAGGCGCTTGCCGGATGGCTAGCCAGTATTCTTGCATCATAGACAGTATGTTGTCCCCACCCCCTGCTATGCCTCCATAGGACCTCCAGTAAAACTAGGAAAAATCCCCAAATTACATTTATCTTACACACTAAGCAAACACAAAGGACTGATAGGTGTGAATAAACAGATGAGGGTCTACTTGAGCCTCTGTGCACCGCAGGTAGATGGCATACAGAGCTTGGGCAAATGCTATAATTTGATGAAAAACCTGACACAACATCTGTCATGAAGCTTAAGATAGGATTGCCAGGATCCTCTGGTAACCAGGAAAGACTCCCTTTCCTCAATCATCAACACGTGGTATGGAAGATGCATTATAAGCTAGTGAAACTGCCAGGAGTTCTGCATTGTGCTTTATCAAGTTTTGTGAGGAAAACCTCATTTTATGGTTCTCTTAATTTTTTTTTAGTTTTTCTTTCCATAGGTATTCGGAAATGACTTCAGGTAAGGCTTGGACATCATGAAAATTGTAAAGACATGATTGCTAGGAATATTTTGGAAATAATAATTTGTATTAGGGATAAAAATGAGAGCTGGCTGGCCAATTTTTTTTTTTTGTAGTAATTTTCAGGGTTATTCACTAAACTCCAAACTATACCAAGTTTGACATTGCAAAAATAAAATAGTTGATCTGCATAAATCACAGTTTAACTATTTTGGCTTATATTTTGCTATTTGGATTTCAATTTGATACTATTTGGAGCTTAGATAATGACCTTTCTGGAGTTGAACATCGCAACTATAATTTATTTTATTTTTTAAGGAAGAAGGCAAGGATCGGGACATCACCAGTGTTCTGTCCAAAACCTTAACTGCACTGCATTGGACAGCTGTTAATGGGAGCTTTGTTCAAAATACTTTATTGTGTTTATCTCATGGTGTGTATTCCCTATTAAACTAACAGGCTTAATTACTAAAATGTGAAATGTTATCGTGAATTTAAAGGGACTCTATAGTCACCAGAACAACTACAGCTTATTGTATTTGTTCTGGTGAGTATAATCAGTCCCTTCAGGCTTTTTGCAGTAAACACTGTCTTTGCAGAGAAAATGCAGTGTTGCATTATAGCCTAGGTACACCTCCACTGGCCACTCCTGACATGGCTAATAAAGGTGCTTCCTGGGGTGGTGCTGCAAATTGTGCAGCATTGCAATTTAGTGCCCTCACCCTCTGCATGGAGACACTGAACTTTCTTCATACAGATGCATTGATTCAATGCATCTCTACTAGGAGATGCTGATTAGCCAGGGCTGTCTTTGGCTGGTGCTGGCTCTGACCATGATCAGCTATCTGATCTCCTATGATCTCCTATGGGAAAGCATTGTGATTGGCTGAGATCATCACTTATGATATGTCAACCAAGGAGGCAGATCAGGGAGAGAGCCAGCAGCAGACTGAAATAAAGGTACCATTTTACTATATTTTGAGGGGTGGGTGCTAGATGGTTCTTTAAACACTATGGGGTCAGGAATAAAAGTTTTTGTGTGTTCCTGACCCTATAGACTTTTAAAGACCATATCAAATTTTAGGCCAAAATAGGTTAATTGGAAATATTATCCAAGTCAGTTATGTTTACAGTTTGGTTTTTTTGGCCTTTGAATTTTAATTTTGAATTTCACTTTAAATTTTTAACAATTCACACTTTAGTGAATAACCCTGTCAGGAAATCTGACTCCAGCCAGTAACTGACCAATTAGAAATGCCTAAACTTCACTTTCAAATATCTAGCTGTCCATCTGCAACATTGTTGCCACTGTTGACTAATTATCCTTGCACCTCATACGGTGACAGCAGTCATCTTCCTCTTTCTCCATCTGCAGAAGGGAAAGGTGGGCCTTTCATACAGATTTCATACAACTACTAATGCTAAGACACTTTAAAGAACATGGTTTAGGTAAATAGATCTAGTCTCAACAAATGTTTACCCCTCCCACTCATCTCTCTGATACTATGGATCACCAGTTTAAAGGGACACACCAAAACAACTTTAGCTTAATGACACAGTTTTGGTGTATAGACCATGCCTCTGCAATCTCACTGAAGTTAAATCCCTTTTGTTTCTATTTCTGCTGCCCTAGCCACACCTCTCCTGGCTGTGAGTAACATAGGCTGCATGAAAAAATGGTTTAATTTTCTATCAGATGTTAACTTGTTTTAGAAGTTTTGTATCTCCTGCTCCATGAATTGAGCTTTAATTACATATCGGAGGCTCCTGTAGGTTCTAGAAGGTTAATAACTGAGCAGGTGATAACAAATTTTAGATTAAACAGATTGTGCAATAAAGGAAGGTAGAATATCTTGTTTCCTTTTCAGGAAGTCAAATGCAGGGAGGTGTGACTAGGGCTGCATAAATAAAGTGATTAAACTCCTAAATGGCATGGAATTGAGCAGTGAGACTGCAGGGGCATTATTTATACACTAAAATGGCTTCATTAACCTGAAGTTGTTTTGGTGCCTATAGTATCCCTTTAAAGCAAACTAAACTAACATAGTGAAACAAAGACAAAATCTCTTGAAATATCAAGATGTCCCTCAAAATAGTCTTTTTAAATAAGAAATCAGCTTGGTATTTTTCTTGCATTTGTTTTTTTTTTTTCTTTTACATGGAAAGGATTCTCCGTAACAGATGGTAATATTGCAATGATTCTGGTGCTCTTTAAGTGTCACATGTGCTTTAGTCTTGTTACGCGACTGTCTCTATTTTATATGAGAACTTGCTAACCACTGGCGATCAATCCAGACCCTATCAGGGATACTCACACCTTTTTAACTAGTACAGTAGTGTGTTAGTGAAGTGTGTTACAGTCACACTTCCAACTGTATTGAAGGTCATCAGGTCCACCATGTTTGCCTGGACACACACCATTTATACGTACTGATGGGCAGAATATGAAACTGTTACCCTGCTGTATGTTGAACCCAATGCTACAGTCAGGCAATCAAGTCAGTCATCAATGAGGAATCTTGCAACACGTCATTTTTACATACAGCAAACCAGTACTTACCATGTGCTTGCCCATTAACATGAGGACATGTTTTCAATAAAACATATTGGATCTGTTAGTACCAAATATATCCCTTGTTGTAATGTATGCAGGCATGTTACAAAATATACCCACCAATCCACAGGTTTTGGGTTTTTTTGGTACCGCTATCGCAAACTTCTGAAAGATTGCAAAGCATTTTGATTCCATCTGGTATATATCATTTATATGCTTGGGAGGAGGAGGGGGTAAATCCAGTAATTCGTGAATTGTACATATTGAAGGGCAGGTCTCTTCATGTATTGATCAAGTGCAATAGGAAATTATATGGGACTAGGACAGATAGATCTGGAAGTCATAGAGTCAATCACACAGTGAACTCTGCAAGGAACTGAATTTACATAAGTATATATACATTAATGTGTGGAATCCATATCCAACTATAGAAAATTACAGTATTATTACAGATAACAAATGTAGCAATTTGTAAGTGTTTATTGCAGTTTTGATGGTATAACGCTGCATGTTTGTTTGATTCCGGTCTAAGATTTCAGTCAATTTGCATAAGCTGATAGCAGACGGATAGGATTGGTTTTCAAGGACTAAAATCAGTAGGGCATTTCTTATCAACCTGGTATTAATTCACTATCTGGAAATGTGTGCTTTCCAAAAAAAAAAGTCATGCCAGTCTTTCTATGCAGTCATTGTCAGGATTTCCTGCCTTTTCAACAGAGACAGCTGAGATTTCACAAGCGGTTGGTGCCACTCCTGAGCTGTCAAGTGAGAAAGATCAGCATGCAAATTAATACTTAATGTGATCTCCTTATTGGTGTGCTCCCCAAAAATGCATCCATCGCTTGACAATATCTTTCACTAAAACAAATTATGCATGTATGTGTGTGTGTATATAATTACATATTTGTGTGTGTGTCTGTGTGTGTGTATATATATATATATATATATATATATATATATATATATAAATATAATATATTAGTAATATTGAAAAATACTGTACAAAAAAACAGTTTATCTTGTATGACAATGATGGGATTAAGCACATAAACATATCTGGAGTAACATTTTTAAAAGTGATGCAATCACCGTGGAAACCAATATACTATTTCTGCTGATTGATTCACTTTTAGAATTCTGCTCTTGAATTGGTCTTTATACAAAATTCCCCAATGCAACATGTTTCTTTGCCAATGGAGATGCTGTAACCCACTGATCAATTGCTGCACATTTAGCTTTATGTGTGAATATTGCGAAAAATATAAAGGTCTTTATTACCGGCAAAACCTGCATGTTGATTACAGTAAAGTTACTCATACTGCTGAGAAAAACTAATTACAGAGCTATTTACCTACATATCCACCAACTTATGTGTTGTTGATTCTTGGCCAACCTACATATAATGGGGATGCTTCCCCGCTGGCCGCTGTGATGTCATTCATCCAATAGCATGCTGCCAGCTAAGTGGAGATTTGCCCATTTGGCATCAAGTAGCAGCAGTGGGATGGGTAAATTGGTCTGTAATGAGGCTTATGCCAGTAGAATTAGGGTGTATATTTGTTATACTCAGCAGGTAGAATTGCAAATAATAAAGGTTTTAATATACTTGAGTAGTTCCCCTTGTGTAGAAAGGGCTGCACATTGAACATTAATGCTAAATCTGGGGTCCATAAGCTAATGGCATTTTCAAATTAATTGTGTAAACCATTTTCATGCTTCCAACTTTACTGTTGGGGGCAGTAACTAAAAGCAGGTAGATTAAAAACCTGGCAAATGCTAACTATGTACATATCACAGTGTCACGTCTTATACAAGTACATATTATTTTGTCAAAAAAATGACATTTCTACAGGACATCAAATCTGCATTGTAAGAAAAAGCTCACAAAATGCAAGGATTTCTAGTTAACTACCGCAAGATACTTAGAACAAATAAGCAGGTAAGCAAAAGGTGCAAGAGAAAAATGATAGGTACTAACGGGTTAATTTATGAAAATTAGGAAATTGTGCCAAAATGGCTAGAAAGCTAAATCGGACATGTTTCCAGCTCGATTTGTTTGCTCTAAATTTAGCAAACATAGTTTTCGGGTAAGAAGAGACAGAGATCGCAACTGCTTCAAGCTTCAAGGGCCATTGTAAGCAACATAACAATGTATGTTTTTTGCATAAGTTATGATTCAAGAAACAGCTCTCTTATTGTGTTTGTACAGCAGCAATTTGCCAAATCACTGCACCTATAAGACTGTGCTTCCATCTACGTTGTGCATACAGTGTGCCATGTGAAACACTACCGCCCCCAAGCTGTGACTGTGTGCATGCATAGTTGTCAGCTTGAGAGTCTACTTTGCATCACCATGTTCACAGAAATGTGTATAAACATTTAATTGCGCCATTTCTTACTTGCTCTATTAACCAAATGGCAGGGAAATGCGCATAGTAGTGCACTGCAAAATATATACAGAATTTTATGTACATATTTTGCATTACACTGGACCATTTTTGGATCCCTTTTGCTTTGTCTGTTTTGTTTACCTGCAATGATTGAATGGGTGAAATTCAAATTTCAAATTGAAACACCAGAGCTGGACGAATTTAGGTCCACCAGAACTAATACTTTTTTTTTCCGCTATGCACGCAGTTCATCTGTAGTTACTATTACTCTAGCCAGAGTAGTATAGGAATGGAGTGACTCAATCAAAATACTGGTGTGTTGGTAATGAGGCCTTCATGTCTGCCTTGTCAGAGAGGAATACCCTGCTTGGGTCAAAGGATAACAAGTCAGACAAAAGGAGGGATGCAAAGGAGACAACAGGTGGATATTACAATAGTGTAATAAACAGAAAACTGTGGTCATGGTGCCAAAGTAAACGTTTAGATTTTAAAATCTATAGCAGGGTTGCCCAAAAGGTAGATCCACATCTGTTGTGAAACTATAACACCCATGATGCTTAGCATGCTTTTAGAATGCTTTAGAATTACAAAGAATCATGGAAGCTGTAGTTCTACAACATCTGGGGATCTACCTTATGGGCACCCCTGATCTATAGGATAAATAATCACTGCAAATATCATTACTAGATGGAGTTAAAGTAAACCTGTCATGACAAATTCACATTGCTGTCTATCAAATCTTCCAGGTTTTGTGCTCGTTGAAATGAGGAAATCAATATGGTTGGTTTGTCTAATGTGGACCTACGGTCTCCTGGGTGGTGGTATTTAATGGATGAGCCCTGACATCTATAATTTGTTCTATTTTATGTTGGTTAAGTTGAAGCAGGCTTGCATCAGGTGTTCAATGTCCTCAAGGCTTACAGTGATGACGCAAGCGTTGTCTTTTTGTTAGTGCTTTTTATATATGTTTGTAATATGGGTGATAAATCACACCTCATTACTCATGTCTTGACTGGAAGTGGTGTCATGTAGTTCAGGATGAATAATATGAATGGTCTGTAGGTGACTACATAGTTTATCTTTGTGCTCATATAGGAGCATTGTGGACCTGATGCACATGCACAATGATCACAGGACACAGATTCAGTGTATTCCTATAGTATAGGGGCTTCTTTTTTATGTGACCATTTTTACTCATTGCAGTTAATGCAGCGGAAGTGGCTCCAGTGAATATCAGTGTAACAAGCACTGGAAGTGTGTTTAACCATCCAGGGTAAATATTGCCAGTGCTGCAAAACAGCAATATTTTACATTGAATAGTTAAATTTACAGGACCAGTGCAACCAGGTTAGTTCATTGAAATGATGTGGCATGGGTGACCTTAGTGGTTCTTTAAAGAATATGATCATGGACCAAACCTCAAACTTCATATGGGTAACTTTGTTCATAAACACTGACACTGATGTGTTAGAAGTAAGTCAAATAACAGAAGACAGTTTTAGGGTGAACTGATATCAAACGTATTGTCTTTGGATACAGAGAGTCATAAAAATGTAGGAGCATATTAGTGAACATGTGTTTTAAATTGTGCAATCAAGTGCTCTGTCCAGTACCATGGCACCTTTACACAGATGATTGGTAAATGTGGCCTTTTAATTTGAGGATATCTAACCACGAGATAAACAGGATCATCAACGTGTGCAATTCTAAGGTTTATTTGAGCTCATCGGTAGAGACTTTGAAGGGCTGAGTTTGAGAACCTACACTGCATTTTGGGGACCTCAAATGTCCATCTTCAAGACCAAGAAATGTATGTTACATTTAAATAAAAGAAATCAAATTGATTCAAGTTTGGGAATAGTATCCAAAATCATTGCAATAAAGCCTAGCTATCCTTCCTTTTTTTCCCTTTGTTCAAAATAATCTTTTTCATACACTTTCTTTGTATAAAAAAGTACACATTGATGCATTCATTCATATTTTGAAATTGTCCTCGGATCATTATCTGCTCGTTCTCAAGACAAGCGTTGAAGGAGAAGCCCAGAATTGAAAATTGTTCTAAAATCCAAGATAATTTTATTCCAATATAGGAATGTTTTGCTACAATTACAGCTAGGTACTTTCAGAGTGTGCATCTTGTTCATTGTTCCGCACAGTAGGATAACCATGTTGATAAGAAAAATAAAGCGTAGAAGTTAAGAGAAGATTGCAAGGGATCAAAGTAAGTAAAAGTCTCTGCAGACTGTGGTTTATTTTTCTTTTTGTGTGTCGCGATGTAACAAGTTGATGTACATTTCATTCAAAGTCATTAAGCTATTTTGCACCAGACAGCTATTTTCTTCATTCAGCAAACTGAAGTGTAATGCATGCACAGACAGTCATTAAAGGATAATCAAAGTATACAATTCCTACTAATTTTTTGTCATTTTACGAGTGAAACTCTAAACGTGTATTTAAAGGAACAATGAGCATTTATATTGTTTTGTGTCACTATGGGATAGCGGAGAAAAATTTAGGGTAGATATCAACTATAATGGCATTGCAGATGAAATTGCACTTGGGATATAAAATAAATAGAATACAAACGATGAACACATTTTTTTTTCTCAATTTTTTTTTCCCTTCAAATTGTATATCCAGGTTTTAAATCCATGCGATCAAAAAGAAAATAAGAATCCCTGCTGTTTTTTGGACTGTTCTTGAGGTAGGATGTAACACGTTTCGTTTAAGAGAAGACCAGATGTAGGCTGACTCTTTGTGGAAGACTAGTGATTTTGTTGTTATAAGCTCATTTGCATGACAACAAGTCACAGTCTGCCTCAGAGTGCCCAGCATTCTCATCATCAATGGAAAAAAATGGAAAGGAGTTTGTAGTGACCTGGATACTAAAATGTGTTTTGCTTTTTTTTCCTTCAATTTTTAATAAGACCTCTAATACTGAAATATTCAGAACTCGCCCCGAACTTCACACAAACTGAACTGAAGCAAATCGTTTTTTATTTTTTCCTCTTCTGTTCCTTTAATAATGAATAATGAATGTTTATTTTACTTAGCTGTGGTAAACTAGTACTGCAGGTGCAAAATAATGGAGTGTTTCAGTATCTTTTAATACCTGTTTCTTTAAGGACCAAACTTCTGGAATAAAAGGGAATCATGACATGTCACACATGTCATGTGTCCTTAAGGAGTTAAGACCAAATTTAGAAATACATACCACTTTCTCCTGCAAAGGTGGGCCTTCACTTCAGTTCCTTCTCAGTTCTGTTCTGTGTATGTTCCCTAAGCTGACTGCCAGTTGCAAAGAAGACAAAGGTCAACATAAGTTATAGGTGATTTCAAAGTTTTGTTAACTGGTGCAAATTTCAGGAAAGTAATACTCCCCCTTTAAGGAAAAAATAAAAAATAAAATGTTAAACCATTTATTTTTTATATATGCACAGATGTTACTATGCAGCACTATATTTACTCTTTCAGCATTTATCTGTTGCATCACATTATAAATAAAATTCCGTTTACAAATTTATGCCAGGTGAATGTATAGATATTTTAATTAAGTCAAACACAGCGGTATTTTTACGATCCTGTGCTTCACGAATTAGTGGTGGCTGACTACCCTCGTTAACTGATAACCTCTGTTTTTGAGCTAGCTAAATCTTGCACTTTAGAGTCGTCAATCCCATAATGCATTGGGATAGTACACACATAATGTGAATATTACTAAGACTGAAACATAGATATATGCTGCAAACATAATTGTTAAATGTAATGTATAAATTTGCTAGACATTTTGCTAACACAACCTAAAGATAGCAATGCATTGTCTACAAAGTGTCACTATGCCATCTTTGCATGATTAAAGGTCACATTTTAATAAACGCTGAATAGTGTAGCACTGTCTGTACATGCTTTCTTCACCTTTACTCTGAAATAGAGTCGAGTAATGTCTTTTGTGAAAAAAACATAACTCTTAATTGGTTAGGACTGACTACATACAAGTCTCATCTGTCCAGAAATACGGTTTATTTTTTTAATGTTTTTTTCTTTTTATCCCCAACTGTGATAACTGTCCCGTTACTATTGTGTGTTTCTGATCACCTCAGTTGTTTCATTTGTTCATGTTGGAAGTAAAAGCAGCAAGAGGTTGCATTTGAAACTATCCTGGACATCGGACCCAAAACCTATGACAGACCAACAATTAGGCTAATTAGCCAAGTATTTAGAAAAAAAAACCTGTATCAGAACTTTTTGTTTATCAGCTCATTTCAAAGGAGTGAAATTAGAACCAATCTGTCTGTATTTTTTATCTTAATTGATATACACATGTATGCATTTTTTTGTTTGTTTTGCATTAGCCATTAACAAGGTAAAAAGAAAAGTCATTGGACTTCCGTCACTGTTTCAGCAAAATTAACCCAGTGTTTTCTGATATTTTTCAATGTAAAAAAAAATATCCCAAATATGTTCTTTGAAAAAATAAAGATGGTGTATGAGAATGAGTTACATTGTGCACCGATGGGCAAAATTGATCTACTGGATATTGGAGCTGTAACTCCAGGCCTGTGACTTACAATAGACCCCCAGCTCTTATATATATATTATTATTATTATTATTATTTATTATGATTATGTGGGGTTTTTTAAGTTTTTTTTTTTTAATAGTTTTATTAGACCATGGAATAAGATGATAATCTCCTCACACCTTAACAGATAATAAATAATGATTTTTAAAAATGTACATATAGATATGCAGTTATATTGCAAGAGCACATGGATAATTTATTTATGAATATTGGGGTTAAGTCTGTCAATCAAAATGCAAGTGAAAATGCAAAATACCGTGCTTACTTTTATTTGTGTAAAATATGAATGGTTTTATTAACAACAAAATTACTGACGTAACCTTTGATAGAAGCCCCACAGATGATGGTGCATTTTAATTTTTTCATTTACAAACAAAATACAAGTAAAAAAAAATGAGTAAAACTTTAGTTTGTATTTGGTTAAACAGTTTGCTTTAAATCCTTTACAGTTGCTATATGTTTTGTGTATTATAAGAAATGTCAGAAACCCATAGTCTGGGTACAATATGTATACACAGAGCTTCCTTCCTCTCCCAATAAAGATATTATTTAAAAGTGAACCTTACACTATCTGCCAGAGCGTGCCTTTCTTTATAATAAAAAGTCACCAGATCCCGTCTAGTGAACCTTAATTGAATTTAATGCACACCAAGGTACTTAAAGGAAGAAACACAGGATAGAAAATGTGTGTTTTAATGTGAATCTGTGTGCCATGAGAACGTTTCTTTGTACATGAAATTAGCAAGTTTGGATAATTTTATGGGTTCACCATGTACAATCACCAACCTTTGGACTATGGAATACAAGTGTATACCTTCATCTGCAGTAAAATGAATGGACTCTTGAATTGTTTCCCACTGTGGAATTCAGCAACTTTTAACTAATAAAGTGTATGCAGGAGGACATGCTAGTTTGTGATTCTTGGATTATACACCCAGCTCTTTGTGCTATGATATAATTTGTGAATAGGTTATTCCTGGTTAACCTGGTTTTATTATTATACATAGCATGTTTTTCCCTGTGAAGATGGAGTCAAAATATCTTGGCAATGAGACACCGGTCTTAAATACATTTTGGAGTTGAAGATGGAGCAAGCGAGTCACTCTGTAGTTAAAGCTTCACTAAAGTTTGTAATCAGGGAGCAACACAAAAGACATATTTAATTTGAGCATCTGGTCAGATGTGGTAGACAGACCTAGTCACTAGTACATGTCTACACTATTCTTAAGACCCTAATATTTATATTTGGGTTAGGATTATTACTAGTCGGGTAAATTGAACAAATATGCCTCCTGTTAAATCACAGCAAGATTATAGAACTATGTCAGCACCTACCATGCTCTAGTGTGAAACACCTTTCTATCCCTGGCCCAGCAAAGACAGCCAGACCAAGGATGGCAAAACCAAAACGTACCTAGATATATGTTGGCTTCCGTTAATGAGTGTTACTCCCTGTATCCTCTAATTGCAAGCTGTGGCAGTAAACATGGTACTTAGTGTAATAATAGTTTTACCTCTAACCTTGGACATGTGAAAATGTTAGCTCACATTAATATAAATTTAATAATATTATTTATGCAGAAAATATGTCCATTTATATTAAAAGTATTTTTTTTCTATATCTAAATTAATATAAATGCTCTATAATAAACTCATGACAGCAAATGTACAGAAACATGTATCAGATTATGTTTGGGTGAAATACTGAATTTATGCTTTTTGTTTAAAAATGTATGTTGACCAAGGCCATATAAACATTTTATGCAATTAAAAACTGTATATACACAAGATAAAATATACTTAGAGAGATACTAGAGTGCAATACTGAACTATTTTTAATTTCATATAGCATTCCATATTGTTCTTTCAAAGGCCCTGGAGTGTCCTGCAGTTTTGATACGAACAGGGTTAAATCATTGCTCACACTGGGGAGATCCAGATAACTGCCAATACCTGGGCCTTTGTTTGTCAGCTGGTACCATATTTAGTGGCCCCAGACTGATTGATGAGCTGTGGGCAGCGCCCTTGATTCTCTGAGATAGTGAGACAGTCAGCTTTCTTAATAAAGAACCAGTATTTCCCTTACAACAGTAATCTGTGCATTCTGCCCATTACCAATCACTGTGATCAGTAAGGATGGTATAAAAATGCCGCGTGAGAGAGAGATCTCCCTTTCGTGGTGTATTAGCACAGTACAGAGCATTTGCTGTTGCAGAACTAGAGGAATCCCTCTGCTGATGTTCACAGTGACATCACCTAATACTTGGTATTAATGTTAAGGTTTAGTTTGGTGTAAGATTAAGGTTTATGTACGGTTGGTTTTTTAATTAATGTAGTGCAAGCCCTCCCCTTCTTCCCCAGCACAAACTCTCTTTGGCTGTCCAATCACAAACTTCCCAATGCAACTCACTAAGTAGTCTTTGCAAGGCAGGTGCTGTCTCTTAAATTAGAACTGGCTATTTGATTGACAGCTGTGGAGGTGTAAGGTTCTATAAAATCTATAAATCTGTTGATTCATACTATAATTAGCAGTTTTAAAAAATAAAAAAAGAGGATACCCTATTTATATATAAAACCTGTCAGAAAGCTGAATACACTGGAAGTCTATATTTCATAAATATATACTTTTGCATATAACAATGTGACTATTGATCTGGTTTTACCAGATTTTGCAAAGGATTATTTTTAAAACCCTAATTTACTCCTTGTAATATTTTTCCTATACATTCCAAAAATAAACTGAAATCCTAGATGTAGAAGACATTTACAGTTAATATACGAATCTATATTGAGTCATTTTTCTTTAGTTATATGTGCTGAAAATTGTGATAAGCAAAACACTCTAAAAAAAAATTCTTTTTTTAAAACGATATGTATTATTCATTCTTACTGTTGTGTTAAATATAGACACTGAGTATCAAAAGAGATATCAACTGGTCCTAAAAAAAACAGGATATATGAGTGTGTGTGCACTTAAAGAGGGGAACATTATTCTTGTTGAAAAATATACCACAAATACCAGATTTTATTTTTGTTCTGAAGTTGAATAATTGCCATGGTCCTTAAGGAATTAAAACATTTTCTATCTCTAAATGTAGGCAAAACCATGGAGCATGGGTGGGGGCTCTAAATAGTTAAACAATAGAGGGGCATGCCATTGCACCTTACCCCCCCCCTCCCCCCCCCCAATAAATAACCCTACCTACACCCATCATCCTGATAAAAGTGAGGGGGCAAATAAAGCTTTTACAAACTATTCTTTTCTTCAGCCCCCAAAAGACTAAACTAAAATCCATAATAACAGACACAACCAATGAAAATGAAAAACAACCCAATTTGCACAAATTCAACAATGAGATGCAAATTAAATGAATTCATATTTGCCTTACAGGGACTTGCCACAGACTCAGCTCTCATAGCCGAGAAAGCCCTCATATAGGTTTTCTCACACTATGTCAACTTTTGCATCATGTGGGAATATTTCAAACACTATGCAATATGAGTAAACCAACCAATCAGAACACTCTGGGAGCCAAGTCTAAAACATCACAAATGGCATAGGCCCTCTCTCTAATGGCACAAGTGAGCAAAAACATTTTGAGACCTGAGCAAGGACTAACCAAAGGACAAGCTATTAAGGTTTCTCTGAGCTTTTGCCTGTTATCAGAGTTCTTCTATTATCTGGTTTTATGGTGCAGTGTGTGTCAGGTGTATGGATGGGTGTAAGTGACAGCGTATTATAAGACTATGTGCTAGGAAGAGTTTGAGCGTAAGTGGAGTCTGCATAACAGGGTGGGTGTTAGAGCTACATTGCGAGGAGATACAAAAGGGACGACTAGGCTGGTTATAAAGTGGAAGGTATATGACGGAAGTCACATTAAAAGGACACTGCAGGCACTATAAACATTTAATCTCACTGAATTTGTTATAATGCATGGAGTCATCTGGCACTTTCTCTCCATTCAGTGTTAAAACATTTTCAAGAAGTTTAACATTAAATAGGCATCCCTGGCAACCCACAGCCCAGCCTTCACTAGATTTAGAGCTACGTTAGTGATTACACATTTCCTTCTAGACATACCAATTCATACCATCATTGGAACTGCAACAGGCTGAACGTGGTCAGCTGACACTCTTAGCTTCTCATTGCTGCTCCGGCTAATGCTTCCTGATTAGCCAAGCAGCACATAGAGGACTCTCGTTCACATTTTAGTCACTGTAACAGCTTCATCTCATTGAAGTGGTTAGAATGTCTATAAGGGGAAGAAGAGAGAACTGGAAGAAATGAAGAAATGCCAGAGCAAGCATTAAATACATCCGATTTGATTCAACACTTTTTTAAGCCCTAGCTATATGTAACTTCACTTGAATTTAAAAAAAAAATCCCCCTTTTTTGTGCATTAAGGCTCCCTCCCCCCCCTCTCCTCATGAAGGTTTCAGTAATTTAGTCCTATTTCTTGTTTTCAGCAGAAAGACAACCCGTATATGCTCTCCCAGGATTAAGGTGAATTTACATCTCTGTATCTCTCGTGATTGTCTTTTGCTTCCAGCGATTATTCTTTCAGTTATGAAAGCTATCTGACCATGAATGGGTGTTCAAATGTGTTTAAAACGAAACATTTTAACTTGCTGTTATGTTCTGCCTTCTGGTAATGCATACACTGCATCCAACTTTGTTCCATGTTTTCTTCACACAAGTCCATCCAGGTGTCATGATTTTCATGTGAGAGAGCTTTTGATAGAATTTCCATTCCCTGGAGACTTTGTATTCTTCCAACTATTCACTCCTATCTAACCACATGCTTCAACTGCAAACAGTAGTGCTGCCAATGTGAAGAAACAAAGCAGGAAGAGCACACAAATGCAAAATCACATTGCGGAGAGCATGAACAAAACAATTACCAGACAATTCTTAAGAATTGTTGCAGATGCAGTTTGCTTAAATATTTTTTAAAGAAGAAGTCATCGGTTTAAGGTTGGATAAACTTTTGCTATCTTTTATAAGATTATACCCCAACAATGGTTAGAAAATTAACATTGATTGAAACATCATATTATGAGTAGAGATGTCGCGAACCGTCCGCGAACTTCTCGCGAACGGTTCGTGGCGAACTCCGGTCAGCTGACACATCCCGGCCAATCTCCGGCAGACCCTCACTCCCAGACCCTCCTACTTCCTGGACAGCATCCATGTTGAAGGCAGCTTCTCTAATTATGAGTTGTCCCATCAAGCCTGTCCATTTTGAAGCGTAATACCTATTTCTCTTATTTGCTCCTATTATAGCTCAATTCATATTGCAAGCATTCATAAAGACTTAATTGTACTACTATAATGCTTCTAGCCCAAAAAGGAACATTCTAAGGTTAGGAGTACAAATATTTATTACCAACACTAGAGAATGTTATACTAGCTATTTAGATCATTCCTCCTCCCCCATCCCTCCCCATCTCCTTATTTTCCAAATGATATGGTACATGTAATGGGAACAAGGGTGACTGATCTGCGAGTTGAGATCCAGTCCTGCCCCACTGCTTTGCCAGTCCTTTCTCCTCTGGCACAAGAAACCCCAATCATTTTCAGGCAGGAATCGAACCCATGCCTACTGCCAGCTCCATCTTTATAAGGACACTTTTTGGCTCTAAAGCCTAGATATTTTTCCCACAGGACATTTGACTCTGTAGCTGATTCCAAACACCAAGAAGAAGACCTTAGACTCTGTCACTAGGCTCCTGGAAGGACCACACAAAGATACAAAAGGAAAAGGAACTAGCTCAAGTCTTTAATCTTGAACTAGGACTACCTTTTACCAACTTCACATAAATTTTTTGTGAGGGATATATAACAATGTTATAAATAAAATATAACATATAATAAAACATGACATATAATAAAACATAAAGAAGAACATAAAATACAATACAAAGTGTGACTGTCACACAGTGCATCATTAGGTTAAAATTTTACAACAGGATAATTCTAAATAATTTTCACAATATATGCAAATATATGCAACTCACCATATCAATCTACATAACCAGACTTTAGCCAATAGATGGCACTGCATCAAAGTGCATGGTCTTTGGAATCTGGGATTTTTTAAATTGTCAGACTTTAGAATTAGATGTTATAAGGTTACAGTAGACATCTAGCCTTGTGAGGTAACAGCTACAGGTGATACTCGAAAAATTAGAATATCATGCAAAAGTTCATTTATTTCAGTAATGCAATGTAAAAGGGGAAACTAATATATGATAGACGCATTACATGCAAAGCAAGATAGTTCAAGCTGTGATTTGTCATAAGTGCGATGATTATGGCTTACAGCTCGTGAAAACCCCAAATCCACAATCTCAGTAAATTAGAATATTACAATATACAGAAAATGTGAATGGTGAGAGCACACTATATAACTTTACCCTTATTGTACATAAAATCCCATTCTGGAAATCTAAAATTAAGAAAAAAAGAACATATAGGGTAATAACGTAACTACTGTAATTTTTAAATACTGTTGATGGTCAAACTCACATGGTCATGAGCCACTTATAAAAGCTGGCTCAGACTAACAGCATATCAAATCGGCGTATGTAAAGTTGAACTCCAAACTAAATCCCCTCTGTGGTCCTCAGCCTTAATTGCTTCAATTACTTCAGGATGCAGGAAGTGATGAAACAAGAAAGCTTTTATTTCCACACACTCTAGGTAGCTGGATACAAATAAAACAAGCACTTAAATTGTAAAAAAGTCCTCTTTGGTATAAAACTTGACGCGTTTCGGCATATAGCCTTTATCAAAAGTTCATCCATCTTCTTCTTTCTTTCTCACTTAAATACCTTTCATTTAGCGCTCTTTTCTTCCCGCCGGCTGTAACGCCTTCCTGTTTCCGGTTTCCAGTGTTTGGACACACCATCGCCGATTTCCGGCCTCTGGCCGCATCCTCGCCAACTTCCGGCGTCTAGCCGCTTTCTTGATCGCGACGTCCCCCACGTATGACGTCATGACGTTCTCTTCATATTAACGTCGTGACGCATGCGTTAGGGGAGTTTGCCCATTTTAAAAATGAATCTTATAAACGTCCAAATCGGGCAAACCTTAAAACGATAAAAATTAAGAGTATATCTACTATTTATCATATACTTTACATCCTATATATAAAAAAAATATTTCCTATAAACATAAAACTATACACAATTTAAAACCTAAGCTGTCCAAATATGCTGAGGAGAAAAAGACAAAAAAAATATATCAATTATCACCACATTTACATTCATGTTGATCAATTTTAAAAATATAAATATATGGGAAAGAAGAATTAAGATCAACCCAACAATATATACAATAAATATATAATTAAAATATATATATATATATATATATATATATATATATATATCCATATATAATATATATATATAGGAGATCTTCTAAGAGAAATATCACTACAAAATATGTATTTTAAAGGGTATATAATAACCCATATATATTAATAAGATAAAAAATTCAAAAAAGTATAAAAAAGAATTAATATTTAATAGGGGTTAGAGTTAAATTGACTTTATAAATATGGGGTGATCTCAAAGTCCACATTTAAGCCTTGTGGCATTAAAGTGTCCATGTTAAAAATCCACTTCCTTTCCGTCCTATTAAGTAAATTTTCTTTGTCTCCACCTCTCCAATGTGTGTCGACTTTTTCAATTCCTACAAAATCTAGGTATTTCGGATCACTATTATGATATTCCATAAAATGTTTAGAAACACTGTGATTCATGAACTTGCGGTTAATATTATAGATGTGTTCCCTGATCCTAATTTTAAGACTACGGGAAGCCCTCCCTATATACTGTAGTCCACATGGACAGGTTAACATATATATAACCCCTTTACTATTACATGTTATAAAAGATTTTACATCATACTCTTTAGTTAAAATCTTTGATGAGAAATTCAGGAGTTTTTTTATATGTCCTATTTTTTGTTATTTTACACCCCCTACAATCCCCACAATAATAAAATCCATTTGGTTGTTTTAAAAAATTCTCTTTCTTATCAACATCTAAAAAACTTTTTGTTAAAACTTGCTTAAGGTTCTTTGCCCCCCTAAAAATAATTCTTGGTTTATCCTTTATAAAATGAATCAACTTATCATCAGTTTTTAAAATATGCCAATTCTTATTAATTATTTTCCTCAAGTCCCTGTTATTAGTGCTAAAATCAAAAATAAGAGGTACTTCCTCATCTTCCCTTTGATTCAAATTTTTATTTTTATATTGTAAAAGTGTTTGCCTATCAATTTTTTCAATTTCTTTAAAAGTTTTTTCCAATACGGTACTATTATATCCTTTTTCCTCAAACTGTCCCATTAGTCTTTCTGTCTGCTGTATAAACTCTTTATTTTCGGTACAGTTCCTTTTGACTCGCAGCATTTGTCCTTTTGGGATATTCTCCAGCCACAGTCTGAAATGGCAACTGTCACAGTTAATAAAACTGTTGACATCAACCAACTTAAAATAAGTTTTACTTTTAATTTTTTGATCCTAAATAAAAATAGTTAAATCAAGGAAATTGATAGTCTGGCAACTAATATCATGTGTAAGAGTGATATTCCACTTATTATTATTTAAATTATTGAAAAGTGTCTTAAGTACTTCCTCACTACCTTTCCATATTAAAAACACGTCGTCAATATAACGTTTATAGAGGACCAGACTTGCCCCAATTAGTTCATCCTTATAGATGAAAAGATCTTCCCAATGTGCCATGAAAAGATTGGCATAACTTGGGGCAAATCTGGTCCCCATAGCCGTACCTTTAATTTGCAAATAAAATTTATTGTCAAACCAGAAAAAATTATTTTTGAGTATTATCTCTATTCCTTCTATAATAAAGTTGATTTGAATATCAGACAGATCACTAAACCTTCTTAAAAAATATGCGGCAGCCTCACATCCCTTGCTATGATCAATATTGGTATATAGGCTGCTCACATCTGCGGTTGCCAAGATATAATTTTCTTCCCACTGGAAATCGTTCAAAATATTTAAAAGGCTTATTGTATCTTTAAGATACGCTCTACATTTCTTAACAGGATCTTGTAAAAACTGATCTATATATTTTGAAAGTGGAGCTCTGTACTTCACAGAAGCACAAATTCGGCACAGCAAGCAGCTACCCCCACACATGCAACCCCACAAGCCATACCTCAACCATTCATCACGGGCAGGGATTTCTTCATTTTGCTCTTTCAGCTGTTTAGTAGTTAGTTCCTTACATGGGATTGCCATAAAGAAGGCTACCAAATTAGTGTTCTTTTTAGCAGATAGCTCCCTTATTTGATCATTAGAAGGCTTTTAGTTTGATCCTTCAGCTTTTTAGTAGATATTTCCCTAATTTGGTATTCTGTATATATCACATACATTCTATACACATGTAGCACATACATTTGATATACATTCAGCAGATATATCCTATATACATATGGCACACACATTCACATACTGTATGCGATTGCCATAATTAAGGGTACCAAGTGAGAGAGGGAGCTGTGTTAAGTAGCACAGAAACATAGAATGTGACAAAAACATAGCATGTCTGCACAAGATAATTAATATAGGATTGCCAACAACTGTCTTGTTTTCCCATCTTTATGTGTCATGGACTCCATCCAATTCATTCAGAAAGTATGAAAAAGTTTATTTTTCATCAGTCGTGGCTTCAGGTAAAATCCAATTGTGTAAAATAGATTAAATGTTAACTTCCAAACTGGCATGCCTGAGAAGGGCAGGGTGTGGAGCAAATTAATAATGGGTCCAAGGATAATTGGAAGAGAATTTTATACTGTGGGGATATTTAAGTGTTCTTGCATAGAAAGACCACTTAATGTTATCTCACATATATATTATTCTTATTATAGCCAAATTTACCACCCTAACTCCTCCACTGTTTTTACACTACATAGACAGTAATATACCGAAACGTGCGGATTGTTCCCGATTGGATTGCTATTCCTTTGTGGAACGTTTCGCCGAACGTTTCACGGAATATCGTCATTCTTGTGGCGAAATTGGTCCAATAGGAATGAAGGGCAAAATGTTCAAAACTAGAATGGGAGCTGGCAAAAGCTGGAAAATCAGGACATGATTTCTAAACTGCCACCACTCCCTCATTTTCAAGTCCACCTACACAAATCTTATATCAAAACGTTCAGCTATCCCTGCTGCCACTAAAAATGTCCACAGCTAAGCTATGGTCCTGATAGTTTTCACAATATGACCATTTGTTTGCAACTCACGCCGTCCATTGACATTCATTGAAACTCCACTCCAGCCAGCTCAAACTTGAAGGGCAATTTCTAAACTGCGACTGTGCCTTCATTTGTAATACCTCAGAGACATACTATGCATCAAAATGTAGGTCTGGGTCTTGTGATTCTCACAATATAAAGCTCTTCACTTATAAAGCTCTTCCTAGGATGTATAGTTTTTAAAATACGACGTTTGAAGATGGCAACTGCCAAAATACTCTGACCTGTGCCAGGCTGGAGCAGCAAGTGATGTCATAGACAGGGCCTTTTGTACACCTGCTAATGTTTTTATAAATGTATATTTTAATGTAACTGTGAAGCACTTTGGGCAACAACGTTGCAATTAAATGTGCTATATAAATAAATAATAATAGTTACTCCGCCCACTCTAGTTGTAGACTATTGGTGGAGGCAAGAACACTTCACACAATTTCCCCAGAAATTGTAGCTTTTCTAGTTTATATTGTTTTAATAAAGGTATTTTGGCTACTTCCATTTGTGAGTGTGATATTTTACTTTTTTATTTGTTCTTTTATTTTCTTCCTGACATCCATTTTATGTCCCAGTGAGGACTTCTCCTAAAGAATTCAAGGTGGGGATTATACCACTTACGCCCTATACAGTGAGCAGTTGGTCTGCTCTACTAAATGTGAGTAACCATTTATTATTTAATTCTCCTGGCATTTCTTTACACAGTGAGCACTATTGTCTCTTTTAAATTTCTTTTATGGTCTACATATTGACGGAAAATATACCTAACAACATATCATCACGTATCCCTAAGTGGAGATTGTACTACTGCACACTATCCATACTAGAGCTGATTATAAGCTCTTAAAAACGTCAGTAAGACTATATTAGACTTTTTATAATGGTATTATCTATCCCTGGGATAAATTGCACTATTAGTTTTTCCTTTTGTTTTTACATACAGATGAATTCCCTGATCACACACTATTTTAGAAGAATTATTCCGGACAGATTTGAGGCTATATTTTCTGGCAAGGTACTTGCCTACAGGTGTCAATTAATTAAAACATAACATTGAATAAATTTGTTTAAAAGCTTGCTGTTGAAAATCAACAAATAGACCAAAAATGATTACTAAATTCTAAAACTATCAATAGTATAGACCAAAAAAACAAATGTATAAAGAAAACGGGGAAAAAAGGACTAATATAGAATAATCTAATATAAGATATATATAAGATAAATTGAATTATTAGTTTGTTAATTGTTTCTGGGATTACAGCATGAGCCCTAGTGTAAGAAATTTGTGCTGTAGATTTAGAAATGCCAGTGAGACTGAAACTGGCAATACTAAGAGACACAAAGTATCAGATGAGTAAATATAACCACTAAGTCAGTTTAGTATACTATTGTATGTGGACCACTTAGGTGCTATATAATTATATATATAGCTGCTCAGTTTTTTTAAACTTAACCTGTCCAAAACAGAGCTTCTTGTCCTTTCTTCATTAATAGTTGCTACTACTAGTGTCTCCCTCCCTCCAGTTCACTGGAACTACCATTAGCTTGCAGACTCGCTGCCAAATCATGCCACTTCTATCTAAAAAACATAGCTTGCATCCCCACTGTAGTTAACACTGGATGTGGACAAGGTGCTGGTCCACGCTGCTATCTCTCTTGCCTTGACTCCTACAATCTAGTTCTCAGAGGTTTTACCTGTTCCCAGCTGGCCCCATTACAGTCTATAATGAATGCAGTGGCTAGGCTCATCTTCCTGTCTACCCACACCTCCTCTTCCTCCCGCCTCTGTAAATTGATGTAGGCATTAATTAAAAATTCTGATACTTCCTTATAAATCTCTACATAATGCTACTCCTAACTCACTAATTTACAAGAATGTCCCATCCAGGCCCCAACACTCTGCCAGATATCTGCGTCTATTCTCTGTTTGTACTCGCACCTCTGACTTCAAGACTTCTCTAGGGCTCCACCCAGTGGTATACATACAACCGTGTGCGCGCAATCATGTGTTGGTCCGCGCTGGGAATGTTTGTGTGTCTGTATGAATGTTCTCTGTCTGTGTGTGTGTATGTTTGTCTGTATGTGTGTGTCTGTGCATGTGTGTGTTTGTATGTATGTGTGTGTCTGTATATATGTGTCACTCTGTGTGTGTTTGTATGTATGTGTCTGTATGTATGTATGTGTGTTTGTATGTATGTGTGTGTGTACAGATGCGTACATACAGGGGTCACAGCTGTGACCGCGCCCTTCATTTCAGAGAGCTTGGCCGCCCTGCGGACCCCTGCGACCGGGTGCCTGCCGCCATGTGTTGCGGCCCGCACAGTGTAACAACTGGGGAGGAGGGGCCCATGGTTCAGTTTTCGCCTCAGGGCACCATAGATCATGTGTACGCCACTGGCTGCACCGTTTCTATATAACTCCTTTGCCTGCTCTATTAGATTCTCACCCAGTCTCAGTTCCTTCAAAAGATCATTAAAAACTTATTTAGGAAAGCATATAAATTAAACTGTTTACACTCTGCACCTTGCTAACCCAACCTGCTGTGAGGAACTGACTCTGCTGGGTTTCGAACCCTGGTTTATATGGTGCTAACCCTCTTCCTTACCAGTACACCAGCCTGCCTTTTGCAAATTTACCTGAGATCTGATACCATTGCTTGTAGAGTCAAGGTTATCAGTGACAACTCTCTTCAGCTGTGTCTGGTCAGGTGTCTGGTTCTTGGCCTATAAAAGCCACTTCCTGTCTCTGTACCTTTGCCAGATTATTGTGGTTCCTGTACTCTCTAATCAAGCGTGTTCCTGTTTCTCCTTCCTGTTGCTGAATTTGGACTGTTTTGACTTTGCTGCTTCTCCTTCCCACTGACCTCGCTTGCCTCACTACGATTATCATCTTTCTGTTCCAGTCTCCCATCTCTGCTTAAGACCAGAAGGCCACTCAAGGCTCAGGGGCTCAACCACCTGGGTAACGAGTGGCTACCTCTGGCAGAAAACATTGCTGATCTGGCTACTGGACTCCAAAACTTTGTAATATCAATATCATTACACCTGCTTCCTCACCTGCAACTGTGTCATCCAAAATACTATCCCTTCACTGTAAACTAGTCTAGTAATCCCCTTTTCTCCCCATACATGAAATACATCCTACCATTACCTCTTGTGCAACTTTACCCCACTCCCTCTAGAATGTAAAATCATTTGAGCAGGGTCCTCAATACCCTGTCCCTGTGCGTCCAGCTCATCTTGTTGCAAATACTTGTCTGTTAGTCCACCTATTGTACAGTGCTGCAGAATGTATTAGTGCTTTATAAATATTAATAATAATATAAATGGCTATGGTTTGTTTACATAGAATAATTTACACAGCAGTTAATAAATAAATAATGCACTTTACTGAAAGCAAGGTTAGCAATGTACTGAAAAGGATAATTATATGAGTTACAGTTGGTAATAATAAAATAACTTATATTAAGGATACATTTAGAAAACTTAGCATGGAGTAATGGTGATTTTCTTGCATAGATCAATACAGAAAATAAAGTATGGTTCTGTCCATTCCAGGAACAAGTTAACAATGGCCATCAAATACCACTGGAATACAGTATTTCTAGAATTTACTGGATTGTTACACCACCGGCTTCTCTGCCCTTTCCACATTCACAGACCTTCTCGGGTATTATGTACCTTCAGATTGCTTGGGTTCTAGCTTATCCTGAATGATCTCTTGGATCTAGCTCATGTTGTGTACTCCACATTTATAGTATATGACATAGCCTTATCACATGCTATTGTATTTGATTGAGCACAAATAGTAATAAAAGTTAACTCTTACTGCCATTTCCTAATTCTGAGCTTTAACACTTCCTCCCCACGCCCCTCAAAAAAAAAACCAAAAAACTGTTGGATATTACCATACCAACCAAAAACGATTTGCCACCCTCGCTTCACTTACAAAGATTCCCCTACTGAGACCAGCATCTGGGGGAAGATATAGTCACTGACTTGACCCTGGTCTCAGCGATGATCTCTTCTAGACAATACACAGAGGGGAGAGGCTGCTCCAGGGGTCCCTATCATCACAAAATCTATTCCTTAAACTAGTCCTAATTAGTTTAAAGGGACACTGTAGTCACCAGAACAACTATAGCATATTGTATTTGTTCTGGTGAGTAAAATCAGTCCCTTCAGGCTTTTTGCAGAAAACACTGTATTTTCATTCATTACAGCCTAGGGATACCTCCACTGGCCACTCCTCAGATAGCTGCTAGAGGTGCTTCCTGGGGCAGTGCTGCACTTGAACACAAGTAAGATTTTAGTAAATTTATGGAGGAAAGGGAGGGCCAGGGGGACTAGATGGTGGTTTTAACACTATAGGGTCAGAGATAAATGTTTGTGTTCCTGACCCTATATTGTTCCTTTAATATCAGTATTAATATTATCATCATGAATTCTGAGCTAAAACAGTGGAGAGAGATATATTTTCACCATCTACTGGCTGTTTTAAGCATAACATGGGGATCCCTGTCATGCTGAATTTGCTATTACACTGTGATCGGTGTTGGGCAACTGTCAAAGCCCAGCACTGATCAAAATGGCATGGGGGCATGCAGGAAGATCCTGCTAATTTCCCTCAAAAAAGCTGCCAGCCAAGAATCACCATGACTGAGTGAGTGCAATTGTTCAGTCTCTGTGCTTACAATGCATTTTCTGTAAGCAACGCTCATTTTGGGCACTGCATATACCTCATCAACCAATTAGGGGCACTAATTGTGACCCATGTGACATACACTGCTCAAAAAAATAAAGGGAACACTTAAACAACACAATGTAACTCCAAGTCAATCACAATTCTTTGAAATCAAACTGTCCACTTAGGAAGCAACACTGAGTGACAATCAATTTCACATGCTGTTGTGCAAATGGGATAGACAACAGGTGGAAATTATAGGCAATTAGCAAGACACCCCCAATAAAGGAGTGGTTCTGCAGGTGGTGACCAGAGACCACTTCTCAGTTCCTATGCTTCCTGGCTGATGTTTTGGTCACTTTTGAATGCTGGCGGTGCTTTCATTCTAGTGGTAGCATGAGACAGAGTCTAAAAACCCACACAAGTGGCTCAGGTAGTGCAGCTCATCCAGGATGGCACATCAATGCGAGCTGTGGCAAGAAGGTTTGCTGTGTCTGTCAGCGTAGTGACCAGAGCATGGAGGCACTACCAGGAGACAGGCCAGTACATCGGGAGATGTGGAGGAGGCCGTAGGAGGGCAACAACCCAGCAGCAGGACCGCTACCTCCACCTTTGTGCAAGGAGGAACAGCAGGAGCACTGCCAGAGCCCTGCAAATGACCTCCAGCAGGCCACAAATGTGCATGTGTCTGCTCAAACAGTCAGAAACAGACTCCATGAGGGTGGTATGAGGGCCCGACATCCACAGTTGGGGGTTGTGCTTACAGCCCAACACCGTGCAGGACATTTGGCATTTGCCAGAGAACACCAAGATTGGCAAATTCACCACTGGCGCCCTGTGCTCTTTACAGATGAAAACAGGTTCACACTGAGCACATGTGACAGACATGACAGAGTCTGGAGACGCCATGGAGAACGTTCTGCTGCCTGCAACATCCTCCAGCATGACCGGTTTGGCAGTGGGTCAGTAATGGTGTGGGGTGGCATTTCTGTGCTCGCCAGAGGTAACCTGACTACCATTAGGTACCGAGATGAGATCCTCAGACCCCTTGTGAGACCATATGCTGGTGCGGTTGGCCTTGGGTTCCTCCTAATGCAAGACAATGCTAGACCTCATGTGGCTGGAGTATGTCAGCAGTTCCTGCAAGACAAAGGCATTGATGCTAAGGACTGGCCCGCCCGTTTCCCAGACCTGAATCCAACTGAGCACATATGGGACATCATGTCTCGCTCCACCACCAACATCTCGTTGCACCACAGACTGTCCAGGAGTTGGCAGATGCTTTAGTCCAGGTCTGGGAGGAGATCCCTCAGGAGACCATCCGCCACCTCATCAGGAGCATGCACAGGCATTGTAGGGAGGTCATACAGGCACGTGGAGGCCACACACACTACTGAGCCTCATTTTGACTTGTTTTAAGGACATTACATCAAAGTTGGATCAGCCTGTAGTGTGTTTTTCCACTTTAATTTTGAGTGTGACTCCAAATCCAGACCTCCATGGGTTGAAAAATTTGATTTCCATTTTTTAATTTTTGTGTGATTTTGTTGTCAGCACATTCAACTATGTAAAGAACAAAGTATTTCAGAAGAATATTTAATTCATTCAGATCTAGTATGTGTTATATTTCTGTTCCCTTTATTTTTTTGAGCTTTGTAGTATAAAGCACAGCACAGAAAGTAAAGTGATGACCTCCTAATTTCAAACACTGTTTAATCTTGAAAACTCTGTGAAACCAATACTATATCAAAAAAAATGTGTGGATAATAGGTGTAAATTGTGATACACTATAAAATGAGTATAAACATGTACATAATATATCTCACAGATGGAACAAACAACAAACATTAAATGGCTTACAAGTATGATGTAAAAGCAGCGTAAGCATTCTTAGTAGACTAGCAGTAGGAAGAACAGCAGTGGATGATGATATATTAGGGATCCAGGTCTTGACCACCAACAGGCATTGTTAATTTTAGATTGTATTCATTTTATTCTCATGCATAATTATTTTTTAATTCACGATGATTTTTATCTCCAGGTATGAGGCAACACGATGGGGACTAGGTTTGCACCCAGCTATGTCAATCTCTTCATGGCAATATGGGAAGAGAAAAATATCTGGGTTGAGCATGGCTGTACTCCAAACCTGGAAAAGACATATCAACAAATGTCATTATTATTCAGGATGGTTCGAAAGCCATCTTTTTAGACATCACTCTTTATAGAAGACAAATTTTAACCAAAACGTATTTCAAGCCCACAGACAAGAACAGTTACATTGATTTTGATAGTGGTCACCGCCGCACATGGCAAGCCAATATTTCTAAAGAGCAGTTCCTGAGAGTAAGTAGGAATTGGACGAGAGATGAGGACTGCCGAACCCAAATTGAATTTCTGAAAGACAGATTTATCGAGAAAAAATATCCAGAGCATTTTATTAAACAAACTAGTTCACAGGTTCTAAATCAAAGATCCGGCTCGATAATATAATTAAAAAAAGTGAAACAAGGATGTGATTTCAATTTAGTTTTTAGAACCCAATACAACCAGAAATTCAAGTGGATTGAAAGGGCATTACTTACGTGTTGTCCAGTACTATGAAAGGATCATGTATTAAAGGGCATTTTATCTGAAAGACCCAAAGTGATTTACTATAAAGCCAAGAATTTAAAGTCTTTTGCCTGCTATTAAAAAAACTATTTCCATTGGTTTTACCTCTAGATCAAAATGTTTTTTTTAAATGTGGACACTGCAAAATGTGTCTACATCTTCCAAAATCCATTAAAAAGCAGAACAGGTGGAGTAAGTTTTGTCAGTTTATCAAACCTTTTATTAATTGTTTTACGAAAAAAGTGATCTATATATTGCAATATCCGTGCAGCATTCAGTACGTAGAACACTGGAATAAAGGTAAGTTAATTACCATTTTAAAGAGTGCAAAGGGGGGGCGGAGACCTAAACTAATTTTTTTACACTACAGTGACAGGAATACATGTTTGTATTCATGTCACTCTAGTGTTCCTTTAATTGTTCTCTGAAAAATATAATCTATTTATGCTGCACAGCGTGAAAATTATATGTAAGATAGAAGAATGAGAGCTATCAATGGATTTTCCAGAAAAAAATAGATTATATTATGTCAAAAAATGAAGAAATTGACGTTTTGACCCGCAGGTCTTTATCAAGATATGGATACAAAGTGAAAAATAGACAGAACCAAATCTCAACAATTATTATGGTTTCAGAAGACGGGTTTTAAGGCACGACAGTAAAGCTTATGTTTGAAAAGTTTCTATGTGATAAAATAATAAATAGGGTTATGGTGATAAAATAGTGAAAGCAACAGCATAAGCTGTTGTTTGTAGTTTAGTAAAATAAGTGTATGAATAAATGTGTGAGTATTAAAGATTAGTAAAATTCCTGTAAAAAAATATCAACAACACCTGATATTCAGGATAAAATAAATGGATGCTCTACTACCATAGCTCATTCAGTGATTTTGGTGTAAAGAGTCTTTGGGTACCAATCTCTCATTTTTATTTTTGTCAAACCATTATTGAGACAAGAATGGGTCCTCCTGCCACCTTAAGCTTGCCCTTTTTCCTGCTGCTCAGATAAAGCATAAATGAACCACTACATTACCTGTCCTCCCTTGTACAGTAAAGAGAAGCTGCAAGTGCTTAGCTCATGAAGTACATCAATTAAACAAAATGTAAGTAATATTACGTTGGTTGGATCTACAGTTGTTTTCTCTTAATATAGCCAAGTGATGGCTAACCTTGACACCATAAATTGTTTCTGGACTACATTTCCCATGATGCTCAGCTAGCTCTTAGACTCTTTTAGACTCTAAAAGCTAGCTGAGTTTCATGGGAAACGTAGTACAGAAACAATTTATGGTGTCATGGTTAGCCATCACTATAACCTGTAATATTATTTGATCTCAATTGTTACTGAAAAATGTACTAGATAATTATCTGAGAAATTACACCTTTAGCAATTGCAGCAAATTGGGGAGTAGGAGGGCAAATGTTTACTAATCGTTATCAACATTTTGTTTTACAATCTCTCTGTGCCTATAGCTGAGAGCATTGGGGCACATTTTTCGTTTTTTTATTTCTATAAAGTCTTCCATTTTGATTGACCTTACTGAAAAGAGAAAAATCCACTTCAGCAACAATGTTGCTTTTGAGAGCACTATTCTTCCCTATTCTGCGATGTGAAGTCAGTTTGTCCTTGCAGAAGAGTTGCATGGAAACCATAAGTGTGTTCTCGTGTATTGACTGAAAACACGTGACTATCTGTGACATTGGAAAAAGAAGAGCGGCATTGTATTGTGGATTTCATGAAGGTTCACATATCATTTCATAATGATAAAGTTCTGTATTACTGCTGATCTGAGTAATAGACAATCACATCAGAAATAAAACCGAGAGCACTTAATCTGAAAAATTCCATTTGATTTACATTTTCACAAGATTCTGATAAAGTGTTCAGTATTTTCTCCCTGTCTATATCTTGACAGTGCTAGTTATAAAGATGACAAAATATGGAGATAAAGTAGGATCATGTAATATTATTGCACAGTAAAAAACGTATCCAAGGGATTGCACGTAGGACCAAATGTGATAAATCTCTAGCCTGCTTATCAAGGGAAATGTAAGAAAGGATCTAATTCATGGATATTCATATATCAGACCTCTAGGCTCCATCTCTTAGTAAAAAACAATTACCAATTTTTCACTTCTTTGTTCAAAGCCACAGTGTGCTGAAGGATATTGATTGACACTTCCAAGAACATAATTGTGTACTGACCTCATTGAAGATATAAAGAAAATTATAAGAAAGATTGTAGATGTACCTCCATACTTGGTGGGAATGCTCACCATTTTTCCATTTTGGGTCTATATGATTTCATCTTTTAGCACTGAATTAAATCCAAACCATGAATTCTTTTCTAAGTCATAACTATTGAATTCTTAAAGAAGTAATGTCGAACTAATGGTCGAACTAATGGTCTGGATCAGAGAATTATGATAATCATCAGTTAGAGCTGTTAGGATGAAACCAGCTTCCAGAAATGAGAGAAGAGAGGGGATTGATATACTACTAGCACGGATACCCTAAGATGGTAATTTAAAGGAGCACAACAAGCACAATAACCACTATTAAAGTAAACAGAAACAAGTGGACATGAAAAAAGGGAAGGAGTGCAAATAGGACTGAAGTGTTCCTTTAAGTTCAATCCTCGTCTTTTCCCAGCAGTTACATTACTAAAGGAGGTGTACAGGGGCAAGTAACATGAAGGCCTTGCTAATATTGTTAGACAGTGATTTCTTAGCCTTATGCAGTTTTTTGGGTTGTTTTGGAAGGAAGAAGGCGTCACCTTTAACTCCTTTTGTTAATATGATAAATAAGAAGCCGTCACCTGTAATTGTGGGAGGGGTTACCCGGCTATAAAAGCTCAAGCCCCCTCCATGTCAGAACCGTCACCGCTAGGTTCATTCAGAACCTCTGACTTCCGTTTCCAGTCCACTCACCTCGACTTCACTCCACGCTGGTCCAGGCCTCACCTGGGTCCACCGGCGAGGCTTCCAGGTCTTCAGTTCTCCGAGACTGCACTTACACCACCAGCTCTTCCAGCTCCGTTAACCCGCCAACAGATCTGAACCGCTGAACTCTCCCATCCCAACGACTTCCGGGGTACTGCTCTCTGGGTCTCGTTCATATACACGACCTGTGAGTTTGCCCGAAAGGGTTCCCATTCACACGGCATTCATGCCAAACACTCAGCATTCACTCATACGAAGTTGTCCGTTCGGGACCACTCATCCCACGCATGTGTACTCACCTTTTTCGTGCTAAGCTTTTTAAGCTGTTCGGCAAGCCGGTCGTTCATCATACGAACAAGTCACTCTAGGCAAGCACTCTCAATACCCGCGTTTGCTCATCTACGCCCTTTAGTGGCCAAAATACATTATGTCAGCATTTAAAATACTACTCTTCATGTACCATTGTATTTACCTGGATTCTCTTGTTCACATAAAATGTATGTCACTCAAATTATGTTTCTGTAATCAGGTCTCCGTTAACATTGGAATACGTTAGAAGTAATGACTATACATCTGACAAATAAAGTAGTTCCACCCTGGTTAGAGTAATTTTATCCATCTGCTCTGTTATATTATACAGTATTAAGTTCACGTCTCGTATCCTTGGCATTACCTAAACTCTCTAATTACCTGTCCCCCATGCTAAGTATTTATCAAAACTGTATTACTCCTCGCGGTCGCATTCGATTATCTTCAGTTCACCAATATACCCATTAAAGATGTATATATTTTCCATTCATATGGCATGTATAATCATGTGTTTTTTTAGCAAATCGTTATCATTACCTCATGTCTCATCTATCCCATAAAATTCCCTACATACGGCTCTTTACACATTGATTGGGGTCAAGAAGGAATTTTTTTCCTAGTTTGTTGCAAAATTGTGCTTCAAACTGGTTTGTTTTGCCTTCTTTTGGATCAACAGCAAAAAACAAATGTGAGGTAGGCTGAACTTGATGGACGCAAGTCTCTTTTCAGCTATGTAACTATGTAACTATGTAACATAGTAACATCTGTTTCAACACACTGTTACTACTAATCACAAATGTCTATTCACTGGCCACACTCCTATGTAATTGCAAGCTCCCTTACTCCTTCCTCTAATTCTCAGCAATTCCTAAGTATACTGCTAACAATTTAGCACACTCAAGCATATTCCTCGCAGTAATGTCCATTTCCCTTCATGTATTTACTTTGGCACGCATGAGAGTAACCACATGTTCCCTCACGTTCTCATCCATACTCTATTTTAAGGTCTTTGTTAGCATCACTATTCTCCCCCAGAACTTTGGGGAATTCATTGGGTTCTTACTCCCATCACGTTACAGGTATACCTAATGTCACCTCATCTCTTGTCTTTATATACCTTACCATATTGTTAAGAGGATAACTGTAGTTTTATCCTCAGATAACCACAATAGCAATTCCCTACAGAACCACTGTCATCATTTCCACCGGTGAGTTTTACTCACAATACTGTGAAAAATAAATAAATAAATTAGGCACAACTCAGACCACATTTTCTTTTAGGTTCTCAAGTATTCAGCATTGTCCGTAGAGAACCCTAACTGTTTTAAATCCTACTCCCATACCCACAGGCTAGGATTGGTCAACTGGCTTTTATAACTAGCATTCATCCCTAGTTTACTGTAATTAATCTACTCCCGTGAGGCCAACACCTATCTTCGTCGGAGGTATACACCCCTTGGTCCAATGCATAGCTAGAGCCTCATAATAACCACTGTCGGTTATTAGTTAGGGCCTCACCAAGTCACACCCAATTATATTATGTCTTGTTACAGTCACCGAGAGGCCAACATTCCCGCCACATCATTCAGTGGTCCCCGTCCACTCGGCCCTCCTCATAGACAGAGCCTCTCTCTCGCCACTTGGCACTAGCAGGGCTCCATTTTCCTTGGCGGTCAGATAATTTTTCACCATAGGTTTAGCTAGAGCCAGTTGACACAGGCATTCACTCACAACTAAAGGCCTTATCTTTACCCATGTTTTCATTCTTAGTATGTTTCAAATACCTGAACAAGATGAGGAACTCGCTATATCCAAAACCCCAGCCAAACCTTCCATCCTGGCAAGTCCAAGCACCCCTACTGAGAATCTGGAATCATCCAGCCCATATTCCATGCGGTCCTGGACTATCCCTAGGCTCGCAGCTGAATTACGGCGCGCCGAACTCTATAAAATATTTATTTCCAATACCTGTACTCCACAGCCGGGAGTTGTCCTTTAACCCGACAACTATACCGAAATCAAGGGTTTAATGTCATCTGTTCTTCCCTCTATGAATACGATTAGCATTAGGCTCGACAAATTGGAATCTCCTCAGCCATCGACAGTCGTGCCGCCCATATTGACCCTCATTCTGGCTCCCTCGGTAATGA
>OW240914.1:88794710-88834894 GCA_933207985.1 Pelobates cultripes | reverse complement strand
CACCACCACAAACCCAATACCGACCACTTCCACTCACATCATCACGCTTGCCCACTTTGTGACCCCGACCAATCGCAAAGACATCCTGGAACGCAAGGACACAAACTTCGTCATTGCTGATTGCTTCTCAGGACGCAGTTGAGAACACGGCATACTGCTATGGTGATCTTTCGGTTGTTTTGAAAGCAACAGACCCCAGACTCAACCGAAAGCTTACCATACCCGAATTTGTCCTTGCCTTTGGCCATTATCGCAATGTAATCTGTTCCACTTCCTCTCACCGTAGGGAAGAGTTGGATTTTTACATGCATAAGTTGGTGGGCCTAGGGCACAAGTACGGTGGGTTCTCATTTTATGACTATCATAAATCTTTTTCGGCTAAAGCAGCGGCATCCCTCACCCAATTTAATATCCACACCAACTGGAGTAAGCTTGATACAGAACTATTCTGTCGCCATTTTGCCGGTCAAAAACCACCGTTGTGTGCCTTGTGTGCTTCCATCTCACACTCCATCAAATTGTGCCCAGTTGATCCTAGTCTTCCTACCACTAGTTGTGCTTCCTTCAGTTCTTCCACTGCAGAACACAGAGGACTGAAAGACAAATTGGGTAGACCCATAGTATACCTAGGGAAAGCTCAAATCTGCAACAACTTTAATTCTGGCAGTTGTGGATTTAGCTCATGCAGATTGTTGCACGTCTGCTCAATTTGTTTCAGGGCACACACAAAAACTATGTGTCCTAATCGTCTGTACCTGAAACAATGACTAACCGAAGTTAGCATCGACAACCTGGCGTATTACCTCCAGGCACACCCTTCCCATCACCTAGTCGACTTCTTGGTCAAGGGGTTCACTGACGGTTTTCACACTAGCCTTGTCACACTCCCCACTGGTATTCACAAATGTCCTTACCTACAGTCTGCCCTTCTTGATCCCGTCAGCACAGAGTTACTACTAATGAAAGAGTTGAACAACGGGTTCATATTAGGTCCTTTCTCTCTAAACCCCCCTTTTCCAGCTGGCGTACCAATCCAATAGATATGTACGCCAGCTGGAAAAGGGGGGTTTGGTTCATGGATTGCGGGATAAAACTTATCAGGAAAGGTTAAAAGATCTTAACATGTATAGCTTGGAGGAAAGACGAGACAGGGGGGATATGATAGAAACATTTAAATATATAAAGGGAATCAACACAGTAAAGGAGGAGACTATATTTAAAAGAAGAAAAACTACCACAACAAGAGGACATAGTCTTAAATTAGAGGGACAAGGTTTAAAAATAATATCAGGAAGTATTACTTTACTGAGAGGGTAGTGGATGCATGGAATAGCCTTCCAGCTGAAGTGGTAGAGGTTAACACAGTAAAGGAGTTTAAGCATGCGTGGGATAGGCATAAGGCTATCCTAACTATAAGATAAGGCCAGGGACTAATGAAAGTATTTAGAAAATTGGGCAGACTAGATGGGCCGAATGGTTCTTATCTGCCGTCACATTCTATGTTTCTATGTTTCTATGATATAGCTACTGGGAAGTTCAACAATAAAAAAAGGCTAATTTATGATTTGTCGGCTCCACATTCTTCATCTACCCCCAGCAATAACTCGCTAATTCCCTGCAATACACCACAATGGATGATGCCATTCATGCCGTTCTGAGGGCTGGCATAGGAGCTTGGTTAGGGAAAACCGATGTTTCCAACGCATTCAAGCTCCTACCCATGCACCCATCCCTGTGGCATGTGCATGGCATTCTTTGTGAACATATGTACTACTTTGCAATTTGTTTAACCTTTGGTTCTAAAAGAAGTCCAAAACTTAGACATATTTGCTGACATGTTATGTTGGCTGCTCCTCAACATTGTCGAATGCCCCTCAGTCTTACATTATCTAGACGATTTTCTTACCATAGAATTACATCAGTCCTCTCCTGTCAGTATTCATAAAACACTGGCTCTATTCTTAGCAATATGTGTTCCGCTGTCACAAGAGAAAACAGTAGGCCCTACGACCAATCTGACCTTCCTGGGAATCCACCAAGACACTATCTTATTACGGGCTATGGAGAAGGTACAGCAGATCATAGAGTTGGTGGAAGGCTTTCTGGCTAAAGACGTGTGTACCAGAACGGACCTACAACACTTACTGGGCACGTTGAACTTCACCATAAGAATTATTCCACAAGGCCGGGCCTTTATTTCTAGATTGCTGTGCCTTCTTCCTCTTCTCAATACCGATAATAGCACCATAACCCTAGATGCACACGCTAAGGCAGACCTACACATGTGGCTTAGATTTCTTTCATATTGGAATGGGAAAGCAATGTTTCTTCCACCCTTATCAGTCTCTTCCCTGGTCATATGGACCGATGCTGCAGCTCATACAGGGTTTGCAGCTATCTTTGGCGATTCCTGGTTTAGAGATTTCTGGCCAGTTGAGACACATGGTCTACCCTCATTCCACATTACATCTGACCTATTTGAAATCTACCCGATAGTGGCAGCCTCCAAAGCTTGGGGGCACCTATGGCGAGGGAAAGCAGTAAAATGCTTCTCTGATAAAAGAACAGCATGCAACATTATAAATAAGGGCAGATCTTCATCACTTACCATTATGAGACTAATTTGACGAATGACATGGTTAGCAGCTACGCTGCAATTTCACATTACATGCATAAAAATCCCAGGACGCACCAATACAGCTGCTAATGTGTTGTCTCGATTTAATTTACAGGTTTTCTTCAGAGCCCATTCTACAGACAAAATCAGTCTGGTCAGCACCTCCTCATACCAAGACCTCATCCTGGACTAGAAAGACTCTTATCACACAGCAGATA
Source organism: Pelobates cultripes (assembly GCA_933207985.1). Taxonomy (NCBI): domain Eukaryota; kingdom Metazoa; phylum Chordata; class Amphibia; order Anura; family Pelobatidae; genus Pelobates; species Pelobates cultripes. Next base: position 88,832,059 of record OW240914.1, on the reverse strand, counting down.
TCTGGACAGCTCAGCCCTCTCTACCAACACATCACAGGTGTACAATAGAGCATTTACCCTCTACACCAAATTCACGTTAGATTACCAGATAAGCGACAAACATTTGCTAGACTCAATAGTAGCATTTATCTCCTTTTGCCCCTTAACTTAAAATTATCACCAAACACCATAAAACTCTCTCTCACAGGAATACAACATCACATCCTAAGTGCCTACCCTAGCACAAGCCCTTTCATGTCTACTTATCCCGTTAAGAATATACTGAAAGGCATACAACGATTAGACAAACCCACTACCACTACTAGGCTTCCTATTGACGGGCCTAAATTGTGCACACTTTCAGACATTCTGGACACCAATCCATTCGAAACCAACACTAATCTGGTTATCAAAACAGCAGCTTATCTAGCCTTCTAGGAATTCTTAAGATCAAGTGAATTCACTACCAATAACATCACGTCTAACCACATACATCATGAGTATCCACCAAGAGATTTAAAACCTTGGCCATTGACCGTACTCTGTTGGACTTGGATACAGCTAAAGATCACAATAGAATCAAACTGTATTTATAATTACATAGGGCTACTTTTGTTATACTGTTAAAGTCTGTTTATAATGGATTATTAATAGTGATGTCCCGAACGGTTCGCCGAATGGTTTGCCGAACGGTTCGCGAACAGTTCGCCACAAACAGTTCGCGAACAGTTCGCCACAAACGGTTTGCCGTGGACTCATCATTGAGTAAACTTTGACCCTATACCTCACAGTCAGCAGACACATTCCAGCCAATCAGCAGCAGACCCTCCCTCCCAGACCCTCCCACCTCCTGGACAGCTCACTAAGAATGCAGCTTCACAATGAATGTAAAATGGATGCTTCACTTACACCCCCCTTCAAGGCAGTCAGGGGCCCAGCCAGCTGCACAAACATGCTCTGGCTGGGGAGATCAGATCAGATCAGAGATCTCCCCAGCCAGAATTAGCAATTATTCTACATATTCCAGCTGCAACCTATCGCACACTTAGTATTCCCCCCTCTGCCTCTCCTCCACCCCCACCTTCTGAGTGAGCACTTGCCAGGTCTTCTCAATGTATGGCTATGTGGAGTTCCGTGTGAGGGGAAGAGGCGGGCTGTGGGAGAGGGGAAGTTACTTCACTTTCTCCCCTGTCCTCTCCTGCAGAATCTGCTGAAGCCTTGCAGACAGCAGGTATGTAAATATTTTCTTAACCCCATTCCCCCCATCATCCAACCCAGACATCTTGGCCCCCCCTCCACTCATACCAGCCCCTATGCCCCTTCATCCATCCCAACCACTATGCCCCCCTTTGCCCAGCCCCCAATTCACCCAATGCCTCAATTACACATCCTAGCCTCAATGTCTCCTTCACCCATTCCAGACCCTATACCCCTTCATCCACCCACACCCTATGCCCCTCTCTACCCACACCAGCTCCTATGTCCCTTCATCCATCCCTGCCCATATGCCCCCCTTTCTCCAGCCCCTATACCTCACTTTACCCATACCCGCCCCCCTTTACCCATCCAAGCCTCCTTCACCAATCCCACACCCTATGCCGCTTCACCCATTCCAGCCCCTATGCCTCTTCACCCATCCCAGACCCTTTGCCCCTCTTTACGCATACCAGGCCTATGCCCCCCTTCCCCAATCCCAGACACTTTGCCCCTCTTTACTCATCCCAGATCCTATGCTCCATACCAGCCGCACCTTCAACCATCCCAGACTCTATGCCGACTTCACCTATGTCCCCCTTCACCCATAACAGCACCTATGCCCCCTCTTCACCCATCTCAGACCCTTTGCCACTCTTAACCCATCCCAGACCCTTTGCCACTCTTAACCCATACCAGGCACTATGCCCCTCTTAACCCATCCCAGATCCTATGTCCCCCTTTATCCATCGCAGCTCCTATGCCCCACTTTACCCAAACCAGCCCCTTTAACTATCCCAGGCCCTATGCCCCCCTTTACCTATCCCAGCCCCTTATATAGCATCAACATATTCTGCAGCGCAGTATAATAGGTAAAACAAGACTAAAGATTAATTCTATTTCAACACGTTGACATACAGAAACACAACATCATAAACAGCAACCCACACACTGAACCCTACAAGTAGCCTACAAACGCAGGTGTTTGGACAAATAAAGTGACAAGTAACAAATGGCGCTTCCAATAATGTCCAGACAGAGTTTTTTTTATACAATGTGCAAATTGTGCAAATAAGCAGCACCTAAAGTGCAAATAGCCCCCATGTGTACACTCCAATACAATAAAAAACAAACATAGGTGTTTGGAGGCTACTTGTATGAACTTGTATGGTTGCACATGTGGGGGACGCTGCTTGTGATGTTACCAACAAACACAGAGGAAGGTGTTTCAGGTGATATAAATAAAGACACTGCAAGCTATTAGTGTATAGCAGCCATGTTTCAGGAGATACATGCAGGAAGTACACACCCCAACAGGAAACACGTGCAAGAGAAAATAAACCATAGAGTTAGTTGCATGTAAACCAAACATAACATCCATAACAGAAGGGTGTAATTAATTTTGCTTTATTTCTTTATTTTATTATAACACAATTTTTGGTTGGATCAATCCCTCAAAAATACACATTTATATTCCTGGCACCATAGTGTTCCTTTAATACTTATGAATCAAGAGCAGAGGTTGACACAAAATGCTAGGCAATTTGTAGTGTATTGCTTTTTTTAACAAAGGGTTAAACGTACGTCAAATTTAATTTATTTAAGTTACCAATATGTCACCAAACTTATGGTTGTTATTGTGCAACAAAGGAAACTCCATAGTCATATAATACTATCAGTTTCTGAAAAAAACAAATCTCTAGTATGACTTATTGTTATTTTAGCATTAAAGTGTTTTTCCATGCAAAAAACATTGGATTGGCTGAGATCCTCAAAATTGATGATCTCAGCTAAGAAGGTGAAGGTGTAGCAAGCCGTGCTGAGACTGTTGCGGCGTGAGAGAAAAAGTAAGTAAAATCACCTTTAATCTACGGAGAGGGAGCCAAGGACCTACTGCTGCATTCCAGCACTTTAGTGTCAGGGATACATGTTTGTATTCCTGACACTATAGTGTTCCTTTAATAGAGTTATATTTGTCAAAGTTTCTAGAAGTGGATTTTTATACATCAAGTTATGGCATGGCTTTAGCACCTCTTCATTCTAACATATTTTTCCCTATGAAATTTCTCTCTTATTCTATTTCATATCACCAGCACAGAAAACGGGCTTCAGCCTTGTCAATGATAAAGACAGCAGGTGCTCAGTCCAATCAGAAATCTCATTTTCACCAAGAAAAGAGTGTAAACTAGAGGCAGAAATACCCCCCTGAACGATAGTGGGAAGGAAAGCCTATAGCTAATCAAGGTGGCATTGATCTAAGGTCAAGTCAGCTGGAATTAAAATTATCTTCAAAGGAAGCTAGACAAAAAAAAGAAAATGTACTACGATCTGCTAGTCTAAGAATACCTTTAAAATCCACAGTCTGTATCTTCTGAGAGCGTAGTGGTGGAAGGAATTTGTAGCTTCCCCGCTAACTGCATCTTGCTCAATTCATTTTTAACTTAATCTGGATTTTGACCTACATAAATTATCGCCTGTGCAAAATTTGCAACAGAACAATCCAGCCATATTGAGTATCATCTTCAGGCTTTGTAAAGGCAGTAAAAAAAATTTAAATTAAGACATCGCTATTACCAGTCCTTTGTAACAGCTCAACAAATATGCATTTGACATATGTTTTGAGATTTAACAATAGTGTAAAGTGGTCGCAATTTATGTGTTGTACATCATAAATCTACTACAACTATTTATTTTTGTTTGAAAAATTCATCACAGCACTTACTGCAGGCTATAAAGTTATAGACCATTTTTTTAATATATATATATAAGGCCATTTACAATATTTGCAAGAAGTGGAGTTAAGGGCTGCGCTTGAACAAAAAGATAAAAAATGTGTAAAAAAAGTATATAGATAAAATAAGCAATAATAGTAAAATCAAGTAAAGTTCATCCAGATATATAAAAGTATAAATTGGAACAGTCTCACTGATGTGCAGTAATACGATAATAGTCCTCAAGTGTTGCTCTGTCCGTATGGTAGGTAGTCCATATATGTGAAGATAAAAGAAAAAAGAAAAAGCTACCAATGGTGAAATGTATGTCCAGATGTGGTATATATTTAAAGGAAAGGTATTTCACTGACATTTGTTGGAGCTTTAACCAGCTCTAGGAGAAGAGACACTTAGTGGTATGATCCCCACTATCGGATGTACTTAGATGGTTGGTCCGTCTATCCGGCTTGGAATTCTTTTGATGTAGGCTAGGACCTACTCAGATATGCGTTGTTCTTTAATGCTAGGGAGATAGATCCGCCTCTCCGGTATTGGATAGTAGGTATCCACGGGATATATATAAAACAGCAAATAGTGCTCTCAGTATGAACAACAAAGTAATATCTTAACCCCTTAAGGACTGGACTGTTTTTGCGATGTTGTACATTTGCGACCAGGCATATTTTTACACTTTTGTGGTGTTTGTGTTTGGCTGGAATTTTCCGCTCTCTCATTTACTGTTCCCATACAAATTATATATTGTTTTTTTCAGGACAAAAGGCACTTTCTTTACATACCATTATTTATATAATCTCATGTATTTTAATTTAAAAAAAATAAAAAAATATGATGAAAAATTGAAAAAAATACATGTTTTTTGACTTTTACTTGAAAATTCTTTTACTCATCTACAAAAGCGAATTAAAAAAACTGCTAAATATATTCAAAATTTTGTCCTGAGTTTAAAAATACCCCGTGTTTACATGCTTTTTTGCTTTTTTTTGCATGTTATAGGGCTATAGGTACAAGTAGAATATTGCGGTTTCAAAACATAATTTTTTTAAATTTATCAATAGTGACATTGTAACACTATTATCTGTCATAAATCTCTGAATAACACCCCACATGTACATATTTTTTTTAAAGTAGACAACCCAGGGTATTCAATATGGGGTATGTCTGGTCTTTTTTTAGTAGCCACTTAGTCGAAAACACTGGCCAAAGTAAGCATTCATATTTGTTTGTGTGTGTAAAAAGTAAAAAAACTAAATTGAACGCTAATTTTGGCCAGTGTTTGTGACCAAGTGGTTACTAAAAAAGACTGGACATACTCCATTTGCAATACCTTGGGTTGTCTTCTTTTGCAAATGGTATGCCATCATGGGGGTAATTTCATTCCTGGGCTACCATACGCCTTCAAAGGCAACGAACTAACCTGGCCATTTTCAATGTAAAATATTTGACCCATATATTTGACCTTGTAAATTTCTGTGGTCATTATAGTCCTAGAAGATAGTAATATGCATTTTAGGAGACTTTGCTGAACACAAATATTAGTGTTTAAAAACTGGAAAACGTATCACAACAATTATATCATCAGTAAAAGTGCTGTTTGTGTGTGAAAAATGCAAAAGAAGTCACTTTCACTGACAATATCATCGCTGTGATATGTTTTACTGTTTTGAATCACTAATATTTGTGCTCAGCGAAGTCTCCCGAGTAAAACAGTACCCCCCATGTACAGGTTTTAGGGTGTCGTAGAACGTTACAGGGTAAAATACAGTGCTAGCAAATTCAATTCTCTGGAATTTCGGCCTGGGTTAGCAGGCAGGACCCTTAAATTGCAATCAATAAAATTACTGAATTATGTAAAACTATTACATAAATACGCACGTAGAATTTAAATATATATGCATATTTATATATCTGAAGTCTACGTGTATTTATATAATTATTTGTGTAATTTTTTATATGGACATATGTATATTTCTTATTATTTTTATTTATTTTTATATACATAGATATATATACAAATTCATTCTAAGTGTATTTTGATATAAATATATATACATATTAATTTTAAAATACAGTTAGAATAAAATTTCATATAGATATATAATTTTTTTTATTTTTTTATTATTATTTTAAATTTTTTTAATTTAATTTAAATTACTTATTATTTATATTTTATAATAATATATATATACAATATATATAGTTATATATATTATATATATACGTGTAATTTAATTATAAGTGTATTTTTATATTAATATAAGTACATATTAATATAAAAATACACTTAGTATGACATTATATATATATGATATATAGACATATATTATATAGATATAATATATGTCTATATATCATATATACACCTATATAGTTATTATTATTTTTTTTATTAACATTAACTTTATTTTATTTTTTGATTTTACACTAGCAGGGAGACTGCCTGTCAGCACAGGCAGTCCCCCTGCAGGCAGCACTATGGGATAATTTATTAGACCAGCGGATCATGTTAAGCTTTACCTACGCACAGGTCCTGAAATCAGTGTGGGGAGACTGTCTGGGCTGCAGGCAGTCTCCCCACAACCGGAGCCACGCTGATCGCCGCCGGGGGAACGACGGCGATCAGGTAAGTAACGGAAACCGTTAGGACGGTTCAGGACCGTCATCGGTCGGCAAGCCAAAAATGCCGATGACGGTCCTGAACCGTCCTCGGTCGGGAAGGGGTTAATGGCACCCATGTCAACCTGGATACCTATAGTACTGGAAAAAGTGGGATTTGCATTTATCAAAAGTGGTGCTGCCATTGAGGCCAAAATGTAGATTAAGGGAACAGAGCACATACAAAAGAATCCAGTTTTACATTTTACAAGGGTGGATTCAAATTTAAAAAAATATATACAATACTTTGTGAGTGTGTCAGTATCAGGGTGTCTGTCAGTGAATGTGTCTGTATCTGTCAGTGAATGTGTGCATGTCTGTCACTGTGTCCGAGTGTTTCTGTCACTGTGTCTGTCAGTGAATGAATGTGTCAGTGTGTGTCTGTCAGTCAAACTACGTTTTCATCTTTAACAAGTAGGGGTGGGGCAAATTTTGATAGGGGGTGAATTTTGTCCTGACTAGGACAGCACATATCCAAAATACACCACTGTGTGTGTATATATATATATATATATTTGTGGTCAGGGAAAAAAGCAGAGTAAGTGTTAACCATTATATTTACTAAAGTCGGTTGTGGTGTGTAGAAACGGACGTTCGGGCAGGCCTTTAAATAAAGAGGGCCCACCAAGATGTTATTGTATGAAGGGAGTGGTGGGTGGGTGGGCTGACCAGCTGACATCAGCCCAGTATGGAGGAAGGTTTGGATTTTTATAGGCCGGATCAAACCCCCACCCCCCTCCCCCCACACAACTCCAGGCTCCGCCTTCCCATTTGTGGTCAGGAAAAACAGGTGAGTAAGTATTAACCATTATATTTACTAAAGTCGGGTGTGGTGTGCCGAAAGTGGGTTACCATGTAAGCTCAGTAGGGGAGCGCTTTTGTCCTTACCTATGAGGGTCGGATGCAAGTTGAGAAACTGAACTGGGCACCATTTGTTACCTTTGGGAAAAAGTGTTATGTCGACAGGCGGTCCCATTTGATTTGTTTTAGATTGGCGTAGTGTCAACACATAATGGTCCCCTATTTTGTTTAGGTCTGCTATTTTGAGCATGTTTGTAGTATCGTTTGTTTTTTCTACTGTAAATTAATTAGACCGTAAAAACCCGTAGAAGGCCAAAAATATAGCGGTTTTGATAGTGTTGTTTGTTTCTGTTTCAAACGGCTGCATGTCCAATACATCGGATAATGCTCTGAACTTTTTACCATATATTGGTTGTCGTTTCATGGGTTTGGGATCTTCTAACCTTAGGATGCCTTTTAAGATGTTCTTTATTGGGTTTGATGACGGTATGTGTTCATGACGTGGTTTTGTATGCCTGTTAGATATAGTTTTATCGTATTATGTGCAAGTTTTAGATTTAGGTGGCAAAAAGAGGTAAATGCCACCATAGTATTTAATGTCAACGGGTTTTTGATTCAGTATTCGGTGATGAATCTGTTGAATATGATGAGAGCTTGGCTGAATGAACGTCTAGTGTTAGCTGAAACTGCTGTTTGTGCCAGCATTCTTCCGTGTGCCATAGTATTGCTAGTCCAGGATTAGTTCCTGGAATAGCGGTGGTCTGTTTGGGATTCTCTTGGGTGTGGGATGCTCTTGGAAGAAAACCTGTTTGTTGGAACGAGTGAGGGCATCAGCTGCTGTGTTATAATTTCCCGGTATGTGTTCACAGATCAGGTGAAAGTGTTGTGTTGCTGCCAACAATCTCCTGACGATACTCATGACTGTATCAATGTTGATTGTGTAGCATTTTATGGTCTTTCCCTTCCACTGGTGGACCCACACTAGGCCTGCTGCCACTATCGTGTAGATTTCAAACAGGGCGAAGGTACTGTTGAATGATGTCAGAGTTACTGTCTCTATTGGTCATATGTCTCTGAACCATTCATCACCGAAAATGGCACCCTAAGTGGGCTGTTGCGTCTGTCCATAACACTGGAGAGTTTTCTGTTAAAAGTGGGATAAACATGTTTACCCTGTTCCAGTGCACCAAGAATTGGCTCCACATGGTCAAATCTGCCCTAACTTGTCTGTCCAGTGTGATTATACTGTCGTCGTGTGGTAGGTTTGGTAATAGACTAAGTAGTCTTTAAATAAATGCGCAACCTTGTGGAATTATCTTCATTGCAAAGTTTAGAGAACCCAGAAGTGATTGAAGGTCTTTCCGAGAAGTGGTCCCTCTGATGAGGAACAATTCGACCTCTGCCTTGATTCTCTGAACTTTGTCGCTGTGGAGACTAGCTTGCATCGTAATTTGAGTCTAGGCATATCCCTAGAAACGTCAGTTTGGTGGCGGGACCTCAGCAGCTCCCGGCACCCATAATGTGGAAAATAGCTCTACTGTCTTGGCTATACTCTAAGGCGTGGTATTGGGGTTTTCTATTGTCAGAAAGTTGTCCAAGTAATGTACTACGACTGGACAACAGCTGACGTTTAGCAGGAGCCAGCACAGTGTTTCTACAAAAAGATAGAATAGTTTGGGGCTACTCTTGGCCTCGAAAGTTAACCGGCTGGCAAAATAATAAAGACCATTGCATTTTATTTCATGCAAATGCCACAGTGACGAATGTATCGAAAGTAGCTTGAAGGCATAGGAAATGTCAGTTTTGCCATACCAAGCTGCTACCCTTGCCCTCAAGATTGCCTGTATGGCATTGTCTGCCGTGGCATATTGCAATGAAAATTCCTCTGAAGGTATCGGTGAGTTTAGGCTTGGTACATCAACAGACAGGTGGATTATCAATAATTTTTTATTGTTATATTTTTTGGTAGCAATACCCAAGGGGTTGGTTCGCCAACATGTGAACGGTGGAATTTGAAATGGCCCAAGCATGAAGCCTTTCTCTACTTCTGTTCTTAACAGGTTGTCTACTATAGTTGGTTCTATAGTGACTGATTGTAGATTGTTACACTCAAGTGTGCCTGTTGGCAGTGCGATTAACCCTGTGTGGAACCCCACCGTGAAAACCTTGAGTAGGAATTGTACTAAATCCTGTGAAGCGTGAGAGTTAAGGTAAAAAGCCAACGTGTTGACCTGAATGTCGGTCAGTCATTTGCTGGGGAAGAGGTGGTTTGGGCACATGGTCTTGACATGCAACAACCTGCAGGTGCTGAAATTGCAGTCTCCTGCGTTGAAGTTGTTACATATCTGTGCCTTGCCCAGAAACACAATAGGTCTCCCCAGTTTGTCTTTTAACCCTTTCTGTTTGGTTCTACTTGTGCTAGGGGTGGTATAGCTAGTGGTGGGTAAACTGGGCTTGTTGGAGCACAAATTGGTAGAATGAGAGTTTGAAGAACAAATTGCACAAGCCGGTGGTACTAGCCTGGCAAAGTGGTGACAGCACAATTCAGTGTCCATGTGACTCCAATCTATCCTGATGTTGAACTGCACAAAGATTGGTGCTGCCTTGGATGAAACTGATTTGTGATAATCGTAAAAATTGGTACCACCGTACTTGTTCCCCAGATCTACCAACGTGTACATGGTCAAGTCCAGTTCCTCTCTATGTTGGGGAAAATTGAAGCATATTACGTCTCTATATAACCCAAAGACTAGTACAAAGTCTGGTATGGACAACTTTTTACTTAACCTAGGATCTTTGGCTTTGAGCACCAATGACAGGTCACCGTAGTTGTATGTCTTGTTTTCTACTATGTCTTAGGATTGAAATCAGTAAGGATATGAAGTTTACGTCCTTTCCCTCCAATATGTCTTTCTTGATGTTGGGAGGGACCGTATGTGCTGGTGTGATGATATGTGTAGCGGAACCCTGTAAATTCTGTTTACCTGTGACATTACCCTGTGAGACAGTTTGGTCGATGATTTGTGTTGAAGGGATATCTGGGAGACACACGGTAGCTGGTGCTGAAGATTCCAACTTTTCCATTCTTTGGTTCAAATTATTGATGGATGCCAGCATGGCTGTCATTGTGGTCTGAATCCCTGTTAGAGTGTCATTAATGTTATCTTGAGTACTGGACCATGGCTGTGGATTATCCATATTGGTCATCATAATTCTGTATAACTCTGCCTTCCTGGTGGTGGCACGATAAGGTATGATCCTATGCCTCAGCTCTGTGGCAATCTTTGGGATCGTCCATGATCTTAAAGAATAGGGGCATGAAGGGTCTCGATTCTCACCTTATGTAGGGGCTGTAGTTGGAGTGGGTGATTTAGCTGGCGTGCTGGGTAGGGAGAAGTCCTCTCCGTGAGGCATGCTATAATGAAATTTAAATGTGAGACTTATCCCGATATGGTTATTTGTGACTTGCGTTAACTGGCGTCTCTTTAAATGCTAGGTGGCAAAGAACTTAACTACTTGTGAGATAGTGAGGCCCTGCTAATTGCCAAGTGGCTGATAGAGGCGCTGTCTATGATTTGGCCCTGTGCTGTGCCATTAAAACGGATGCAGGGTGTAGGCCGCTGGGGAACTTGATAAGTGGTAAAAGGATTAGAAAAGTGCCCTTTCTAAACCTCTTAGCAGAGTGTTGCGAGACTATACCTATGATTTGGACCGATGGGCAAAAATACCTCTATGTGAGGATGGGTGCTGGTCTCGCGGAAACTTCCAAAGTACCTTAATTTGTATATGGGGTCATTCTAGTACCCTAACTGCCAATTAACGATGCTTGGGGTAAAAGGTATGAAGGATGTAGCATACCTGTTAACTTTTTTGAAGGGGTCTTATGGCTTGACGGGATGTCTGATTTATTAGTATGTATCACCTGTTGATAACCAAGACTATGGTTGGCAACTTCACCAAGAATGTTTGAGCGTTTAATATCAATTCAAAGTGATACATACCTGGGTAAACTGATTCTCCTTTTAAGGGGTTTTAAGTATGGTTGGGTTACTACTGGACCTAGCAGATTAAGGGGTTGAAATTAAGTTTATGCTTAATTTTCAAGGGATTAGGTTTGATAGTAATATATGCTTGACTATTTGTACTTGTCAAGTAGATTGTACGGATTAAATTTTATAAATTTACGTTTGATGTTACCTTGTAATTGTCCTCCTAGTATGTTTGTGTGGTAACGTAATTTTTTTTTTTTTACATTCTTTATTTAGACTTGAGCAGTAGATATTGCACAATGACAGACTTTTGTACAGGTATTTGACAGTGGTAAGGGCACAAGACATGTCAGGTGGATGATAGATGGCTGCTAGAATAACATTACATGATACATAGTACAAGATGAGAAGGATATTTCCGTCTGGAGCATAAGTACAGATACATAACACATTTCTGACTGTGCTGCACAGGAAGTATTGAAACAAGATAGGAACTTCTCGACCAAAATTCTATGTTGTTAATGTGAGTGTGTGCCACGTGTCCCATCAGCCAAGTGCGTAGTGGATATTTTGGGTGCTTGATGTCTGTCCATTGTCTCTGAGGGATCATGTATCGTCTCATTGTTATCCACTCTTCAAGTATTTTCCGGTCGAGGGTCAATCCCTTCCAGAGATTAAGAGAGAGAGAAAGCTGAGGATAAGAGAAAATGGGGAGGGTGGAGAAGGGGAAGAGGAGGAAGAAAAGAAGGGGAATAGTAGGAGTAGGGTTTGCCGCACTAGAGATAAAGATGCGGAGTGGCACCCAGGTGCCCCCCCACCAGAGGGCCGGCATGCCCACCTTAGGTTATGTTGATTCGTCGAGAAAGGATTCCTATGGCTCCCATACCCTAGCGAAGGTTTTTAGTGTTCCTCTCACTTGGGCAGTCAGTTTGTCAATGAGGTACGTATCTTTAAGTTTTAGTAGTACCATGTCCATGGACGGGACTTCTACTCCCAGCCAGGTCTGGGCTATTGACCTTCTGGCTGCCAGGGCTATTTTTTGAATTAGTTTTTGTTCTGGTCTGGTCCATCCGTCGAGTGGTCTAGATAGCAAGAGAACCCATGCGTCTGGTGTCATTAGTCTATGGAAAATGTTTGCTATCAGTTCGCTTACTTTTCCCCACAGCGTTTGGATCTTGAGGCAGTCCCACCACATATGTTTGTACGTGGCCTTATGTCCACATAGTCGCCAACATTTGTCGGGCGGGGTTTTGTGCATGTGATAAAGCTTGACTGGGGATGTGTACCACTGGAACATTATTTTGTACAATTGTTCTTGCATTGTTACACATATTGAGGTGTGCCCATTGGCTTCCCAGATGTCCAGCCACTCAGTGCCCTCTAGGGTCTCCCCCAGCTCTGCTTCCCACTGATCTGTATAACGCAATGCCCCCCAGTCCTCTGTGTTGGTGCATAAATGCCAATAAACCCGGTAATGAGGCCCTTTTTTGATAGGTTTCTGCGTTGCAGATCTTTTCGAAGAATGTCAGCTGTGTTCGGGCAGCTTGTTTGATATGTGGTCGTTGGGCAAAGTCCCTGACCTGCAGGTACTGGAAGTAATCTGATGTTGTCAATGTAGTTCTAGTTTTATGTTTGTCGTAGGGGATAATGCTGTCACCTATGCACATTTGGTTGATTCGTTGGAGGCCCGCATGTTCTATTCCCCTAAAGTCTCTAGGTCTAATTCCGGGTAGGAAAGCTTTGTTGCGTAGTATGGGCATTAGTGGGGATTGTTTTGTTGTCAGGTCATATTTCAGGGTGCATCTGTCCCACACCCGGAGGGAGGAGAGTCTTGGCAGTCTGTTCTCAAGAGTGCCCTTTGGACTCTATGGGTCCAAAAAAAAGAATTGGGGGAGGTCAAATCCCATCAGCAGGGATTCTCGATCCACCCATTTACGTTCGTCAGGTGGTGAGTTCCCCAGTGTGCTGCTAAGAAATAGTAATGTAAATGTGGGAAGCCTAATCCCCCTGCCGATTTAGGACAGTATAGAATATTACATGCCACTCTGTGCCTTTTTCCCTGCCAGACAAAGTTATTGATAGCGTTTTGAAGTGGGGTTAAGTCTTTCTTAATTAGGTATATGGGTAAAGCTTGGAACAGGAATAATATGCGCAGGAGTAAATTCATTTTGACAGTGTATCCTGCCCAGCCATGAGATTGGTTTGTCTGTCCACTTTTCCATGTCATCTATTAACGTCTTGAACAGGGTGCTATAATTAAGGTGAAATAGTCTTGTGGGGTCGGCTGGTAGTCGTATCCCTAAATATTTGATAAAGTTGTGGACTACTTGGACCTGATAAGTTACCCTCACCAGTGCTGTGTCTGCAGCAGAGAGAGCTATTGGGAGTGCGCTAGATTTCCCCATGTTTACTTTGTAGCCTGAGAGTGCTCCATAGTCGGTTAAAATATTCGATAAGGCTTGCATGGATTCGACTGGTCGTGTCAAAGTGAGGAGGATGTCATCTGCATAGCCCAAAACTCGAAAACTGTTGTCCACACCTCTAATGTCAGGGTCTTCTCTGATAGTCTGGAGGAGCGGCTCCAGTGTCAGAACAAACAGTAGAGGTGAAAGGGGGCAGCCCTGTCTGGTTCCATTGCACAGGGGGAATGGCTTAGTGTCTGCTCCCGTGATTTTTATCTGCGCTGCTGTATTCATGTAACGTGCTTCACCACCGTGACATAAGGTTCTGGAAAGCCCAGGTGCTCCAAGAAGTTGTACATGAAGGGCCACAGGACTCTGTCGAACGCCTTTTCGGCGTCGAGAGAGAGCACCAGGGAATGCATACAAGATGTTGTTAATTTCCAAATGAAGTCGATGTTCCGCCTTGTATTTTCAAAGAGGCGTCCTGGTACAAAGCCTACCTGCTCTGCATTGAACAGGCGTCCTAGAAAGGGATTAAGTCGCTCTGCTAATATCTTAGTGAATATTTTCACATCCTGGTTGATGAGTGAAATCAATCTATATGCTTCGGGAAGTGTGTGATCCTTACCTGGTTTGGGAAGTAGTACTATATTGGCGAGGGCCATGTCTCAATCTGGTGTGCTATCCATTCTGAGTTTGTTAAAGAGGGATTTCAACTGTGGTGTTAGTTCTTCTATTTTGTCTTGCATAATTGGGGCTTCCAGGGACCTCACTGCTTTGTTTTGTAGTTTGGGCAGGTTGATTCCCAGTAGGTAGGCTCGAATACGTTCCCGCGTTACTGGTGTTCTGGTGTCATTGTCCGTTGCTTGGTTGTATAAAGATTGGTAATAGTCGGTAAAGATTTGAGTGATCTCCTTTTGGGAGTTTTTGATGGTGCCGTCTATAGCTTTGTTAGCCGTTATGTGGGGCTGTCTCTTTCTGGGACATAGGGTCCGCACCAGCATTGTGTCCATCTTATTGGACTTTTCGTAAAATGTCAGTTTGGACCATTGTAAGGAGCGGGCTGTGTCTTCTAGGAGGATATCTTTACTGGAATGTCGTAGAGCCCATAGCCCTGCCAATGTCCGCGGGGTAAGGTTCATCTTGTGCTGTTGTTCTAGGTTCCGGAGCGACTTTAGTTTTACTGTGAGCATTTCGGTTTTCTGTTGTTTCCTGTAGGTTGTGGTTTGTATTAGGAAGCCCCTAATTACTGCTTTGTGCGCTGCCCAAACTGTGGCAGCCGATACCCCCGGGGTTATATTGGTTTGGAAGTTAGTAATTTAGTTACGTATACGTTGCAGTAGGATGGAATCTTTTAGAAGGGAGGTGTTCAGCCTCCATATCCATGGGGATAAAGCACTAATGTTACCGAGGGTTATACTGATAACGGCATGGTCCGACCAGCTGATAGAGCTGATGTTTGTCTGTACGACTTTGTGCATTCCGAGGGTATTTGTGAGGAAGTAGTTGATCCTCGAAAAGGTGTTGTGAGAGGCTGAGTGATCCGTGAAGTCTTGGGTGCATGTGTGTTGTGCTCTCCAAGAGTCGATGAGACCCGTATGTCGAATGAAGTTATGGACGAGTTTATCATGGGCACCCATACCATGGGAGCGAATCATCCCTGGTTTTGCGCTTCAGTCGGCGGCTGGACACGGCACTGCGTTGAAATCCCAATCCATTATGATAATACTGCATGGCAATGAATCAATAATCAAGATCAACTTATCCCAGAATGTCAGTGTGGGAGTGTTTGGGGCATAAATGTTAATAAGATTAATTGTTTGGTAGAACATACGTCCTGTCCGGACGATATTCCATCCCTCTGGGTCTGAGACAGTTCCTTTGATCGAGAGTGGGTATCTCTTGTGTAGTGGTATAGCTACTCCATTTTGTTTTCTGGTGCGTCCTAGCTTCAGTTGTCGTAATAAATATGCGGTCTTTAAGGGATAATTGGGCTGACTTTGGTAAATGAGTCTCCTGAACAAATGCTATGTCCGAATTAAGCGCCTGGGCAAGTGTATGGTCCGTGTCCAGGGACCCTCCCACAGACGTGTGAATGTTTCCTTTGGTTGGGTACGGTTTGGCAGGGTTAGGTCCTACTAGCGTTTGTACTCAAGGTGGGTAAATTTTTATTATGACTTATCTGTGCGGTGTGTGCGTACGGGCGGGTGTTATGGTGTCAAGATTATGCTAACTGGGTGGTCGGGCGTGAAAGAAGTGCACTATTGTACTGGGAGGAGTGGGTGAACTGTAACAACATCATAACATCATAATAACAGGCGAAGACATTGTTGTACAACAATTTCCTTCCATCGCCATCTGACTGTTAGAGCTTAGCGTAGTGTACGTACCAGTCTAAGGGTCTTTTGGATCTTCTGGATCCCGACAATACTAGATTTGCATATCCTTACAACGTTTTGGGGGGTGGTTATTTATTTATTTTTTAATTCATTTATTTATTTAAAAATATAAATTTTTTTCCCGCTTTTTTTTTTAACCCCTTAAGGACACATGACATGTGTGACATGTCATGATTCCCTTTTATTCCAGAATTTTGGTCCTTAAGGGGTTAATTGGTGTTGTTGTTGTGTTTTTGGTTTTTTTTGGTTTCCACCCTCCTCCCCCCCATGTAGCAAATTTCCTTTAAGCTTCTATCCTCCCCCATCATTTTTTCATGCTTACCCTCCCCCCGTCTTTCGTTTATGAATTGTCCCACAGGTCATTATTGAATTGCACGTTGTGTAGGGTTGGTGGAAGCCCTTTGGTGTCCCATCCCCCTCCCAAATAGTCGTGGAGCACCTCCCTCCCCAATTCCCTATTATCAGCGTAGCCAAAGTACCTTATGTGGACCCTAAAGGAGTCCAGGAAGTGCAGGACAGTTGTCCAGTGCGTTGCCAGGTATTGCCATGTTCCAGCAGGTTGGTGTCACTCTCCGACGGTGTACCAGTCTCTGGGTACGGTTGGGAGGGCTGGGATGGGTTTCTTCGGTATCCGGATGTTGCCTGGGGTGTTGATCTGCAAGTTCTGGGCTCTGCACCGGGCTGTAGTGCACATGTCTTGCCATCTTTGAATGCAATTAATTTAGAAGGGTGCCCCCAGGCGTAGCGGATGCTTTGGGTCCGCAGGAGGTCTGTGATCGGCTTCCACTCTTTGCGCTTGAGCAAGGTAACAGGCGACAGGTCCTGGTATACCGTAAGCCTGTTTCCCTTGTAGTTGATGGGGCCTTCTCTGTCCCATTGAAGAATGGCTTATTTTGCTTGGAAATGTAAGAAGCGCACAATGATATTGCGTGGTTGCGTCTTCCCTGTTCTCCTCATTAGGAGTGCCCGGTGAGCAGTCATCCTGGATGTCCGGCAGCAGTGGGCGCAGTATCGACATGATGGTATCCAGGAGAGGTCCCTCCCCCGCTTTCTCCGGTAGCCCACGTATGCGCAAATTATTTTGGCGTGACCTGTTGGATAGGTCTTCCAGAGCCACTTTTGCAGTTTCCAGTCTGTTGGTCAGGTGTGTGACATGGTCCGCAATTTGGTTGTGGGCCGCCGTGGTTCATGCCCCCAACTCCTGGATCTCATCTTTGACCTCCTTAGAGGTACGTGTGATTTCCTTAGCCAGGCATGCTTTGAGTTCAGCCAGTTTTGTGAGGATGTGGCTGGCTTCTGTCTGCGGTCCGTCGGACTTCTGAGAGGTGTCCGATACAGGCGACGTTGGGGCGTGCACACGAGGGCTGTCGCCATCTTGTGTATCTGACATTCCAGCTTGCGAGGCCGCAAACAGGTCCAAGACCGTTGATGTCGGGTCTGGACACATTTTTGATGGATTTCCTCAGGGTACGGGCGTCCATGGTGGGCACAGGGTGTTACCTGCTGCTATTGGGGTTGTTCAAGGTGCTAATATTAGTTGTTGTTCGTGGGGCCGGTGAGGAGCTCTACTCTCTGGCGTCCAGCTCGCTCCGAGGTCAGATCACGCCCCCTGTATGTTTGTTTTTTGACAGAAGGTATTGTATGACCTGATTGCACGTAATATGTCTTTTACGTTATAGTTTAAAGTTTGCTTGTAGCTGTAGGTCTATGTTGGTTTACGTGAATTAATATGTAGGCTGTTCTATATTTTTTTCAAATTTGACAATTTTGTCATAAGTAAAAAATGGGGGTACAGAAAAGAAAAGGGAGAAGGGATTTGAATGTGGTACATTAGATTCAATATATACAATATGAGCGGGAGTCATTACCATGCTGCATTCTTCAATGAGTAACATAGTACAAGGTTATTGATACACGCCCGTTGTAGGGATACACTATTAACAGTTGGGCTACCTTTGTGTGTACTCTTTCGGCTGTCAGCAATTTTACGTCTACATCAACTTTTATTTTTTATTTTTTTACATTCGATTTGTTTTTGTTTTTCAAATGGGTTTCGGGATACAGAAAAGAAAAGGGTGAAGGGGGACATAAATGAGTAGTACAAAACAATATCCACTGCAGTCATATCTGTCTAATTACATCTTTCATTGACTGGGTCAGCTTGTGTAGTCGTTGCTGTGACTATTGTGTGCACAGAGCAGGCCCCAGTATTTGTGCGTGCTCTATGTGTGGCCCGTTCTCAAAGAGTTTGGGGACTGCATGAGGCACCTGATTGGCACAACTATGTACAGTGTACAGTGTTGGAACAATAACTAGTACATGTATTATAAGCATAACAAATGCGACTACCACCCATCAAGCTCTCATTAGACATTAGTGCTTGAGTTTCCTGTCAGTCATTTTCTTCCCTCTGCTCCTCCCCCAACCCCTCACTGATGTATTGTAATGGACCATTTTGCCCACAAGAGGTTAAAAAACGTTTAGGCGATATTCCCCTTTCAGATGCACAGGCACAGCTACTGCAGAACACCATCCGCCGAACAGGAAACCATATGAATGCTGTAAACAGCCGAACTGGAACCATATGAATGCTGTAAACAGCCGAATAGGAAAAACCATACGAAAGGTTTACACTCCTAGCAGTCGAACTGGAACAGCATACAATAAATCCCCCCCAAGAACGAGACAAAGCTCTGTGTTGAGGGTCAAGCAGTGAATAGACAGAGCTGTGGGTTTATTGTTCTTATATACACATTAGTACCACCCACAGGGTTTTGGAACACTACCAATAAACACATACAATACACTCAGACACTCCCACACAAAATCCTCCCCTCTGCCTGTGATACAATTACCTTACACAATGGGTAATGTAATTATCACAAGTAGATAAATACAATTTTTCCACATTATTCATAACTTGAAAAGTATGCATCACATACTTACATTTTCAGAATCAGCATACTCCAAATACAAGCATATGTCAAAATCATCCAAATTGGTCCAGTGGTTCAAAAGATATATTGTAGTCCTTTGTGACCAAAGGAAGCATGGCTTTTCTGCCCAAAACCAGTTCCACAGAGTCTTCTATCCTGGAGATAATTGGGAAGTAACTGTGCAGCCATTGCACAAAACAGGTACATTCAACATATCCCCAGATAGCTCAGATCTGAGCGCACATTATTACTGAATGGCGCTCAGAGCACACGCATACAGTTCAATTGCCATGGAGCCAAAGTCTTTCCCATAGTCTTACTGTCACGTTCGTGGGCTATAGGCCCAGCCGAGACAGTGGGGAGAGTGTGGAAGTGACAGGGTTAATGACACCAGACCCCTGGTTACCTGTTGCTAGTCCCAGCAACCACTCAATTAACCCCTGCAATCCCTTCTACACTAAACCCCTTAGTACACTTTACTGCCACCACCAAGACTTTTAAACCCGGGCGTCTTAGGTTACCCCACACACAGGAGAATTATAGTATCACAGTTCTACTTTTACTGATAAAACATATATAGTTAACCCTTTTGGTAACGTGTTTACCTGAGCTTTCCTCTGGAGAGTGAAGCTCATAGAGAACAGAGACACAAGCTGATTAAGTAAACATTTAATCTGACAAAAAGGATTCACAGTGCTGAGTACAAAATACAGAAATAAATGACATACAGATAACAAATTGCAAAACAGTACATAAAATAAAATAGGAGAAAACACAAGAAATTCCTTACATATATTTACCCCATATAGAATTCTTGTGGGAGTCTTAGATGGTATAGGTCTCCTAGAAGTTACTGACAAAAGAAAAATGAATAACTGACTTCCCTGGATAGTCCAACACCCTCATATATCTAAACTAGTTGTTTCTCAGTGGGCAGACCCCTGGGGGGGATCAGAGGGGGCTGGTCTGGCAGTCTATTGCCCACTCTATGAAATTCCTTGTGTCCAGCTCTGGTGATGGCTATCTAGATGTTTTATGGTCTAGGCCTGGTGCAAGATCAAAGACCACAATAAATGTCATCCCAAGGTTTACAAAAAAACAACTCTTAACATATATAAACACACATCAAGCACCAACTCATGCTTTTGGCATGACACCTCCCCCTTAAGATGGTGGACAGAAAAATGCACCCACAGGCTGATTTATCTGTCTACCATTAACCCTCTAGTTGCCGAGACAGGCCATCTGCATTCCCATGCAAGCTGCCCTTTTTGTGTTGGACAGTGAAATTATACTGTTGGAGGATGAGGCTCCAACGGAGCAGCTTACCATTGTTACCTGATACTCTGTCCAGCCAATGCAGCGGGTTGTGATCAGTGATGACAGTAAAGTCTCGGCCGTACAGATATGGCTGTAATTTCTGCAAAGCCCATACAACAGCTAGACACTCCTTTTCTATTACTGCATAGGCCACCTCCCTGGGTAACAGCTTCCTACTAAGGTAGAGGATAGGATGCTCTTCTCCTTTAGAGTTAACCTGGCTAAGCACAGCTCCCAGCCCAAAGTTGGAAGCATCTGTCTGGACCACAAACCTCTTACTAAAATCTGGGGCCTGAAGGACTGGGAAGCTAGACAAGGCTGTCTTTAAGGCAGTGAAGGCTTTTTCACAGTCCTCAGTCCACGTTATCTGCTTGGATACTTTCTTTTTAGTTAAATCTGTGAGTGGTTTGGCTGTCTCACTGTAGTCTGGGACAAATCTGCGATAATACCCTGCTGTCCCCAAAAATGACATGACCTGTTTCTTGGTCTTAGGGACTGGCCAGGCCGTAATAGATTCCACCTTACTGGGTTCAGGGCGAATGGACCCCCCTCCTACTCTGTGCCCCAGATACTGCACCTCTGTCATGCCTATCTGACACTTTTCTGGTTTGATGGTGAGCCCTGCCCCTCTTATTTGCTCCACTACTTTGCCCAAATGAACCAAGTGCTCCTCCCAGGTCTTGCTAAATACGGCAATGTCATCCAGGTATGCCACGGCGTATTCCTCATGGCTCTCCAATAATTGATTAACCAATCGCTGAAAAGTGGCCGGGGCATTTTTCATCCCAAAAGGCATCACACTGAACTCATACAACCCAAAAGGAGTGATAAAGGCTGACCGCTCTTGGGCTTCTGGAGTCAGAGGGATTTGCCAGTACCCTCGACTCAAATCCATAATAGTTAAATACTGAGCACCTGCTAACTGATCCAGTAGTTCATCTATCCTGGGCATGGGGTAAGCATCAAATGTGGTCACTGCATTTAACCTTCTATAGTCTACACAAAACCTGATGGATTTAACTTTCTTGGGAACCAGCACTACAGGAGAAGCCCAGGGGCTCTTTGATTTCCTAATTACCCCAAGCCCCAACATGTCTTCAATCTCCTTATGGATGTGGGCCCTTACCTCTGGGGATACCCGGTAGGCTACCTGTCGTAGTGGTGGTTGGCCATCAGTATCTACCTGGTGGGTGGCTAGTGTGGTTCGTCCTGGCTGCCCGGTAAATGTGTCACTAAAGGGGCCTAGTACCTGATGTAGCTGCCCCTTCTGTTCAGCTGAGAGCTCTGGGTTGATTTTTGTATCTTGTAGGGATTCCTGGCCTTTAGCTTCCTGTACCAGATCCAGCAAAGGATCATTACCTAGTTCTTCCTCTGGTGAACTACATACACTGAGTACCAAATTCTCTGGGTCATAATATTCCTTTAACATGTTAATATGATACTGCCTCTCACCCTTTTCATCGAGGGCTACTACATAGGTGGTGGGTTCTAAACGCTGCAAAATGAGGAAGGGACCCTCCCAGGCAGCCTGCAACTTATTTTGTCTTATGGGGTTCAAAACCATGACCTTTTGTCCCACTTCATAGACCCGGTCCCTAGCATTGCGATCATACCAATATTTCTGCCTAGACTGCGCTGCTGTAAGATTGTCATGCACTAGCCCTGTCAATGTCTGCATCCTGTCCCTAAACTTAAGAACGTATTCCACCACAGAAGTTTCTGGAGTGTGTAGCCTCCCCTCCCATTCTTCCCTTACTAAATCTAGGGGTCCCCGCACTTTGCGTCCATAGAGTAATTCAAAGGGTGAAAAACCTGTGGATTCCTGTGGTACCTCCCTGTAAGCAAATAGTAAATGGGGTAAATACTTCTCCCATTCCCGGCCCTGTGATTCTACAAATGTTTTGAGCATCTGTTTCAAGGTCCCATTAAACCTCTCACAGAGACCATTGGTTTGGGGATGGTAAGGGCTTGCTACCAAGTGCTGTACATTAACCTTCTTACAGAGACTCTGCATCAGATTAGACATAAACTGTGTACCTCGATCAGTGAGCATTTCTTTAGGGAAACCCACCCTGCAAAATATACTGATCAGAGCGTCCGCTACCTTATCTGCCCTGATAGAGGATAAGGCGATGGCTTCAGGATATCTGGTTGCATAATCCACCACTGTCAGAATAAATTGCTTCCCGGTACTGCTGGGGATAGCCAACGGCCCCACAATATCTACGCAACTCGTTCAAAGGGTACAGTTATGATGGGCAGAGGCACTAAGGGAGCACGAGTAACATCCCCAGATTTACCCACTCTCTGGCAGACCTGGCAGGACCGGCAGTAATTTGCAACTGCAGTGCCCATGCCAGGCCAGTAGAAATTGTGAGCCAATCTTGATTTTGTCTTGGTTACCCCTAGGTGTCCTGCCAAAGGGGTTTCGTGGGCTAACCTCAGCAGCTCACCCCTGAACTTCCTAGGAACCACTAGTCGTCTTTCTCCCTCCCTGGTCCCCTGTATATTGCCAGGAAGGGATTCCCAGTACAATATATTATTATCCCAATATACACGGTGCCTATCTGTGTCAGTGCCTGGTTGTTCAGCGCGGTGTCTCAGCCCTTCCAAGGAGGGGTCACTGCGCAGAGCTTCCAGGAAACTCTTATTGCCCTCTCCCCACCATGCTGCACAAGAAGGTACTGCTCCCTCTGGCAGAGCCTCAAGGGGTGGGATAGGGTCTACACCATTCTCTGCCTGTTCTACCGCTGCAGCTCTGGCACACTGCTGACGTGTTACTACTGCCACCAGGGGTACACATCCCTGGCTTTCACCTTCCTCCTCCCCCTTACTCTCTGACATCCCAGCCTCACAGTATTTTGATACAGGCACATCACTACTCACCCCTATATTACATTTGGTAGACATCACTGGTTCAGTTACAGGTAGATATTTATCCACACCCTGCTCTCCCTCCCAGCAATC
Source organism: Pelobates cultripes (assembly GCA_933207985.1). NCBI lineage: Eukaryota > Metazoa > Chordata > Amphibia > Anura > Pelobatidae > Pelobates > Pelobates cultripes. The sequence continues at coordinate 88,808,688 of OW240914.1, read as the reverse complement.
ACACTTCACAATGTCTCCCAAAGTTTCACACAATACCTTAGGTGGAGCAGTCAGTCCTGGCTCACAAACAGTGTCCTCTGGAGCATAGTGACAGAGCATCCTGCCCAAATCATTCCCCAACAGAACATTAACAGGGATATCCTCCAAAACCCCCACTTCCCGCAAACCTTTGCCCGCACCCCAATCAAGGTACACACATGCCAGGGGCACAGCGGGACGCACACCCCCAATTCCTTTGATGGACATGGTTCTTCCAGGGATTATGTCCTCCGTATTCACCACTTCAGGGCGCACCAGGGTGAATGAAGCTCCAGAATCTCTCCTGGTCCCACGGTCACTTGGTCACCCACAATTACACTCTGCAGGTTATCCTCTCGTTTCCCCACAGACCCACCCACAAGCAAAACTGATGGTGCCTCTCCACGGGCTGGTGAGGGTATATTCCTAGTGGGGCAAGTCCTGCTCAGATGACCAATCTGGTTGCATCGAAAACAACGGCGGGCATCTGACTCACTTGATATAGCCCTGGCTACGCTGGCAGTCGGTGGTGAAGTCGCATGGATGTCGGCATAGTCGTCTGCCAGTTCTGCAGCAGCCCTAGCATTTTTTGGCTTTCTTTCCAAAATCCACTCTCGTACATTAGGGCTCCGGGTCTGCAAGAACTGCTCGAGGACCAGTAAGTCATTAAGGGCTTCATAGGTAGTAGCTTGTACTCCTGTTACCCATTGCCGGAACGTGGTTTCTAATTGTGCAACATATAGAATGCAGCTGGATGATGGGCATTGCTGCATACTCCTAAACTTTTTCCTGTAAGACTCAGGAGTAAGGTTAAAAGTTTTTTGCAATGCAGATTTGATTGCCTCATAGTTATCAGTCTCTGGGGGAAAGGACACAAACACATCCAAGGCTTTCCCTTTCAATTGTGGAGTTAAATATCTGCCCCACTGGTCTGAGGGTAGTTGATGCTGCCTGCATACTTTCTCAAAACTTTTTAAAAATACATCCAAATCTGTCCCTTCTTCGAGGGAAGGAAAATCATCCTTACGGAGCCTACGTGTGCTGGACTCTGATGCATTGCTGTTCAGTGAGGACTGAAGGGTAAATTGCAGTTTAGCAAGTTCCAGCTCATGTCTCCTTTGTGCCTCCCTTTCTGCAGCTTGCCTTTGCGCTTCCCTTTCGGCTAGCCTCTCTGCAGATTCCCTTTCTGCAGCATGCCTTTGCGCTTCCCTTTCTGCAGCCTGCTGTTGGATCATCACATGCAGGGCCTCCTGAGGATTTGCAGCCATCAGTTGCCGAAATAAATCAGTTGAGCAAATGTCCTTAATGTTTTGAGGGGTACAACCACCAGGCATTTCAGTAAGTAACACTCCTGCAGCAGTAGGGAGCTCGGTAACCCTTCCAGTATCCGTCTCTAGCTGGAAAATATGGCTGTCAGCCTCCACAAGGTCAGCAATAAGTTGTGCCTTATTTTTGCCAAAAGTTGGTAAATTCTTTTCTTGGCACAACAATTCCAAGGCCTCTTTTGATTGTTTGCGATAGGCCTCCATATTCACAAATAGGATAGAGAAAGAAAAACAAAAGATGGGAGGGGAGAACTGTTTTGCACTTTGTATGTATTTTAAATCAGCACTGAGCTTGGTCTCTGGAAATTACACAAAAACAAGTATGCAATTTCTTTTAGTGCTAAGACCCCCTTTACAGGTAAAATCTAGCAAGCACTAAAAATCTCTAAATATATCCCACTAGCTGCCGCCAGTTTGTCACGTGCGTGGGCTATAGGCCCAGCCAAGACAGTGGGGAGAGTGTGGAAGTGACAGGGTTAATGACACCAGACCCCTGGTTACCTGTTGCTAGTCCCAGCAACCACTCAATTAACCCCTGCAATCCCTTCTACACTAAACCCCTTAGTACACTTTACTGCCACCACCAAGACTTTTAAACCCGGGCGTCTTAGGTTACCCCACACACAGGAGAATTATAGTATCACAGTTCTGATAAAACATATATAGTTAACCCTTTTTGGTAACGTGTTTACCTGAGCTTTCCTCTGGAGAGTGAAGCTCATAGAGAACAGAGACACAAGCTGATTAAGTAAACATTTAATCTGACAAAAAGGATTCACAGTGCTGAGTACAAAATACAGAAATAAATGACATACAGATAACAAATTGCAAAACAGTACATAAAATAAAATAGGAGAAAACACAAGAAATTCCTTACATATATTTACCCCATATAGAATTCTTGTGGGAGTCTTAGATGGTATAGGTCTCCTAGAAGTTACTGACAAAAGAAAAATGAATAACTGACTTCCTTGGATAGTCCAACACCCTCATATATCTAAACTAGTTGTTTCTCAGTGGGCAGGCCCCTGGGGGGGGGGATCAGAGGGGGCTGGTCTGGCAGTCTATTGCCCACTCTATGAAATTCCTTGTGTCCAGCTCTGGTGATGGCTATCTAGATGTTTTATGGTCTAGGCCTGGTGCAGGATCAAAGACCACAATAAATGTCATCCCAAGGTTTACAAAAAAAACAACTCTTAACATATATAAACACACATCAAGCACCAACTCATGCTTTTGGCATGACACTTACATTATACGAATGGGCTCCATGGCATAGCTATCTGGGGTATCACCGCTCAAACAGGGCCAGCACCGAATGACCCGGCTTTCGTGTCTCCGCAGGGGAAAATCAAGCGTTTCAACATGGGGCCATAGTCTAAAGGCAGCAGGCGGGCAACCAGGCTCCTCCAATGCACAATGGTGAGATTGGTCTCGTCACATGTATGTTTCCCACCATTCCTTAGCTGCTAACATGTGGTTTGTTGCCCTGAACTCTGTGTGGATTCTTGTTTCATAGTCAAGGTTCATGGTGATTTGTTGTAGCAATATCGTTCTCTCCGATGCAATCGCCTGTTTCCAGGCCCTCGCTATCTGCAGATTCGCAGCGATTAGTATGTGAAATATTAAGAATGCCTGAGATTTTGTTTACCTATCAAGCGTCATAAATAGTAACTCACACTCGGGTTGCAGATTCATTGTGATATGTAGGTCTCAGTGATAACTTCTTCCACCACCCCCCAATATTCTTTGATGGGTTGACTGTTCCACCAGATGTGATACATCATGCCCTCCTCCTTCCCACATCTCCAGCATTGTTTTGAAACCTGGGGATATATATTCGCTAGCCTGGTTGGCACCCTGTAGCACCTGTACTGGATCTTGCACATTAACTCCAAATGTAATGAGCATCTTTATCTGCCCTTATGCGCCATGAATGCTTTTTGCCATTGTTCTCTCAGAAATGTTTTGTCTATGTCCACCCCTCTCTAAACTGATCTGACACATTGTTAGTTGAGTTGTTTAGTATCGCATATATACCTGATAGTGGTTTTTTATGTATGGTCATGGATTCGCAAATGTTTTCTATTTTTTCCATTGTCTTGGGGGTGACCCGCTCTTTCTCATTCTCTAGGAGTGATTTTAGCTGCAAATATGAGAATATAGTGTGGTGTAGACATGTGCAATTCGTTTCGTTCAGAATGTTAATTCGGATGACTTTCGAGCAATTCGGACATTCGGATACTTCCGAATGTACGCATAGCTGAATTTTCAGTATTTCCGAAATGCCGAATTTTGGAAGTGCCGAACCTTCAGTTTAAATAAACAGTATTGTGGCAAAGTTTGCCACTTGTAGCATGCTGGACTATATATATATATATATATATATATATATATATATATATATATAAAAAAAGGTTGTCTGTAATGGCCGCTGTACTGTATGTGTAACCTTGTTTGCTAGTGTTATGTATTTAAATGTATTCTGCTTACTGTGGGTTAATGTAATGGTATTTATTAATTAATGACTTTACATCATAAAGAAAGCATATTTAGTGTAATGCTTTGGGGGCACCACTAGGGGGAGTGTGTAGGAAGACATGTGCTTCTGGCAGTGACATCACAGGCCAGCCTACTTACACTGAATAAAACCAGATGGAGGAGAAAACTCTGTCTCTTTGCCTGTACCTGACTGAACCTAAGATGTAGTACCAGCTCTGACTTAACCCCAGCCAAAGGGCTGGGGTCTTGTAAGTAATATGTTGTAGTTTTGTATTATCATTATTGTAGTAAATTGACATTCTGCTAGCATCTGTTTATTTATTATAGTTATATTAAATATACATTTAATATTACAACGTTTTGTGTATTTTCTATCCACATATTAGACCATAATACCATGAATTATAAAAATATTAATGTTGTTCCGTATTGCTTAATTATTATGTATTAAGAGATTAATATTCATATTTAGGTCACGACCACAACAGTTAATGTATGTTTGTAGTGAATTCATATGCTAGCAGCCGAAAGCCGCTAGCATTCATGTGTTTCGTTTCACGAACAGCCACTTTACAGGCTGTTCGTGAACCGAATGAGCTACCCCCTAATAGCCCACACAGAGAGGGACGTGTGGCGCTCGTTAACCAATTGCAACAATGTTGCAATCGGTAATTAGAGGCTTTCCTCGGTGGCGGCCGTTCGGCTACCGACCACACGGCGGTCGGCCATCTTGGATCCTTTGTCTCCCCAGCGTTGTTTGGTCGTCGAGCGCGTGGAACTGAAAACGGCTACTCTACGGCGCGAACACCGCTGGACTTCCAGGCCGTCCGGGAGCTCCGGTCTTTCGCTATTAGGGTTCCCCCATCGGTGTTCGGTACTTTGGGGTGAACTCAATGGCAAAGTATGTTTTGTGCGGCGTTCGGTTGTTTTAGCTGGGATCTGAGCGGTATTCTCACGAACTGTGCACTCCGACCCCAGCTATCTACCGAACGTCCGTTCGTTTAAATAGACTAAGTATTGTAAAAGTTATGGATTTTAAAGTGAATTGCCGGTTCTGCTGCACGGAGGGATAATCCACTTAACGGTATACTCTAGTGGGAGTATCCCTCTCGTGCAGCAGTGCCTGATGGGAGAAAAGGTCTGAATGTTAAGTCCCCCATGTAGTCCCCTACTGTAATACCCCTGTGATGTGACGCAGGAAACCCCTTGCATGGGGACTTGCATAAATACTGGATGCTGTGAATAAAAACCTCAGTTGACTCCCAGAACTGTGTTTCGTCCGGTTACTGGGGGATTTGGGATATTGCCTTACTTTTCAGCGCTGACTGTGGATTACCTTCTTTACTAGCGGAGATCATGGGATTTAATAGTGCCGCTCCGCTACAATTGGTGGGAAGCGACGGGATCCAACCTTACAGCCGAAACGCCCCGTTCGGATAAAGTGAAACTACCGAACGAGAAAAGGGAATGGCAATTCGTATACAGCAGACAACCGAAAGAGAAAAGTGAATGGGGACGGATTACACTGCACTGAAAAGGCAGACACTAAAGGAATTGCTGGAAGCCAGGGGAAAGATAGCCAGCAACAAGCCGAAAGCAGTGCTGATCGCCGAGCTGATGGAGGGAGACAGAGCCCACAGCGTGGGCAAGGCCCATACCAGGTGGTGGAACAGAGATGTGACACCACCTATGTGATTGGCCCCTGCTCAGGGGTAGGGAAGAGACGCATGCTCCACGTGAATATGCTCAAACCCTATCATGAGAGGATAGAGGACGTGGCAGCAATATGCGCCTCCACCTCAGAGGATCAGGAGAACCTGCCACTACCTGACCTATTAGAACAGGACGATCCGACAGAGCCCTCCACGGGGGTTCAACTGGGGGAGCGGCTAAACCCTCAAGAGCGAGCCCAGGTACAAGAGTTTTTAGCGGCTAAAGGAGCCACCTTCTCCAATTTGCCTGGGTACACTCCGCTAGCCATTCACAGGAGTCGAGACCCCTGGACAGCTACCTATGCGGCAGACCCCATATCGTATCCCTGAAGCAGTCAGGGAACATATGAGGAAAGAAATTGAGCAAATGTTGCAGCTAGGGGTTATTGAACATTCCGATAGCCCCTGGGCATCGCCGGTAGTGCTGGTACCTAAGAAGGATGGCACGACATGGTTTTGTGTCGACTACCGGAGGTTAAATGACAAAACCGTGTCTGATGCCTATCCGATGCCCCGGATAGACGAGTTGCTGGATAAGATGGCAAGAGGCCAGTATCTCACTACCATAGATTTATGTAAGGGATACTGGCAAATTCCACTAGCCGAGGATGCCATCCCCAAGTCGGCGTTTGTCACCCCGTATGGCCTGTACCAGTTTCCGGTCATGCCATTCGGGATGAAAAACTCCCCGGCAACCTTTCAGAGGATGGTAGATCGGCTACTGGACTGGTTCCAGGAATATGCATGTGCATACCTGGACGATATCGCTATATATAGCCAGACCTGGGCAGAGCACCTGCAACACATAGGGGCCGTTATTGATCGTATCAGGGAGGCAGGGTTGACGATGAAACCTAGCAAGTGTCACATAGGGATGGCTGAGGTGCAGTACTTGGGCCACCTGGGTGGGGAGCCGGCAACAAAAGCCCGAACCAGCCAAAATTGAAGCCGTGGCTAAGTGCTAGCTTTCCTGGGGACTGCAGGGTACTATAGAAAATTCGTGCCCAATTACAGCGCCCTGGCCAAACCCTTGACTGACTTTACCCGCAAGAATCTTCCTCGACAGGTCGTCTGGGCCCCAGAGTGTGATCAGGCATTTAACCAACTTAAGACGGCTCTAACTAATGCACCAGTACTTGCTGCTCCTGATCCAACTAAACATTTTCTGGTTCACACAGACGCTTCAAAGTTTGGATTGGGAGCAGTGCTGAGCCAAGTTGGAGTAGATGGCGGAGAACATCCCATAGCGTATCTAAGTCGGAAACTATTACCACGGGAAGTGAGCTACGCCACCATCGAAAAAGAATGCCTGGCCGTGGTGTGGGCCCTCAAAAAGTTTCAGCCGTATTTATATGGACCATCTTTTTCCTTGCTCACAGATCACAACCAGTTGGTGTGGCTAAACCGTGTGGCTGGAGACAATGCCAGGCTTCTGCGCTGGAGTTTGGCGCTGCAGCCTTTTGACTTTACCATCCATTACCGCCCTGGGAAACAAAACGGTAACGCCGATGGGTTATCTAGACAAACTGAACTTGAAAAGTGATCTGTGAGTACTCCTCCGGACACCCCCAAGCCGATCCGTTGGGATCAGACTGTGTATGCCGGCTTGGTTCTGGGGGAGCATTGTGGCAAACTTCGCCACTTGTAGCATGCTGGACTATATATATATATATATATACCGTATTTTTCGCTCCATAAGACGCACCTCACCATAAGACGCACCTAATTTTTAGAGGAGGAAACCCAGAAAAAAAAATATTCTGAACAAACTGTTCCATAGTGTTTCTTACTGGGACAGTTTGTTCAGAATATTTTTTTTTCTCCCCTGTCCCATAATGATCTTTAACCCCCCTTTCCTCTGTCCCATAGTGATTGTTAACCCCTCCTACCCTGTCCCATAGTGATTGTTAACCCCTCCTACCCTGTCCCATAGTGATTGTTAACCCCTCCTACCCTGTCCCATAGTGTTCTTTAACCCCTCCTCCCCTTGTCCATTAGTGTTCTGATCCCATAGTGTCCCCCCTCCCATTGTCCCATAGTGCACTTTCCCTCCCATAGTGTCCCCCCTCCCATTGTCCCATAGTGCACTTTCCCTCCCATAGTGTCCCCCCTTGTCTCATAGTGTCCCCCCCTCCCCTTGTCCCATAGTGTCCCCCCCCCTTGTCCCATAGTGTCTCCCCTCCCTTTCTCCCATAGTGTCTCCCCCTCCCCTTGTCCCATAGTGTCTCCCTGTCCTATAGTGTCCCTCCCCTTTGTCCCATAGTGTCTCCTCCCCTTGTCCCATAGTGTCTCCTCCCTTCTCCCATAGTGTCCCCCTCCCCTTGTCCCATAGTGTCCCCCTTGTCCCATACAGTGTCCCTCCCCAACTGCATAGTGTCTCCCTCCTTCTCCCATAGTGTCCCTCCCCTTGTCCCATACAGTGTCCCTCCTCCCATAGTGTCCCTCCCCTTCGTCCTACAGTGTCTCCCTCCCCTTTCTCCCCATGTGTCCCTCCCCTGTCCCATAAAAGTCCCTCCCCTTTGTCCCATAGTAAAATCTCCCTCCCCTTGTCCCATAAGTGTCCCTCTCCCCTGGTCCCATATAGTGTCCCTCTCCTGTCCCATATGTGCCTCCCTCCCTTTCTCTCCCAGTATAGTGTCCTCTCTTTGTCCCATAGTGTCTCCCTCCTTCTGTCCTATAAAGTTCTCCCCTTGTCCCATAGTGTCTCCCCTCCCTTTCTCCCATAGTGTCCCCCTCCCCTTGTCCCATAGTGTCTCCTCCTCCCTTTCTAAACCGTGTGGCTACACGAAAAAATGGGCTTTAGCGACTCCCTTGTATAGTCTTCACATTATCAACCCCACCTTGAACTACCGGCCATGGACACAGGGTGGCCAGACATCTCTACCAGCACAACACACTAATGCAATTCCCAGATTTCCAAAAGCTATACAACCTACCACACCACACTAGTGATGTGCATGGGGAAAATATTAGGTTCGGCATTCCAAAATTCGGGACTTCGGCACTTCGGAACTTCGACACCTAGGAACTTCGAATATGTTCTCTTGGAGCCGCTAAGTAGATAACTCCCTAATTTCCACGGTAATGGGGATCTATCTACCAAAAGGCTGATAGACCTAAATTGGTCTTTCAGTCAAATTTACTAATACTAAGTAAAGATTACTTAGTATTAGTAAATTCTGCCCCTACTCGCTATACTGCGAGTAGATGCATGTCTAGTAAACAGTGAGCAGCCTGTGGCTGCTCACTGTTAAAAAAACAAAAACAAAACCCCTAGTATCCGTGCCCTGAGCAGCGGGTGGGGGCCCTAAATTGGAATAAGGGGGGAGGGACCTATTGTCCTCCCCCCTTAAGCGGCAGGTGTGGGCCCTAAATGCCAATAAGGGGGGGCACCTATTGTCCTCCCCCTGGGTGGCGGGTGGGGGCCCTAATTCAGAATAAGGTGGGGGGGACCTATTTGGTAGGTTGTATAGCTTTTGGAGATCTGGGAATTGCATTAGTGTTTTGTGCTGGTAGAGATGTCTGGCCACCCTGTGTCCATGGCCGGTAGTTCAAGGTGGGGTTGACAATGTGAAGACTGTACAAGTGAGTTGCTAGCGCCCATTTTTTCGTGTAACCCATGTGTGGTCTGGCTGTGTCCCATATTTGCAGTACTAGTGGCGTGGTATTGGGCATATCCAGTGTTTAGAGACGCAATTTATGGGGTATCCAATAAAGGTACTTAAGGCCCCTTAGGGCACGACCACGTCGATTCCATGTCTACCCATTGTGGCCTATCGTCCGCCGTGTGAGGCAAAAGGACCATGGACAGTAGGGTTATATGGTTCTACATAATACCTTAGTTGCTATGTGTATTTTACGATTTGCTCAGACAAATCTACCGTATATACTCGAGTATAAGTCGACCCGAATATAAGTTGAGACCCCTAATTTTACCCCAAAAAACTGGGAAAACTTATTGACTCAAGTATAAGACTAGGGTGGGAAATGCAGCAGCTACTGGTACATTTCTAAATAAAATTAGATCCCCCCAAAATTATATTAATTTAATATTTATTTGCAGTGTGTGTGTGTATATAATGCAGTGTGTTTGTATGAATGCAGTGTGTGTATGAGTGCAGTGTGTGTGTGTATGAGTGCAGTGAGTGTATGTGATGCAGAGCCTTGGTTGGGGGGTGGGCATTTTTATTATTTTTTTAATTATTATTATTATTTTTTTTTTTAAATATATATTATTAACATTTTATTATTATTTAATTTTTTATTTATATTTATTTTCGTCCCCCCTCCCTGCTTGTTAGCTGGCCAAGGAGGGGGGCTCTCATTCCCTGGTGGTCCAGTGGATGGGTTGTGTTGGAGGGGGGCTGGCAGAGAGCTGTTACTTACCTTTCCTGCAGCTCCTGTCAGCTCCCTTCTCTCTCCTCTGCTCCGCTCAGCTCCCTTCTCCTCCACTGTAAGTCTTGCGGCCGCGCGGAGCGTTCCCCGCGGCTCTCACTAGATTTACAGTGGGAGCTGACAGGGGAGCTGAATGGAACGGTGGAGAGAGAAGGGAGCTGACAGGAGTTGCAGGAAAGGTAAGTAACAGCTCTCTGCCAGCCCCCAACAGGACTGCTGGGCTTATAATGAGCCTGGCGGTCCTTGTCTGTATTATGGCAATGTAAATTATACAGACATTAACTCGAGTATAAGTCGAGTGGGGGTTTTTCAGCACAATAAATGTGCTGAAAAACTCGACTTATACTCGAGTATATACGGTAGTTAAGATCTGTTGGAGTTTGTGTAAGTATGCATTGCGCCGGTGAATTTGCAGTGTGTGTATCAAGTAGTGTGATTTTGGTAGCACAACCATTTTAACAGCCGCTATTCTACCCACCCATGATAAGTATTTGTCTTCCCAACTTTTCAAGGTTTCAGTGATCTCTTTGAACAGTCTACCATAGTTAAATGCGTGGAGACCTGCTATATTTTTTGGGATCCGCAATCCCAAGAAGGTGAGATAGTCGTCTCTCCAATCCAAAGGGGAACACAGTTTTCACTTGAGCTATAGTGTGGTTGGGCACCACCACCCCCATTGCCTGCGTTTTCGCAACATTCAATTTATAGTATGACTGATCACCATAGTAGTGTATTTCATTCAGGAGGTTCGGCAGTGACACTTGTGGCTGCGTGAGTGTCAGCAGTACATCGTCTGTGAACAGGTTGGCTTTGTATTCTTTCCCCCCCACCTGCACACCATGAATGGATGTGTTCCCTCTAATTTTTATCGCCAGAGGTTCTAATGCCAGGACGTATAAGAGGTGGGAGAAGGGACAGCCCTATGTCGTGCCATTTATGAGCTGGAAAGGCTCCGACAGAATCCCAGAGTTTAGTACCTGCGCTGACAGTGAGCTATATAAGGCCTCTGTCACTGACAGCCTTGTCTGGGATTCCAAACCTTGACAGAACTGCCTTTAGGAACGCCCAATGCAATTGGTCAAAGGCTTTTTCTGCATCGAAGGGGACTAGCAGTACCCCCCCGAGGCTGTGTCTGAAGCTTATGGAGGAGGTTTCTGACATTTCTCGTGCTGTCCGATCCCTGCCTTCTGCGGAAAAAGCCAACTATCATTATGCACAACATGTGGTAGTATGGACCCCAGTCGTACCGTGTATAGTTTAGCGAACAATTTCGCATCCGTATTCAGGAGATAGATAGGGCGAAAATTTTGTGGGGATTTTGGGGGTTTGTTTGGTTTTGGGAGCATTATGATATGGGCTACAAGTATTTCTTTATGCAGAGTTTTATTGAGAATTGCGTTGTTGAATGTCTTAACTAGGTAGGGCGCTAGGGTCTCACTGAATTTTTTATTGTATAAATTGTTCAGTCCATTCGTGCCAGCGGAGTTCCCCACTGGTAGGGATTTGGTAGTGGTTATCAGCTCCTGGGTCTCTATTGGTTTGGTAAGTACCTCTTGGTGTAGTTGTGTAATCCTTGGCAGTCTAAGTCCATCTAGATATTCCGCAATACCCCCGTCTTTTGGCTGTCTAGTGAGTTTGTAATCTCGCAAGTTATAGAGGCTGGAGTAATATCTAGTGAATTCGTCACTAATGTCTTTAGGTGTCGTTACCTTGGTTCCCTTACTGTCGACCAGATAAGATATCTTTTGATTTGCCTGTTTAGTTTTAACGTGTCGTGCCAAAAGCTTACTCGCTTTGTTGCCTTTGAACTCTGGACTCTTTCTGCCCTAGTTCTGCTGTCTTCCCTCTGGGCCACACTTCAGTTTTTGTTTCTGCCTATGTTTATCCTCACCTTGTCTCCAGCACGTTTCCTGTGGCTGCTCCTGTCTATTTAAGACCACGTGAAGCAGATCATTATTAGCTGGGTATATAAGCACTACCTCACCCTGGGATCTTTGTCAGTTCATTGTTTCATGTTTCCTGTTGCTGTTGCTTATAAACTGACTTGGCTTGTGACCCCTGCTTCTGGATCTTCGTTAATGCCTGTTCTCTGCCTGCCCTGACCTTTGGAACCGTGTCTGACTACTCTTCTGGATTTGCCTTTGTCTGTACTGAGTATTGGAAAACCTTTCATGCAGAGCCCCCATTCACAGATTCACAGTCCTGGTGATTTCTAACCTTATAACCTTGGACTGTGGATATCTGCAAGGGTGAGCATAAATCTCTGCCTACCAGACTCCCAACTAAGGTAAGCCCAGTGTAGAGGTCTGGTTATTTGGAGTATTTGGAGTATTCATCGTTTCGTCACTACAGTCGACCCAGATTTTGGGTATTCAGGACGTATAACTCCTATTGCCACTCCCTACGTTTTGTTTGCATGAGATTTTTAAGATATGCTGCCCTCCGCATCAGCAGCCCCTGTACCACGGTCTTGTGGGCCATCCACACTGTTGTGGGTGTTACCTCCCCTGTGTCGTTGAGTGTGAAGTAGTAACATAGGTCCTCATTAAGTTCTTTTGTGAAGCCACCGTCATGCAACAGGGAATCGTTGACTTTCCACAGGCTGTGGTGTTTAAAATCACATAATTTTTTTAACACCAGCAGCAATGGTGCATGATCCGACCATGTGATTTGTTTTATGTCGCAGGAGACTATTTGGTTTAAGTTGGGACCTGAGATGAGAAAGCTATCTATCCTAGAGTAGGAGTTATGGACTGTGGAGAAGTGCGTGTATGCCTTTTCCCCTGGGTGTGTGATTCTCCACGTATCATAGAAGTGATGTTCATGGAGAAAGTTTTGTATGGCCTTGCATTGCCTTTTGAAAGGGCGATGTCTTCGGCTGTGTTGGGAGAGGGTGGTGTCCATTTTGGGTTCAAGGACATGATTGAAGTGCCCGCAGAGCACTGCAATGCCCCTCTGTGTGCTGGCCAGCCTTTGGAATATTTTATGTAAGAAATTACGTTGGTTGGTATTTGGTGAGTATATGTTCGCTATCATATACAACATGTTATTGATTGTACCCGTCACAATGGCATATCTGCCATTGGTGTCAATGTCTTTTGAGTGTAGGGTAAACATGAAATCTCTGCTTAGAAGGATAGATGCCCCTATAGATTTGGTAGGGGATGTGGAGTGGTATTGGTGAGGGAATTATGTGGTCAGTATCTTAGGGAAGTAATTGTTTCTGAAATGGGTCTCTTGTAAGCACAATATTTTAGCATACAATGTTTTAAGGTCTCGAGTGAGAAGGTGTCGTTTCGCTGAAACATTGAGTCCCCTCACATTAAAGGTACAAATTCTCACAGTGGTTGCCGTGTGTGGATTGCGATATGTCGTGTTAAATGATTGTGAGGGCCACCGCTCTCCCCAGCATTAACAAGCCGAGCAGTGATTCCTTCAGTCCACATAGTGATATTCCCCCGATGTAGGGGGGGAGAGTTGAGATTAGTCCTCGTGCTGGTAGGATTTGAAGCACGAGCATGAAGCAGTGTAGGGCCACCCACTAGCCCCCTACTATGATAGCAAGCAGTATATTGGAATACATAACACGGAAATTAAAAACAATAATCAACCATAAAGAAAGTATATACATAAACAATGAACACTAGAAAAATGGTTAGGCACTGCATCTTTGTGCCGTGGGGGTTGAAGCCTATGCCTCACATCCTGGTGGAGCTCCCTCCCCCGAGTGCTTCACATATAAACTCTTATTTTATGTAAGCCCAATACATTTGTGCGCCTGTCTCTAGCATGGGATTACAAGCAGGGGGTTACAAGCAGGCAATTGCATGTATGTAGGAACCTTAGGACAATTACGCACGGATTGCGCGCTACTCCTAGGCGCAGTGGCTTAGTTGGACACGGGTAACATTTGCCAGCTATGCTCTATCCTGGTGCCCTCAATTGGTACTAGATGTAACCAGCATCTCATATGAGTGAGTGTTTTTTTTTTTTCATTTTCCATTTTAATTTTGTTTTATGTCTTTT
>OW240914.1:88731765-88794610 GCA_933207985.1 Pelobates cultripes | reverse complement strand
GCATGCAACATTATAAATAAGGGCAGATCTTCATCACTTACCATTATGAGACTAATTTGACGAATGACATGGTTAGCAGCTACGCTGCAATTTCACATTACATGCATAAAAATCCCAGGACGCACCAATACAGCTGCTAATGTGTTGTCTCGATTTAATTTACAGGTTTTCTTCAGAGCCCATTCTACAGACAAAATCAGTCTGGTCAGCACCTCCTCATACCAAGACCTCATCCTGGACTAGAAAGACTCTTATCACACAGCAGATATCTGGACAGCTCAGCCCTCTCTACCAACACATCACAGGTGTACAATAGAGCATTTACCCTCTACACCAAATTCACGTTAGATTACCAGATAAGCGACAAACATTTGCTAGACTCAATAGTAGCATTTATCTCCTTTTGCCCCTTAACTTAAAATTATCACCAAACACCATAAAACTCTCTCTCACAGGAATACAACATCACATCCTAAGTGCCTACCCTAGCACAAGCCCTTTCATGTCTACTTATCCCGTTAAGAATATACTGAAAGGCATACAACGATTAGACAAACCCACTACCACTACTAGGCTTCCTATTGACGGGCCTAAATTGTGCACACTTTCAGACATTCTGGACACCAATCCATTCGAAACCAACACTAATCTGGTTATCAAAACAGCAGCTTATCTAGCCTTCTAGGAATTCTTAAGATCAAGTGAATTCACTACCAATAACATCACGTCTAACCACATACATCATGAGTATCCACCAAGAGATTTAAAACCTTGGCCATTGACCGTACTCTGTTGGACTTGGATACAGCTAAAGATCACAATAGAATCAAACTGTATTTATAATTACATAGGGCTACTTTTGTTATACTGTTAAAGTCTGTTTATAATGGATTATTAATAGTGATGTCCCGAACGGTTCGCCGAATGGTTTGCCGAACGGTTCGCGAACAGTTCGCCACAAACAGTTCGCGAACAGTTCGCCACAAACGGTTTGCCGTGGACTCATCATTGAGTAAACTTTGACCCTATACCTCACAGTCAGCAGACACATTCCAGCCAATCAGCAGCAGACCCTCCCTCCCAGACCCTCCCACCTCCTGGACAGCTCACTAAGAATGCAGCTTCACAATGAATGTAAAATGGATGCTTCACTTACACCCCCCTTCAAGGCAGTCAGGGGCCCAGCCAGCTGCACAAACATGCTCTGGCTGGGGAGATCAGATCAGATCAGAGATCTCCCCAGCCAGAATTAGCAATTATTCTACATATTCCAGCTGCAACCTATCGCACACTTAGTATTCCCCCCTCTGCCTCTCCTCCACCCCCACCTTCTGAGTGAGCACTTGCCAGGTCTTCTCAATGTATGGCTATGTGGAGTTCCGTGTGAGGGGAAGAGGCGGGCTGTGGGAGAGGGGAAGTTACTTCACTTTCTCCCCTGTCCTCTCCTGCAGAATCTGCTGAAGCCTTGCAGACAGCAGGTATGTAAATATTTTCTTAACCCCATTCCCCCCATCATCCAACCCAGACATCTTGGCCCCCCCTCCACTCATACCAGCCCCTATGCCCCTTCATCCATCCCAACCACTATGCCCCCCTTTGCCCAGCCCCCAATTCACCCAATGCCTCAATTACACATCCTAGCCTCAATGTCTCCTTCACCCATTCCAGACCCTATACCCCTTCATCCACCCACACCCTATGCCCCTCTCTACCCACACCAGCTCCTATGTCCCTTCATCCATCCCTGCCCATATGCCCCCCTTTCTCCAGCCCCTATACCTCACTTTACCCATACCCGCCCCCCTTTACCCATCCAAGCCTCCTTCACCAATCCCACACCCTATGCCGCTTCACCCATTCCAGCCCCTATGCCTCTTCACCCATCCCAGACCCTTTGCCCCTCTTTACGCATACCAGGCCTATGCCCCCCTTCCCCAATCCCAGACACTTTGCCCCTCTTTACTCATCCCAGATCCTATGCTCCATACCAGCCGCACCTTCAACCATCCCAGACTCTATGCCGACTTCACCTATGTCCCCCTTCACCCATAACAGCACCTATGCCCCCTCTTCACCCATCTCAGACCCTTTGCCACTCTTAACCCATCCCAGACCCTTTGCCACTCTTAACCCATACCAGGCACTATGCCCCTCTTAACCCATCCCAGATCCTATGTCCCCCTTTATCCATCGCAGCTCCTATGCCCCACTTTACCCAAACCAGCCCCTTTAACTATCCCAGGCCCTATGCCCCCCTTTACCTATCCCAGCCCCTTATATAGCATCAACATATTCTGCAGCGCAGTATAATAGGTAAAACAAGACTAAAGATTAATTCTATTTCAACACGTTGACATACAGAAACACAACATCATAAACAGCAACCCACACACTGAACCCTACAAGTAGCCTACAAACGCAGGTGTTTGGACAAATAAAGTGACAAGTAACAAATGGCGCTTCCAATAATGTCCAGACAGAGTTTTTTTTATACAATGTGCAAATTGTGCAAATAAGCAGCACCTAAAGTGCAAATAGCCCCCATGTGTACACTCCAATACAATAAAAAACAAACATAGGTGTTTGGAGGCTACTTGTATGAACTTGTATGGTTGCACATGTGGGGGACGCTGCTTGTGATGTTACCAACAAACACAGAGGAAGGTGTTTCAGGTGATATAAATAAAGACACTGCAAGCTATTAGTGTATAGCAGCCATGTTTCAGGAGATACATGCAGGAAGTACACACCCCAACAGGAAACACGTGCAAGAGAAAATAAACCATAGAGTTAGTTGCATGTAAACCAAACATAACATCCATAACAGAAGGGTGTAATTAATTTTGCTTTATTTCTTTATTTTATTATAACACAATTTTTGGTTGGATCAATCCCTCAAAAATACACATTTATATTCCTGGCACCATAGTGTTCCTTTAATACTTATGAATCAAGAGCAGAGGTTGACACAAAATGCTAGGCAATTTGTAGTGTATTGCTTTTTTTAACAAAGGGTTAAACGTACGTCAAATTTAATTTATTTAAGTTACCAATATGTCACCAAACTTATGGTTGTTATTGTGCAACAAAGGAAACTCCATAGTCATATAATACTATCAGTTTCTGAAAAAAACAAATCTCTAGTATGACTTATTGTTATTTTAGCATTAAAGTGTTTTTCCATGCAAAAAACATTGGATTGGCTGAGATCCTCAAAATTGATGATCTCAGCTAAGAAGGTGAAGGTGTAGCAAGCCGTGCTGAGACTGTTGCGGCGTGAGAGAAAAAGTAAGTAAAATCACCTTTAATCTACGGAGAGGGAGCCAAGGACCTACTGCTGCATTCCAGCACTTTAGTGTCAGGGATACATGTTTGTATTCCTGACACTATAGTGTTCCTTTAATAGAGTTATATTTGTCAAAGTTTCTAGAAGTGGATTTTTATACATCAAGTTATGGCATGGCTTTAGCACCTCTTCATTCTAACATATTTTTCCCTATGAAATTTCTCTCTTATTCTATTTCATATCACCAGCACAGAAAACGGGCTTCAGCCTTGTCAATGATAAAGACAGCAGGTGCTCAGTCCAATCAGAAATCTCATTTTCACCAAGAAAAGAGTGTAAACTAGAGGCAGAAATACCCCCCTGAACGATAGTGGGAAGGAAAGCCTATAGCTAATCAAGGTGGCATTGATCTAAGGTCAAGTCAGCTGGAATTAAAATTATCTTCAAAGGAAGCTAGACAAAAAAAAGAAAATGTACTACGATCTGCTAGTCTAAGAATACCTTTAAAATCCACAGTCTGTATCTTCTGAGAGCGTAGTGGTGGAAGGAATTTGTAGCTTCCCCGCTAACTGCATCTTGCTCAATTCATTTTTAACTTAATCTGGATTTTGACCTACATAAATTATCGCCTGTGCAAAATTTGCAACAGAACAATCCAGCCATATTGAGTATCATCTTCAGGCTTTGTAAAGGCAGTAAAAAAAATTTAAATTAAGACATCGCTATTACCAGTCCTTTGTAACAGCTCAACAAATATGCATTTGACATATGTTTTGAGATTTAACAATAGTGTAAAGTGGTCGCAATTTATGTGTTGTACATCATAAATCTACTACAACTATTTATTTTTGTTTGAAAAATTCATCACAGCACTTACTGCAGGCTATAAAGTTATAGACCATTTTTTTAATATATATATATAAGGCCATTTACAATATTTGCAAGAAGTGGAGTTAAGGGCTGCGCTTGAACAAAAAGATAAAAAATGTGTAAAAAAAGTATATAGATAAAATAAGCAATAATAGTAAAATCAAGTAAAGTTCATCCAGATATATAAAAGTATAAATTGGAACAGTCTCACTGATGTGCAGTAATACGATAATAGTCCTCAAGTGTTGCTCTGTCCGTATGGTAGGTAGTCCATATATGTGAAGATAAAAGAAAAAAGAAAAAGCTACCAATGGTGAAATGTATGTCCAGATGTGGTATATATTTAAAGGAAAGGTATTTCACTGACATTTGTTGGAGCTTTAACCAGCTCTAGGAGAAGAGACACTTAGTGGTATGATCCCCACTATCGGATGTACTTAGATGGTTGGTCCGTCTATCCGGCTTGGAATTCTTTTGATGTAGGCTAGGACCTACTCAGATATGCGTTGTTCTTTAATGCTAGGGAGATAGATCCGCCTCTCCGGTATTGGATAGTAGGTATCCACGGGATATATATAAAACAGCAAATAGTGCTCTCAGTATGAACAACAAAGTAATATCTTAACCCCTTAAGGACTGGACTGTTTTTGCGATGTTGTACATTTGCGACCAGGCATATTTTTACACTTTTGTGGTGTTTGTGTTTGGCTGGAATTTTCCGCTCTCTCATTTACTGTTCCCATACAAATTATATATTGTTTTTTTCAGGACAAAAGGGGCTTTCTTTACATACCATTATTTATATAATCTCATGTATTTTAATTTAAAAAAAATAAAAAAATATGATGAAAAATTGAAAAAAATACATGTTTTTTGACTTTTACTTGAAAATTCTTTTACTCATCTACAAAAGCGAATTAAAAAAACTGCTAAATATATTCAAAATTTTGTCCTGAGTTTAAAAATACCCCGTGTTTACATGCTTTTTTGCTTTTTTTTGCATGTTATAGGGCTATAGGTACAAGTAGAATATTGCGGTTTCAAAACATAATTTTTTTAAATTTATCAATAGTGACATTGTAACACTATTATCTGTCATAAATCTCTGAATAACACCCCACATGTACATATTTTTTTTAAAGTAGACAACCCAGGGTATTCAATATGGGGTATGTCTGGTCTTTTTTTAGTAGCCACTTAGTCGAAAACACTGGCCAAAGTAAGCATTCATATTTGTTTGTGTGTGTAAAAAGTAAAAAAACTAAATTGAACGCTAATTTTGGCCAGTGTTTGTGACCAAGTGGTTACTAAAAAAGACTGGACATACCCCATTTGCAATACCTTGGGTTGTCTTCTTTTGCAAATGGTATGCCATCATGGGGTAATTCTCATTCCTGGGCTACCATACGCTCTCAAAGGCAACGTAACCAACCTGGCCATTTTCAATGTAAAAATTTTGACCCATATATTTGACCTTGTAACTTTCAAAAACTATAAAACTGGGGGGGTACTTTTACTCAGGAGACTTTGCTGACACAATATTAGTTTTAAGAAGGAACGTATCACAACAATTATATCATCAGTAAAAGTGCTGTTTGTGTGTGAAAAATGCAAAAAAGTCACTTTCACTGACAATATCATCGCTGTGATATGTTTTACTGTTTTGATATTTTATTCCTAAGTTGAAGCGTAGTAGGTTTTACGTCGTAAAACGTACAGGGTAAAACAGCTAGCAAAATTCAATTCTCTGGAATTTCGGCCTGGGTTGGCAGGCAGGTCCCTTAAATTGCAATCAATAAAATTACTGAATTATGTAAAACTATTACATAAATACACACGTAGAATTTAAATATATATGCATATTTATATATTTGAAGTCTACGTGTATATTTATATAATTATTTATGTAATTTTGTATATGGACATATGTATATTTCTTATTATTTTTATTTATTTTATATACATAGATATATATACAAATTCATTCTAAGTGTATTTTGATATAAATATATATATATTAATTTTAAAATACAGTTAGAATAAAATTTCATATAGATATATAATTTTTTTTAATTTTATTATTATTTTAAAAAAAAATTATTTAATTTAAATTACTTATTATTTATATTTTATAATAATATATACACAATATATATAGTTATTATATATATTATATATATACGTGTGTAATTTAATTATAAGTGTATTTTTATATTAATATAAGTACATATTAATATAAAAATACACTTAGTATGGCATTATATATATATATATAATTATTATTATTTTTTTAATTAACATTAACTTTATTTTATTTTCTGATTTTACACTAGCAGGGAGACTGCCTGTCAGCACAGGCAGTCCCCCTGCAGGCAGACACATGGACACCTATTGTGACCATGTGATCGCTGTGTTAAGCGATCACATGGCCACAGGGGTCCATAAATCAGTGTGGGGAGACTGTCTGGGCTGCAGGCAGTCTCCCCACAACCGGAGCCACGCTGATCGCCGCCGGGGGAACGACGGCGATCAGGTAAGTAAATAGAACCGTTAGGACGGTTCAGGACCGTCATCGGTCCTCAAGGCAAAAATGCCGATGACGGTCCTGAACCGTCCTGGATCGCTAAGGGGTTAAAATAAGTTATACTTAGAAGAATAGAGCAGACAGATACTGCTCTATTGCCACAGCGCTGGTGGAATTATCCCCACCTAAGGATTTCTTTGGACGGGATACACTTCAAGTTAAAAATAAAATAACAATAAAAAGTGGAAGGATAAAAAATAAAATAAAATAAAACTATAAAATAGTTTAGGAGTAATATAAAAATAATAATATCATATAAAAATGCCAGGAGTAGAAAAAGTGTATAAAATACAATAAAAATAAGTATAAGATTGGTCCTAGTATAAAAGGTAACCAAAAATAACTTTTATTGATTAAAATACACTTAGTAAAACCATTTACGCATTTCACCTTTGGGGTTTTCTCAAAATGGTAAAAGAGAAATCCTTAGGTGGGGATAATTCCACCAGCGCTGTGGCAATAGAGCAGTATCTGTCTGCTCTATTCTTGTAAGTATAACTTATTTTAAGATATTACTTTGTTGTTCATACTGAGAACACTATTTTCCGTTTTATACATATCCCGTGGATACCCACTATCCAATACCGGAGAGGCGGATCTATCTCCCCAGCATTAAAGAACAACGCATATCTGAGTAGGTCCTAGCCTACATCAAAAGAATTCCAAGCCGGATAGACGGACCAACCATCTAAGTACATCCGATAGTGGGGATCAAAGCACTAAGTGTCTCTTCTCCTAGAGCTGGTTAAAGCTCCAACAAATGTCAGTGAAATACCTTTCCTTTAAATATATACCACATCTGGACATACATTTCACCATTGGTAGCTTTTTCTTTTTTCTTTTATCTTAACATATATGGACTACCTACCATACGGACGGAGCAACACTTAAGGACTATTATCGTATTACTGCACATCAGTGAGACTGTTCCAATTTATACTTTTACATATCTGGATGAACTTTACTTGATTTTACTATTATTGCTTATTTTATCTATATACTTTTTTTACACATTTTTTATCTTTTTGTTCAAGTGCAGCCCTTAACTCCCCTTCTTGCATTTTCTTGTTTTCAAAGGGGTTTCTTGAGGGATTTCCCTTTTAGGGTTGCTGCTTAATTGAGTTAGCGCAGACTCTTCCCCCTTTCTGTTTTACCATTTACAATATTTACAGTTTTTTTTTTTTGTTTTTTTTACAAAACACAGGATTTTGTTCAGATTGCAAATTATTGGGCACCTTCTTTGTGCCAGCAAACAATAATTTGAAGTACTATTTGTCTGTCTGTAGCAATAACAGACAGTGGGAAAATAGTAAAAAAAATAAAAAATAGGGTTACCTGTCAACATCTAATTATTGAATTTCTGTCTATACCCGATGCCTACAGATGGAGACACGGGTCCCATCCAATAGTTTATTAGTAATTGGGCAGCAATAAGTCACTAGATTTTATTTCAATGAACATACACTGTTTAATAGCATAATTTAATACAATGCCAGGTGGGACTATTTTTGTTTTTAAGTAGTTGCCCTCTGGGTGCTATCAATATAGTTTGTATTTAAGCATCCAGACACAGATTTTAATAATCCATGTCTGGATTTCAGCCATTTCGGTCGAGCTGAAATATGGGCCATATTCAGGCTCATTTTGGTTTTGCAGTCCAACTGGCCCCGTAGTGCACATAATATTTTTGGACAATAGAGGAGCATTGGGGACCTAATGCGCATGCACGGTGAGTGCCGCACATTCAAAATCCCCAAAAGGAAAGCATGGAGTCAGTAGAGTCATTCAGTTTTACTCCGTCAGTCTAGCGTAAGGGCCTCTAGGGTTGTCATTCTGACAGCCACTAGAGGTGGATTTAACCCTGCAATGTAAACATTGCAGTTTCTCAAAAGCTGCACTGTTTTACATTCCTGGGTTAAGAGGACAGGGACACTGCCCCCAGACAACTTAATTGAGATGATGTAGTCTGAGTCACTATAGTGTTCCTTTAAATTACATCAGTAGTGCTTTAGCTCTTACACCCCTGATTTAGCCAATCCTATTGCTTTTTAGCACTGCCTTGGTTTGATGGACCATTTCACTGGAAGGCTCCTAGATAATGCTGGGTCCAGGAAACACTGTTTTTTTTGTAATATGAAACAATTTTCAATTAATATTCAGTCCAGGTTTCATGCGTAATAGGGCATACCAAAATAGCCTCAGATACTTTGATACCGATAGTATGGAGCCCTGTAAATTATTATTGTATAAGTATCACTGTGATGTATTTACTAAATCCGGATATGTGAAGAATTGAGAAGGGGATTTTAATTTTAGACCAGAACAGCCAACTTAGAAAAGTGTTCCAAGTTGGATACTTCTCCAGCTTCAGTTATTATGGTCTAAAATGGGCAATGCAATTGTTCTTTCTCCACAATTCCTGGGTTACTATATACAACTATCTTATTTTAAAGCTAAGTAAAAACATACAAGAACAGTCCCAAGATAATAATGGCTGGCAAGAGCTAAATAAGCCTGACATCAATCACAGTTATCTGCAAGGCTAAACTATTAAAAAATAATAATAATAATTTTTGATGGAATGAAAAGACTGTTGCCAGTGAACATATTATATATTTGGCCCCATACTCCAGGCAATATTTGTACTTGGAAGGTTCTTTTTTTCAAAAAGCACCATCACAGACTGTAATACAAGAGACTCAACAGCTCTTGTGTTCTGGCATTGAAGCAGTTTGTAAGTTAACTGAGCTTGACTCCCCTACCATTACAATTCTCAAAGTCTTTTTGACTTTTGTCATTTCTGTAAGTGCCTTTTCAAGCTTGAAAGTGTTGCTAACTGTGCAGCATGCTTTTTTTATATTTTCGTGTAGTCACCTTTCTCATTTCAAGACATAAAGGGGAATAGTCTAATACTTGATCTGAGTCCTTTTGATTTATTTGGATGAACCTCTGCAGCAGGGCTGCCATTGGAAAACCGTGGATCCCTTCACAAAACATGTTGTGAGGTCTTGAGTACACTCTCCCAAACATACAGGGTCATCGAAACTCACACTTACACATTTCCAGACATATTGACACAGACGCACACAGACAGTTAAATAAATTCATATTTTTGCCAACCTCCAATTTCCTTATCTAATGGGTTCAGTAGGACACATTCCCTAGCGTCTGGTGAGAGTGTGCTGGGGCTGGTGGTTGGCTACATGTTCTCCCCTGTAATTTGTGCTGGGAGGAACTAACATGCCACCATAACCTCCCAGTCCCAGCAAAGCCGCGTGGAAGGTTCCTAGACCCTGTGCAACTGAAGAACATTGTCGAGTTTAGTGGAATATTTCTATCTCCCAAGTGGACCACAATAGCTAAAGGTTCCAAAGTGGGCCCCATTCTATGATTGTAAAGTGCTGCAACATTTGTTGGTGCTATATAAATAATCATAATAATGCCGTAATGGTGGCTCTGTTATGCAGTTTTCATGTAATTCAATATTCTATTTACAGTTAATGACATTGGCTCCATGGAATTACATAAGTAACTTAATCCTCTCCACATTTATGATTCTTTGTGCAGAATGTGAGGTGGCATGTCAACAAGCTGTGCATGTATAAATTAACTAGCACGCAGATTGTCACAAAAAATCTGTACAGAGTCACCATCCATAATACTGTGCAGGCTGTGTGTAAGCAAATTGAGCCCTTAACAGATTGTAAACCAAAGTGAATGCACACAGGTACAAAAAAAAAAATCACACTATGAGGGTCCCACACCTGTCTCAGAGCATAAAGTGAAAGAGTACTTCATTCTGTGTAAGATGTTTTTTTCACTGTCAAATGTACCAAACATATATAAGTACTGACATTATACCACCACTCTTTTTTTGTACACATAGATTATCAGCAATTAATGAAATGTTTACTTTAAGCATTGTATCTATTACAGCACTCTAGTGGTTATGGTCTCAGCAATCCCTTGAGTGCCATTCTCTGGTCCTGTGTCAAAACGTTTCTGTGTGCTGCGACATACACTGAGGGTCTACTGGGATCTCATGACCTGTCCTCCAGCAACATATTGCTATTGAAAAGAAAAAAAAATAAGATAAGTTTCACTTCCATATTAACAATATCAGTTTTGTCCAAGTTGGATTGCATTCATTGGCTGAAACTCTCAGCCAATAAATACTGTTCAAAAATAGACAGCTAACATAATAGGAAATCGAATGTGAAACTTCCGCAATAGAAATAAAGAGCAAAGAGCTGGGCTGTAGCCTCCCTCGGTTTTGACAATGCCAGGGGTTCAATGCACAAAGGCTATACAGTCAGAAAAGTGCTGGAGTGCAGAGGTGTTTCCTAGGCACTCCAATTTACTATTGCATAGCATTTTGCTTAACAGATGTGTCGCAATCTCTTTAAATCTGTAATTTAGATATTTATTGACATTCTATACTCACTTCTCTCATGCATTTATACTTATCATATAACTGACATGGGATACAGTGAAACAAAGCAAGGCTTGCCCTCAGAGGGTTAATATGTAAAGACATGTCTACAAAAATCCCTTCCATAAATTCAGTTGGCGAATAAAGGAAGCACAAATACCACTCTCTCCTTTTTTTGTGACATTTTATCCTACAGAAAAATCACACGTAATCCAAAATTCAATTTCCCACTCATGTGGCATGGGGATAGCTGCAAATTAAATTCTCTGTTACCTCCTAGAGTGTGAGGGGCTCACTGAGCATATCACTACAGGTGACTCCTATGCTTTCAGCAACTGCTCCTTATGCTCCAGTAACTCTTCACTCGCTCATCGCAACCTGCCACGCTACTCTGGCTGCTGCAACACCACGCAGTTAATGCATGCAACAGCATTTCAGCAAAATGTTAAAACTGACACCCTATTATTATATAGACTTATCCCATTATCATTCATTTCTGGATAAACCGAACCCGAAAGCTGTGTATCATGTGACTGACATTCATGGTTTAAAATAGTTAAGGATTTTGTAGAATGACATGTAAGATCTGTAAGCCATTCTTAAGGAACTGGCCATACACATTCTATCTACTGAGGAGGAGATTTATCAAGGCAAAAAAAAACAACACAGTGATTTAGAGTTTGCCATTAAATTGTTGGGCTTCTTAAGGCACAGCACAAAATGCCTGATGATGATGATGATGATGATGATGAAGTACACAATGAGACAAATATTGAAAGGTCACTCCAAATATATATTTTATGTATTCCAGTGAAAAATGATATATAAAATTTTCCAGTTACCTGTCAACCACCTTTTATAATTAAGATATCAACCACCTTTTATAATTAAGACATACGCAAGTGCGTGTGGGTTCTTCCACAACCTTTAATTAAAGCTTATAAAATAAAAGTTACACATACCCTGTCGAGCTTTGTCAATAAAACGTGCTGGGAACTTGTCTTCTGTCTGTTGAACTGGACTGCAAAATTAATAAATAATAAAATAAATCTTTCAGAAAACGTACCCGCTACAGCTTGTGTTAGTATGGATTGTGCTAGGAAGTTTAGATTGTGCCAGGTCTTGACTTTTTTATGAAACCCAAACAGCCTAAACAGGCCCATCCTAATAAAAAATTCTAATTTCCTCATTATCTGCCTAAGTGTTAGAAAGGCTCATGTTGCGAACCATCAATCTCTAATCTCAGGGCTATAGATTGATTTTAAAATACTATAAAATGCCATAGTGATTTGCATGGCCAAAGTCGCCACTGACCCTTTAAATTGAAGCAGGTTTCATGTGCTGATTCAGCATACCCATTCCACACAACATGCGGACAGTTAACGAAGTAAGAATTCCTAATTATGATTTACCAGGTTGAGGGTTGATGCAAAAGTAGAGATAGTAGGGACAAATATAATCATTGCCATTTCTCAGGAAACTACCATGTTTCACATTATTGGAGAAGAGGGAGAGCATCTATGCACCAAAATCAATAAATTACAATGTAGTGGTTTGGTGCTTATAATGTCCCTTTAAATAATTTCAACATTGTATCAATATTAAACTATAATAATAAATAATGATGGTGGGTGACTCTTTACACCCAGCACGTGAAAATCTACATTCCGCCTTGTTCAGTCCAATATCTTCTAACAATCGCGAGACTAGCAGTATATATTCAGGATTCAACATCTCGGTATTTAAAGCCATGCAAAAAATTAACTACTGCCATTTCAAACAAGAATTTTAATCTTCTATTTCTAAGTTACCCACACCCATGGTTGGAATATTATTATTTGATTCTTATTTCTTTTCCATTCTTCTACCATTATGCCAATTATAGGTTGGATTTTACAGTAGCATAGTGCAGTTTACACCTCTAACTTACAAATCATTTAACTCAAAAGCCAACCTGTACATTTCTATATAAAAACATTATAGAAACAAAAAAAAAAAAAATTAAAACCTGAACATACTTATGATCCTTAAAGGAACACTATAGGGTCAGGAACTCAAACATCTTTTCCTGACCCTATAGTGTTAAAACCACCATTTTTGGTGACTGGCACCCCATTGGCCCTGTTAGAAGGTGTTAAAACTCACCTTACTTCCAGCACGGCATGGGTCCGTTGGCACTGGCATCCATAGGTAAAGCATTGGATTGGCTGAAATTGGCAAAGAGGCGGGATGGGGCAGGGCAAAACAATGACTTGGCCAATCAGTACCTCCTCGTAGAGATTGATTGAATCAATGCATCTCTATGAGGACAAATTAGCATTTCCACGAACAGCCTGCTGCACACTGTGCAGCACTGCCCCAGGAAGCACCAACAGTGGTCATCTGAGTTGTTCTGGTGACTATAGTGTCCCTTTAATATAACAATGACATGTCAACTCATCCTGGATCTGTTTCACAGGGTCAAAGTGCCAAATTATGTTTGAATGCCATTAAAGTTTTCATGAACAGAATTTAAGTCTTATCGAGTATATTCCTGACAACTTTACATTGAACAGCAGAATAATTGTACTAGCCCTATTTTTAAGTGGAGATACATAGACCGAAAGACGATATGTTCTATTATTGCTATCATGTTCCAGTGTTCATTCTTACCAGTCTGTAATTCATGGAAAATAATTTTCTGTTATCTGCTTATTGTTTTCAGCATTCTTTACTTTCCAGCAATTCATAGTATTGACTATGTTGCTGATGCCACTCAGAGGATCATCGAAGCCCTACAGCCTCGAGAGCCTCATGGTTCCACCACTGGGAAATTATGGCGGTGGGTCAATAATGCTAGACTTTGCTTCGAGGTTCATGCCACTTTCTCATGTTCCTACTATCTGTACTACCAACCTAAAAGTGTATCAAACTGTCTGTTTTTTGCTTTGCCTATATAAACTCATTGATCGCTGCACTGGTTCGCTATCATCTCTACCAGATACAGTACTGTCTGTGTAGCATTTAACTATTGCAGAGCCTTTTTTGTGTTCCACCTCCACTCCAGCTTTACACACTGAGTTCAATATGAAAGAACTGACACCTTGTTCCAATACCTTGTTGCATGGTCACACCACTTTTGTATTTTATTAATGGATAGCTATTTATTTTTGATCTTCATTTCCAAAATCAAATTATGCAACCAGTACATGTAGTGATAGATGTAGTGACTCTTCTGCCAAAGATCTAGCACTACAAGGGACAATGCAAAAAGGGAAACAAAATTGTAGTGCATTGGCCTACATATGGCACTACATAGGACAACGCAAAAATACAAAGAAAGACCTTGCTGAGCTCTTTAGTAATCTTATAATAGAGAAATATTAATATGAGGACTTTTGCTGTTTTTTTTACTAACTGAATCAAACAAAATATACATTTTGTAACAAAAAATAAATAATGTCTATTGACTGATGCAGCTTGTGTCTTTGTCATGATATATGATAATATTAAATACTTTCTGGATTCTAGTAAACATTAAAAAAAACATCTTGACTGCATCATGCTTGCTGAACAGAACCTCTGCTGGCAATTTAATTGCTGTTTGTGAAGCGACAGTGACATCCAGCAGAGTGCTTTATTAAGGGAATATACAGTACATATTGGTTTTCTATGGTCATTCTTCCATTATGTAAACACAACAGAGTGCTTGATCAAGTGAGTGGCAAGCAGAGGACCATAAATATGCTTCACAAATTATACTTGCAGGCTCCGCATTTCAGGATGAGAAATAATCCCTCTTAGTTGTGGGAATGCATGAAGCCCAGCTGTTTGTGACAGGCTCAGCTCTAGAACAACTAGTCTTCTTAATCACACGTAACAAGGGATTTGCATTCCTTACAGCTGTTTCCTGTGATGGAAAAGCAGCTTGTAATGTTAAGGGCGAGTATTCCCAATTAGAATTCCAGGTAGGCAGCCAGACACTGCTTTATATTGATGCAATAGTTATTCATTGTAATCATGCAGTAGAATACTTGTGAAAGTAAAAAAATAAAGTTGCAATAGTTTTCAAACCTTCAGTTTCCAACTCACCTTTTTAGTTCAGCAAGTGTTTTGAAATGAAATATACCACAAGGATAACCAAAATTGTCCAAGGGTGTCCCAGACCCCACCCATGGGTGGCAGATGGAGAAAATATATTGCTTTGGCATAGGGACATGCCAATGTAACCAGCCGTCACCCATGGATAGTATGTGGGGGCTCTAAAACAATACATCAGGGGGATATGCCAGGTTTTCCCCAACTCCTACCTATTAGGGCTACATTGGTAATAGTTCCAGGAATGCCCAGGTGTGGGCCCAAGGTAAATATTCAAACCATTCAAGACCAGTATGACAACTTAGCTTAAGTCCACCATGTGCCCGCTTTAACCTCCTCTGCAGCCAATTCACTAAAGTATACCTGGCCATGCTCGACAAAATTCATTGGCATAGCTGACGTTGATTTCTGATTAGAAAGTCTGATATTTCAGAGCTCAATATTTCTAATTAAAAAATGTAAAAAAAAAAAAAATAATGAGTGAGTTGCTTGGACAAATTTGGTTTTTATTAATCAATTAATTTTGCATTGTTTCCTTTTTTGAGAAAATGTATTCATGCATCTTTCAGATAAATGAACAAATCACCCAAAATTCAAAATATTGTATACATACAAGTTATCTAGTGTGCTCCCATAGCACCTTCTTCCATGATAGCATTCTAGTTTCCACAATATAGCTTTATGCCAGTTCCCTGTGTGCAGGGCCGGACTGGGAGAAAAATTCGGCCCGGGCATTTTTTTATCACAGCGGCCCACTAAGAAGGGAGCGGGGCAGAGAGGGTGTGTTTTGTCATCACCAATGACAAACACGCCCCCTCTCAAAGTGAGCATCTTGGTTCAATGCTCTTCCAGGGCTGACCATGCGCAGAACTCTGCTAAAGAGCTCTAGCATGAGAAGAAAAGCCCTGTTTTTGTTCTGCACAGTGCAAGCAAATTTAATAACATGCTTGCGTTGTGTTTGCTTGCAACTTGTCTCTGGTGTCTCTATAAATGGATACCAGGAGACAAAAGGGCCAGGAAAGAGTATTGTGCATGTGTTTGGAGCCTGCTTGTGGAATTGCGTGTGTGTAGAGTGAGCTGATTGTGGTGTGGTATTGTGTAATAAGGTCGGTTTTAGTCGTGTTGTGTTTTTGGTGTAATGTAATGCATATTTGGCTGGGGCCAGGGGCGGTATAGCCGCGAGGCAAACAAGGCATTTGCCTTGGGCGGCATTTTCCAGGGGGCGGCAAAAAAAGCCGCCCCCCAAATGCCCAGGGCAAATGCCTTGTTAGCCTTGCGGCTAACAGACATGCCGAGCGGGTGGGCGGCGCTGGGCGGGCAGCTGGCGAGGGAGCACTTTCTCTGAGCTGTCTGCTCAGCTCCCTCACGTGCCGCAGAGTGAGGCTGGGAGCCGGAATATGACGTCATCAACCCGGCTCCCAGCATCACTCTGCAGTGCGCGAGGGAGCTGAGCAGACCGCTCAGGGGAAGAGCTTCCTCGCCAGCTGCCCGCCCAGCAGCCACTGGACCCCCAGGGAGAAAGGGAACCCTCCCCCCCCAGCATTCCCAAAAGTAAGGAGGCTGGAGGGGGGTTAAAAAAAATAAATGTGTTAATGTGAGTGTGTCTGTTAGTGTGTGTGTGAGTGTGTCTGTTAGTGTGTCTGTTAATGTGTGTGTGAGTGTGTCTGTTAGTGTGTGTGTGTGTGTGTATGTGAGTGTGTCTGTTAGTGTGTGTGTGTGAGTGTGTCTGTTAGTGAGTGTGTCTGTTAGTGAGTGAGTGTATCTGTTAGTGAGTGAGTGTGTCTGTTAGTGTGTGTGTCTGTTAGTGAGTGTGTGTGTCTGACTGTTAGTGTGTGTGTGTGTGTCTGACTGTTAGTGTGAGTGTGTTTGCCTGTGAGTGTGTGTGTCAGTGAGTGTGTGTGTGTCTGCTAGTGTGTGTCTGCTAGTGAGTGAGTGTCTGTGTGTGTCAGTGAGTTTGTGTTTCTGTTAGCTAGTGTATGCGTATCTGTCAGTGAGTGTGTGTGTGTGTGTGTGTGTATTTAGTAGGCGGGGCGGGGCGGGGGGAAGGGATGGGTGGGGGTCGCGCGTGCGTGGGGGGGTTGGTGGGGCGGTTTGGGGGGCGCCTGAGTTTTGTCCTGCCTAGGGCAGCACAAAACCAGGATACACCACTGGCTGGTGCTGTAGAGAATGTGTGTATAGGGGATGTAGTAAGTGTGTGCATACAGGCTATAGTGTGTGTGTGTGTGTGTGTGTATTGGTGATGTAGTGTTTGTAGAGGTTGTAGAGAGTGTGTGTTTAGGGGTGTAGTATGTGTTTGTTTACAATGAATCTAGTGTGTTTATAAGGGATCCAGAGTGTGTATTTTAGGAATGTAGTGTGTGTGTGTGTGTGTGTGTGTAGATGGTGCAGTGTGTGTATACAGGAATCTAGTGTGTGTTTGAAGGACCCAGAATGTGTAGGAGATCTAGCGAGTGTGTGTGTATAATGGATTCAGAGTGTACAAAGGGATCTAGTGTGTGTATATGATCCAGAGTTGGGTAAGGGATCTAGCGTGTGTCTGGAACGTAATGTGTTTAGGAGTGCAGTATGTGTGTGAGGGGTGCTGTAGTGCGTATATATATGTATATATATATATATATATATACACATACATACATATACAAATAGCAAAAAGGAATGGCTGCTCACCGGACTTAAAAATATTTTTTTTTATTGAATTATGTAAAAAAAAAATCGACCAACGTTTCAGTCCCCATTCGGGACTTTCTTCAGGGTCTGAATAACAGGACAACAAATATTATGCATACAGGCAAACATTATATAATCATATAATTAGTAAAGAAACTCACCCAGGTGTCTCTCACCCGCCATCCATCGGGACCATTGCGGCTTCCAGATGTGCGCGCGCACACACTTGTGTGCCCCGCCCACCGTGCCGGCGACAATACGTCTTGGCGTTGTGGATGTGTATAGCTCCCAATCACCATGGTGACCATGTAAACAAAGCCCCCTCCGATGTGAATCAGACTTAAAAAGACAAGGGGGATACTTAGTGGTGATAATATTATACTAAACCAAGTACATTAGTAGGACAGGTGAAATATCATGTATTAAGTAAAGTGCAAATGTGTATACTAGGAACATTCCATATTTAAAGTGACAAGTGCAAGTGATATAGAAAAAGAAAAATATTTTAAATTAGTATACTGAAGATTAATTCACAAAAGGATGTAAAACCACCCTTTTAGATGTAAACACATCCCCCTTGTCTTTTTAAGTCTGATTCACATCGGAGGGGGCTTTGTTTACATGGTCACCATGGTGATTGGGAGCAATACACATCCACCATGCCAAGACGTACTGTCGCCGGCACGGTGGGCGGGGGACGCAAGTGTGTGCGCGCGCACATCCGGAAGCCACAATGGTTCCGATGGATGGCGGGTGAGAGACACCTGGGTGAGTTTCTTTACTAATTATATGACTATATAATGTTTGCCTGTATGCATAATATTTGTTGTCCTGTTATTCAGACCCTGAAGAAAGTCCCGAATGGGGACTGAAACGTTGGTCGATTTTTTACATAATTCAATTAAAAAAAAATAATTTTAAGTCGGGTGAGCAGCCATTCCTTTTTGCTATTTGTGTCTATTGGAGCTCTATATGTACCCAGCGTTGGAATTAACTAAACGTGAGTGCAAGGGTTTTTTTGTTTATATATATATATATATATAATATAAATATGTTCGGAAGTATTGTGTGTGTGTGTTTGGTGCAGTGTGTGTCTGTGAGGGATGTAGTGTGTATGTGAAGGGTGCAGTATGTGTGTGTGATGGATGCTGTGTTTGAGGGGTGCTGTGTGTGATGTGTGGGGGCTGTGTGTGATGTGTGTGAGGGTGCTGTTTATGATGTGTGTGAGGGTGCTGTGTGTAAGGGTGCTGTGTGTGATGGTGCGAGAGTGCTATGTCTGAGAGTGCTGTGTGTGATGGGTGTGAGAGTGCTATGTGTGATGGGTGTGGAAGTGCTGTGTGTGATGGGTGTGAGAGTGCTGTGTGTGATGGGTGTGAGAGTGCTGTGTGTGATGTGTGTGAGTGCTGAGTGTGATGTGTGTGAGAGTGCTGCGGGTGCTGTGTGTAAGGGTGCTGTGTGTGATGGTGCGAGAGTGCTATGTCTGAGAGTGCTGTGTGTGATGGGTGTGAGAGTGCTATGTGTGATGGGTGTGGAAGTGCTGTGTGTGATGGGTGTGAGAGTGCTGTGTGTGATGGGTGTGAGAGTGCTGTGTGTGATGTGTGTGAGTGCTGTGTGTGATGTGTGATGCTGAGTGTGATGGTGTGTGAAAGTGCTGTGTGTGATGGGTGTGAGTGTGCTGTGTGTGAGTGCTGAGTGTGACGGTTGTGGAAGTGCTGTGTGTGATGTGTGTGAGAGTGCTGTGTGTGATGTGTGTGTGGGTGCTGTGTATGATGTGTGTGAGTGCTGAATATGATGGGTGTGAAAGTGCTGTGTGTGCTGTGTGTGAGAGTGCTGTGTATAAATGTTAGAATAGATTGTTGGGAGGTGGTTGTAAATAAACAAATAAAATAAATAAGCAGACATTATATCCCTCGATTCTTACCTTTAGCCTGGGAGGGGGTACCGTCATGTGGTACCAAGGAGAGAGGGTGGGGGGGGGGACCGGCACTCCAACACCATCCCTGGTGGTCCAGTGGTGAGTGGGCTAGAGTTCACTCTCGCAAGATCCGGTCGTTGCCATGGCAACGGCCCAGATCTCGTGAGAGGAATCCGGCGGAGCTGCAAGATAGAGCTCTGCTGGGTCCTCTCCCTCCCCAGCCGCATGTCTATTCAAGTGGGCCGGTGAGGGAGATCTTTGATCTCCTCACCGGCCCTCCATGGAACACAGCAGGGGAGATCCTGTGACCTCCCCTGCCGGCCTCGGCCCATGGCCACCGCGGACCGCCCGGTGTGCCCGATGGCCAGTCCGGGCCTGCCTGTGTGTTTCTAACATCCAATTGTCCAGTTTGCAAGCCTTTCTCCCCTGTGTCTCTGCATGCTATATATATAAGTCTGTCTCCCTTGTCTACCCTGTGAATCTGCATTAAATATATATATATGTATTTCCATGCCTATTTGCCCACTGCATTTTTTCCCAGCCCTTCTTAAAAGGATATTACAGGCACCAACCCATATTAAAGGACCACTATAGTGCCAGGAAAACATACTCGTTTTCCTGGCACTATAGTGCCCTGAGGGTGCCCCCACCCTCAGGGACCCCCTCCCGCCCGGCTCTGGAAGGGGAAAGGGGTAAAAACTTACCTTTTTCCAGCGCTGGGCGGAGAGCTCTCCTCCTCCTCTCCGCCTCCGTTACGCCCCGCCGGCTGAATGCGCACGCGCGGCAAGAGCTGCGCGCGCATTCAGCCGGTCTCATAGGAAAGCATTTACAATGCTTTCCTATGGACGCTGGCGTGCTCTCACTGTGATTTTCACAGTGAGAAGCACGCAAGCGCCTCTAGTAGCTGTCAATGAGACAGCCACTAGAGGAATAGGGGGAAGGCTTAACCCATTCATAATTATAGCAGTTTCTCTGAAACTGCTATAATTATGAAAAAATGGGTTAACCCTAGAAGGACCTGGCACCCAGACCACTTCATTAAGCTGAAGTGGTCTGGGTGCCTAGAGTGGTCCTTTAAGTGCAGTTGATCTAACCTTCCATATTATTATTATTATTATTATTTTATTATTTATATAGTGCCATCAGATTCCGTAGTGCTGTACAATATCTGCTGAGCAATATATCTGCTATGTTGTCCTCCACTGGATTATATTGTAGAAAGCAGCAAAACCTTTTTTTTAATATTTGTAAAAGAGATTTGAATGAGGAGAAAAACAGCGTATATCCACAGACCTCTGATTATTGGAGCACTATATTTTAAAACTGAAAAATAAACACATTGATTGATTCAAACATAAATGTATGAACTATACTATGACCCAGAATATACTTGAAAACAAGAGAAATCTCAATGTATCCATTCTGGTAAAATATTTTATAAATAAATACCGTATTTATCGGCATATAACACGCACTTTTTCTCCCTGAAAATAGGGGAGAAATTGTGGGTGCGTGTTATACGCCGGCCCTTTAAATACTGCAGCCGCCTGAGCGCTCTGTCAAGAGCGCTCAGGCGGCTGCAGTTGGTTCTCACCTCCCCTGTAGCGTGGCCGAGCTGCTCTGCTGTCCGCGGTGGCTGGCCGGAGTGATAGGAAGGTACGCTCAGTGGCCGCACCTTCCTCTCAATCCGACTTGAGTACAGAAAAACAAAGAAAACTCTCCTGTTCAGCGCTTGAACAGGAGATTTCATTTCCTATACCGATACACTCACGGAAAGGTGCACACTGGCGTGCTGCCTATCTCCGGCGACCGTGGGCAGCGAAACGCTAAACCCGCGCTACAGGGAGAAAGGCAGAAAGAGGAAGTAAGAAAGAGGGAGTACCAGAAAGAAGGGAGGGAGTAGAAGAGAAGTAGAAAGAGGGCAGAAAGAGGGAGGAAGTAGAAAGGGAGGGTAAGAAGAGGAGGGAGTAAGAGAAAGGGGAGGTAGAGAGGTAGAAAGGGAAGTAGAAAGGGGTAAGAAAGAGGGAGGAAGTAAGAAGAGGGAGTAAGAAAGGGGGGTAAGAAGAGGGGGAGTAAGAAGGGGGTAAGAGGGGGAGGGGGAAGTAAGAAAGGGAGTAAGAAGAGGGGGAGGGGAGTAAGAAGGGGGTAAGAGGGGGAAGGGGAAGTAAGAAGAGGGGGAGGGGGGAGTAAGAAAGGGGGGTAAGAAGTTCTTTATTTGAAATTTAAAGGACCACTCTAGGCACCCAGACCACTTCAGGTTTATGAAGTGGTCTGGGTGCCAGGTCCCTCTAGGATTAAGCCTTTTTTTTTATAAACATAGCAGTTTCAGAGAAACTGCTATGTTTATACTGAGGGTTAATCCAGCCTCCAGAGCCTCTAGTGGCTGTCTCATTGACAGCCGCTAGAGGCGCTTACGTGCTTCTCACTGTGAAAATCACAGTGAGAGCACGCAAGCGTCCATAGGAAAGCATTGTAAATGCTTTCCTATGCGACCCGTTGAATGCGCGCGCGGCTCCTGCCGCGTATGCGCATTCAGCCGATGACGTCGCGAGCAAGGAGGAGAGGAGGAGTACAGCTCCCCGACCGGCGCTGGAGAAAGGTAAGTGTTTAACCCCTTCCTCTCTCCAGAGCCCGGCGGGAGGGGGTCCCTGAGGGTGGGGGCACCCTCAGGGCACTATAGTGCCAGGAAAACGAGTATGTTTTCCTGGCACTATAGTGGTCCTTTAAGTTTTTTCCCCCTGAAATTTCCTTCTTAAAATGAGGTGCGTGTTATACGCCGGTGCGTGTTATACGCCGATAAATACGGTATATTCTTATTGTACTGTAATATAACTGGTATATCAATTGTTTAAAAAAGAAACACCTTAAATTTAAATAAACATTGTCCAAACCAAATGTTCCCGATCAAACTGGGTTATTCCAGAGTAATGTACATTGGGAACAAGGTGGTAATATATTGGGCTTGGTAGGCTGAGTTTTAATGTCTTCCAATAGGGATTAAAGAAGCACTGTCACCGTCTGGGGACTTTGCCAAATTCGCAAAGACCTCTGATGGTGACATTATTGCTGGGGTTCTGGTGGCCAGTTGGGGCCAGTAAAGGTGAGATTTACTTACCTGAACCTAGCCCTTGCAAGCGCAGCCATCTGCTCCTGGGGTTCCAGTGCCAGGAGTCAACGTCACTGGTGTACTCTTGCGCATGTACGGAGGATCTATTTTTTGCTTTGCCTATATAAACTCATTGGTGATGGCTGATGGGATTGACACTGTGGCCCCACCAAGAGTCTCAGAAAGTCAGGTGGAGGAAATATACAAAAACAAAGACGTCCCTACCTTGTCTCTGTATATCGCGTAGCTGGGTTGGAATTTCAATGACATTTTAACAGTCAAAATTAGTATTTCCTAAACATTCTATCTTTATTAAATACTAATTTTTGTAAGGAAAAAAAAAAGGTTGTGAGTAAACATAGTATAAAAAGTCCAAAAGCTGAGCATGAGGATATCATGGCACTAGAAAAAGTGCAGAGACAAGCTACGAAATTGATAAAAGGAATGGAGCATTTTAGTTATGAAGAAAGTAAATCTGTTTAGTTTGGAAAAACGGCACCTCAGAGGGGATATGACAACATTAAACAAATATATTCAGGTCCAGTACAAACCTTTATCTGGAAATCTATTCATAAACAGGGCTATACATAAGGCACAAGGTCACACATTTAGGCTGGAAGGAAGGAGATTTCATCTAAGTCAAAGAAAACGGTTTTTTTTTGTTTTTTTTACAGTAAGAGCAATAAGGATATGGAATTCTCTGCCTGAAGAAGTGGTTTTATCATAGCTTGGTGTTATTTTGGGAGGTAGTTCGGGAAGCTATGACATATATTTGACGCACCACAACCATTTGGAGCAGAACAGGTGCAACTGCATCTTACTGCAGTGCCAGTTTCGAAATACAAAAAGTTTATCACACGGTACCTTTTTAATGCAGCAAAGTCGCTTGTGACTGCCCTCTGGAAGCAAGCAGAGACTCTCACGAGGGAGCAATTGCTGCTCCGAGTTGAGGAAATAAAGGCAGCAGAGGCTATGCAAGTGGCTCTACTGAGTAAAGGAGCTAAACATGCAGAACATTGGCAACCGTGGTTTACATACATGACTAGCAAAGTAGGGACTGAAACTACTGAAGGTACAGGAGGGTGCTTGACAGATCTAGGGCACCCCCTAATTTAAATTTACCCGCCCCTTCCTGACAAGGCTGCACCTCTTCCTGTTAGGTAACACGCATTTTGACTGAAAGACAAACACTCACAGACTAGCACACACTCTCAGACACACTGACATGCACACACACATACACTCACTGATTTGACACAATCTGACAGACACATACAATCATTCAGAAACACACTGACAGACGCATAAACTCACTGACAGATACACATAATCACTGACAGACACGCACAATCACTCAGACACACACATTCACTGGACACACACACTAACAGACACTCACACACACTCACTCACATTTCCCCCCAACACTCACAATTATTGTTATTATTTTTTTTTTTTTTATTTAAATCCACCCAGCCTCCCTACGTTTGGGAGAGCTGGGTGAATTTTTCACCTGGGTTCCAGTGGAGTTGCTGGGCAGTAAGATGGGCGGACATGCAAGCGTGCAGGCAGGCCGGTGGCCGCACTTAGCTGTGAGCGAGGGAGCCGCTGAGTGATGCCGGGAGCTGGCCAGCTCTTGGGCCCCCATAAAACGAGGCAAAAAAGGCATTAGCCTGGGCATTTGGGGGCGCTTGTTTTTTGCCGCTCAAGTCAAATGCCTTGTTTGCCTCGCGGTAGATACAGCCCTGCATATCGCATATACATATTGATGGGCAGCACATGAAAAGGGTAGCCCTGTAGTATGCAGAATTCAGAAATAGGCGTATACGATTAAGCAATTAGGCAATGAATATGAATTATACATACTGCAGTATTTTCATAAATATGACAAAATGATAGGTGACCCGGTAAACATGGTGCATCAGGTCACTCTGGATTAGAGTCTCAAAATGGTATTGTAAGCCATATGTCTCTTGATCTCCATATTTTATATGTTTATTCATTTTTAATCCTGACTCTTTCGGGACCTGCCTGTTCTATTCTATGCACTAGACTTGTCAAAAACTCAAAAATGATGAGGTACTCCCACAATCAGCATTTTATTCATTACCTACAAATTTCTCATCTTTTGTTTTTACTGAAAATAATAAATATGACTTCATCAAAACAAATAAAGCGCCCAAAAAAAAGCATTGCTCTGCCTATCTTCACTGTAAATAACTACAGTTCGACTTTTGCGGCTACG
Organism: Pelobates cultripes; assembly: GCA_933207985.1. Lineage (NCBI taxonomy): Eukaryota > Metazoa > Chordata > Amphibia > Anura > Pelobatidae > Pelobates > Pelobates cultripes. Next base: position 88,769,428 of record OW240914.1, on the reverse strand, counting down.
GACTACATTTCCCGAGATGCTCAGCGCGAGTCACCCAGACCGCCGAGCATCAAGGGAAAGACATTCTCGTGCCAGGAGTGAATCCAAAGATCATAGATGAACATGACTCACGCTATCCACGATGACATCATCCACTCTCTTCCGCTGCCGCATGTGACCATCCACCAATCGGAAAATCTATAGGCGGGGTCAGTTTAATTCAGCCAATCACAGCTTGGAAACTTGAAAGGCTACTTGGACATGTCTGGGCATGATTGTAAAAGCCGGTAGAGTAACACGTGGAGAGGGGACCTGGCTGTCTCAAATCAGACCTAGCGGGGTCCACAGGAGGTGAGTATGACAGCCATATCACGTCATGTGGAACGTTAGAGTACATGTGTTCTGTAATGGTATATAGCATGCTTTAATAAAAACTGCTCGCTATCAGTGTGATCTTAGTATGAGCTGGCACTATATACACACACTGAGATTGTCCTATAAAGTTATACTATATATATAATATTAGTTATATACAATATAAATATGTATAAAATAAAAGTAATCCTGTATTAAAATTATATATAGTATAACTTTTTATATATAATATAGTATGAGCTGGCATATATATATATATATATATATATATATGTATATATATATATATATATATATATGTATATATATATATGTGTGTGCGCCAGCTCATACTATTTCATTACCCCTACTTTTACCCTTTGTGTCATTATATCCCACTCCCTGTAGCATGTAAGCTCATTGAGCAGGGCCCTCAACTCCTGTTCCTGTGCGTCCATTTGTCTGGTTACAATTACGTGTCTGTTAGTCCACATGTACAGCGCTATGGAATTTGCTGGTGTTTTATTAATAATAATACTAAGATCACACTGTATTATATATATATATATATATATATATATATATACACACACACACACTGACATTGTCCTGTACAGTCATACTATATATAATATTAATATAGTATTACTTTTATATACAATATATGTACACTGACATTGTCCTATACAGTCATACTACATATAATATAGTATTAGTGTGTGTGTGTGTGTGTGTATATATATATATATATATATATATATATATATATATATATATATATATATATATATATACTGACATTGTCCTATACAGTCATACTATATATAATATTAATATAGTATTACTACATATACAGTGACATTGTCCCATAAAGTCATACTATATATTATTAATATAGTATTACCTCATATACATATTATATGTTTATTAATACAGGTAGTAATATTGTATACAGTATGACTTTATAGGACAATACCAGTTTTTATAAAGCTTGTATTTGTTAATTTTTATTAACTCACTAAACTGTAATGAATTGAAAAATCCGGATGGCAAAATCTAGGCCAGAAATGATGTCTTGTGGGAAAAAATATCTCAAACTCCGTTTAGTATAGTTTTGCTTAGCTACATTTCAGTGTTTAGAAAATAAACCTCAGCTCTCTGTTTTGGCTAGTGTGCACCTGACTGACAGACCTCCCAAATGTCTCGTATCTGACTTGGTGTCCTGCTTTTGTGGACACTAGAAATCTGTGCTCAAGGTGTGTAGTTTGAGCATATCATTAGTCTGCCCACGTCCTCTCGGAGTGGGCTTGTCCTTTTGTGCAGTGGTAGTGACAGAGGTGTCCTATTTCCTACTTCTCAATTTTTGGAGCTATGATCTAAAACAAGTCTTATTAGGCTTGCTATGTCTTACTGTGAACAAATCACGCTTTAGAATGGTTCATGAGGAGCATTGCTGCACTCGAGAAGTGGAGTGTATGTCAAAAGTAAGTCACTTAAAGGAACACTAACACTTCAAAAACACCATCTAGTATGGAAACGTGCATCCATTTATTTCTGCATGTTGTCATTAGGATTATATCTAAAATCAGCTTGCAAAAGCTGCAGACCTCCTGTCTGCAGCCCCTGAATGCACTCATTATGACATGGGGAGACAGTGGCTGGTGTGCTGTAGCAGAGCTTGCTTGCAACTTGCGTTAGCTCAGCGAAGCTAACATAAGAAGAAGATATCATTACCTGCTGTTAGTTTGACATATGGCTTGGCGTTTCTTAATCGGTTTATAAAAGTGCCAGTTTCTCAGCAAAATAGGCACTTCTGTAATGTGCAAAGTAAATTGGATACTCCTTACATATAGAGTACTCCTGCAAGTTGAAGTGATTTATGTATGTGAAGTGGCCCTCTTTAATAATTTATATATCCTCGAGATACCATTCTTATTTGAGCTAATGACTTTAATCCAGCAGAGTATTTATCCTAATCATACCTCTCAACTGACCTGCTTTCACTTGGACACTCCAGGCTTTGGGATCGTGTCGCACTTCTGGGAACACTAGAAAGCGTCTTTCGAAATTCTAACATTATTACATTGTTAGATGTTCTTGGCCTGTGCAAAGTACATTCATAGGTTTTACCACTATGTGAGCACTTCACCAGAGCTCAATGCAATGGGTGCATATGAAATTTAATGTCTCAAAATTTTGGAAAATGTCATAAAACAAAGATGACTTTATTATTAACACAATTATTTTTGGCAAAAAGGCTGAGCTAGAAGCAGTATCTGCCATTACATCTTTCCATTTCCCATCAGATACCAATTTGCAATGCTAGATTGGAACACTCTTATACTCTGCCGTGGCAATTATCATTACTCCGTTATCATTTTTTAAATAAAACAAAAACGAAATGATGCTATAATCTATATGTTTGCTTGGAGTTGTCATTCTAGATTAGAGTATTCTGTCATTGTGCTAACATTTTGGGTCCTTGGGTATCGTCATGCTGCTCTTAAAAGGCAATTTTGTTATCATTTATATCACGCCAACTTATTCTGCACCACTTCACAAAATTTGAAAGGAAAATAAAACAGCAGCTAACTGACAAAAAAATACAGTTGCAAGAAAAAGTATGTGAACCCTTTGGAATGATATGGATTTCTGCACAAATTGGTCATAAAATGTGATCTGATCATCATCTAAGTCACAACAATAGACAATCACAGTCTGCTTAAACTAATAACACACAAAGAATGAAATGCTGCCATGTTTTTATTGAACATACCATGTAAACATTCACAGTGCAGGTGGAAAAAGTATGTGAACCCCTAGACTAATGACATCTCCAAGAGCTAATTGGAGTGAGATGTCAGCCAACTGGAGTCCAATCAATGAGATGATTGGAGGTGTTGGTTACAGCTGCCCTATGAAAAACACACACCAGTTCTGGGTTTGCTTTTCACAAGAAGCATTGCCTGATGTGAATGATAACTGGTAGGGATCGACCGATATTGATTTTTTTAGAGCCGATACCGATAATCTGCGAACTTTCAGGCCGATAGCCAATATCTTGCCGATATTCTGTACATTTACTATTTTGAATAAATAAACTAATTCGAAAGGTAAATGCACAAAATATACATGCCACATGTAGTGGATGAAGTGTGTTTAGACAGGGGAACTGTGTTTGTTTGTGTAGTGTGTGTGTGTGTGTGTATGTAGTGGATGCAGAGTGTGTGTATATAATGCAGTGTGTTTATGTAGTGTGTGTATAATGCAGTGTGTTTTTGTGTGTATGTAATGCAGTGTGTTTTTGTGTGTATGTAATGCAGTGTGTGTTTGTGTAGTGTGTATGTAATGCAGTGTAGTGTGTGCAGTGTGTGTCTGTAATGCAGTATGTGTGCAGTGTGTTTGTGGTGTGTGTGTAGTGTGTGTATGTAATGCAGTGTGTGTGCCTGTGTAGTGTGTATGTAATGCAGTGTGTGTGTATGTAATGCAGTATGTGTGCAGTGATGTAATTTGTGTAATTTTTTATTTTAATATTTTTTATAATATTTAAATGTTTTTTTTTTGTTTAGTCTCCCCCCAGTGTGTGTTTGTGTAGTGTGTGTTTGTGTAGTGTGTATGTAATGCAGTATGTGTGCAGTGTGTGTGTAGTGATGTAATTTGTGTAATTTTTTATTTTAATATTTTTTTTAATATTTAAATGTTTTTTTTATTTTTTGTTTAGTCCCCCCTCCCTGCTTCTTACCAGGGAGGGGGATATAGTATTCCCTGGTGGTCCAGTGGCTTGTTAAGTACAGTGGTGGCTCAGCAGCAGCAAGCGCTGACTTACCTTGCAAGCAGCTCCTACAGCTCCCTGTGTAAATCTCGCGGCTCTTAGTGCCGCGCGGAGCGTTGCCATGGTAACCCGTGGCAACGCTCTGCGGCCGCGGGTCTCGCGAGATTTACACAGGGAGCTGCATGCAAGGTAAGTCAGCGCTTGCGGCTGGCCCCCACAGGACCGCCGGGCTTGTAATGGGCCCAGCGGTCCTGTTATATATTATCGGCAATATCGGTATCTGAATTGGCCGATACCGATATTGCCGAAAATACCAAATATCGGCCGATAATATCGGCCAGACCGATAATCGGTCGATCCCTAATACCTGGCACAAAAGAGCTCTCAGAAGACCTACGATTAAGAATTGTTGACTTGCATAAAGCTGGAAAGGATTATAAAAGTATCTCCTTGCTGTTCATCAGTCCACGGTAAGACAAATTGTCTATAAATGGAGAAAGTTCAGCACTGCTGCTACTCTCCCTAGGAGTGGCCTTCCTGTAAGGATGACTGCAAGAGCACAGCGCAGACTGCTCAATGAGGTGAAGAAGAATCCTAGAGTGTCAGCTAAAGACTTACAAAAGTCACTGGCAAATGCTAACATCCCTGTTAGCGAATCTACAATACGTAAAACACTAAACAAGAATGGATTTCATGGGAGGATACCACAGAGGAAGCCACTGCTGTCCAAACAAAACATTGCTGCACGTTTACAGTTTGCACAAGAGCACCTGAATGTTCCACAGCAGTACTGGCAAAATATTCTGTGGACAGATGAAACCAAAGTTGAGTTGTTTGAAAGAAACACACAACACTATGTGTGGCGAAAAAAAGGCACAGCACACCAACATCAAAACCTCATCCCAACTGTGAAGTATGGTGGTGGGGGCATCATGGTTTGGGGCTGCTTTGCTGCATCAGGGCCTGGACGGATTGCTATCATCAAAGGAAAAATGAATTCCCAAGTTTATCAAGACATTTTGCAGGAGAACTTAAGGCCATCTGTCTACCAGCTGAAGCTCAACAGAAGATGGGTGTTGCAACAGGACAATGACCCAAAGCATAGAAGTAAATCAACAACAGAATGGCTTAAACAGAAGAAAATACGCCTTCTGAAGTGGCCCAGTCAAACTCCTGACCTCAACCTGATTGAGATGCTGTGGCATGACCTCAAGAAAGCGATTCACACCAGACATCTCAAGAATATTGCTGAACTGAAACAGTTCTGTAAAGAGGAATGGTCAAGAATTACTCCTGACGTTGTGCACGTCTGATCTGCAACTACAGGAAACGTTTGATTTGAAGTTATTGCTGCTAAAGGAGGTTCAACCAGTTATAAAATCCAAGGGTTCACATACTTTTTCCACCTGCACTGTGAATGTTTACATGGTGTGTTCAATAAAAACATGGCAACATTTCATTCTTTGTGTGTTATTAGTTTAAGCAGACTGTGATTGTCTATTGTTGTGACTTAGATGATGATCAGATCACATTTTGGCTCTGCTCAAAAGCGCTTCCAATCTAGTTCAGTTGCTAAATGGGGCAGACTCATAAACAAGAGACAAACCTTTGCTGCATGCTATTTTTTATTTATTTGCAAGTGTGTTTCATCGTGATGGGTACCTAGCTCTCTGCAGTCATTTGAAAGTTGCACTATTGACCCCATGGACATTCAGTACCAGGTGGTAGATCCACTTGCAAAGCTATCACTAAACAACTGTTACGTTTTTAAAACTGTTTTCATTTATATACTGTACATCAGTGTTTCCCAACCCAGTCCTCAAGGCACACCTACCAGTCCAGGATTTAGGGATTACCCAGTTGTGTCTAAGGTGTTTTTTTTTTCTTCTTTGTAAAAACACCTTAGACACAACTGGGTAATCCCTAAATCCTGGACTGGTAGGTGTGCCTTGAGGACTGGGTTGGGAAACACTGCTGTACATGACACATAGGGTAGCCTACGTTTGCGATTTTACAAATGCAGATTTCTTACTGTTTCTTTACAACTCAAAGCTTTCAGATGAATATAAACCTCCATAAGAAGTTCTTTTTACCCATAAACTCTGTTCGCTTCTTAACCCCTTCCCGACCGAGGACGGTTCAGGACCGTCATCGGGATTTTCCCATTGAGGACCGATGACGGTCCTGAACCGTCCTAACGGTTTCCGTTACTTACCTGATCGCCGTCGTTCCCCCGGCGGCGATCAGCGTTGCTCCCGGTGTGGGGAGACTGCCTGCAGCCCAGACAGTCTCCCCACACTGATTTAGGACCCCTGGGGCCATGTGATCGCTTAACACAGCGATCACATGGTCACAATGGGTGTCCATAGTGCTGCCTGCAGGGGGACTGCCTGTGCTGACAGGCAGTCTCCCTGCTAGTGTAAAATCAGAAAAAAAAATAAAGTTAGTGTTAATAAAAAAATAATAATAATTATATATGTGTATATATGATATATAGACATATATTATATCTACCGTATTTTTCGCTCCATAAGACGCACCTCACCATAAGACGCACCTAGTTTTTAGAGGAGGAAACCCAGAAAAAAAAATATTCTGAACAAACTGTTCCATAGTGTTTCTTACCATGGGACAGTTTGTTCAGAATATTTTTTTTTCTCCCCTGTCCCATAATGATCTTAAACCCCCCTTTCCTCTGTCCCATAGTGATTGTTAACCCCTCCTACCCTGTCCCATAGTGATTGTTAACCCCTCCTACCCTGTCCCATAGTGTTCTTTTTGAATCCCTCCCTCCCCTTTGGTCCATTAGTGTTCTGATCCCATAGTGTGTCCCTCCCATAGTGTCCCCCCCTGCCCTTGTCCCATAGTGTCTCCCCCTCCCCTTGTCCCATAGTGTCCCCCCTCCCCTTGTCCCATAGTGTCTCTCCTCCCTTTCTCCCATAGTGTCCCCCTCCCCTTTTCCCATAGTGTCTCCTCCCCTCCCCTTGTCCCATAGTGTCTCCTCCCCTCCCCTTGTCCCATAGTGTCTCCTCCCCTCCCCTTGTCCCATAGTGTCTCCTCCCCTCCCCTTGTCCCATAGTGTCTCCTCCCCTCCCCTTGTCCCATAGTGTCTCCTCCCCTCCCCTTGTCCCATAGTGTATCCCCCTGTCTTGGAGCGTGGGCCGGCTTCACAGCGCGCTCCGCGGTCCAGGAACTAATATTTCAGGTTCCGGTTTCCGGCGGGACTGAAAGGAAGTGTGCACACTCAGTGTGCACACTTCCTTTCAGTCCCGCCGGAAACCGGAACCTGAAATAGAAGTTCCTGGACCGCGGAGCGCGCTGTGAAGCCGGCCCACGCTCCAAGACAGGTAAGTAATTCTTCACATTCGCTCCATAAGACGCACAGACATTTCCCCTCACTTTTGAGGGGGGAAAAAGTGCGTCTTATGGAGCGAAAAATACGGTATATAATATATGTCTATATATCATATATATAATGCCATACTAAGTGTATTTTTATATTAATATGTACTTATATTAATATAAAAATACTTATAATTAAATTACACACGTGTATATATAATATATATAATAACTATATAGATTGTATATATATATATATATATTATTATAAAATATAAATAAGTAATTTAAATTAAATTTTTTTAAAAATAATAATAAAAAATTTTAAAAAAATTATATAGCTATATGAAATTTTATTCTAACTGTATTTTAAAATTAATATATATATATTTATATCAAAATACACTTAGAATGAATTTGTATATATATCTATGTATATAAAAATAAATAAAAATAATAAGAAATATACATATGTCCATATACAAAATTACATAAATAATTATATAAATATACACGTAGACTTCAAATATATAAATATGCATATATATTTAAATTCTACGTGCGTATTTATGTAATATTTTTACATAATTCAGTAATTTTATTGATTGCAATTTGAGGGACCTGCCTGCCAACCCAGGCCGAAATTCCAGAGAATTTAATTTGCTAGCACTGTATTTTACCCTGTAACGTTCTACGACACCCTAAAACCTGTACATGGGGGGTACTGTTTTACTCGGGAGACTTCGCTGAACACAAATATTAGTGATTCAAAACAGTAAAACCTATCACAGCGATGATATTGTCAGTGAAAGTTACTTTTTTTGCATTTTTCACACACAAACAGCACTTTTACTGATGATTGTTGATACGTTTTCCAGTTTTTAAACACTAATATATGTGTTCAGCGATGTCTCCCGAGTAAAACAGTACCCGCCATGTACAGGTTTTATAGCATTTTTGAAAGTTACAAGGTCAAATACATGGGTCAAATATTTTTACATTGAAAATGGCCAGGTTGGTTACGTTGCCTTTGAGAGCGTATGGTAGCCCAGGAATGAGAATTACCCCCATGATGGCATACCATTTGCAAAAGAAGACAACCCAAGGTATTGCAAATGGGGTATGTCCAGTCTTTTTTAGTAGCCACTTGGTCACAAACACTGGCCAAAATTAGCGTTCAATTTAGTTTTTTTACTTTTTTCACACACAAACAAATATGAATGCTTACATTGGCCAGTGTTTTCGACTAAGTGGCTACTAAAAAAGACTGGACATAACCCATATTGAATACCCTGGGTTGTCTACTTTAAAAAAAATATGTACATGTGGGGTGTTATTCAGAGATTTATGACAGATAATAGTGTTACAATGTCACTATTGATAAATTTTAAAAATGCATGTTTTGAAACCGCAATATCCTACTTGTACCTATAGCCCTATAACATGCAAAAAAAAGCAAAAAAGCACGTAAACACTAGGTATTTTTAAACTCAGGACAAAATTTTGAATCTATTTAGCAGTTTTTTTCATTCGCTTTTGTAGATGAGTAAAAGATTTTTCAAGTAAAAGTCAAAAAACATGTATTTTTTTCAATTTTTCATCAGATTTTTTTATTTTTTTTAAATTAAAATACATGAGATTATATAAATAATGGTATGTAAAGAAAGCCCCTTTTGTCCTGAAAAAAACAATATATAATTTGTATGGGAACAGTAAATGAGAGAGCGGAAAATTACAGCCAAACACAAACACCAGAAAAGTGTAAAAATATTCCTGGTCGCAAATGTACAACATCGCAAAAACAGTCCAGTCCTTAAGGGGTTAAAGGAACACTGTGGGCCCATAACCATTTAAACTCATTAAACTACTTATGGTGCCAAACTGTGATTTTTCACAGTGAGAAGCGCCTCTAGTGGCTGTGAGACAGCCACTAGAGGCTGGATTAACCCTAACCTGCAGGGTTAAACCTAGGGGGACTTGGCACCCAGACCACTTAATTGAGCTGAAGTGGTCTGGGTGCCTATAGTAGTCCTTTTAAGGTACTCTCTAAATGCCAAAAATACTTCAGTTTAAAGAAACACTCCAACCACTTCCATTAGCTCTCCTGAGCCAAACTTTATAGTATCTGGTCAGTTCATTGATTGAGAGCTTCAGCTGGTCACTCTCAGCCATTAAAGTCCACAAGGAGGGATGGTGCCTGGCAGACTGCAAATAAGGCATCAGACTGTTGGAAAATGTTTAATTACAGTGAAGGGGCACCAGGGCACTCCTTGGGCCATAAACTCTACAGAGCAGGGTAGTGGTTATGGTGTTTGTAATGTTCTTTTGAAGGGATACTGTAGTGCCAGGAATACAAAGCTGTATTCCTGGCACTACCGATCCCTCTGCATACCCACTCACTCGCGCCCAACCCTCCCCGGTAAATAAAAGGTTAAAAACAGGTGCAAAAGGGACACCGCACCCAGACCACATCAATGAGCTGAAGTGGTTTGGGTGCCTACAGTGTACCTTTAAACATTGTAATATAAGTGGCATTCCAATCATGCTATAGATTTTAGATTTCTTGGAACTAAAACTCTGCTTTTACACATCAGTAACTAATAAACTACGAAAAAACCATGTACCCAAAATTAGAATGCTATAATTAATGCAAAAAGACATACTTTCTCTTTACTTATTGCACATTTATTTATATATATATATATAATTTTTTTTTGGCGTACTCTAGATGTTTAAAGGGACATTATAGTCACCTGAAGTACTACACCGTAATTTAGTTGTTCTGGTGAGTATAGTCAGTTCCTGCAGGCATTTTTATGTAAACACTGAGAAAATACACTGTTTAGATTGCTTCCTAGGGACACCTCCAGTGCCAGTCACTCAGACAGCCACTAGAGGGGCTTCCTGGGTGACATTCGGCGTTTCCACACTCTGCACGGAGGCGCTGAATTTTCCATGTACAGATACATTGATTCAATGCATTTCTATGAGGAGATTCTAATTGGCGCAGCGCTGTTTTCACACGCATTGCTCATTAGCCTCCCAGTGCTTCCTATGGAAAAGCATTGGATTGGCAGCAGAACTGGAATAAAGTTAAGTTTTCTACTTATTTATGGGGGGGCTGAATAGTGTTAACACTTTAGGGTCCGGAATACACGTGTGTTTTTTTTTTTTTTTGTTCCTTTTTAAAGTGTCTGTATTATGGACTAATGCTGGGACATCACCTAGCAGAATAGTTTTGTTGCCTTCATTGCGATCGTTAAACTGGTAGAACACCTGTAGACTCAAGTTTTATTAGTATATATATTTTAGCCTTCTGGACAGATGTCTATTTAAAATAATACAAACGTTACCTTGGAGATGGCAGAAGTAATCTGCAGGCAACTTTATATTTTATCTATAAATGATATGGCAGGTTTGCTAGAAAATAGTGTGTCTTATCTATCGTATAACTTGAAACTGATTTTGCTACAGAAATGCGTATTGTTAAAAATATATTTATGCATATTTCTTTTGTGTGATTCGTGAAAGACTATGCTTTGGGGAATATTAATGTAGCCTTAAAAAATGCTAAATGGGTAAATGTTTTTTTTCAATCATAATTCAAACCAGTAATTTTAAATTGTATATATCTGTTGGGAAAAGTAGTGTAAGCTTAACTCATACCTAAAACAGTATCTGTCACTATAATACTTCATTGCAACATTTACAAAACATTTTCTTTTCTTTATAGGCTTCTATAGACAACCAGTTGTAAAATATTCCAAAAGAAGCCATTTTAGATAAGATGAAGGACTTTGCATCCACGTCTAGTAATTTATACCATGGGCTTACTGAAAGCAGCCAACACATGACTGTCCCTCATGTACCCGCTCCTTTGGACCACATGCAAATTGGTTGTGTTGGTAATCGCCGGAAAAGTAGAAAGCATCAACGGTTTTTGAAACGAAAGGAATTACTGTGTGGGCTGCATAGTATGAAAGAAAAGAGCTACAAAGCGTTTACTAAAAGTAATACATGTTCCATGGTCAGTGGTGCCAGTCAGTTCGGCTTCAAAGAGAAATGTGAGAAAATAAATGTAGAAAAGCAATCAGAAACAGTTGGCAAGATCAACACCATATCTATCAAACTACCAGAAATGTCAGGATCTTTATCTAGTGATCTTTTGTCAAGTGATGCTGACTCTGACAGTGGGCTGTCAATGACGGGCAGTTGTGTTTCAAGCATGCCTGCCTCTCTTACCTGGATGAAACCCGGGAGGTGTGTTGCCCTTGACTGCGAGATGGTGGGTACTGGTCCTGGTGCAAGAACCAGTGAACTGGCTCGGTGCAGTGTGGTAAACTACTATGGGGATGTTTTATATGACAAATATATCTTACCTGAGCTGCCAGTTACAGATTACAGAACTCGATGGAGTGGCATCACCAGACATCACTTGAAGCATGCTATTCCATTTAAGACTGCTCAGAAGGAGGTAACGTATTAAAGTATAACATGTATAGTTCTATTCCTAGCACTATCGCCCCCTATGTCTTTAAACCCCTCCCTCGACAAAAAGTCGCCTAATCTCCAGGAAGTGCCTCTAGTGGCTGTTTGCAGGAACTGCAATAATTACAATTGAAGGGTCACTGCACCCAGACCACCACAATGAGCTGAAGTGGTCTGGATGCTTCTAGTGTCCCTTTAACCTTTTGCTATTGTGTTTTTGACATAGAAGTAAAGAAGTCAGAAACCTAAAACAAGTTTTTAGCTACTATATTGTAAAGGTAATCTCCATGGTACACTAACTGCTGAAGTTTCACTTCTCAATTAATTGGATTTTTCAAGTCGGTAGTTTTTAGCCTTCATTTTATTAAATTTCCATTTACTGCAATTCATTGTCAAATTTAACCCTCCCTTTCCAATCAACAGTAGTGTGATTATTGCTTGGATGCTACTGTCCTGACAGCATAACGCGCGTGTAAAATATTAACATTAGATTAACAGTTAATAATTCTGGGAAGCACTTGTCACTGGTATGACCTGCTCCATAAACTGTTTCCAATAAGAAATGGGCCTTCAGCTTATCCTATACCTGTGTAAGATAGAACCTAAAATCCATATAAGGCTGTGCAGATTTAATTATAAATTTCCTTTAGCAGTTAAGTTTGTTTTGGCCGGTATTTGTACCTTTATGGAATAGTTCACCTCTCAGAAAATCCATGTAATTTGGAAATGTGCTTTCTGTTTTGTTGATCTATTCCATTAGACTGAGGCCAAATTCTGTGACTGAGTTCTAGTGACGTGCAGCTTAATGCATTCCATTTTAGCAAGCAACATTCTATTATAATAATCAGCAGTGCTTGGGCATTTTAAAGGGTAATTATCAGCGTTTGTTTACTAGGCAGTTAGCAAAGTGAAATGAGATTGGAAAGTCACAGGTAGGAGAGAGGAGGTAGGTGTTAAAAGTTCTGGCATTTTCATTTCTCTCAAGCTTGAAAGAATAACCTAGGCATTAAAATACCAGTCATGACTGTGCAGAAACATAGCACTTTCAGCTTTGGTGACGAGCAGAAAAACTGCTTTGGCATGGGGGCCAATCTATCCCATACAGCATCAATCTCCCCCATCACTTGGGGTTCACAAGCATAAAATAAAAGACTTAGTCTAGTACAGGTATAGGCTACCTTCGGCACTCCAGATGTAATGGACTACATCTCCCATAATGCTCTTATACCCATAATGCTGGCAAAGCATCTTGGGAGGTGTAGTCCAAAACATCTGCCATGCCGAAAGTTGCCTATGCCTGGTCTAGTATATGTTTGCAGCTGCTAAGGACTGATTGGAGTTTATCAGCCTCTCATCTCTCACTCAGTGGATATATATTTTGGCAGTACTAATGTGTCATTTTACTTTTAGATTCTGAATCTACTAAAGGACAACAGAGTTGTCGGACATGCCTTGCACAATGATTTTAAAGCTCTAAAGTACTTCCCTCCCAAGGACCAGACACGGGATACCAGTAAAATGAGATTGCTGAATAAAATGGCAGGAATGCCAGCAAGACAAAATGTCTCCTTAAAAAGGCTTGCGTTGGCTCTGCTAAACAAACACATACAGGTAACTAATGATGTTTAACTAATGAATATATACATTTTATTTTTATTTTTTTTATACATGTTTTCAATATAAAAAGTAAAGTGGGTATAGACATTTATTTGGAGGAGGGTTTATATTTAAGAATTCATCCAGTTGAAAATTCTGAAAGGTATGAGATCCCAAAAAAAATTAAACATTAAATATTAAGACCTGCAGTGGTTATGGTACTGCGGTCTTCTATTCCTTTCTCAATAGCTGAGCATAAGTGATTATAACTGCAGTTAGGGTATAGAGGAATAGTGTAGATGAATGCAGCTTCCAAGACAATTCTCCCAAGCAAGTAAAATATTCCCCAAGCATGAGCCTAGACTTCATGAAGGGTATAACAGGAATAATGTTTTATTGATGCCACACTGGCTTTTATGGGAATCCTCATGCAAGAGGACCTCCCACAGTTAACAAAGGAAATAACCAATCAGAGTACAGGTTTCCAGTGACACACTCCCTCCCTCTGCCTGGGAGATTCTGAGATAAGTTAAGGAATAACCCAATTATCTCCAGGCAGAGGGCACACAATTTCCCCAAAACTTAGAACACCCCTTTATACAACAGGTATCCCCACAAATTACTATTCCCTGATAGCCCCGATCTGGGTGACCAACATATTCAAATTGTACCCAGATTGGTTCAGGAGTTCGCAAAAAGTATGGAAGTCATAATTTACCGACCACACACGAGGCTCCTGCCCAAAACAGTTCCACGAATTCGGCGTGTGCGGTCGGTCAATTCAGAAAATGTCATAAAAACGAACAAAGTCACAAATGGATACTCCTGGCTCATAGGAGCAATTGCTCCCCTTGTTCGTGTGAAGCAAACTACCGAATGGCGCTCTCCTGCCTGTTTGGCAACAAAAGGAAGTGGGCGTTCGTATGTTTCAGCGGTGGTTCGGGAAGTCGAGTGTTTGATTTTAGTTCCAGACACTCGACGACCAAGTCCCGCTGCCTCCTTTCGTGCAAACAAGATGGCCGCCGTTTTATGTTCCACGTGGCATTTGGCTATACGAACGGCGGCCACCCAGAGAGCGCTTAATAGACGGTTCTCTTTGAAGGTAATGAGCCAGGAGGGTGGTCGGTGTTCGGTAGTTTTAAAACTGCCGAACCAATAAATCCCAAATCAACGAAATGTTGCAGAAGGTCACGAACACTGAAGAAAATGCCAAAACAAAGTTTATTTTCTTCACATACATTATCATGGTCTTCATTTCCTGTGAAATTACAGCATTTACCAAACAGATCTGATAAACCCATGCAGTTACTTAAGGATTACGGTGCTTGAGTGGTCGCTCTGCATTTCTAAACCAAGACTCCCAAATTACATTTGCTTCGTAGCTTATCATAGATAGGACACTGTCATCTCATTGTTCATTTATGGCAAATTACAGGGAGATGTAGGAGATAGCTGATCTATTAAGCTCTGTAAAAGTAGTTGATGGTTTGGAGGCTGACTATTATTTATATAGGTCACTCAGGACATGTTCTACAAAGGCCTATGGAATTCCTGTTAAAGTAAATTGAACTATATCAATCTCTGGGATGAATGTAGCTGTCCACTGTTTAAGCGTGGTTTGTGGAGACATTCCTTTTAGAAATATACAGATATTTTTACAATTGTTTTCCATACCATGACCTCTTTCTCTCAAGGTGGGTGGTTCACAATGCATGTTATCCTGCATTTGTATGTTCTCATAAAAGCCAAGGCAATCCATGGAATGTGACCTCTTTATAACACTAAGCTAGTTTAGCTTAGTGTATTTTATGCTTTCTAATGCTGTAAATCATTCTGGTGTTCTGATTCAGCTTTTCCTTTATCAAACATAAGTTAACCTCTACTGCAGAGGGACCGAGGGGCTTTGGATGCTGACCACAGCCCTTGGTTTTTGTCAAACCTTTCAGAATGGGTTGACAGATAACTAGGAAACTACATTGGAAAGACTCAGTGCCTTAATACTAAATAAAAATATGTTGTTATGGTGCATTGAGTGTCTATTTAATTTAGTGCATTGCTCACAGGGGATATAGATACCTACCAGGACTTAATTTTTTAGCACACTGTGTGTGTGTATATAATGCCACTTCATTCTCTCTAAAAACAGCTAACAACTGAACAATGACACTACTTCAACATATAACATTATCAACCATAAAATGACCATAAGGACTTGCAGCAAGTTTCTTGTTCTCTCTATCCAGCCCCCCTTCCCCAAATTAGTATTTCATAAAGATAACATTTTTATGAAATACACACATTGGCCATGTTGTGTTTTTATGATATTGTGTAACTTTTATGCTTCTGAGTAATATTTGGGGTGTTTATTTTATTTATTCTTTTATTTTCAGGGTGGTAAAAAGGGACACTCTTCCGTAGAAGATGCCGAAGCATGCATGGAACTCTACAAAATCGTAGAGGATCAATGGGAGCAGAACCTACATCTGTACTCAAGACCCAGTTCACCCACAAAGCCTATTGTCCTGGATACTAACAGTTACATGGAGGATCAGTACTGGCCTCCAGATCTAAATGAAAACTATAGATAAAATAGCCTGTTCTAGTTAAAGAGCATTTTCTTTACATGTTTACATTCATATTGTGCAATATACACTTATTTATTCATAGTGTTTATAATATATAATATGGCTTTCTATGGAGTGACTTGATCATAAAGAATTGTATTCAGTGAGCCATATATTATCATAAATAAGCTGTAGCAATTCTGTGGCAAGTTTAGTGTAGAATAATCCTATTGCAAATATTTCTGTAGTGATTGTTCCTGATATGATGCCAAAGAATTGCTCCAGTATTCCTTAAACAGATTCTACCTGTTGTATCCTAACTCTTATTAGAGAATGACATATGCATCCTTTTGGGATGAACTGCTCACACCTTCTTGTTCCCTAACTTGTCTAGATATGTCTAGGAATTGTTTAAAATACCTAGACAGAGCTGTAAATCCTAATTTTGTGTTGCTATAAGTATTTAAGCGGTTTTAAGAGTAAGGTGCTCCTTTTCAGAAGGCTGCGGGATCCAGATTTAGGTTACTTTTGGACAATTTTATATGGAATAGGCTGCTTTATAATTAAGAATAAACAGAGTACAAAAAAAGTAAAAACTGCTGTCTGAAAAACCATCAATGTATGATATATTAATATCGTTTATGCAGTTTCTAAGCAGTGGAGATATTGTTGTGCAATGTGTGAATAGATGTAAAAAAATGCTCTTATAGTGGAGATATGGATATTTTAGCAATGCAAATTAAGTGAAATGCTATATAGGAATCCAACACATTTTAACAACTGTTGAAAGAACCATAATTAAATGTAGTGGAGTGGGTCGCTTCCTATTAACCTTACAGTCAGGTGTTGGTTGTGTCATACATAACTTTTCACTTTGATGGGAAGGAAGTTGACATTCACATACTTGAATCTATTGAATCCAACACAATTTAACCTTGTGTTAAAAGACATAACGTCTTGACTACGCTTTGTGATTGCTGCTATTGATTTTTTTCCCACTATTTGCACATTAGTCTGTAACTGAGTAACTATTGGCTAATGACAAGATCTTAAATATTAAAACCCCATATCTATTTTGAAACTGTAATGTGTAATTTTTTTTTCTTTAAGATAAGTAACAGTCTTAAGAAGACTATACACAATAAACACTTTGATATAATTTTAGAGTTGCAGATGTCAGCATGCCATCTGTTTGCGCTGGTGTTGCTTATGTTTGGGAAAATAACTTCATTCTGTCCATTATCGAAGCATGAGACTTTATTTAAATATGTGCCACATTACATATTTACTCATAGAAATAAGAGGGCCACTGGTGCTTGGAGCGACCAATTAAAGAAACACTATAGTATTCCGAATGGAAACCTTGATTACTAAGACTATGCTGACCCGGTCCCCAGTTATATACAACGAATGCTCTCCCAACCCCACATATGCAAATGCCTCCTTCTGCAACATCACAGAGGCAGCACCGTCTCATCCATGAACGTCCGATCCAATGCTCTTCATGTAGGAGAATTGGGGACCTAATGCTGCCTGCAATCAAGTTTCGCAATGTGGAAAGGACTGAGCTCTATAACTTCGACAGAGAACTATGGAGGCACTGAGCTGGAGGATAAAGAGATTTGAGTCCTTCAATTTTAATTTTCACACCTCACAAATACCTATTTGTTACATATAAGGGGTAGGTTAACATTAAAATATTGGCATTGAGAGTTTCCCTTTAAGTATTCTAAATTCCTAATATCAGTGCACCCTGCTGTGCCACTTTAGTTTTGTGTTGTCTTATTGTCCTGCTCCAATTTATCATCTTTATGAATATTACATTCTTGGCGTTCTCATTTCTTCAATTGTATGTGGTTAAGGTTTTTTTTTTTCTTGTTACAAAACCCTCATTAGTGTGAGTGGCATTGAACACATTAGACAATTGATTTGTAGGTGTTTGGTCACAGACTTGTTTAAACAACATCCATATTTCTAACAAGGCACCATAGTGATTCTGTCACTTTGAAAGTTCTGGTCTTATTAAATTTAACTTCAGATACTGTCTATAATTGGTGGTGTTCCTTTTTTAAATAGTAAAATAGTTTTGCATATATTTCACCCAATTTTACAAATTAAACTAGGTCTTGTGTAATTCTACATAATTGTCTCCCCTGACCCAGACATATATATATTTTTTTTTTTTTTCTACTCCTTCGAAAATGACTTTACAAGATGTGTCTGAAAAGGGTCAAAATATATAAATGTGAAGAAATCATTCGGTAGTCAGGAAGTTTACTGGCCCATTAGAGGTTTATATCACGGCTAGTAGTGTCAAAATGAAAAGGGGAAAAAGTTACAAAAGGATTGGCGTTGATTATTGTATGATTTATACTTTACTACATAAATGTAAATGCAGAGTGATAAAACATTAATGTAAGAAAATCCAATAATGCACTCCGATCACTTCCACCACTTGTGAAAAAGAAACCATGTAGAAGGACAGTAGCCTGTTGATGTTCCTGCCCTCTAACTGGCCAGCCCGATCCTCTCTTGACCCCACTGAAGCTACCATACTGCTGCTAAATGGTAAGAAAATATAGGGTGGCTAAAAAAAGCAACATTGCCAATGTGTGGCTGTAGTAGAGTGTGTCTTGCAATGTGTTCCTGTCACTCCGTATAAGTGGCAATGTGTGCCCTGAAAGGGCACCACAAACTGCTTGCACACACACAAACAAGTACTCACAAATGTAACCCTACACAACCGCTGTAGAATCCATATGTAGCACAAGCAGCATACAGCAATACATACAAGTTTATAAAAAATATATATACACGACTGGCACGTCTTTGACAAAACCATTGTACAAAACTCATGAAACTTAGTTGTTTTTTGCTACCTAATTCTCACAAACTGACCTGCTATGTGAATTTTTGCTACTTTTTAAAATATTTTATTCCTCAAGAGGGGACAATACAAAGTGTGGATTTCAAGCAGCTGCTTGTTCTATTACAAAGATTTTTATGGGCCCGACTATCCTCAACTGGCTATTTCATTACATTGGAACTCGAACTTAATCTGTTCCAGAAGGCTGTTTGAGTTCCTATTTGTTTGAAAACCAAATCAAAATTTCTCATAAGAATTAATGTAAATTTGATTAATTAATTCCATATCCCCCAAATTATTATCTATAGTAGTTTTACATAGATCTGCAGCACTAGTGGCAACATCTCTACCCTAGCTTTATCAGGTTAATGAGTTGGATGTGTCTTAAGGGATTGAGTTCGTAAGTGTGACATGCATGCTGTGTGTTTTAGCAGAGGAACTTAACCCTCTCCCTAGTATGCGACCAACCACGTGTATCAATAGTGAGTTTACCAAGTTTTGATCATTACCAGTGGATCACACCAATTAATCTCTTGAAGAGTGAAGATGAGTGATATTGTAAAGATGAGTAAGTACTCAAATGTGAGTAGTTCTGATAGCGACAAGTTTATCAACGAGAGGTTAATGCAGCATGATTTGTTGGGTACCAAGACATTTTTTTCCCAAATTGTTTGTCTGACTACTGAATTGTTTGGTTAAAGGACACAATACTTAGGAATAGTTTTTTGCTCAGTGTGAGGCAGACAAGTGTGTTTGAGTTAACGAGCTTTGCAGGCATTCCGTGCATAGCGATTCAGCTTTGGGCTATCTTTCTGGCATGCCAAGGGACTTCAAATTCTTGTTTTGGCACAATGCTCCTAAACAGTTGCCTACCGCTGGCCTAAACCATACACTGCAGCCATTGCTTTTTTTTTTTTTAACAGTTTTTCTCTTTACTGAATAATTCTATGCCATGAATACAATAGCAACCAGCAGTGAGCCAAAAGTCGGTGAATCACAATAATCTGTTTATTATTATTATTATTATTGCCATTTATATAGCGCCAACAGATTCCGTAGCGCTTTACAATATTTTGAGAAGGGGGATGTAACAATAAATAGGACAATTACAAGAAAACTTACAGGAACAATAGGTTTAAGAGGACCCTGCTCAACGAGCTTACAGACTATAGGAGGTGGGGTATTAGAAACATTAGGACAAGAAATATCAAATAGGAGTGAAGCAGAGCTGGAGGAGAGAGCAAAGCACTGTCCCATAGGAGAGAGCAGGACACAGGTATGTAAGGTAGAGATTACTCTGGGAGGCCATAAGCTTTCCTGAAGAGATGGGTTTTAAGGCCCTTCTTAAATAATTGAAGACTAGGGGAGAGTCTGATGGCAGTAGGCAAGCTATTCCATAGGAGAGGAGCCGCCCGCGAGAGGTCCTGCAAGCGCGAGTTGGCCGTACGGGTGCGAGCAGCGGTCAGGAGGTGGTCACGGGCAGAGCGGAGGGTACGAGGAGGGGCATATCTATGGATTAGTGAAGAGATATAAGTGGGGCTAGAATTGTTCAGTGCTTTAAATGTATGGGTTAGCACTTTGAATTGACTCCTATAGCATACAGGGAGCCAATGTAAGGACTGGCAGAGGGGTGAGGTGTGAGAGGACCGACTAGAGAGGAAAATCAGTCTGGCTGCAGCATTCATTACAGCTGTAGCGGGGCAATACGGCTTTTGGGGAGACCAATCAGGAGAGGGTTACAGTAATCCATGCGGGAAATTACTAGAGCATGGACAAGCTCCTTGGTAGCATCTTGCGTAAGAAAGGGGCGAATGCGGGCTATGTTTTTGAGTTGGAACCTACAGGACTTGGCAACAAACTGGATGTGAGACTCAAAGGTGAGACCAGAGTCAAGTATGACGCCAAGACAGCGCGCTTGCAGGGATGGACTTATGTGGATATCACTGACTTGAAGGGAGAGCGAGAGAGGAGGATCAGTATTAGGAGGAGGAAAGACAAGGAGTTCAGTTTTAGACAGGTTAAGTTTCAGAAAGCGTGAGGACATCCAGTCAGAGATGGAAGAAAGGCAAGCAGTGACACGTTGCAGGACAGCAGGGGAGAGGTCCAGCGAGGAGAGGAATATCTGAGTGTCATCAGTGTACAGGTGGTAATGGAATCCAAAAGAGGCAATAAGTTTATCAAGAGAGGCAGTATAAAGAGAAAATAGAAGGGGACCAAGGACAGACCCTTGGGGAACTCCAACCGAGACAGGACGAGGGGAGGAGGTATCGTTGGAAAAGGAGACACTGAGCGTTGGGAGAGATAGGAGGAAAACCAAGAGAGGACAGAGTCACAGAGACCGAGCGATTGAAGAGTTTGAAGGAGGAGGGCATGATCAACGGTGTCAAAGGCAGCAGAGAGGTCAAGGAGAATTAATATGGAGTAGTGACCTTTGGATTTAGCGGAGATTAGGTCATTAGTCACTTTGATAAGAGCAGTCTCAGTAGAATGGAGAGGGTGGAAGCCAGACTGAAGAGGGTCAAGGAGAGAGTTGGAATTAAGGAAGTGAGACACACGGGTAAAGACAAGTCTTTCCAAAAGCTTTGATGAAAAAGGGAGCAGGGATATGGGATGATAGTTAGAAGGGGAGGATGGGTCAAGAGATGTTTTTTCAGGATAGGTATTACAGTGGCATGTTTATGGTCAGCAGGAACAGTGCCAGAAGAGAGAGAGCAGTTAAAGATGTGTGTAAGGGTAGGCACAAGACAAGGGGAGAGAGATCTGATGAGGTGAGATGGGACAGGATCGAGCGGGCAAGTGGTGGGGCGAGAGGAATAGAGAAGCGCAGCCACCTCTTGTTCAGTAGCCGGGTAGAGAGTCTGGAGGGTAGGGAAAAGCAAGATTTACATATGGTTGATAAAGAGAACGGCAAGGAGGGGAGAATTGTTTCCTTAGCTGTTCAATCTTGTCGGTAAAGTAACATGCAAAGCTATCAGCTGTAAGGTTAGTTTGGGGGGTGGCCACAGCAGGGCGGAGAAGGGAATTAAAGGTGTCAAAGAGACGTCTGGGTTTGCGGGAGCATGAACTAATGAGAGAGGAAAAGTATGACTGTTTGGCGAGGGCGAGGGCTGCGCTGTACGAAAGCAACATGAATCTATAATGGAGAAAGTCTGCCTGGGTGCGGGACTTCCTCCAGGAGCGTTCAGCACAACAGGAGCAACTCTGCAGATAGCGTGTTGATTTATTATGCCAAGGTTGGGGTCGTGTCCTCCTCGAGGTGCATGTGTTGAGTGGGGCTGCAGCGTTCAAGGCAGATGTGAGGGTAGTGTTATATGTGGAGATGGCCAGTGAGGGACAGGATGGATAGCAGTTGTGAATCAATGTCAGCTGACAGCTGCTGGAGGTCAATAGAGTTAAGGTTCCTCCTGAGCTGAGGGGGGTTAGGCTGAGATTGTTGGGTGAGGGGGTAATTGAGAGCAAACGATAAGAGGTGGTGATCAGAGAGAGGAAATGGAGTGTTGCAGATATTAGATATTGTACATGAATAAGAGAAAATAAGGTCGAGGGTATTGCCAGCTACATGAGTGGGAGAATTAGCCCACTGCAAAAGTCCAAGGGAGGAAGTGATTGAAAGTAGTTTAGAGGCTGCTGGGGTTAAAGGTGGGTTAATGGGATTATTGAAGTCTCCAAGAATTAGGGATGGGATGTTGGAAGAGAGGAAGTAGGGTAGCCAGGCAGCAAAGTGGTCAAGGAAGAGGAGAGGGGAACCAGGGGGACGATAGATTACGGCAATGTTAGCAGAGAAGGGTTTGAAAAGGCGAATTGAATGAATTTCAAATGATGGGAAAGAGAGGGAAGGGGGGGTGGGCAGGGTTTTAAAGGAGCAGTGGGGTGAGAGAAGAAAACCCACACCGCCACCTTTAATCTCTGCTTGTCTTGGATTGTGGGTAAAGTGAAGACCACCAAAAGACAGTGAGGCAGGTGTAGCAGTATCAGAGGGAGAGAGCCATTTTTCTGTTAGTGCAAGTAGGTTTAGGGAGTGTGAGATAAATAGGTCATGGATGGAAGTAGATTTAAAGGTGCTGCACACAGAGCGTGCATTCCAGAGGGAAGCTTTAAAAGAGGAATTATAGTGAGAATTACATGGAATGGGTATTAGGTTGCTGTGGTTTCTGGTGTTTGTACCAGGTGGCTGAGTAGTGCAGGGACCAGGGTTAGGAGAGACATCACCTGCTGCTAGGAGTAGTAGGATGGAAAGGAAGAGAAGGTGGGAATAAGATTTAAATGTTGAGGATGAGAGTTTGTATTTAGGGTATTTAGGAGGGGTTTGTGGAGAAAGGCTGGATAAATATGAATAGAGTGTGTGTGATGAATACAGAGATGAGGGGAGCAGAGAGGGAGCAATGAAGATGGTGTTAGCAGGGACAGGTAAGTAAAATGATAGAGAGATTTTAATGATGAGGGAAGTGAGAGAGAAAGTGAAAAATAGAAGTGAGAACATTAGTAGGAGAGTAGGTGCTGTATTTTTAAGAGCTGTGGTTAGGGGGTTAAGGGTTAAAGAGGTATTGTGTGAGTATAGCTATTTTGGGTGTGGAGGGCTTGGTGGACAGAGGCTAATATAATTGGTTTAACAGGAAAGGTAGGTAATTTGAGCTATCTATAAATGTAGTGATTACCATGGGGAGGGTGGAAGGGAAGCGATCATCCAGAAATGCTACCTCTGCTTATGGCAAGTCCTGCAGGGTTGTGTGCTGGGAGTCCTGGGTGTAGCTGATTCAATATTGTATGGGGCCCAGGCTATAAAGGAGAGAATCTGGGGTTAGATAAAGCAGATTGTGGGTGGAGAATCATTGGGGTGTTAAAAACAAAAATCAAGGAAAAAACAGATGAAAGGGAATTTAAATTTAAGGATATGAGGGAATGGCAGAGATAAGATAGGTAAAAGTCATAAATAGGGAACATCATAAATTAATGAGGCATAGAGTGCAATAACTAACACTAGCAAAACAAACATGTAACTAAACAAGAGTTAAGGATGGAGGGTATAATAGTCATCAATTAAGCAGTAATACTGTTGGGGGGTGGATAAAGAAAGAAATACAATTTATAACAAAAG
Source organism: Pelobates cultripes (assembly GCA_933207985.1). Lineage (NCBI taxonomy): Eukaryota > Metazoa > Chordata > Amphibia > Anura > Pelobatidae > Pelobates > Pelobates cultripes. The sequence continues at coordinate 88,745,372 of OW240914.1, read as the reverse complement.
TAGGAGAAAAAGCAGTTTAAAACTGTAATTGGAAAGTATATGATCTAATCTGATCATCACTAAAACACTGTCATCTGCTTTTATTTTGCTTTAATCCAAAAACAATTGATCATTTTGAGTTTACATTTAATGTACAATTACCCTTCAGAGTGTAGGTTTCATTGTATAAAAACTTGTGATACATGCATGATGACAAACATTCAATGACCTTTCCCTGTTAAGGAAATGAATGTTAATTCAGATGCATAGTTTGCTTACAATAATAGTTTTTCTGTTTTCATTACATACTTACAATGGCATTTTCACTGCCATTGAATTATGAGCACTGTATTGTGCAGCCTCCTATACAACACTACCTGCTGTTATCTTGCCCGCCATGCCATGTAGCAATGACATACACCAAAGGGCAGTGGGGGTAATTGTGAATGAAAAGGATGTCCGTTAATACGGAAACTATCCCTACAGCCATGAACACTTGGACTAGTGCTGTTGTTTGCTCACTTAAGACTGGCAAGTGTCCTTAATAATTAAGGCCAACATTGCAGAATTAGGTTTTCTATTATGGGGAAGGTTTAGTTAAATTGGATAATGTAGAATGTGAGATATGTCTCTCTGAGTATAGTTTCACAAATTGCATAAAAGGAGAATAATTCTAAAAGGTTCTAAAAAGTATTAACCCAAGTTAACAAGAAAATTAAAGAAAATAGAATGACATTTGTAAGAGAAACCCCCCCTCCACCTCCCCCCCCCAAAAAAATCACCAATATTAAGTATATGGTATAGAGCATACAAAATATCTCGAAAATCAGTATGTCCATATATATTGATCCATTAGGTCTGAGGGCTAACATTGGGTATAGCTGGTATACAGCATACAAATTGTTAATCTATTGCCCTGATGTGGATTACTATTGTTTTGACATTGTATATGGTGTATATTTTTACTGTAAGTGGTTTTGGTTTTCAATTAATATGGTTAAATATTTGGGCAAACTGATTTTGGTGTGTAGAGTTTATACTGCCCTTCCGTTTGCTGGTCTATCATTGGTACCAACTTTAAGTACAGTAGGCCCAGATTTGGCTGTGGCTGCCTACTCCTCGTCCCTTCCCTAGTAGAAATGAGGGAAAATAGACCGAGATGTCCTTATTTTTTTCTTTAATGGAATAGGCTTGTTCACAATTTACAGCATTTTGATAGCTGTGCGGTCATTGTGTAATTTAAAACCTCAAAAATGACACCATTTAGGGTGTGTGAATCTGCTAAATAAATAAATAGAATGGAGATTTATTAAAAAAGGGTGGCATTTACATGCATACATTTTGCCCAGAAGCCATGGTATCTGGCAAATCTATCGGAGTTTGCCAAGCACTATGAAACAAAGGTCCCTCCGCAAGCTGTTTTATTTTGCTCAATATTTTCTGCTTACTGCAGTCCCCGTTGTTAAATGAGACACTGCAGGGAACATGATGCTTTATAGTCAAACACACCGGGATTCCAATAGAAAAAACTGTTTCTGTGATTACTGCAAGCACACACGCTTAAAATCCACAATGAACCATTGTGCCGAATAATGTGCCGTTATTAGTCTATTCTGCAGGTTTTTTTCTATCGGCAAGCAGGTCCAGATCTGTGTTACCAAGCTTGTTCTTTGTCATTCGAAAATGTGTGGTCACTTTCCCAAAGCTTTTTTTACAGCTAGAGACCTGGCCACCAGCATAGAATCAGAATGTATAACTGCATATTCTACATTCGAAATGTCATTAATAAATGTCATTGCGTAAGATGAGCGCATTACATTGTTGTATATATTGTAACAATTATGTTGTTTAATGCTTATTTTAAAGGACCGCATGGTTAAATCTAGTCATTAAAGACTGTTGGCTGTAAATATCAATATAATACATCATTAACCCCTTAAGGACCAAACCTCTGGAATAAAAGGGAATCATGACATGTCACACATGTCATGTGTCCTTAAGGGGTTAAAGGTGTACAGTCACTTTTGTGGAAATGAATTTGCTTCTGTTAATCTGGTTCATGTGATGATCCATATTCATTTAAATGCATATTAAGCAACTAGCATTTGCCATCACAATCCAGTTTAGTCCAGGCACAGCCAAGGCACACACTGCATTACAGGCTGGTAAGCACAAGCTTTGTTTCTGTTTCTTCTCCCGCCCCTATACTCTCTCTACGATGGTTTCAAGGTGCAAAGTGCAGAGCTTAAACAATGATTGACAACGAGCACCGGTTTTCCAGTTTGCTATTCTAGAATTATTCCAGATTCTACATTGTAACGAAACTGACAAGAATTGGTGCAATGTATATTGCATGAGATTATTGACCCCTAAAAGATTAAAATCACACCTGCATTTTTTTATTATTTGTATGTATTATTTTTCTTTGTTTTCCATTGTGATAGTGTCTGGTTTTATAAAATACTTGTATAACACTGAAATTTAGTGAATTCAAAAGAGAAAATATATATCTTTGTGCTTTTATATGTTGAGATAAAAAAAAGAAAATAAATCATGCTCATTCTACAGTAGGCTAGCATGCAATTGTGAATGGTAAAAATCAGACCGTTTAAAAAAAAACATTTTTTTTAAATCAGACACTTTGGTGCATGAGTTCTAAAGTGACAATTTTGTCTGTAGCCCTCATTGCCACCTTACAAGCCAACCCTGTGAGACATTCACTATAGATAAAAAGAAAAGAAAAGAAAAGAAAAAACACACAATTTTCTATAAGATATTAAATGTGTGCCTCTGATTAATATAGTTCAAATACTTGATTGGCAGGGAGGGGGAAAAATGAGGGAATTCGTATACTTACAAGCTGTGACATTTGTTGCCATCTTATTTTTACCTAGGCACACTTGAGAACAATTACAGTTCTGAAAAAGTAATGTATCAAAAGTGCTGTATTATAGAGTTGTTGGGCCTTGAAAGGGCAAAGCAATTCTAGGCTTCACAATGGAGCTAGATGCGTGTGTTCTGTGACAAGTCAACCACTTGTTCAATACCTCCCATCATGTAGTTCAGAGTTCTAATGACTACATACATCCTAAAGGAGGAAGGTGTGCTTTTATTTATCAAATGGCGTTTAACCCTTTGAGTGAAATGTAGATTTGCGAAGCACAATTTACATGATTCCTCACACTAGTAAGTTTATACAAAAGTCTGTTTGTGTATATATATATATATATATATATATGTATATATATGCGTTTTGGTGAAAGAATGCCACCGAGGGGTTTTGCGACATCAGAAAACGCCATCTAGAGCTTAAAGGAACACTCCAGGCACCCAGACCACTTCTGCACATTGGAGTGGTCTGGGTGCCAACTCCCACTACCCTTAACCCTGCAACTGTAATTATTGCAGTTTTCATAAACTGCAACAATTACCTTGCAGGGTTAAGTCCTTCCCTAGTGGCTGTCTACTAGACAGCCACTAGAGGGCACTTCCTGGTCCATAGCACAGGTTTAGCATCACTGGATGTCCTCAGGCTGCATGAGGACCTCCAGCGTCGCTAAAATCCCCATAGGAAAGCATTGAAAAGCATTTTCAATGCTTTCCTATGGAGAGGTCTATTGCGCATGCGCGGCATTGCCGCGCATGCGCATTAGGTCTCCCCAGCCGGCGGGCGCGATCAGTCTCCCCCGCCGGCTGACGTGTTGAAGGGGAGGAGCGGCGGCGGAGGAAGAAGCAGCGACGTGGGACATGTCGCTGCCTCTGGTAAGTGATTGTTTTCCTGGCACTGGGGAGTCCCTTTGAATGGTTTATAAATGTCTATAAAACTTTATGTATATTTTAGATCACACTATATTTTTTAGGCTAGAGTTAAGGTTAGTGCTAGGATTATATTTGTGTAAAAGTTAAGGGTTAGTGTTAGGGGAAGTAAAGGTACGAAGCTGAGTATAACATTTACTGGTTAGTATTAGTAAAATGTAGTGTAGGAGTTATGGAGAAGTATTTGTTTTGGCGGAACTGGAATATATATGTCGCAGTGCTGCCCAAGATTTCTGACCAATTACAATGGATCAGTGTTTATTGATAGTATTGTGCAGGGTCTAATATTATAATATAGTCTAATGTGATGAAGTAGTGAATGGGTTAAGGGGTGGTCTTTACTGTAAGGGTGTCAGGATAAACCAGTGGCCCAACACACAGAACTGAGTCAGCACAGAAAAATAACAAAGAGTAACAATGTATTACTGGGCCTTAAAATGGCCAGATTTAACGTATAAGAATAAGTAAGGAGCCGCGGTCAGGAATACAGAAAGGAACAAATATGGTAAAAACAAAGCCAAAGGGTCAGGGATACCAGAAATACAGAAAACCAAGCCAAGATCAATAACCAAATAATAATAGGAGCGCGCTCTCAGATAACCAACAGGGTGGAAACCACGACAGACACTGAAGAGCTGCAGATTTAAATAACCCTGTAAACCCTGCTATTTGCTAGATTGGGTCATATGACCCCAGAACGTGCGTGCACGGTGAAAACGTGATGCCGCACACACGTTCATGTCACTAGTGACGTCATTGTGGGCGGCGCTATCATATAGCGCCGCAATACAGCAGCCGGCGCTCTACATAACACTGGACCCGGCCGCTGTCATCAGAGCTATGCTCCGGCGCTGGAGGCAAGATTAGTAGCCTCTCCCTCCTTTTTTTGTGACCGCACTGATCAGATGTGGTCACATCGCGGTGCCGATCGGGCACCGTGACAGCGTGACCGCACTGATCAGGTGTGGTCACACTGAAGTGCCAATCAGGCACGGTGACAAAGGGTAGCGCTGGAACATGCACGTTACTGTGCTGCCTGAGATTAGTGAGGTTTACAGTCCAAAGTTGCTGTTATTTCAGCTCCCATCATTTAAAATGACAGCAGATACCACTTGGGAGTGACAATGGCTATAGAGAGTGCATCAACTTGCCTTGTGAACATTTTTTTTTACCAAACCTGGGGCCAAAATCACGTTCTTATCATGATTTAGTGCTAGTTGATAGTGATTAAGTGTTTTATCAGCCAATCAATGTCAAATTCCTGCAAAATTACACCAATATTGAAGAGGCTGACTGAGACAATGAACAAGCAGCATTGTGTTGGTTGGAATGTATCCTGGTGTGCAATCTTACCACTGAGAGAATTTGAGCTAGCTGGTATTGATAAACAGAGATAATTCATCTAATCAGTAGCTCTAGCAATTTGAGGTTTATTCCCTCCATTTTCCAACAGTTTGATGTAGTTATTAATATTTAATTTATTTGTAATTATAGAAGATGCAAGGAATAGGGTGACAGTTTTGGATAGGGCCTGCTAACCTCAGCCTGTTGCTAGTGCTTTAGTCCTGAAAAAGCACTGCATTTGTTTAACTGTTTGGCAGGGTCATACCATTGACTGACCAGCACAGCATTGTGTTTGGTTGTTGGATTGTGTTCTGTTTTTGGCAGTCCGCAGTCTTACTACTGAGACTAATTGAGTTGGTGCATGGAACTCTCAAGACCTCTGAACATGTCCTTTGACTCCTGTCGCATCTGGCAACAAGACGTTAGCAGCAGATCTTTCAAGTTCTGGAAGATGCGAGGTGGGGTCTCCATGGATCAGATTTGTAGTTCCAGCACATCCCACAGATGCTTAATCGGAATGAGATCTGAGGAATTTGGAGGCCAAGGTAATACCTTGAACTGTTTGTCATGTCACTCAAACCATTCCTGAACAATTTGCCATTAAGGGGTGTACGTGATCTGCAACAATCTCTAGGTAGGTGGTACATGTCAAAGAAGCATCCATATGAATGCCAGGACCCTAGATTTCCCAGCACACCATTGTCCAGTGCAAAACACTGCCTCCACCATTCTGCCTTCTTTCCATGGTGCATCCTACTACACACTCGACTATCTGCCTGATCTAATGAAAACTTATAAATGACTATCCGCCTGATCTAAAAACAGTCTGTCCTTTCAATAGGTAGTCATAGACTGTTTAATGAACTGAGTAGCAGCAGCACTATAACAGGTAAAGGAGCAGTCTACCCAGAACTGTCAATGCCCCCAAAACCAGCAGCAGCCCTAAAGTGTACAGTAGACTAATACTACTATTAGTATAAAGCACAGTCATGGAAGACAAGTAGCAGCAGCTGGAAGTACCAATATGAGAAATGTAGAGGAGGACCAACTAATAACACCGGTGTCACCACGATTATCTGCAATGTAACCTTTTCACCCTCCACCGAAAACTAGTTTTTAAAAAATGATAACCGGCTTGGAGGATGAGGAGGAATTAGATTTAGATTACAATACGGAGGAAAAAGAGAAGAAGCTGCAAAAGTCTGTTGTGATGACTCCATCTTCTGAAAAACAAAAACAGAAAAGTGGTGGGTTGTAGTATTAAGTGTACTACTATTTGACAGAGGAAGCTCTTATATCTCATGTAGCATTTGCAGCCCTCTATATTCAACATTAGTAGTCCTTTTACAGCAGGTAGTGGCACTACTTAAAGCATTTTAATGTGAAGCAAAATTAGAACCCACATTCTCTGATAAGCAGGTCTACAGCACAGGGTAAAAGTGTGAAAACATTTCTATACTGCGGGAGATGGGCGTCTGGCATAATGCAGTCTGTGTGTCAAGGAGCCAATGACACAGGGGTAGTTTGGGGATATTTGATGAGCACAGGGCTGACAAATGATCTGCGCACACATCACAAGGCTGTTCCGTTCGGGGTGGGGTGGGTGGGCAAAAAAGACAGAGTCATCAGCCTAGCCTTGGAGAATATAATACTGTAAATATAAGGGTAATGTAAAAACAGCTAATCCAAAACTTGTTAAATTACAAAATGTCGGTCAGACCAAAAAGTAAAAAAATTACTGAACGAAAGAGCAACATTTCTTTTCTGTGCACATGTCTATTGAATAAAAATATATATGTGTGTTAGTGTGGATATTTATATCATGCCTATACATTTTTTATTTGTGAACCATCTGTGAAGTGACATAATAGCATATCTTATACCTTCTTAACTCCTCAATAAATCACAGTGAAGTGTTAAACCAAAGTCAAACACTAACAGCAATAATCACTTTTATAGAACAAACAAAAGACTAATTGTGTTGTTCTTTTTTTCTTTAAAACAAAAAATCAAATCCTATTGTTTTCTGCACAGTCCTGATTTTATTTTCTCTCTCTTTCTGCTAATCACATAAGCGGAACAAGAGCAGCTGTTGAATGACTTCATTAAAAATGCATTTCAATGATAAAAAGTCCATTTAAAACTGCTGTTTTGAAAGAAAAAAATCTTTATTCATGCCTGTTGCCTGTAGGGAAACAAACCATGTTTAAAGTAGAGTCAATTAACAGCGCATTTTATGTTTTCCTACTATATACCCCGGGCAGATAATCTTGCCTCACTGTCTCCACTAACAGTAAACTAGAGAATTTAAATCCAAATATACAAGCAATTGTTCGCTTTAATGTAACATTCCCAACACTGACCTCTTGTAAAGAGTTACTGAGTTACGAGTCCTGCAATTATACAGACAGTATAGAGGCTTAATATATATCTCTAAATTACAGTCACGGATATGCTAAACTATGAGGTCATTTTGTTTGTTTGAAAGAAAGAAGGAAGGTTTGCGTGTCAAATCAATGAATCCTTTATAGGAAAACTTTTACCATAAATGGCCACAGTTTGTAATCAGTTCTCATGGTGATAGCACATTCCAGATCATAATCTTGTTTACTAAGAATATTTTATGGCATGTAAATAAACAACACAGTTTAAAAGGGAGATTAGTACTATATATTTTCAACAGTTTCTTATATTCTTCACATTCTTAGTTGCAGTCACTAACAAGCTTACTAGATATGCAGAATAAATAACGGTACAGACATTCCAGGATAACAAAAATAGGCGCTTTATTGGGGCAAAAGCAGCAATCTTTCGACCTTACCGCATCTTTATCAAGCTCAGCCACGATAGACATAAAAGGCAGGCACTCCACAGCCTCTTGTAATCCTTGCTGCCAGATGACTCAGAGCAAGACCTCTAATCGACAGGGCTTACAGGGCCCTACGCCCCCGTCCTTCAGCACCTCCATCCTGAGGGATGTAATTGTCCGCATGCATTATTTTGCAATCAAAGAACGTCTGCTCAACTGTGCCACACAACACCCACCTTGGTTCCACAACATCAGGTTAGCATTCTACGAGGACCTGGCACCCTCGACACTCAAGAAGATCCATGATCTCAAGCCACACTGATCCTCACTTTAAACCATCATGGCCTAAAATACATGTGCTGACAACGGTCGCAGAGTTGTTACCTTTTGCAGACTCCACAGGAATATCCTTGCCTCCACTGCCTCCAGCCCAGCGGGAAGGCCCAAGGCAGGACCTGGCTCCTACTCATCACAAAGGACCCTGAGAAAAAGAACGTCTTTGGCTGCAAATGAGTGACAACCGTTGCCTTACCTAATCCCTTGAGGAACTGACGTTCACCCTGCTACAGTTGGACACCCTCACAGTCTTGGCAAGGCTATATTTCATCTACTAGGGCCACTACTGTTGCTTCCCTATACCACCAGTGACTAAGGTACTTTTTCTGGAGCATTGGGTTGGTCTGGTCACCACATGGCTACCCTGATTTCCCATGCCCAGGCCACATTATGTCGCCTCTAACAGCCTTTGGACTGCCTTCCCTACCTCCCTGTTTCAGAGTGACACTCTCAGTGCTGGCCGCATAGGGCTGCCTCTCTGCTAAACTCCCTAATATCAGTTTAGCTAGTGTTCAACCATGATTCTCCACATGACACATGGCAAAATATATAGGCACCCTCCCATTTTCACCGGGCTGATCCCCATGGACCATGAGCAGTTATAAGCTGCTGGTGGTCAGGCTGGAGGGGTCACGAGCTGGTCTGCTGGTGTGGAGGTGGGATGGGTGATGCCCCACAGTGGACAGATGACAGAAACGGTTAATCTCTGGGGATACCCTGCAAACATAGACTCTCCAAGAGGAACGACGGAACCTCTTGCTCTTGAGAAGCACCAGAAAACACCCTAGGACTCTGTCTCTATGTAAAACTTGGCTTACTGACTAATATCAGAGGAGAGACCCTTATAGATATTAGACACTCCCACTTGACAGGGACCCCCTCATGTAACGAGGACTGACCCTATTTAGGTTTCCACCTGCCCATTCCACGAACATATCACGACATATACTACACTGACACGGCCATACTGCATGTTCGACTGAGCACAACCCCCTTCCACTCTCAGGTTATCTCAAAAGCGCCCCGACTACACTATGGGAGGTCCCACAATTATTGCTAAGATATGGGTACATTTCTATGTTTGTGCTGTTTGCTATATGTTTACCATGTAAATCATGTTTACTGTTGTTCAAATTCTACAAAAGACAACACAATACAACCTAACAAGAGAAGATAAGGGAGTTCCACAGAAAAGGTGCAGCCCTGGAGAAGTCTTGGAGGCAAGCATCAGAGTAAAGACAATGGGATTACGGACAAAGGATCGGTGTAGGTCTTTGGCAGAGCGCAGGGAGTATGGACAGAGGATAGGCGTAGGTCTTCGGCAGAGCACAGGGGACTCAACAGGACATATTTGTGTATTAGGCAGGATAGGATAGGATCCTGACAGATTCGTTATCATCATAGGAACAATCAATGACATGTGTTACACTATCGTGAGCATATGTGCGCCCAACTCCAATCAACGCAACTTCCTCCATAAAATACTGCAAAGAGTTGCGACCTTTCAGTAGGGAGTCACAATAATATGTGGGGATTTTAACCATATCCTAGATCCTTCAGCAGACAAGTCTTTGGCCCAAACGAGTCCTTGATCCGACCCCTACGGCGCCGATGCAGAGCGATCCAAAAGATTCTCCACACATCACACTTTTACGATACTTGGAGAATCTCACACCCCACTGAGAGAGCATACACACATTACATACACACTCTCACCTACTCCAGGATAGACAGATTCCTCCTTCAAGGCTCCAATCTAGACCAGCTACTAAATTGTGAGATTACACAGATTACCTGGTCGGATCATGCACCAGTTATTTTGGAACTAAAGGACCTTTACAAATACAAACACTATAGCCCCTGGAAACTAAATTATTCACTCATGTGAGACTCTTCACTTTTGTGAAGCAACAGAGGAATTACAAGCCTATTTCAGAACCAATGTCTCACCAGAGATATTGGCCGGCTCGGTCTGAATGGCACACAAACCGGTGATGAGAGGCCTTCTAATATGGAGGGCTTCCTATCTACATAAAATGACACAAACACAGCTTAAATCTTGGCAAAAAGAGCTTTACCACCTGAACACACAAAACCAGCTGACACACTCCGACCACCTAAGGGATCGCATTAAACATATTACTAGATGCATACACCAACAGGCATTAGAACGGATGCATACTAATAGTTACTAAAAGCTAATCTAAAAGTTAAAGTGAATCAATACTACGAAGGTAACAAAGCTAGTAGACTGTTAGCAAACGGATTGAGAGCAAGACAAGACCCACAAAACATATCACACCTTACCACACCAGAGAGAAAAAAGGTTACGACACCAAAACAAATCAGTGAAGAATTTGGCCGATACTATGCCTATGCAGAGCTATATAATTTAGAGACAGACAAGTTTACCCATCAACAGTTAGAGGCTAGCATCAACACATATCTAGACAAAATCCATTTGCCCCAACACTCCAACAACAGAACGATCTCACTAGACCACTGGACGACACAGAGGTTCTTCCAGCAATCAAAGCCCTACCATTGAACAATTGAAGTCCCGAGGCCCAGATAGATTTGACAACCTCTATTATAAGACATTCTGCACAACCTTAACGCCACGTTTGGTTCGAGCATTCACTGAGGCCACCACAAATAGAAAACTGCCCATAGATATGCTGCAAGCGCACATCGTCACGATACCCAAACCTGGAAAACCAAACACACTCACGCAAAGTTTTATGCCCATTTCACCATTGAATATGGACGCCAAATTGTTCGCTAAGATATATGCAGTCCGACTATGTATCATTCTCCCACACGTAATACACAACGACCAGATCACCTTTGTGTCAGGCCGACAAGGTTGGGAGGGGAAATTTCTCTCCTGGCTAGGCAGATTGGCAGCAATCAAAATGGTTCTGCTACCAAAGTTTCAGTATTTATTAAGAATGTTACAAACCCCCCTGCCCAAATAATACAATATACCTTTATACCATTTATCTGGGCCAACCGTAAAGTCAGAGTAGCCACAAAAACTCTCTGTAGACCCTTAGATATCATTCTCCCACACATAATACACAAAGACCAGATCACCTTGTGTTCGGCCGACAAGGATGGGAGGGGTAATTTCTCTTCTGGCTAGGCAGACTGGCAGCAATTAAAATGTTTCTGCTACCAAAATGTCAGTATTTATTAAGAATGTTACAAATCCCCCTGTCCAAACAATACCTAGAAAAATTACAAAATGCCTTTATATGATAAGTCAGTATCATATGCATGGGCCAAAAATTCGGTTCAGCACTTCGGGAATTCGGGACTTTGGGAATTCAGGACGTCAGGACTTCGGGAATTCGGGACATCAGGACGTTGGGAATTCGGCACTTCGGCAATTCCATAACTCTACCCATAACCATAACCCCCAGCCCTACCCCAAACCCTAACCCTACCTCTACCCCTAACCCTAGGGTTAGGGTAGGGTTAGAGGAAGGTTGGGGTAAGAGTTAGGGTTAGCGCTAGGAGTAGTGTTAGGGGTAGGTTTAGATTCCTTTCATCATTTCCTTAATTTTCCCTCCCTCTCCTGTTTTGCCACTTTTCAGAAATCCGAAGCACTTCAGCAATTCGGTTCGGCACTTCCGAAATTCGACACTTCGCCAATTCGGACATTTTGAAACATCCAAATGTCCGAATTACTGAAATTCATCTGAATTTAAATTAGAACCGAAACGAATTGCACATTTCTAAAAGTTAGAGTAGCCACAAAAATTCTCTGTAGACCATTAGAGGAGGGAGGTCTTGGCCTTCCGAATATCAAGCTCTATTATAAAACAGGGTTTGAAATATCTATTTTGGATACCCCACAAATACCGGGCTAAATAAGCAGACCCACTGCCCAGCACAACACTGGTTCTCAAAACATGGGACAAAGTAAAAGGGCACCTGGGGTACACGCTTGACTGGGCACTAGCCACCCCACTATATAGTTTGTCAACCCCACGTTTGATTATCGCCCTTGGATCCTGGGAGGATGCACACACATATCTCATCTATTTAATCAGAACACTCTGCTCCAGTTCCCCGACCTACAAGAGAAATACAAATTGCCCTCACAAGCATTGTTCTCCCATCTCTAACTGAAATCCCTGCTTACACACTCTACTAATCATAACCTAATGCCATCCGTATTCTATATATAAAAAATATGCATATCTCTGACAGTTCCCAAGAAGACATTGTTCTTCCTTTATAACACATTAAATCAGGGTTAGTCAATCTTTTTCCACCTACCGCCCACTAATGCATCTTTCTTGATGGAAGAATGTCCTTACCGCCCACCAGTTTTCGCGCAAGTGCAGAATATTTTTTAGAAAGGAAATAAATGTACGTACATTTATCTTTTTATTTCTACTTAATGCATGTTTATAATGTTTTTAACTTTATAAAGTTTAATGAGAAAACAATAAAGTAACTTGAAATTACCTTTACTAGTGATTAATGAGATCCTTGAAGTTGATGCTGCGATATTAAATATTTGATATCTGGTTCGATTTTCGTAAGGAACAAACGAAGGTCTCCTCTTTCGGTGATATTCAGACGATTTCTCTGTTTGCTCATAATATGATTTCTCATCTCTGCATCAGCTCCCCTCCTTCACCACCCCACCGTTTTTTCCCCCTTTTCCTATTTTTTAACCTTTGTTATAGCTATGCCCAGCAGGAAGGCTGGGCTAGGTAGCCCACTTATTATTATTATTATTAGCCAACAAAAATTTTCTCCTTTTTCTTCTTCTTTTGCTTCTTTCTCCTTTTTTACAAGTACTCTGCTCCTTCTTTCTCCAATCTACATGTACTCTGCTCCTTCTTTCTCCAATGCTACAAGTACTCTGCTCCTTCGTTCTCCTTTTTTACAAGTACTCTCCTCCTTTCTTTTATCCCCTTTTTTCTATTTTTCTTCTCTTTTTTAATTTTTTTGATCTTTTCCTTTTTTATGCTTTTCTTTTACCTTCCTAAGAGCAATGTACAAAATTAAGGCTGATGTATAGTGGGTAGGGGGTCTGTGAGGTGGGCAGGGAGGCTGTATAGTGGGTAGGGGGGCTGTGAGGTGGCTAGGGGGGCTGTATAGTGGGGTAGTCTGTGAGGTGGGCAGGGGCTGTATAGTGGGTAACGGGGCTGTGAGGTTGCTAGGGGGGCTGTATAGTGGGTAGGGGGGAAGTGAGTTGGGTAGGGGGGCTCTATAGTTGGTAGGGGGCTGTATAGTGGGTAGGGGGCAGTATAGTGGGAAGGGGGGCTGTGAGGTGGGTAGGGGGGCTGTATAATGGGTAGGG
>OW240914.1:88639558-88731665 GCA_933207985.1 Pelobates cultripes | reverse complement strand
GGGGGCAGTATAGTGGGTAGGGGGGCTGTGAGGTGGGTAGGGGGCTGTGATGTGGGTAGGGGGGCCGTATAGTGGGTAGGGTGCTGTAAAAAAGTAAATACCTTTCAGTGTCCTCTTGGTCCGGTGGGCCACTTCCCAGTAATGTGTGTGTGGGTGGAGCTTGTGAGCGGGAGGCGGAGCTTCAGTTTGGGGGTGGGGCATGCAGCCAGAATGATTTCAGACAGTGCAGGGAGACTGACAGTCTCCCTGCGGCCGCTGGCAGCCACACCAGCCCCCAGCTCCTCCATCCTCACTCCCCTCGGACTGACAGGCTGGCACAGTCCGAGGGGAGGATTTATCAGAATGATCATTAGGGCTGTCAGCCAAGCCCCAGCTGGGCCAGTCCGGCCCTGCCACCCACTCTCTCAAACGGAGGATTTAGCTGCCGAAATCCCTACCGCCCACCTGGAATCTTGAAACGCCCACTAGTGGGCGGTAGGGACCAGGTTGACGGCCCATGCATTAAACAAATCACACGAATTGACACAGGCACCCTGTGAAACAAAGTGGCACACAGACATTGACAAAAACTTTGATAGGGAACAATGGAGGAAGACCTATTTGGGACATAGAGGTGGGACTATGCCTCCCACCTCGAATTCATGCGTAAACTGCAATACAGGTGGTAACTGGTGCTCGACAGACTGTCTTGTATCTACCTAAATATCCCAAATATATGTTGGAGGTGACACACAGACGGGGACAATGTACCACATATGGTGCACCTGTCCAAAGGTCAATTCATTTTGGAAGTAGAGAAAGAGGCATCCTCAGCGCTAGGGAACTCTTGACGCTCACCCTGGAAAACAGTCTATCATTCATGAGTTTAGAGAGGTTCATGAAAGCGGACTCAAGCCTGCTCTTCCACATACTCACAGCAGCAAACCTGCTTATCGCCAGAGCTTGTAAGACTACGACCATACCAAACAAAAAAGCCCTCAAAATCAAATCTCACTAAACCTAGACTATGAAATAGGAGTCGGCAAATACACAGGAACAAAGAAACACATAATGGAGGCCAATATGAGAAAAGGGAATGCCATATCCAAACCGAGTCGGACCGAGCTGACCTGACCAGTGGACTCACCCACACATGACCCATAAACCAAATAACAAAAAAAAATTAAAAGAAGAAGGCACAAGGAGACAGATACAAACATACCTAAAGGTCCCCAACTAACAGTACGCCAGGGGTTCAATCAAGCAATGCATAACTATTGTATCCGAGACATTCCTCGGATGTAACCTAAATGTGGATGCCTAATGTACTTTGTATCTTGATTCTGTATCTTGATTTGTATCTGAAATCTGTAATTTGATTGGAATGTGGCGGCCTATGCCAAAAGTTGATGAGTCTCGATATGACAAAAACATGCTGTAACCTGTACATCAATAAAAATTGTCAAATTGACAAAAAAAAATAAGAAAATTATATTGTACGGAGCAAGCTATATTTAGCAGTGCACATTATACATTGGTTTTAACACCACTTTTTAAAAGTCTAGCTGAATTTTCACTGAATCACCTCCCAAAATGAATTTAAAAAATAATAGGAGAGTGCAAGCAGATGCTGAATTGGAGATAAACGTTAAAAGATATATTGGAAAAGGTTGACAAAAGGTTACTAATGGAGTCAGAAATAGAAAGAATCAAAACAGAATGTTGTTTGTTGGAGACATGCAGCCTTGAGAAAAACTAAGTTAATGGAAGTTAAATCACACCACAGCACCATACAGATGTAGGATGTAGCCAGCCCTTCAGCTCACCTGTCAACCTAACCAACCTTAGCAGAACATATCAAACTTATTTCGGCCAAGCAGTCCTCGACAGGACCTGGTAAACAAAATTGTACAATGCCTGTCTTCAGTGCTAGTGAGGTACTTCAGGGTAGTGCTTCAGCATTTATATCTAAGTTCAGGATGTGCATGATGACGTCAGACGTTGCACCCATAGCGAGTGACATAATCACGTGCGGTTGCTAGGTAACGGGTAAACATACATTTGTTCAAATGGATCACATCAGGCTAACAGCCCATAAATATAGCAGAACTGTTTATTTTAAAGCTAAAGCTCCATTCTGATTAGTATTATCCTCCTCAAAGATCTATAATAATAAAAAAAGGGGAAAGAAGAGGCAGAAGTAGGAGGAGAAAATATAGCACAGCTAATATAGTTATCTAATCCTTAAAGAAATATCAATAACTACAATTATTTACAAAAATGAAAAATAAATAATGGAAAATAAATAGTAACACCCTCATCTACTATAAGGGTATACAGCATGCCAATTAAGGTGGACAAATACATATAAAGAGAGACTGAGAGGCAAGGGAAAACAGATAATTAGAAATAATATACCACAAATAATATACTACAGGTTTTTATGTTTCTGTTCACTTTTGCCAATACAGAGAGAACCTATACCATTAGCATATCAGATTGATTCCACCCATAAGGACAGTCCAGATCAGAAATACTGTCAAGTTCCCTCTGGACAAGAGATACAGAAACCCTGGAAAATCTTTTTGCTATCTTTTGGCCTTGTCACCGAGATGTAGTTAGGTTAAGTCACTGGGCCTAGGAGGTATTAGCCACACTTCGGTGACATGGTCCAATGAAGGCCAAAATGAACATCCGGGGATGCTGTATCTCTCATTCAGAGGGAATTTGACAGATGCTCACTGTGCCAAGAGGGGTATTAGCTATACCCCACCTATCCTCTAGATATTTAAAGTTTCAGAGGATATCAGAACTTTGTTCTCTTACTTTTTTTAAAAAAATTCTCTTCTTTAGCAGCAAGGCAAAATCAGCTATGATTGCTTCCACATTGCAATTGACTAAATAAACCAAATATGTGATGCTGTCATTAATGTAATCACTAAATTTACACTTTTTCAAAAAGACATGAAAGAAAAATAATGATGTCATAAACAAACATTAAAAAACCTCAAGGTTCCAGAAGTATCATTTATTTCCATGTCTACCCTTAGTTTCTGTTCTTGGCACTCATTTTCAAACAACTTAATATAGAAGTAAACATCTATATTAGTAACAAATTATTTTATTTTCTATGAACTGAGATTGAAAGAATCGGAATATGTTTATGCTTGCACATATGCATCTGTGTATGCTATGCATTTTTGTTTCATGTTGTAGATGTGTATATTTATATTAGCTGAACATTCCATTTAAGTGTCATTATTTCTAAACTAATTATCTAAAAGAGGATTTTCTGTAAATGCCATTGATGTTAGTCTATAAGTCGGATTGCTGTTGAATGAACTATTTATTTAGTGCAACTGCAAACATAAGAGTCCATCAAAATATCTTCTTACATGTGTGTGCTTGGGTTGAAAAAGACTGAAAATGAACGTGCTATGTAACAAACCTGCTTTCAAATGCCACATCTCACTTATACTCTGCCATTAGAAGTGAATGAATTTAGTTAATTCATTAACTTCTAACGCATTCATGTATGTGTACTAAATTATTTTTAAAATATCTTTTTCCATTAAAGTGTTCCTTTAAACCCAATAATCTCAAACACCTCTTAAACCACAACTATAACCCCTCTCAAGCTTTTAATCATCTTACACTAAACACCCTATGTAATCTAACTCTGACATTAACCCTTCTTCCCTTAAACCTTCCTTTCCCTTCATCTCGTCTAACATTATTTTTAACCCTGCATGCGTTCACTCACTATACACACGTAGTCAAACACAATTCATTACCTTTTGTTAAATACTATAGTGAGCGCCTATTATCCCTTTTTTACAATTCATTACAAGCAGAACTATGCAAATGGATACATAATTACATATGCAGTTGTTAAGAATGAATATGTTTTTCTCTTTATGTACCGGCATGCCGCTAGCAGTGTTAATTTTGTCAACTAAAAATTTTAGTCAAATTTAAGTCGACCAAAATTTTTGAGATTTAGTCGACTAAAACTAGACTAAAACTAAAACAATTCAGATGACTAAAATACGGCTAAAACTAAAATGTCTTTTTAGTCAAAAGACTATTACTGAAACTAAATAGAAATTTTCTGCCAAAATTAACACTGCACAATTGGGCTGTAGAATGGGCAAAAGAGACAGACAAGGGTTTGGGAGAGAGACACCTAGAGGGCCTGGATGGACACAAAGAGACACAGAGGGTCTGAGGAAGGGGCAAAATAGACAGATAGAGGCTTTAACTAAACCCATTTTTAGTTGTGTCGACTAAAATGTACTTGTAGCCCCATGGATAAAAGTGCAGCTTAGCAGAAGAGGACTTGACAGGGCTTGGAGATGGGTTTGGGGAGAGCCTGATGGTGAATGGGTTAGTATGGTTTAGGGCAGGGGTGGGCAATCTGTGGCCCTCCAGATGTTTTGGACTACATTTCCCATAATGCTCTTAGGGCCATAATGCTAGCAAAACATCAAGGGAGATGTAGTCCAAAACATCTGGAGGGCTGCAGATTGCCCACCCCTGGTTAGGGGATGGGCTGATGTAAATGTTGTCCATTTTAGAAAACGCCATTACTAATTGACTTATCAGGCTGTGTTCCTCCCTCCCTCCCTTAATGCATGAGTTATGGTTTTCCCATTTGGTCACAGTGGCGGGCTGGTATAAGGAAGGTTAAGGGGGTAACAGCCCTGCTTAGGTAAGAGAAGAGCAAGAGTAGTTAGTTGGCTGGTTAATATGGTTGGTTATCTTTTGGTAATATATTTGTGGGTTTTGAGCTTGTTGGTAGTCGTTGGTGTAGTGGTATCAAGGTATACCCCTACCAGGATCATGTGGAAAATGTTGGATTTTGTTTATGTTATATTTACATGATTGTTATACTATGTTATGTTATGTCATCAGAGCCGGCGCATCCTACAGGTGACTTAGGCAGTCGCCTAGGGCACCCCTTAGGAAGGAGGGCCGCCAGGAGCACTGGTCACTCATGTTGCAGCCAACTGAGAGCTCTATAGAGAGCCTGCCCCGGCCGGCGTGTCCATGAGGGCGCACCGACCCGGGCGTGTTAAAAAAGAGGGATCAGCAGGAGGGAAGAGCACAGCTCCCTCCTGTCAGTGCCTCAGTGTAGCGTGGCCGAGCTCCGGTCCGCGGTACAGGAATATCCGTTTCTGAAGAGAAGCTCCTGTATCGCAGACCGGAGCTCGGCCATGCTACACTAGAGGTAGGAGAGGGTCGGTGAGGAGAAGGGGGAGGGAGAGAGATAGACAAGGGAGGGAGAGGGGGAGAGAGAGACCAGGAAGGGAGGGAGGGGGGAGAGAGAGACCATGAAGGGAGGTGGGGAAAGAGAGACCCTGAAGAGGGGGAGGGGGAGAAAGACCATGAATGAAGGGAAGGGGGGGAGAGACAGACCATGAAGGGAGGAGGGAGAGAGAGACCATGAAGGGAGGGGGAGAAGAGAGACCATGAAGGGAGGGGGGAGAGAGAGAGACTATGAAGGGAGGGGGGAGAGAGAGACAATGAAGGGAAGGATGGGGGAGAGAGAGCCCATGAAAGAAGGGAGGAGGGGGGGTGAAGATACCACTGAGGAAGGGAGGGTGGAGGAGAGACCACCAAGGCAGGTAGGGGGGGTGAGGAGAGACCATTAATGGAAAGGGGGTAGAAGAAGAGAGACCATTAAGGGAGGGAGGGAGGAGAGACCACTAATGGGGTGGGGGAGAGGAGAGACCACTAAGGGACAGGGGAGGAGAGACACTAAGGGGCAGGGGAGAGCTCTAAGGGATGGAAGGGAGAGCTCTACAGGACCAGGGGCAGGGGAGAGCCCTAAGGGACATAGGGTAGGAGAGAGCACTAAGGGATGGGGGGGGATGGCGGCTGCTGGAGGAGCAGGGATGGCGGCTGCTGGAGGAGCTGTTCTGGTGGCCGCAGGGGAAGCTGTGCTGTCTCTGCTCCCCAGCGCGCTACTGAATGAGACCGGGGCCGGAATATGAAAGGACCAATATTTTATATTAGAAAAAGCAATATATATATATTATATAAATATATATATATATATTACTCAATCATCTGGGGTGGCAAGACATAGCCTTACATATTACATGCGACAATATATGGCGCAGTGACTTATGGGGCTGGCATATATTTTTGTGCACTTCCTGTTAGTCCGGCCGGGTACAGGAAACAAAAGCTCCCTGTACTCACGGACCACACAGAGCTCGGCCACGCTACAACAGAGGTAGGGGAGGGGGGAGAAAGAAATTGACAGGGGGGGAATAAATTGACAGGATGGGGAAATAAATTGACAGGGATCATTGGGGGGGAAATTAGAAAGAAATTGACGGGGAGGGAGGGGGAATGAGAGTGGGGAGGGGGAGGGGAGAAGAGAGTGACAAGGGGGGGAGAAGAGAGGGACAAGGGGGAGAAGAGAGTGACAAGGGAGGGGGAGAAGAGAGTGACAAGGGAGGGAGAGGGGGGAGAAGAGAGTGACAAGAGAGGGGGGAGATATTGACATCCATCACACACACACAATCACACACAATGCACCCCTTACACACAAAGACAATGCACCCCTTGCACACAGAAAAACACACAATGCATTACACACACAGACACACTTACACAAGCAATGCAACCCTTACACACAATGCATCCCTTACACACACAGAAACACACAATGCATTCCTTACACACACTCAATGCACCCCTTACACACACTCAATGCATCCCTTACAGACGCACACACTGCATCCTGTGTTCATACACAGAAATACACCTTGCAGCCCTTACACATACAAACACAGATTCACACAATGCATTCCTTACACACATATCAGGACATCCCCTACACACTCCACCCCTTTGAACAAACTCATTGGTGGAACATGAAGGTGGACCCTGGGACCTAGACCTTGAGCTGTGTAAAGGGCCCCCAAAAAATGGAGCTGCTTCCCATTCTCCCAGAACATTGATTTTTGTGACCACAGTTACAAACTGCCTCCAGAGAGCCTGTTCTACACCAGACCAGTAGAGCCAGACGGCAGCTAGAGCCCATCATCATCCTCATCTGGTTGTAAGTAGGCAATCAAGTATATTATTCGTGGCACTAATCTCTAATTTACCTAACATTAAAGAAACACTATAGTCTCCAGAACCACTGCAGCTTAATGTAGTGGTTCTGGTGTCTATAGCCTGTCCCTGTCCCTGCGTGTAAACACGGCGGCACTGCAGCATTGGCCTTAGTTAACATGGCAGATCATATGGGTGGGGCATTGTGATGTCACATGGGAGGGGGACTTTCTTTTGCCTAAGGCGGCAAAAATCCTTTCACCGGCCCTGTTTGTCATGGGTCATTGCCTTGTGATTTGATATGCGGGGAAGTGATAATGTTGGATGGCTGAGGGTTTGGGGGTAGGCAATGACTTTACAAGTTGTTCTTATTCTTATGTTATTGTTATTATTATTCTTGTTATATTAATATTAAAGCTGTGGACATATTGACCCATACCTAAGAGTGTCAGTGTTTTACTGGGGGTGGGTCTGGTATAAGGTTAGTATGCCTCTCCTCCTGCCCATATGGCAACAATGCACCTGTCATGAGATTTAGTCGACCAAAACTAGACTAAAACTAAAACAATTCAGATGATTAAAATACGACTAAAACTAAAATAGCTTTTTAGTCAAAAGACAATGAGTAAACCTAAATTGAAATTTGCAGCCAAAATTAACAGTTAGCGACATCATGGCCCACCAAAACATTTGAATTCAAGCCTTTTGGGGACGTGGCTACAAATTTAAAGAACACACTATATAAGGGGATTCCAGGGCAAAAATCATTGCCCTGTTGTGGTTATTTATTGTCCCTATAGCGCCTTTAGACTGTTTATATTTCTTGGTTCTGACTTTGGCTACGTTTGACTATTCTACCTTTATACTCCTTTTACTCAGCATTTGTATTCTCGCTGTTCCTGAATTTTGGCTCCCCTGACCTTGGCTTCTCCCTGTTTACTCTCTGTCCTTGTGACGTTAGCCCGGCCACTCTAAGGTCCGGTACAAGTTCTTATTCTACTACACACTGCGTGCTGAATCCCTATATATATTCCTGACAATATGCGACTGTGTAGCATAATGGCCTGTGTAGCAAAGTGCCATGATGACCCCTGTCCACCACCGAAGCGCCTTCATAGGGGACATGAGTGTCAGAACTGGATCGTGGAGCAACAAAAGAAGGTTTGATGAATCACATTTTTGTTTAGATCAGGTGGATGACTGAGTGCATGTGCGTCATTTACCTGGGGAAGAGATGGCAGCAGGATGCACTATAAGAAGAAGAAAGGCCAGCGGAGGCACTGTTATGCTCTGGGCAATGTTCTGCTGGGAAACATTGAGTCCTGTCATTCATGTGACTGTTACTTTGACATGTACCACCTACCTAGAGATTGTTGCAGACCATGTACACCCCTTCATGGCAATGCTGTCACTAATGGAAGTTGCCTCTTTCAGCAGGATAATGCACCATGCCACACTGCACAAATTGTTCAGGAATGGTTTAAGGAACATGAAAAAGAGTTCAAGTTGTTGCCTTGGCCTCCAAATTCCACAGATCTCAATCCAATTGAGCATCAGTGGGATGTGCTCAAAAAACAAATCTGAGCCATGAAGACACCACCTGCAAGTACCAGGACTTATAGAATCTGTAGTGAATGTCTTGGTGCCAGGTATTGCTGGATGCATTCAGAGGTCTTGGGGAGTCTGTGCCTTGATACATCTGAGCTGTTCTGACAGCACTTTTCCACATGTCTTTCATGATGATTATACTTATTACTACCTCTCATTGACCAGTTAATGGAGGACACTCATTGTCTTTATTTTCCTGTAATCCTTTTCTGCATTTTTTCATTCATAAAATATTTCCAGGATTCATTTCAAGGAACTGTTGGAATCAGATGATTAGGAATTAAAATTGAGGGAGCAAAGAGAAGACACAAAATGGAATCTTTATTAATAATAACGTAATGCTCTGTATACATGATTAATATACCTTTAAGTATTTATATATCAGACAAAGGAATTCCAAGTCAGCCAAAAATAAATCTACATGTAATGTGTACATTCCTATTGCCATCATGTTTGAATTATGAATGATTGCCTTAAGTGTGAATATTATTTACATGTTGGAAAAACCCCATACACCAAGTTCTAGTTGTGTCGTTGGTGTATTTGTTCTCCATTAATTGGGCAATTTGACAGGCATAACCTGTTTGTAATATGGTTCTAGCCACTGATTGTGGTTTATGTCAGTGTATAATTGCCTGAGGTGAAATTTCCCTCTGGCCTTGTATAAGAGAAGTCCTAACAATAATATCCAGGTTGTAAATCAAGTTTAATTTTTTTTTTAGATAATGACATTTTATTTGCATTTCACCTATCCAATGGGACATCTATAATGAGAAAGAATACTTCAAAATGAATCCCTCAAAATGAAAATGAGTGGTCTGGCAGCTACTGAACTAAGCTAACAGACGGAAGGTATACCACATCTGATCCCAGAGCTTTATTAATTGTATATTTTCATTCATATTGCTCTCTGCTAGCCAAAAATGCTGGTGGCAAGGTTAAAGTGTTATATCCATTTGAGATCCTTGCCACAGGTCCCTCAGCGGAATGTACAGGGGGAAAAAAAAAACGATTTACCTAGCTCTTCTTTCAATGTACCTTTTTTAATCCAAAGTCAATGTCAAGGACCAATATTTAATATTTTGAGTTTTTATATTTCTGCCAATTATATATCCGAGGAATATTTCTACACTTGCCCTACTTTCTTTTAGGTCATATTGATTCCTCACCTTCATGTTAAATGCTTTTTTGGACTAAGATAGCTACTACTACTTTTGACTTAAATACAGTTTTTTTTTTGTCTTTATCAAGGTTATTTGCAAAATTGCCAAAAATTTATAATTATCATGCAACTTACAAATATTATACCAAAATAGTTGCATTACAAATGTAGCTAATGTCTTTTAAATCATATTTTATGCTAAATGTAATTATTTTGAAATTATTTTCCAATGATATATAATTACTGGTTTCCTTAGAAGTTTATATACAACAATGAGAATATTAATAAATATCCAAAATTGTCTGTCTATCTATCTATCTATCTATCTATCTAATCTATCTATCATAAACACAACCAGCACTTCATTACCGTCATTACATGAATGAATGAACAATGGAATAAACATGTATTTAAGACACAAGCATGCTAAATAATCATCCTTTCAGTGTATTATATTCTCTCAAATCTTCTGACCTGAATGATTTTGAAATCATTACTGTATAGTAACTCCCTGGACTAAAAGGAAGGGAGGGCATGACTGCTGGCCAGCAGTAAGGGGGTTGGTCAGAGGGGATACAATGTTGCAAAAGGGGGATAAAAGGTGATGAGCAGGGAGGGGTCTCACCAGA
The DNA here is from genome assembly GCA_933207985.1 of Pelobates cultripes. Classification (NCBI taxonomy): domain Eukaryota; kingdom Metazoa; phylum Chordata; class Amphibia; order Anura; family Pelobatidae; genus Pelobates; species Pelobates cultripes. The sequence continues at coordinate 88,721,216 of OW240914.1, read as the reverse complement.
GGCCAGAAGGACAGTAAAGGTCTCTGGCTTTTTCCCGCCCTCCCTCCCTATATTGGTGCAATGTGCGGTGTTGATTTGTTGGTATTGTTCTGTGGTTCTGGTTGTTTTTTTCTGTTCTTTCTCGTTGTCACAGCTACAGCGGTGTTCCCGGCCAGCGCATTGAAAATGGAAGGAAATGATGAATCAACTCGGGGAGTCGCAGCCTGCCGAGGGCTGATGGCGGTAGACATGCTGATATTGTCAGGAAACTGACAGGGATCCAATACGCAGAGTGCGCACAGAAGGAGGTACGTATACCGGACCTTAGAATGGCCGGACTAACGTAAGGACAAGCAAGAATAGTCAAAAGGTAAGCCGAGGTCAAGGGAGCCGGAGGACAGGTAAGCGAGATACAAGCCGAGTCAAAGGAGAGGAGAGGACAACAGGACAAAAGACAAGCAAGGGTCAAAACCGGAAACACAAGATAAAGAACGCGCTGAGTGACTAGCAAGCTAGAACCACGACAGGGCAATGAGCAGTAGTAAAGGTTTCCTTTAAATACCCTGTACCTAAATAGAGACCACGCCCCCAAAAGGTCCGGAATAGCGGTTCCCGGCACTTTATGCAAATGCCGACGTCATGACGTCGACGCTAGCCGTCGCGTCATAAAAGGGGGAGGAGCTAGCGCGGCCGGCGCGAAAACGGCCGGAATATGCCGAAATGCTAAGGGAAGGGAGCCCCTAAGCAGAGAGGATGTCCTCCCTGGATACATCACCAACAGGTACCCTGACAGTACCCCCCCTTCTAGAAACGCCCACCGGGCGGATGGGACCTGGCTTAGAAGGAAAACGAACGTGGAAGGCCCGAAGAAGACGAGGAGCATGCACGTCTATACCAGGAACCCAAGACCTCTCTTCAGGACCATAACCTTTCCAGTCTATGAGGTATTGCAGCTTCCCCCTAGAAATACGAGAATCAAGGATGGACTTGATGATATATTCCTCCTGACCATCCACACGGACCGAGGATGGAGGAGCAGAGCGGGAGGAAAATCTGTTACAAACAAGAGGTTTCAATAACGACACATGAAAAGAGTTAGGGATGCGTAGAGTAGGAGGTAGATCCAGCAAATAAGAAACCGGGTTGATCCTCCTCAGTACCCTGTAAGGACCAATGTAACGAGGAGCAAACTTCAAGGAAGGAACTTTCAGGCGAATGTGTCTGGTACACAACCAGACCCTATCCCCCGGAGAAAAAATAGGAGCAGGACGTCTACGCCTATCAGCATGTGACTTAAACACCGCGGAACTACGTTCAAGAATTTGTCGAGTCTGATCCCACAACTTTCTCAGGTTGGCTATATGAATATCAACCGACGGTATACCCTGGGAAGGAGACACCGACGGAAGAACAGTAGGGTTAAAGCCATAGTTCAAGAAAAAGGGGCTATTACGAGTGGAACCACAAACAAGGTTGTTGTGAGCAAACTCCGCCCAAGGAATCAGACCGACCCAGTCATCCTGGTGTTCAGAAACAAAACAACGTAGATATTGCTCAATTTTTTGGTTAGTGCGTTCGGCTGCTCCGTTAGATTGGGGATGATAGGCCGAAGAAAAATTCAGTTTGATGCCCAACTGTGAACAGAAGGATCTCCAAAAACGGGAAATAAATTGGGAACCCCTGTCTGACACAATCTCATTGGGAATACCATGTAAACGGAAAATTTCTCTAGCAAATATCACGGCCAGTTCGGGAGAGGACGGAAGTTTAGGCAAGGGAACGAAATGAGCCATTTTAGTAAACCTGTCAAGGACCGTGAGGATAACTGTATGCCTATTGGAAGCTGGTAGATCAACAATAAAATCCATAGCCAAACAAGCCCAAGGTTTGTTGGGAACGACTAAGGGCTGCAATAAACCACAAGGGAGATCCCGCGGAAGTTTATTCCTGACACAAACATTGCAAGCCTTGACAAAGTCTTCCACATCCCTACGTAAACCGGGCCACCAGAAGTCTTTGGAGATCAGGCAGTAAGTTTTGTGGATGCCGGGGTGACCAGCGATCTTGCTATCGTGGAAACAGCGAATAATGTCCACTTGGAATTTGGGAGACACGAACAAGCGGCCCACAGGAGTACGTTCGGGAGCAAGAGATTGTTCGTTCTGAATATCAGCGAGCAATGGAGAGTGTATTTTGACATTGGTGTTGGCGATAATATTGACTTCAGGAATAATAGGGAACAAAGTATCCTCTGTAGAGGTGGTAGGTTCGTGCTGACGTGACAAAGCGTCTGCCTTAGTGTTCTTAGAACCAGGCCTGTAAGTAAGCACATAATTAAAGTGTGTAAGGAACATAGACCAACGTGCCTGCCTGGCAGATAATCTTTTGGCCTCCCCCATATACGATAAATTCTTGTGGTCAGTCAAGATAGTAACTGGGAGGACGGTGCCCTCTAACAAATGTCTCCATTCCTTTAATGCCATAATGATAGCTAAAAGTTCTCTATCACCAATGTCATATCTCCTTTCAGTGTGTGATAGTTTCTTGGAAAAAAAACCGCAAGGGTGCAGCGGCTTATCTAAACTTTGTCTTTGGGATAACACTGCGCCTATCCCTGTTTCAGACGCATCAACTTCAAGTAAAAAGGGTAGAGAGGTATCAGGATGAACTAATACAGGTGCTGAGGCAAAAGACTGTTTGAGCGTTTCGAAAGCAGATAAAGCCTCAGTAGACCAGGTTTTGGTATCGGCTCCTTGTTTGGTCATATTAGTGATAGGAGCGATAACAGAGGAGTACCCTTTAATAAAACGTCTGTAATAATTAGAAAATCCAAGAAATCTTTGTATGGCTTTGAGTCCCTTAGGTAAAGGCCAATCTAAAATCGATTTTAGTTTGGTCGGGTCCATCATAAACCCGTCTTTGGAAATTACGTAACCTAAGAAAGTTACCTGAGACTGGTCAAAGCTACATTTTTCCAATTTACAATACAATCCATGTTGTAAAAGTTTCTGTAATACCTTTCTGACTTGTCTATGATGTGAATTAATGTCTCTAGAATGGATTAATATATCATCCAAATATACAATTACACATTCATGTTGGAATTCTCTAAGAACTTCATTGATCAAGTCTTGGAAGACGGCCGGGGCGTTACAAAGCCCAAACGGCATTACGGTATACTCATAATGCCCGTAACGGGTATTAAATGCTGTCATCCATTCATCTCCTTGTTTAATTCGCACTAAGTTATATGCTCCTCTTAAGTCAAGTTTAGTAAAAATACTCGAGCCCTTTAGTCTGTCAAAGAGTTCAGTAATCAAAGGAATAGGGTAAGCATTTCTGATAGTAATTTTGTTCAATCCCCGATAGTCTATACAAGGACGTAAGGTACCGTCTTTCTTTTCTACAAAAAAGAAACCCGCCCCCGCCGGAGAAGAAGACTTTCTAATAAATCCCTTGTCTAAATTCTCCTTGATATATTCCTCTAAAACTAAGTTTTCCTTGGTGGATAGAGGGTATACCGTACCCCTGGGAGGCATAGTACCAGGGAAAAGTTTAATAGAACAGTCATAAGACCGGTGGGGAGGTAAAGTATCCGCCTTACCCTTGTCAAATACAGATTTGAGGTCTAGATATTGTAATGGTATCTGAACGTCTGTGGATTGAGAAGTGTTAGCATAAGAGTTTACGGGGCAAACAGAAGTAACTCTCTGCAGACATTCTTCCCTACAACCCATACCCCAAGAAACGATTTCTCCACCCTCCCAGTCAATCTGAGGGTTGTGTCTCTTGAGCCAAGAATATCCTAGAACCACTGGGACTGCCGGGGAGGAAATTAACAGAAGGGAAATCAACTCTTCGTGGAAAATACCAACAGTAAGCTTAACGGGTTCGGTCTCATGGAATATTACTGGTTCAGATAAAGGTCTACCATCTATGGCCTCAACGGCCAAGGGTGTATCTCTCAATTGGAATGGGATACAATGCTTATTAGCGAAAGTTTGGTCTATAAAGCTTTCTGCTGCTCCAGAATCTAATAATGCCATCGTAGCAATAAACCCCTTTTCCCAAGCTAGAGAGACAGGAATCAGAAGCCTATGGTCTTTTTTATTATGCATAGAGGACAGTAATGAAACACCCAAGGCCCGTCCTCTAAGGGAACTTAGGTGCGAGCGTTTCCCGGACGATTAGGGCAACTAAGACGTAAGTGACCTCTCAGCCCGCAGTATAAACAGAGACCCTCCCTTCTCCTGTACTGTCTCTCAGCCTCAGATAAGCGAGTATTACCTATTTGCATAGGTTCTGGTGGAGTAGGATTATAGGAGTCAGGGTTCTGAAATGAGGGAGCGAGTCTTACAGGAAGTCTAGTAACTCTTTCCCGAGTGTTCTGCCTCTGTCTCATGCGTTCATCTATTCTGGAAATGAAGGATATTAAATCCTCAAAATTTTCCGGAAGTTCTCTTGTGGCAATTTCATCTAAAATTTCATCAGACAACCCATTCAAGAAAACATCCATAAAAGCTTGTTCGTTCCATTTCACTTCTGCTGCCAATGATCTAAACTCTAGAGCATATTCTACAAGGGTCCTATCTTGTTGTTTAAGGCGTAACAGGGATCTGGCCGCATTAATCTTCCTTCCTGGGGGGTCAAAGGTTCTTCTAAAAGCCGTGACAAACGCAGTGTAGTTGTAGACTAAAGGATTGTCATTCTCCCAAAGGGGATTGGCCCATCTAAGTGCTTTATCAATTAGCAGGGTTATAATAAAGCCTACCTTAGCCCTGTCAGTGGGGTAAGCCCGGGGTTGTAGTTCGAAATGTATACTTATCTGGTTTAAAAAACCACGACAAGCATCAGGCGAACCCCCATATCGTAATGGTGACGTGACATGGGAAGATGCGCCTACAGTGGCTACTTCCAAACCAGTACTTAGCGAGTGGCTAGCAGTGGAACGTATTTCTTCAGACTGGGTACTGGAGCGTGTCAACAAAGTTTGTAGCGCTAAAGCCATTTGGTCCATTCTATGGTCCATGGCCTCAAATCTGGGGTCAGGAGGACTAGCACCTGCAGGATCCATCATGGCCCTGTCGTAATGTCAGGAAACTGACAGGGATCCAATACGCAGAGTGCGCACAGAAGGAGGTACGTATACCGGACCTTAGAATGGCCGGACTAACGTAAGGACAAGCAAGAATAGTCAAAAGGTAAGCCGAGGTCAAGGGAGCCGGAGGACAGGTAAGCGAGATACAAGCCGAGTCAAAGGAGAGGAGAGGACAACAGGACAAAAGACAAGCAAGGGTCAAAACCGGAAACACAAGATAAAGAACGCGCTGAGTGACTAGCAAGCTAGAACCACGACAGGGCAATGAGCAGTAGTAAAGGTTTCCTTTAAATACCCTGTACCTAAATAGAGACCACGCCCCCAAAAGGTCCGGAATAGCGGTTCCCGGCACTTTATGCAAATGCCGACGTCATGACGTCGACGCTAGCCGTCGCGTCATAAAAGGGGGAGGAGCTAGCGCGGCCGGCGCGAAAACGGCCGGAATATGCCGAAATGCTAAGGGAAGGGAGCCCCTAAGCAGAGAGGATGTCCTCCCTGGATACATCACCAACAGGTACCCTGACAGATATGAACTCATAGATATGGAAGTGGAAGCTGTCTGTTGGGGAAGCCTTTCAACAGCTGACAGTTGGTGGAAAGCTGGTCTGTTATAATCAATAAAGCTGTGGCCGTTGCCCTTACCCATAATTATTGTGTGTGGTGTTTATTTGCAGAGGGCAATGGGAGGTGGGTATTGGGCAGCAGTCATGTATTGCTGGCATATTTTGGACATGACCTTTGGCAGAGTTCAGTTTAGCTATGTGATTGTATTTGTGCGCATGATCACAATTTCTGCAGAACACTTGAGTTCCCCCTTTCGGTAAACTGGCTGCTACCATCACGCCGAAGGAGCTGTTGCTTTTAGGGTATTTATATAGATTAGAAGTAATTAAATGTCTTGTCTTTGTAATAAGATATGTTTTGTGAATCTCAATATTGTAGGTTAACCTACACCTCAATAAAGAAAGAAAGAAAGAAATATACCTCAAGAAAAAAAAATCTAAATTGTGTATTGAATTTCTATTACTATTGCCCTTATATTTGAAATTATTCTAGTGAATAACCCTAATGAATTGTCATCTTTAGAAAATCAATTCACAATTCAGGAAATAAATAAATCTATTGCACCAATAATATTATATAGAATCCAAACTGTTAAAGCTATGCCGGGTGGTTAGTATAGCTTAGGTAACTAAAGAAACACAGCAATAATAAACAATTTGTTATTTTTAAATACATTTATCTATTTTACCGCAACCAAAGAGTGCACCGGGGGCCTCCTGGCTCCATAAGAACTTAATTCAGATTAATTCAGATTAAGTTGTTATGGTGCCTGGAGTGTTCCTTTAAAACAAGAACAATGTCCTTATCTCTTATGGATGGATTTTGGCAACTCCTGATTACCTGATGTTAAAAAAATGGGTATCCAGTACAATTTAATAATGTCACCTATAAATAAATATGCATTTGAAATGACCAATAAGACCCTGAAAATTGTTGCAGTCTAACACCAGGAAAGGTTAAAGGATCTTAACATGTATAGCTTGGGGGAAAGTCAAGACAGGGAGGATTTGATAGAAACATTTAAATATATAAATGGAATCAACACAGTTGGAGGAGGAGACTATTTTTAAAAGAAGAAAAACTACCACAACAACAGGACATAGTTTTAAATTAGAGGGGCAAAGGTTTAAAAATAATTTCATGAAGTATTACTTAACTGAGAGGGTAGTGGATGCATGGAATAACACAGTGAGGGAGTTTAAGCATGCGTGGGATAGGCATATGGGTATCCTAGACTTAAGATAAGGCCAGGGACTAATGAAAGTATGTATAAAATTGGGCAGACTAGATGGGCCAAATGGTTCTTATCTGCCATCACATTCTATGTTTCTATGTAACATAATCCAGATGAGGTGCTTTTAAATTGGTAGGTTATCTTTACCCACATTTTTAGTCCTTTTTGTCATGTAGTTTATTATCATAGATGAAACAGTTTTTTTTGATAACTTAGAGTTCTGCTTTAGTTCAATGTCATGTTATGGAATTTAATCATACTAAATGAAACATGGTGTAATAGAGGCTCATTGGTAGGGATCCTTTCAATTGTCTATTTAGAATCTTAATTCCTTATGTTGTTTGGATAGAATAATGGAGTTCTTCAGCTTCCATATAATGAAGCTATACAAAAACAGAGTTTATCTTAATCTTTTTCATAAAATGATCCCAAATAATGGTTCGTTTCTGGTACCACTGTGGACTTTGTCAGACATTCTTGGATAAGGAATAAGATTATCCAGGTAATCTCCAGTGTCTTGCAATAATTGTTTTTTTCATGACATCACTTCCTTCAAGGGAACATAAAAAAGAGAATATTAACTACATAGTCTTAATGTGGACATCCAAATCAAAAAAAACAAAGTTATTGTTTAGCTTTTCAAAGTGTGCTAAAACCTGTTGGGCTAATTGACAATGTTAGTTCTTCACAAATCATGTTCATGGTGTATCTGCTATTACTAAAAAACACAAATGTCAATACATCATTTAACCACACAGGTTTAATGTACAGATTAGATATGGTTCACAAGAAATAACACACTATTATAAGGCACAACATGTATACAAATAACTTATAAGCAAAAGTGAAGGCAGCAAAGCCGACTGCGGGATTTTAAATTAGTTCAGCTTACAACAGCCATGCTAAATCCTTTAGAGTATGCATTAGGAGCAGTAGATGCACTAGGGGAGCAAGACAAAGCCCAACAAAAAAGATGGAAAAGGTGATTATAACTTTAAAAAAAGGAAACAGGACTATCTATGAGAGCAGCTCCACAGGATAGATTAAAGAGTAGTTGTGCTCATGATTGCACCCTTATCTTGGCTATTCTGAAATTTAATCAGCAAGTCACTGGTTGCTGAAGTCCCAACTGATGGAGGCTAGCAGTATGCCTTTGGCTTGTTTAGAAGGCAAGAGGGCCAAGAAGAGCCTGCGTAGGAAATGTGGCAGTTCTGCCATTGTAACACTTTCCGTAAGGCCCCTGAACTTTAGGTGTTTTCACTGCCTTTTATCCTCCAGTGTCCCTATTTGGTGACTCAGGGTGGCATGGGCCAAAGTGAGGTCTCAGGCCTGTTTCTAAAGCTCAAGGACTTGGGAGGCCTGTGTTGTGGTGGTCTGCTCAACTGCATCCAGGCGTACAGTGAATCCCCTAACATCTTCCCTGACCTGTGATATTTCCATGGATAGATTTTGACAGAGGTCTGCCAAGAGGCTGGTAAGTATTCCTGTGGTGACAGGAGAAGATATACCCTTGATGTTCCACTCCTCCATTTGGAACTTGGTGATATAATTTGATTCTTTGGGGTAGGCCATGTCTTCAGAAAATGTGATTTATCAGCAAGACACCTGCAGTCTTCAGCAGCAGTAAGCTGTTGGAAAACATTCTATTTTGTATACAGTTGTGCTTAAAGGTTTGCATACCCTTGAAGAATTGGTAATATACGTACCATTTAAAAAAACAAAAACATGAGTTGTGTGAGGGGCAAATAAGGCCGTATAGGAAGCATAGCAAGAGGAGCATAGTAATGGGGGAAATAAATCGGTTGAGGTGTGCCGGAACCTTCATCGCAGCTGGCCTGTAATAAAAGAGGGCAAAAAGTTGATACATCCCAGAAACATAGAACAATAAACAACTGATAAGAAAACCTTAATTGTCTAGCTATATGGTAAAGCCAGTCGAAAATCTTGGCGGTACGTGGTACATATGGGGAAATATGCTGAGAGCTTCCATTGACGTAGAGATTAAATATATATGAACCAAAGTGAACTAGATTGAAGCCATAGATGCCACCCTATCCTAGAAGGGTGACCAGAATAGTAGAACTGATTAAATCTGGCCCCAAGATCAATGCACCAAAGAATAGCAAGTATGTCGGAGTGTAAGGACTGGCCCCAAGTAGTGAGATATGTGATAGTGAGGCTTGATTAGAATGAGAGAAAATATAGGTGCCCATTTCCTTGTGGTTGATCCAAAAGAAAGCAAAAAACTCACTTTGAAGCACTGCCAATTTTGCAACAAGCTAGGGGAAAAATTCCTTCTTGACCGCAGAATGGCAGTCAGATTTATCCTTGGATCAAGCAGTTATTACCCTACATTGAAGGCTGGTGTCTGGTTCGTAAGGACAGGCATCTAATAGGTCTGATAGTGACTGAACTAATTGGATGCGGATGGGATATCTGCAAGATTTGAAATTCCTGGGAGCCGGAAATGTTTTGAGTATGGTACTAAACTGGTATGAGGACATGAAACTGCATATGAATGGTAAACCTGTAACAGCATGTGAAGTTGTAATAGGTAGAGTTGATGCAAGTTAGAGGTGACAAAAGAAGCGAAAACCAAATGCAGACAACCTAGCAAAAAGACAGTAACAGTACATGCGAAAAGGAGCCTCAAAGGAGAAGACCCTAACACATGTACCATGAGTGTTAATAGAAAGAACCAGACGAGAAAGATGACGACCACGAGCTAACAAGGCTGGTAGTCCGCGAGCAGACCACGATATGCAGGGGACGGCAGCTGCTACGGGAGAGGCCGAAGGCAGAGCCAAGAGGAATGAGTAGAGGAGGCACAGAAGAGATCGTATGAAAAAGGTGCAGGAAGTCTGGCTCCGATCCAGCCAGAGCGGCAGACGCCAATTACCCAAATTGCCAATACGAAACCGCCCTATAGACAACAGTAGCGGAGAATGGAAGAGCGAACTCGAGGCCCCCTCGGGCAACAGCGTTACCCGTGGAGGCAGACAGACACTGAGAGTTCAGCTGACCGAAAGGCTGCTGGGGAGGGAATAAGTCGACTCGCGAGAAACACAGCGAAGTGAGAAAGGGACCAGGACATGAGAAAAAAAAAAGGTAGCAGTACCCGAAACTCCACAGCGTGATGAGTACCAGACCTAGCCAGAGAGCCAGGCGGAAAAAGTAGCACGCCAGCGCCAGGCAGTGGAGACCTGCTAAAAAAAAAAAGAGACGAAGAAACAGCGCATAAGCTACCCAATGTGTGTGTGTGAGCTGGCATACTAGCTAATGCCAAAAAAGGCGAAACAATTAAAAACTAGGTTTGGTGACAGGTGAGGGCCTGCTAAATGCCAAGCGGTGTGAGAGGCTCTAACTATGTGTTGGCGCGAGAGGATAACGTGGCCACTGAACGGTGCGGCGGGGTGTTGGCCTCTCGGTGACAGTTAAACATAAGATAGAGTGGGAGTGACAGGTGAGGCCCTCTCTGTGCTACAATGTGAGGCGACTAACTATGATTTGGCCCGAGGGGCGTAGTACCTCTGAGTATGAGGATGGGTGTAGGCCTCGCGGGACCACTAACCTAAGGCGAAGAAGCCTGGAGGAATTCCAACTAGTGGACACCTAGGACCCTGACAGCCAGCAACAGCTAACTTAGAGGGGATGGGTAAGGAGTGAGAGAGTGGATGCACCGTGTGATGAAGATGAGGGGGGGGTATGAGGAGGAATCATAAAGCAGACTGCAATGCTCCTTCTGGAAAATAACGGAGCACGGGTATAGCGGGCAGACTTGGCCAGCCAAGCAGGGAAACGAAAACCCGAGGTGAATACGTGGGTCACACCCCATGACGGGACCGAAAACCGCTTGGTAACAGCAACTACGTAGCTTAAGACCGCGCATTGACACAGCAGGAAAAGGAAACTCTAACTTTTTTTTTTTAAACCTGGCACAACAAACCTAAATCAGCTGCAGGTTATTAATTTAATTCTATGTTATTCCAGGGGAAGTTGCAATGTAGAAGCACACTTGATCTGTACCTCCAGAGGTTCTAGGCAAAACACTACACCTGCCCTAGTTATAGCACATAGAAACAAAACATATACTGTCGCCCAGCTAAAAGTCCCTGGGAGGATTTCTATGGCAAGGTGTAACTCAGGAACCATTCATTAATACGGCAAATGGGTCTCCTGCAGACTCATTAGTAAAATTATTGAATTAGAAATACACCAATGCAAAAATGTCCTGATTAGGTCGACCTATAACCATGGTACCTACCCGTATCCAGAACTGCACACAACACACAAAAACCTCATATAGCTTGCCACTGAGCCCTCAATCTGTCCAAATAGCATCCGGATCCATGGAGAATTGACCAAACGCCACTGGGGTAAAGGTTTGACTGGCCGCACACATAGTCCATACCCAAAAGAGTTCCAGAGTGCTTAGTGCTTTGGCCGGTCAACTGTCGGGGGCTCCTGTGCCCAAAGTAAATAGTATTCCTCCCAGCTCTCAGGGAGCGTTTGTTTCCCTCCTCTTCAGGTATCTTCCCTCCAAAAAGGGCTTTCCTGGCTCATTGGTAAAGGGGTCATTACACAAGGTAAAGAATGAGGAGCCTCGACAACCAATAGCTGATTTGAGTTCCACAGCAGTCGTGGCTAGGTCCCACTGAAGCATGTTTGCAAGATGTTATGCATGAACAACCAGTGAGTGTTCGGATGAATTAGGGAAAGCACAGAACCAGGGGAACCGTGAATATGACTCATGGGGAGGCCGGCCAAGATAACTCCCGAACGGTGTAACCGTAGTTTATAACATAAGGACACTTTGTCTCAGTAGGGTATATAAATGATGGTGTAATGTGTAAAGTAACACAACTTTATTCAGCAAAAATAGGTGTTTGTGTTGCAAACTAGGTTAATACTTGATTGATTTACTCCTGTAATGTTATTTTGTTTGACATTAAAGGGATACTATAGTCATCATAAAAACTTAAGCTTCATGAAGCAGTTTTGGTGTACAGCTCATGTGGTCCTTTTGCTAGATTCTCTGCCATTTTGGTGTTACATTTTTTTATGTAGCCTTAGTCACACCTCCCTGCATGTGACTTGCAATATTTCGTAAGGATTTAACAAACTGGTCTCTGCCTCACCTCTCCCGGTTAGGTAGGGTAGGGGTGGATAAGATGACTCTCCTCCCATGCCTCCTCAATCTATTCCAGACACTGCCTATCATGATTTCTAGCCCCTTCCTTTCCTCCTTACGATCATTGCTTATAGGATACATTTGGAAGAGATGGAAGCCAAGACAAAAGTAACTCCAGTTTACCCTGCCAAAGTCAAGTGGATTTCTGGCGATGTCTGATTGCAAACTATATCATCAAGCTTGTCATTTCCTGAGGCTGGTTAAAGGACCACTCTAGGCACCCAGACCACTTCAGCTTAATGAAGTGGTCTGGGTGCCAGGTCCAGCTAGGCTTAACCCATTTTTTCATAATTATAGCAGTTTCAGAGAAACTGCTATAATTATGAATGGGTTAAGCCTTCCCCCTAATCCTCTAGTGGCTGTCTCATTGACAGCCACTAGAGGCGCTTGCGTGCTTCTCACTGTGATTTTTCACAGTGAGAGCACGCCAGCGTCCATAGGAAAGCATTGTAAATGCTTTCCTATGAGACCGGCTGAATGCGCGCGCAGCTCTTGCCGCGCGTGCGCATTCAGCCGGCGGGGCGTAACGGAGGCGGAGAGGAGGAGGAGAGCTCTCCGCCCAGCGCTGGAAAAAGGTAAGTTTTTACCCCTTTCCCCCTTCCAGAGCCGGGCGGGATTGGGTCCCTGAGGGTGGGGGCACCCTCAGGGCACTATAGTGCCAGGAAAACGAGTATGTTTTCCTGGCACTATAGTGGTCCTTTAAGTGGGCAAAGCTGGGAACAGAGGCACATTTGAGGGAGATTGATGGATGCCCTGTGGGCAGACCAATGCAGGTATTCTTGTGATTAGATAAATCCATTGAATTTATTCTCCTTTCCCTCGTCCCTAGTTCTGTTAGTTTTTAACTTTTCCTCCCCTACTGGGTTGGAACCAAACTGTGCCTCAGGTAAGCCATATGCTTGAACCAGAAGGCTTGATTACACCATGAAACATAGTAAAGGGAACAACTCCTACCTTCATGAAACAGTTTGAGTACTACCAGATTACTGGTTTATACATAGATATACATAGTTCCCTTGCTTTAAACGGGACCTGATGAGCTTCGAAGAGTTATGCCTTGGAGATGATCTTCTAGAGCATGGCATCTCTTCACTATACGCCACCTTGAAACACCAAAGTAGATACCACATCCCAGCCTTTTTTGGTAGCTGGGAGACTGCCCTAGATACAAGATTCCCAGAAGTGCTAATTCTGTATTATGCATTATCAACAAAATTATGTTGGGTGAAAAAATGTATTCTGACCACACCGCCACTCCCTCTCCCCAAAAAATACATTTGAATTTTGGTAATATGTCAGGACGGCTTGGCTGGAATCTATTAACAAAGAAAGATTGGGGAAAACTAATCAGATGAACCAAAAGGAGAGGAAAATGGACCAGTAAGTGTACTGCAAAATATATACATGTATTCCTGATCCTATAGTGTTAAAAACACCATCTACTCCCCCTGGTCTACCCTTGCCTCCCTAAATATAGTGAAATCTTACTTGTATTAAAGTCTGCAACTGCTGCGCCTGCACCTGATCTGCCTGCTTGGCTGACATAAGATTGGCTGAGACTGTCAAGGAGGCAGATGAGGGGCAGAGCTAGCAAAAGTCAAACACAGCCCTGGCCAATCAGCCTCTCCTCATAAATATGCTTTGAATCAATGTATCTCTATGAGGAAAGTTCAGTGTCTGCATGTAGATGGTGGAAACACTGAATGTCAGTGCCACTCACTGCGCAGCACTGCCCCAGGAAGTACCTCTAGTAGCCATCTGAGGAGTGGCCAGTGGAGTTATCACTAGGCTGTTATGTAAACACTGCATTTTCACTGAAAAGACAGTGTTTACTACAAACACCCTGAAGGAAATGATTATGACAACCAGAACAATAAGCTGTAGTCGTTCTAGTGACTATAGTGTCCCTTTAAGGTTCAATACTGACTCTCTGCTGTTGATAATCTAAAACAGGAATTTGATTTTGTTATATATTGAGATAAGAATGTGACCTGTTACCTTCACTGTGTTAATACCTGCACAATACAATCTCACATTTTTTGGGAGCTTACACACTCTGCTGTTTATTATGCTTGTTCCTTCCATTAAAACCACTCTCAAGATACAAAACTTTACAAACAATGTCTGCCAATCTCGTATCTGTAACCCAAAGTTGTTGTAAGTGACTTTGGCAGTAGCCTCAGGTTAGATACAGCTGCAAGCTAAGCTAATAACCCCTGCTAGGAAAGAGGAACGTCCCTTTGTTATTGAGCACCACACTCACTAAAAAAAGGATTTTCTTTCCTCCAAACAGTTAACAAAAAAAAAAAAAAACAACCGTTTATTGTTAAGATAGTCTAAGATTACACTTGAATCAATGACAAAATGCTGCTAGCTAAATAAAGTTTACAGCTAAACCTAATCTCAGACTAGGCCCTGGGGAGATAGCGCAGCTAAGCGTACAAGGGCACTTGTAGGAGTGTGGGGATAGATTGGAAAAGAGTGTGTGGGTGGGATTATGTTCTGTGTAAGTTAGTGTGGGAGAGGTCTTACCTCAGTGCCACTTGGGATTTGGGCCAGCAAACAGCTTCCTGTCCTCCTGCTCCTGTTTGCCTGGGCCGGTAGTTTCACAGCTTGAGGGATGGAGGTTGAGGCCTACTGGGTTCCCTCAGAGCTGCTGCAGCGTGGATGGTGGCCAGCGACTCCATAATCCAGGTGATATCCTCTCCCCAGCTATGGCTGCCGGTGTGGGTCCCCCCCCCCGCGGCCTGTCTCTCTCTGGGGCCTTCCCTGTGGCCCCTGCTCCTGGGGGCCGGCATTAAGGGGGCAAATGATCATTTGGGGGTACCCTGCCACCACAGGGGGGTGCCCTGTCACTACAAGGGGGTGCCCTATCCCTTTAAGGGGGTACCGTGCCATTCCTCCTCGGACCTGGTGGAGGTGTGGGAGCCCGGGCCCGAGGCATCACCAGGCCTGCGTGTCTGGGGGCTCCAGACACGCGGCCTGCAACTTTTCCTAAGGATCTGCGGCCTTCATGTGTCGCCCGGGAAGCGCGGCCTACCTGGCCTGCAACCACGGCAGGGGGCAGTGGAAGGCGGGCCACACGTTACCGATGGCATGTGGCCGCCCGGTGGCCGTTTCTGATCCCCCCGCAGCTGGCGGGACGGCGGGGCTGTGTGAAGGGCCCCCAACGGTAAGGAGGCCCGGCGGGGCTGCACGGGGTACTCCGGTAACCCGCCGTTCATGACCAGGGAGGCTCCAGACATGCGGCCGGCAACTTTTCCTAAGGATCCGCGGCCTTCATGTGCTGCGCGGGAAGCGCGGCCTACCTGGCCTGCAACCACGGCCAGGGGCAGTGGAAGGCGGGCCACACGTTACCGATGGCATGTGGCCGCCCGGTGGCTGTTTCTGATCCCCCCGCAGCTGGCGGGACGGCGGGGCTGTGTGAAGGGCCCCCAACGGTAAGGAGGCCCGGTGGGGCTGCACGGGGTACTCCGGTACCCCGCCGTTCGTGACCAGGGGGGACTTCCAGTGGTCCAGGAGCCTCCTCTGCCGGTGAGGTAGGCTCCCTTTCATCTCTGTCCCCCCATCCTCTGTTGCTCCGTTTACCTTGTCTCCCCCAGGTGTCAGTTGGGGGGGGCCCGATTTGCTCGGGGAGCCCCCTCCGGCTCCTTCCATTTTCTGCCCCCACCCCCTCCTGCTGGGTCCTTCTACCCCCCTCCCCCCCGTTTCTTTTCCTTCCTTGGTTGGCTCCTTGTTCCTTTATGTATCCCCTCTGCCCTTCCCCTGCTCTCTCTGGATGGGTCTCGTCCCCCTCCCCCCTTTGTATGTCCCTGTTCTATGTGCCCCTTCCTCTATGTGTGTCCTTGCTCTGGCTGTATTGTCCCTAATTATGTGTGTGTGTGTCCCTATGTTGTGTGTGTGTGTCCCTATTTATGTGTGTGTGTGTGTCCCTATGTTGTTTGTGTGTCCCTATGTTGTGTGTGTGTGTCCCTATGTTATGTGTGTGTGTGTCCCTCTGTCATGTGTGTGTCCCTATGTTATGTGTGTGTGTGTCCCTATTTATGTGTGTGTGTGTCCCTATGTTATGTGTGTGTGTGTCCCTCTGTTATGTGTGTGTCCCTATTTATGTGTGTGTGTGTGTCCCTATTTTATGTGTGTGTGTCCCTGTTCTGTCTGTGTGTCCCCTGCTGGTCACTTACCTCGGCTGCCTCCTGGTGTAGAGCGTGGGCTCACCTCTGCTCTTCTCACAGATCCTGGCTGCTGTTACTGGCCCTGCCCAGTAGGTGGCACCTGGAATACGTGGGATAAACACAGTGAACCCTGGTTTTCATGTCTATTTGCTTCACCTTCTGTGCCTGTGAAATAAAAATTAATAAATAAAAAGAAAATAACAACAGTGAGTGGACACTGCTTACCAGGGAGTCCACTCTGGTTATTCCCCCCTCCCTTCTCAATATTTATTGTATGCTTTAGTACAGTTTCCTGCAGCGTCCTGCGCAGCTAATAGCGCTGGCGATGCCTCCCAGGAGGCGGGCGTTTCATGTGGCTCAGGGCGCTGCTGATATGGATTCCCTCCTGCCACTGGGGGTCCCTTGAGTGAGAGGGATGGGACATGAAGAAAAAAAAATTAGTAAATATACAGTACTCGGATACACCCCATGACGCACAGAAATTGTGTCCGGGCATCGAAGGTTATGGATAGCATTGTCGGGGAGAGGGCTCCCCGAGAATGCTTGCGTTGTTCTGCTGTCAGGACATTCTCTGGGATGCGTGTCATCCCTAGGGTGAGCTGGGTTGGTGGAAGTACGTCTCTCACTTTCGTCCACAGTTGGCGTGCAACCCTTTCTGGCCTGAGACCGGATGTTTTTCCTTTATGTCTCGCCCGGCGCTTCAGCACGGCGCATTTTTGGCATTTTTTGTGTGGTAAGGGGGTGGTGGGGGAACACCATCCTCCTCACTGGCCCCCCAGCCAGAGGCTAGGCGGTGGTTGGAAATTCACCGACAGTCACGGTATGTGGGGTCCTCGTGCCGTTCCAGCACGAGGGCTCAGGTTGCAGGGGGGCCCATCCCGTCTCCCACGTCTCCATTCGGTCCATATGAAAATTCCATCGTTTTTTGGTGTGCCCCCGGAATCCGCGCCCTCCCTCCCCCCCCTTGGGACATGGGGCCCATGGAGGAGCGGGGGGCAAGTTCACCTGATTCCTTATTTACTCTTTTGTCATTCCCCACAAGGGGTTAGGTATGGGGTGTTGTGGCATGACGCAGCAGTCCGAGGGGTTAGGGCTGCGGGGCCTGGGGGCCTTGCTGATGGTGGCAACTGTGGAATCGGCTTTTCGGCCGCTGCCGGCGCGCC
The DNA here is from genome assembly GCA_933207985.1 of Pelobates cultripes. Lineage (NCBI taxonomy): Eukaryota > Metazoa > Chordata > Amphibia > Anura > Pelobatidae > Pelobates > Pelobates cultripes. Next base: position 88,703,815 of record OW240914.1, on the reverse strand, counting down.
CGGCGGGTTATTGTTTTCCAGGCTGTATTTTCTGACGGTCAGTGTTGAGTGGCTATGTGCCTCCACAAGGGTTGCTCCCATTGTCGCTCCTGTGTGGGGCCGTCAGTGTCGCACATCCGCGCTCTGCTGCTGCGACGTTTTCTTCAGCATTTTGGAGTTCCGTGGCCCAGGACGTAACCGTGGGTCGGGATGCGGGCTTTAGTTTCCTGGATAGTGGGATCGATTCCAGGGCGGAGGAACGTCGGTTGCCCCTGACTGGTAGCTTGTGCTGACAGACCCCGTAGGTCCCTTCCACTGACTTCCGCCTGTTTACCGGTGTGCTGACTCTTGCCCAGTAAGCTGGCAAGCATCGGGGCTCTTGCAGCCTCTGGCTGTCTTGGAGCTCTTCCCCATTCTGGTGGCATGGTAGGTGTGGGGTTCCCAACTCACGAACAGATGGGTAGTTCTTCCGTTGCGACAATCTGGGGGTGGTGCAGGCTGTCTATCATGTGACGGTGTCCTCCTCCCCGGTGGTACACTGGTTGCGGCACCGTTTGAGTCTGGGAAGTGTCTGGTTAAGCGGGGTTATCCCAGGGGTTTCACAATGTAATGGCCGATGCTCTATATTGTTCAATGTGGGACGTGCTTCGGGTGGGGGGCTCCACGGGGCCAAATATAGGGCAGTGGAGATGTGGTTGCTTGGTCTAGCGGACTGATGAAGCTGGTCCGTGGTTACTTGGTCTAGCGGACTGATGAAGCTGGACTGATGAGGCGATGTGGGGCTCACTACAGTAAGGTGTGAGTGCTCGGGCCGGATAGGAGCATTTCCTTAGGGGGCTCCAGGATTGGACTGCTCGTCTACATGTTTTGTTCCATCCCTTAAGGGCGTTGGGGACTGGGGGTAGTCCTCCTTAGTGAGTTCTTCAATTTGCAGGGCTCGGCTTCCCGTTCATGTTCGGTCATCTCCAGGTGGGAGGGTGTTTTAGTGGGTTGAGTGCGCATCGGAATGGACTTCCTTCGGGTTTCACCGCTCGACGGCTGTTGACTTTGGGGAGGGTAAGTTGGTAGCGGTTGGCTGATTCCTCATTAGAATCTGTTAATTTCTTGGACGTTGCAGGGTTGGCATAACCTGGCCCTTCCGCATTCTCCTGAGGTACATGGAATGCACAGGGTAATAGTTAGGCTCCTAACATGATGTACTGGGCTCCCGGAATAGTTTGGATTATGCCGTTCTGATCAGGGGTGGTGCCGGGTTCCGTCATTTGTCCTGTTTTCCTTAGGTGAGTGCTATTCCGTCCCCTGGATTATTCGGCCTCCTCACCCCTTGTTTGGTTCTCAGAGACGGGTTTTCTCTCCTGCATCCATTTCGTTGGGGTATTTCACTCGAATTCCTGGATAAGGATGGTGGGGAGTTCAGGGGGCATTCATTCCGATTAGAGGCGGCGACAGTCGCCGCCAGGCTCGGCGTGCCTGCGCCAATGGTTCAGCGGGCTGGAATGGTGGGAGTCAGGGTGGTTGGTTCCTTAGGTTCACCCTGCCGGTCTCCGAATGGATTTCTCTCCGCGGTTACGGTCTCCCCCCCGCCTCCCCAGAATAGGGATGGTGGGATGCTCATATGTAATTTGGGCCAGGAGGCGGGGGGCGAGTGGTTGGATCTTACGCCTTTGGGAGCGGAGGTTCGGTGGTCTGACACCAGATACATGATGGGGGGTGTGGCTCTTCCTCGTACGGGGTCAGCTGTCCCGCCTCCTGGGGGTACTGGGGTTTTTTGTCACCTCTGGGTGGAATGACCTGGGTTCGGTTACGGTTTAAGATTTGGGTGCTCTTAAATCTGGACATGTTACACATTCTGTTTCTTCCCAGATGTTCTCAGGGGCTGGGCTGAGGTTATCGCCCGTTCCTGTTGGCAGTGCGCTCAGCAATGTGAGTGCCCTGGTGCGCTGCCGTCGGAAATCGGACAAGATGGGTTTCTAGGTTTGTCTTGGGGGAATTCCAGTTCGCCTTTAGGGTTTGGCCGGATGTGACCTAGTTATCTCGAGGGGATGGGTGCGCTTGCTGGAGGTCGGACTAGGCCTATGTTAATCTAGCGCTGCATGAAGTGGTGGAACAGGCCGTGGCTGGTTGTGGTGGGGTCCCCAGCTGATTTTAGGTGTAAAACAGCGGGGTTGTGGCGGGGGGTATGTCCTTGCCAATTGAGTTTGAGGGGTTACGTTTAAGTATATGGAATGTGATGAACAAGTTTTTAAGGTCTCAACCTCCCCTGCTTCAAACGGTTAACATTAGATTGCCTGAGGTTTCGTGCCCATCGAGCATGGATAAGGTCGGCTGATGGCGGGCATTGGAAAGATATGATTTCTATGACAAGGGGGGAGGTGAGAGGAAGGATGTGATTAGGAACCACTGTATGTTTATTGGCAAGGACGGTTGGGTCACTGTAAAACACTATGTGTGGAGTTATATATGTATATATGTTAATTTATGCTTATTTATGTCTAACATTTTTGGTTACAGAAAAAGAAGAGATTTAATAAATAAAGTTATGTGTGTGTAATGCAGTAATTTAGGTTGTGATAATAAATGCTGTGGCCTGTTTCATCCATACTAAGTGGTCTGTCGTTATTGGGGGGTTGAATGGGGTTAGTTTTGTTCTAGGCTGCAGCGTGATTCGCCACTATGTACATACAAGAATCAGCTACCCTAGACTATCTCACACTCCAACATAGACACAGCAAGAGTAAACATAGGACCACTGCTGCTAGTCTGTCCCCATCAGTAGCTGAAGTCAAAGTGTCTAGAAGAATCCTGCTTGGATGTATAGTTTTATTCCTCCTTTCACCCCTCTGTTGGTGACAAAACTTGATCAATGAATAAAATCAATGTTTAGTGGCTGCCCCTTAACCATCAATCATCCTTTTTTCTACCTCTTGATTGGACAGGAGATCCAGACCACATGATTCGGGAGACCTCTTGCTCATCATGGAAAACTAAGCTGCCGCTTTTAGCCCACCAAAGCGGCAGCTTAGTTTTCCATGATGAGCCAATAATTGCACTCAGAATCAAGAACTGAACCGAACATGTTTAGGTTTGTGTGTATAGGTTCTCCCAAGATTCTGCCATGTAGCGATTCGGAAATGTGAATTTCTTTCAATCACCAAATATTTGTCTCAATTGCACTTTTAGAACTTTGCTCCACAAATTGCTGTTTATATAACCACCCTGTGTGAAGGGACATGTGTAGCATAAATCTGAGCCTATATTCATTTTTATGTTTTGTTGTTGAAAAATCCCAAGCACATGTACTGCACAATAAAAGTAAAATAAAATGCACCTATTGTATACAAGGTTTAGACATATAAAGTTGCTACTTAAAATGTCTAATACTAAAAAAAATAATAATATGTCTCTGAAAGTTTCATAAAGGGGTTAAGAACTTTGAGTAGATGTATCCTGTAAGAAACATTGCACACTAGATGGCGGTAGAAAGCTAGTTTATTCATGCTGTGTCTGAAAGATGTGTGTGGGAGAATAATGTATGGGCTTTGAGTCTAGTGACTTGTTTTACACCATAAAATATGACTATTCCTCTTTTTCTCAAGTACAATTTCAAACAAAGAACACTTTTACCATTGCCCCATTAGGTTCACAAGAGGTAGAGCTTGATGAAACAAGCCTGAAACTATCAATATCGAGTAAATAGGGATGATGATTTAATAGCAAATGTAAACATAGCTTGTTGCACTCATCCAAAACATAGACTTTACTATGTCAGTATACTAAAGGGACACTCTAGGCACCCAGACACACTTTATCTCATTGAAGTGGTCCTGGTACAGTGTCCTTGTTCTGTTTACCCTGCAATGTAAAACATTGCAGTTTTAGTGTTAAGACTGCCTCTAGAGGTAGTCTACCAGACAGCCACCATAGGTGCATCCTGCAGTATCACGACACAACGCTGGACATCCTCACACTTTGTATTAGGACAACCAGTGTTTTCAGAATCCCCTTAGGAAAGCATTGAGTCAATGCTTTCCTATGTAGAAGGCCTAATGTGCCCGTGGCGCTCACCATCCATTCTCATTAGGTTCCCCCTATCGGCTGACGTCGGCAAAAGAGAATCCCAACACAGCATCAAGGGACATCGGCACTGGAACTGGGTATAATGTTTACAGGAGTTACGAGGGAGCGGGGCAGAGAGTTCCTACAGTGTTAAGAATACATCTTTGTATTCCTAACAATATAGAGCTACCTAAGCTTTTGTTCTGCCTGTTGGTCTGGTTTATTAGCATCGCTCATGATTAGCTATGTATTGTGTGATAATGTTTATATTAAATACAATTCACACATTTAATTACAAGTTAGCAGTTTGCATTTTAATTTGTTAGGTCTGTCTACAATCTAATGCTAAATCAAACTTGGCATAATGTAATCACCATGCCATTTAATTCTAATTCTGTCATAAAAACAAACGAAATAAAAAGACACTAGAATGAAGAATATAAACTGAATTTGGCAAAGTGAGACTCAAATAGCCAAACTGGGAATTTTTCTAACTGAGCTTTATGGCAATGGTGCCCAAAAGGTGGATCTCCAGGTGTTGTAGAACCACAACTCCCATGATGCTTTGTGTGTTGCATGCTTCTAGATTGGAAAGGCATCATGGAAGCTGTAGTTTTAAAACCTCTGGTGATCTACCTTTTGGTCTAACTTTAGCAACGTTTGTGTTCAATAAACTCGAGTTTCCTGTTTAGTAAATAGGCCCCATTTAATAAGTGTAAGATTTGATTTGTCCATTTGGTAACATTTGTCTTGTGATTGATAAGTGAATTAGAGAATTTCCCCCTTACTCTAGAGTTTAATACCCCTTCCATCTGTAAATAATCAACTTGGTCTCAAATCACAGTAAATGTTATATGAGGAAATAAATCTTGATAGTGAGGGATTAATACAGAGCTATCTTCTTAATTACCAAAGAGTGTTTAATATTTAATACGACCCACAAAAGTCACATTAACAAAGTAAATACCCATTAGCGGTAAATAAATGCTTACTCAAAGAGAAGAAATAGCTCACAGAGGAGTGATTAAAGCATTTATTTGAACGTTTTAGTAAAGGATGGAGGCTTTGAAGAGCTCAGCCGACATTGAGGTATATTCTTACAGCTTTACACCAGAGGACAGGGAACAAGTATAGAAGTTAAATTGTGATTCTTATAAAATAGAATCATAAACTGTACATTTTGTTGCAATAAGTTTTTTAATGTATGGTCACATAGTTTCAAATCTGAATTGTTTTCTTGATCCGTTATCACCCTTTTGCCATAATGTCTGGTCACATTTTTGGAAATCTATACTTTACCAATGGCTATCATTGATAAGTCATATTGTACGTAACACAACATTTTTTTCACACATATATGATTAATGCAATTCTATATAGAAATGTGTGTGCGTTATATGTGCAATATCTAATCAATCTATCCACCCATCCGTCCATTCATCAATCTATCCATACTTTGGAAGAATGTTCCTTTCTAAACATAGAATAGATACATGTTTGATGCAGAATGTGTCAGTGACAGTATGTCCATAGTTCCTTATACAATAGACAGGTTAGTGCACTGTATGGAGTGGTCTCTGTACATGTGTGTGTTTTGGGCTGATACTGGAAGCCCAATAACTGAACATTCAGTGCAAGATGCTTATAAAAAACCCTCTTTCATACTTAACACAGAAGAACAGTTGTTTGTGAGCCCAAACCTCTCCCCTCCCACCCTCACGTCCCTTCCCATCTGGGGATGCTTGTCTGTTTGAAATATATGGAGGCCATAGTGAAACACGGGCAACCTTAATGAAAGCGAGGATTGACGACTGCTGTTTAGATGCAGCTCTGGGCTGAGATTCAAGTGCAGCTCTGAAGTATGGTCTGTGACTGAGCTCCTGTGGGGAGCAGGGGTAGGATCTCATCAAGGAGATCTCTGTAGCCCACTGACGCCAGCAGCACTCAGAGGCTGGAGGAACCTTCCAAGCAGAGTACACAGACACAGATGTGACCATTATACACGGAGCTGCTGTATAAACCAAAATGCTTTATTTCTTAAAGCATCCACAAGATGCTTCTTTTTAAATTTTAGAGTTTTTTTTCATCCTCTTCTTAAGGGCACTGCCAGCACGTCAGCTCTGTGTAGGTTGCTTCCTACCCGATACCAATATATCCCCCTGATTTCAAGCATGTTTATTTCTCTCAAACAATAGGCAATTAGAACAAACAAATCCTTCTGCGTGTTTCACTCTTACTTATATCTTCTCGTTGGTCCCGATACTGGGCTCGACATTGTGTTCTATTTACTAAAGTGACATGATTCTTCAAAACCATATAGAAAACACACACATTGGAAATGCCTGGACATTTATTCTTTGAAACTTATAATTATATTTTTTTATTGGAATGTTGATTAAAGGTCTGTTGAAACAAATATTTTTCAGTGTTCCTGGAAGGTTTGACACATGGATATAATAATGTGATTAAATGTGTATTGATGCTAATTTTAAGTTATAGAATTAAAGATGTGACTGTGTAAGTACATTCTGCTTGTCTTAGTGCCATGGGACATATTCGGAGTTAATGAATTCATATTTCCATTTAAATCTGTAAATAAATGCTACTTATAAATATATTAAATGGAGAATCATTTAGTTCATAAGATCCAACCCATAAACATTAGTGAGCAGAGGGCGTTATACAGAAGACCTTTTACATTTGTAGCTTAATTTTAGGATTTACCTTTGCCATACCACGGCTATAATAAGATGCCTTATAAAAAAAGACATACAGCTGGTCTGTATTTGACCTAATAGCAACATGCATTTTTCATAAGTGTGACTTATTTAAGCTATATGGTATCTCTATTTTAGGTAAGTAAAATAAAATAATACACATTCATGCATAAATATAATTTATTTGGAACGTATTCACTAAACTGGATATTTTGAAAAAACTATCAATATCGAAGACATTTTAGAGGGTGGGGGCACCCTCAGGGCACTATAGTGCCCGGAAAACGAATCTGTTTTCCTGGCACTATAGTCGTCCTTTAAGGGCCAGTGGGGAGATTAATTATCTCCCTCACTGTCCAGTGCACCCAGTTTAGGGGGAGAAGGGAGGCCAGAGAGTCTCTGTTTTGCATCCTCTGTATGACTTTTGCGGGTTTCGGGAACATCAGGTTATTACTGTGGATTACCACGGCAATACTCTGATCCTACGAGTTAATACAGCGGGTCTGCACCCAAAAGAGAATGCAGACACAATAGGCCACCAGCAAGTTGCATAGTCACACTCAATGCTCAAAGATAACATGAGGGAGGGGGGAATAAGTTTATTTTTTAAACATATAAAAGTACATCTTACTCCCAAGTCACACACTCTCCTCATACCTGGATTCCTCCAGACAGTCTTGTCAATCATCCGCATTAAATATTTACGGGCCTCACTGGTCAATATTCCAAAGGAAGAGCAAAATGGAATATAACCAGCACCCTCCAATCTGATTGGCTGATTGGGAGATGATTATATTTCTAATAGTAACTCAGTAAAGTTTCCTAACTATTAATCATCTAGTATCATGCAACTTCTATGAAACCGCACTTAGAGAAATGCTGTGAATTTTATTTGGAGATTAAAAACGTAAGTAATACATCTGATAAACTAGTTTACACATTCTTAGAAATAGAAAGAAAATAAATAAATAAATAAATAAATTTAAGGCAAAGCACCGTGGTTCTTCTCTGCCATTCAAGAAGTGTGATACCAATACCTTATTGATACTTATTTAGGTCTTCTAGGGTGACAGTGAATCACAACATTAAACGTTTGTGGTTGGAAAGAGTGCAGTAAAGGACTATTGTTTGACTTAGAGTCATTAGCCCCTTCACTGCCAATTTCCTATAAAAAAAAATAGCAGTACATCTATGAAAGAGGTTGTTCTTTTATGTTCATACTCCACACAAAGGTATTTTATGTTCTCATCCTTAGCAGAAATATTGGAACATAAAATTTGAGCGATTACATCTTGGTCAATATTTCATATTAAAAAGTTATAGAACTCTAGCAGATAGGAAACGTGATTGTATGAATTTTTCAGGCTATAAGGAATTTAGATTCTCAACCTGCCAACAACTTCAACTTGCTTCTATGCATTACACGAGTTGGAGTTTTCCTTACAGCTTCTACCATTGAAATAATTCAGAAGTCCTGCATCTAACAATCTGTACAAGTTCCAGTACTGTGTATGAGAGGGTTATGAATAACTATGTTACAGTAAACACTAACCTTCGCTTTGCTCCAGTGCTGGTCCTTACTTGGCTGGTAAACCAATTTCCTAGCTGAAAATCTAATCAGTCCCCCTGCCACTTACCCTAGCACTGTAAGTAACACTACTGTTGCCTGTACAAGAACTTGTACTGGTTAACATAACCAGCACTCATAAACTCCATGTAAGGAGAAGGAAGTAGAAGGACTCTATGCACCCATTACGTTTGCGGTAGTAGCCTGCAATGTCATTTTAAATGGACATGCCGAGTTTAGCAAAGCAACAGTTTTTAGGTCATGAAATATTGCAAGACAAGTTATAATACTTGCTCTTATATAGCTTGTATCCTGCCCTAATATTTCTGCAGCATTCAAAGAGTAAATAGAAAATTACGTTCTGTAAATTTAAATCATTTTATTTTTTTTCGGTATTCAGAAATCAAAATCTGTACACAACATCAGTATTGTTTCCTAATTATATCTGCTAGCTATTCAGCTCATGCTTCAAATAAATATTAATCTTGTTCAGCAAAAAGAACTTGGTGGTAAAGAGGTTAAAGGTTTGTATTTCGCTCCAGGTCTACACCCTCTTGCCTAAATCTACAACGATAACATTCCATCTATGGATGGAATAATCTCCTAGTAATTAGAGAACATGCAGTTTAATAACTGGCACCTCTATGTAACTCACAGCCAGACTTGCGAAATACCCAGATTTTAGAAATGATAGTTTCTCTTCTCTGACTCATTATCTTTCCCGATCTCAACATAATAAAACAAAAAGTAAGCTTGGATGTAGAATGTCAATAGATTCATGTGATGGATGTCTAAGTATCGAAAAATAAGCTCATTGATAATTGAGACTAAACTAACAATATTTTTTATAATTCACTCAACAATATTAAAATGAATTTAAATTAATGTCATTTATTTTTTTGCATGCACACAATGGTCAACAAGCAAGGGATTTTTCCATTTTTATTTATTTTAGATACTTACAATTTCAGATATATATATATATATATATATATATATATATATTTTATTCCTCACATAAATAAATGTTTTGGGGCCTAAAACCATGTAATATAGATTTTAAAATAATATTAAGATGTTACAATAAGTACCTATTTGATTAATATAGTAGTTGTTAATAACCGACAAATAAAAATGGTCTGATATCCCCATTGTGAGTATGCATAAGGAATGCCACAGCATTTCTGGGAATGTAACGTTCCAAATTGCCACCAGAATATACAAATATGAAATAGTGCCTGTATTATATGGAATTAAATCCTGCATATAATCTATGTAGTATGCTCAGTATGCTTAGTGCGCCCCCCTATTCCTGCCCCTTTAAAATGACTTCCAGAATGCCCCTTTAAAATTAGGACTATAAAGGTAGATGATGGGCAAGGCGAGCCCCTGGCAGAGAAATTATTTAGCAGGATTGCGCTAAAATAAATTGGCCATTATGAACACTGTACCCCCCATTATTAGTAATTGGTAGGCCTGCTGGCAAAACCAGTGTCCACATGGGACCTCCTGCTTGGAAATACGAGGATCAGCATGGAGGCGTAAATATAATTTTTATGTGATTTAGGAAAGCTCATGAAGAAGTTATACAGTTGGACATGCAGGTCCACAAGTAAAATATGTGTCTTGTCTTGCAGGACCTAACTCAATATCCAACACCAACAAAGACTTGAAATTTTAATACTTGTGTATATACAGATTGCTCATTGACAACAATGGCTGGACCAGTATTATCTGATAAATCTTAACCTCTTTCAAGTCTATGCAAAAACTGCAGATCTGCACAAATGATTGAAATTCAGAATGAAGTATCTTTAATTATTTTTTTTCATAAAATTTTAATGTGTTATTTCCATAATGCATTAAGGAAGGAGGTGAAGGATGACTCCAGCCTGGAGTGTCCTTTTAAGTATTTAAGTGCCAGAGGGGTGAGTCGCACATTTCAAAAGTGTGCTGATTAATGAGTAGATTATTACCCAATTACCTAGAACCCCTAATGCTGTCTGTGGCCTAATCACTACCATTACCATATGTATAACCAAGCCCTAACAGCTGACTGATAGGATCAAATTAGAGCTTGTTAGCAGTTTAATGGTTGAGCATGTTGTGGCATATAGACTCAGGGTTCCTCAGATATTTAAAAAAGAAACCCTTTCATTTATAAATCAAGACTTCACATAAACATTGAAAAGTCAATTTAAGCTAATTAGAAAACAAAGGAAACGAGAGCTTAATGTTTAAACTAAGAAAGAACCCACTCTGTTTTATTATCCATACCACAAATTCCTGATTCTTCAAAGCATGTTCTCCTGCAGTATAGAGTGTCCTGGTTTAAATCCAACTCTACAGTGTTCCATTGTGCACCGGGAGAAGTACCGCTGTGCATTCACCTAGCACTGCAGGGCATAGCTACAATGAAAGGGTTAATTGTGTCTAGTCCCTCTGCAATTTTAGTTTGGGAGGTAGCCCTCCTGCTTAATACCATGAATAGAATTGCATGGTATGAGAGCAGCACATATTCACATATTATTACTGTTACTATGGCAGCAGATGGGGATGAAGGCAGTCGTGTACCAGGCTACTGGATGGGAAATCAATGTTGGTAATGCAATTGTAATAACAGCCTTAAGACACACACAAGACATGGCCAGCCTCGCACATTCTACCAACCTATCTATTTTAAACATTTTTTATTTTTTTTGCTGTAACTGTTTGAGTCCCTTATTGTTGGTGGAATGTAAAAAAAAAAAAGTGAATTGCAATAATGATTTCGACAATTTTCCTCAACGGTATCCAGAGTGAAACCACACAGTCATACAACAATTTCTAAGTGGTAGAATTAGATTGATTTGCCAAGGCTAAATATTAAGCCGAGGCACTGAATTTTGTTTTGTAGAATTGTATATAAGCAAAGGCTAAGAAATAGGAATCTGCATGGGGCTAAGCCATGCTTCACAAACATTTAAAATCAATACAAAGGATTCTCTGAATACCTTATTTTGCATTTCAGCTACAAGCCTCAATCTGATTATGAAATATGTAGAAACTATACATTAAAAGGCATTAAAAGGGATATTGACCTGTATTAAAGCAATACATAATGCATAGTAATATAAAGTAACAGTAACTAGAGCTACTCTGTCTACTGGTATGCCCCCTCCCGGTCTCTATGCCTTCTCCTGCTCGCACCTGTATGGTCTCCTCACGCTTGCAGGACTTCTTGTGGGTGGCTTCCTGCTTTTGGAATAGCCTGCCTACCACCTTTTAAAAAGAGCCTTAAAACCCATCTATTCAGGAAAGCTTATGGCATCCCAGAGTAACCTCTACCTCACATTCCGTTACCTTGCTCTCTACTCTCTCCTCCAGCACTGCTTCACTCCACCTTGTTTGATTGCTATCTCCTGTCCTATTGTGTTTTATACCCCACTTCTATTATTATTATTATTATTATTGTATTATTTATATAGCGCCATCACATTCCGTAACGCTGTACAATGGGTGGACTAACAGACATGTAATGTTAACCAGGCAATTATGCTGCTTAAGGCACCATAACAACTTAATTTAAATAAAGTTGTTATGGTGTCAGGAAGTCGCCTGGCGCATTCTCACCTTCAGGGGTTAAAGCCTTCTCAAACGGTTTAACCTCAAAGTTCCCTCCAGTGCCTAATTCCACTCCCCCCTTGGAAAAGTAAGCCTCTGAAGACAGACGTCCATTAGTTGCCAGCTATACTCATAGTTACATAGTTAAATAGCTGAAAAGAGACTTACGTCCATCAAGTTCAGCCTTCCTCACATATGTTTTTGCTGTTGATCCAAAAGTAGGCAAAAAACCAAGGTCTGAACCGCTTCAATTTTGCAACAATCTAGAAAAAAAATCCTTCTTGACCCCAAAATAGCAGTCAGATATCTCCTTGGATCATGCAGCTATTACCCCACTAATTATTATTATTATTTGATTATTATTTGATTATTTATATAGCGCCATCAAACTCCGTAGATCTGATGTAAAATGGGTGGACTAACAGACATGTAATTGTAACATACTGGAACAGAGAGGTGGAGGGCCCTGCTCAATGAGCTTACATTCTAGAGGGAGTGGGGTACAGTGACACAAAGGGTAGAAGTAGGTTGTTAGAAAAGTATTAATTGAGGGCTTAGTAGGTAATTTTTGACAGTTGCAGTAGAGGAGTCATGGGGATGGGGGATAAAAACCTGCTTACAGTTTAACTGATTTGCTTTCTTGAAGAAGTGAGTTTTCAATGATTTTTTTAATGAGTGGAGACTGGGTGAAAGTCTTACAGAGAAGGGAAGGGAGTTCCACAGAAGAGGTGCAGCTCTAGAGAAATCTTGGAGGCGAGCATTAGAGGTGGTAGTATGGACAGAGGATAAACGTAGGTCTTTGGCAGAGCGTGAGGGCCTCAACTGGACATACTTGTGTATTAGGAAAGAAGGCTAGGTTGGAGCAGCATTATGTAGGGACTTATAAGCAAGCACCAGAATTTTAAATTGAGCCCCATATCTAACTGGGAGCCAATGCAGGGACTGACAGAGCGGGGAGGCGTGGGAGGTGTGAGCGGACAGGAAAATGAGCCTTGCCGCAGCCTTCAATATAGATTGCAGCGGTGCAATCTGGGAACACGTAAGACCACTGAGAAGGGTATTGCAGAAGTCAAGGCGAGAGAGAATAAGTGCATGGACCAGCACCTTAGCTGCATCCGGGATTAAATAGGGGCGAATGCGCGCTATGTTTTTGACATGGAAGCGACAGGATTTGGTGATTGATTGGACATGAGGGGTGAAGGAGAGGTTCGAGTCAAAAAGAACACCTAGGCAGCGAGTCTTAGAGGTAGAGGTGAGGGTAGCGCCATTGACTTGGAGGGAGACAGACACAGGAGTAGTAACACTTGAGGGAGGAAAGACCAGAAGTTCTGTTTTGGACAGGTTGAGTTTAAGGAAGTGAGCAGCCATCCAGGTGGAGATCGAAGAGAGGCAGTCTGAGACATGAGTCAAGATGGGCGGAGAGAGATCAGGAGAGGACAGGTAGATTTGCGTGTCATCCGCATAGAAATGATAACGGAAGCCAAAGGAGCTGATGAGTTTACCAAGGGAGGCAGTGTAGATAGAGAACAGTAGGGGACCAAGGACAGAACCTTGGGACATGCCGACAGAGAGTGGTTGGGGGGAAGAGACAGAGTCAGAGAAATAAACACTGAAAAGACAGTCCTATAAACTGTAAGCTTGTTTGAGCGTGGTACTCTTCAACCTATTGTTCCTGTAAGTTTTTGTAATTCTCTCATTTATTGTTAAATCTCCACCTTTGATAATATTGTAAAGTGCTATGAAATATGCTGAAGCTTTATAAATACTACTACTAATACTACTACTACTACTAATAATAATAATAATAATACTGATAACAAGGATATTTAAAAGTATTAGAACTGGCAGTTCTCTTCTTTAGAACTTTGGATTGGTAAGTGGCAAAAAGCCTGTGAAATTCAGTAGGAAATGAATGATACTGAAAAAGAGAGAAAAACGTTTGGATGATTAAGGTTGAAATAATCTTAAATAGAGTCGAACTGCACAACTAGCCAGGGAAGTTATTTCTTTAGAATAACTGGCCAGGGTTGTATCCAGGGTATAATATTGCATAATAGATTATGTTATTTTTTTAAAAATATTTGCTTTGATATTTTTCAAATTAGTATGTTATGCATTAAAAGCTATTAAGTTATGCACATGGAATTATGCCCGCTTGTAAAAGTCTTGCCTAGAAGACATCAATGGACCTAATAGGAATTGCAGATTTAACCCCTTAAGGACACAACTTCTGGAATAAAAGGGAATCATGATGGAATATTTCCGTCATGTGTCCTTAAGGGGTTAATAAAGTCATAAAGATAAATCTTAATAAGAGTTTAAGCCATGTTTCTCCACTTACCATAATACATATTGAATGTATATCTCACAACTGTGGATTTACACCTCTGACAGCAAAAGGGTTTAACTCTGTATGTATAGTGGCTAAACACTGCACATACAAACTCCAAGCACCATGACCACTTCATATCACCCTTTAACTTTTTATGATCCTAAGGTAAATCTCCCCCCATAGAAGATATACATCTGGTTATGTTCAGGAGGTTTAGATATACATTTTTGGAATGCATAAATAGGTGAGTCCCATCCGATATTAGCTGCAGAGTTTAACAATATTCTGTTATTTTAGTAACGTTGTCAAATATTTTGGTGAATAACAGATTCGGTGCTTCTAAAATGCACTTTATTTTAAAGAGACAAAGCAATTCTGCCTTAACCTTTTAGTTTTAGTAACAAGAAAGTATGACTAAATTATATTTTTTTTAAAATTTGAAATGCATCAGAAAAGAGATGAATCCAGCAGTCATTGTCACAGAACCTTTTTTTTTTTCGTCAAAAGCACAAGGTGAAAAATGGATCTTTTAAAAGAATACACAGGGAATAGGACACAAACAAATTAGTACAATTAAATCCAAGTGATATTTAATATCTAAATTATTGCCATTGATAATTTTTTTTTTGTCAACCAAACATTAATATGTGAATGCAGATAGAACCATCTGGTTCAAACATATGACAGTGACACGTATAGTTATATTATGGTATAATGACATTTGTGAACATTGGTTTGATTCATTTAATTGACTTGGTTGATTTTTAGACTTGTGCACAAATTCTTTCACTTGCTACGAACTAATCAAATTCCTGTTAATTTACACCCAAACGAATCAATCTGTCCATGATTTACGTAGCTGATCAATTTGCTCAGGCATAGATTCACATGAATTTGATTCACTTATCGCAAGGGATTTTTGCACAAGTCTAGTGATTTTGAAGCAAGAAGAGTATTTTATTCTGACAAATTCACTGAAACATATACTATATCTTATCACTGCTTTAATCATACCTTTTGGAACTACTTCCTTATTCCATATTTTTTATAAAGTATCGCTGTATCGCTGCAGGGTGAACAAAAGCAAGTCTTTGTCTTTGTTTAGTTTTTGTTTGGAAGGGGTCAATTTACAGCTGTTTTGATAGATGATACCAGAACAATGTTCTTCTTATGCAAGATCATTTTTCTTGTTTTTTTTTTCTCTCACTCTTTTTTTTCTAATGGTATTGTTTGCTTGTTGAGGGCACTGGAGGATGAGCAGGTCCGTGAACGAAGGATAGAACATTAATATTTCCTGGAAACATGGTGGGATGCTCTAGTACAAACCCATACATACCATTGTAGGGTGCCTGAAATTGGTTTGATGTGGCAGTAATAGACAGTATATTTTACTCACTTCCATGGATAAACTGTGAAATTTTAAATCCCCCAGAGATGGGGTAATCTGGATTGCCTTTAGCAAGGAGAACACTTTATCTGACTGTCATGAGGTAAAGATAACCTAACTCACAAATATAGACCAGACGTTTACTAGAAAGGAAAAGTTAGGTCATAGTGATAGGAAGGTCTATACTATTGGTCCTTGCCAGGAATAATATATCTTTAACTAGCCCTAACTGAAGTCATAGTCCAAACATTGAAAATAATGTAATACAAAATATATGTAATGCTGAAGCCATTATTTTTAAACTTTGGTCTCGTGATTTTTTATGATGTTTCCAGAACCTCTCAAATAATTTATTTTTCTAAATTGAATAGGTCACTGCTGTATATTTTTTGTATAGATATATTTATTACATAGGTTAGATGATTGTACAAATATTCAATCAAAGGTTAAACTATGACATATGATTTCACAAGATTATATTTAAGTGTTTTTTTAAGTCACATATTGTTCTTTTGATTGCATATTTTTTGTGTAAACAACATTTACTTAATCACATACTTTTTTTCAACATTTGAGTGCACAAAGAAATTAAGTTGTGGTTAGCAGAAATGTCCATTAAGAAGCCCAATGGCAACATATGTATGCTATGGGACTGCATTAAAATGAAATCTATCCTGTATGCTTTGTGTTTTGTTTTTTGTTTTTTCATTTTAAATGGTGATTTTAAACACAATATCTACTACAGCTTTTGATTATGTTACTTAGTGTTTCCTGGCACCATAACTTGGTTTAATATCAAGCCTTTTAAGGTTTATTGATTAATTGGCTGAGAATGCTGGGCTACCACTCACCAGAAATCTCAACCAATCAATATACCCCCCGTCTAATCCCATTGCCATGACTGTGATAAAAATGCCTTTCCATTGGATTGGCACTGTGCCAATTAGCTACTCCTCATAGAAATGCATTAAATCAGTGCATCTCTATGGGGAACGCTCAGCGCCTCCATGCTGAAAGTCAGTGCTGCATACTGTGGAGCACTGCAGTAGGAAACCCCTTAGTGGTCATCTTAGTGACTGCTACTAGAGGTGTTACTAGGCATCAATGTAAACGCTGCCTTTTATTTAAAAAGATAGCATTTACAGTGTTCAGCCTTCACGGACAGGCATGAGACACCAAAACCACTAAATTAAGCTGTAGTGCGTCTGGTTTCTATAGTGTCCCTTTAAATAATATTCCCACCATTTTGTTCACAGATCAAGTGAGAAATAGTAACCAATAGTGGCAAAAAGAGGAAAGGTAATTAAAAATCTATATTTATATATTTTATATTTAATAAATATATAAATATAGATTTTTATTACTCCTCCTCATTTGTTCACTCTATTGATCCATTCTCATTTAATCTGTAAATATAATCAACATTTGGTGGCAATAACCTAATCAACAACATAACTTTTCCTATCAATTATTTTATTTTCTGGCACCATTGGTGGAATCTAGAATCACAAATTAACACAAACATGTTCATCCATTGCACTTTTGGTTCAAATTTTGGCTATATTTTGGCTTGGAATTCAGGAATTCAACTCATCACCCGACTTGTCCAAATTCAGGCGAATTGCAGTTTGTAACGGAATTAATCACCAAGTCCAATATCAATGTGATTGAGATTGAGAATGGTCTAAACCATTTTACAATGAGCTGTAATGGTTAAGTGCCTCATTAAGTATTCCTCCTGTAAAAGAGAAATTGGATCACCTTACATTTCAAATCACAATCAATACAACAAAGATATATGGAAGATGTTACTTCATTGAACATTATGAGCATTGCCTTATTGTGTCTGTAAATTTTACTGTCCTGTAAAAAGACCATTGATTTGAAAATGTAGGCATCGATTTAATAATGTTAATTTAATGTTGGTGTGTGTGTGTGTGTTTCATTGTGTATCTTTGCGAATCAGTGTGTTTGTGTGTGTATGTAAGTGTGTGCATATATCAGTATGTATGTATGTGCATGTATCAGAGTGTGTGAGTGTGTATATAGGTGTGTGTATCAGAATGTGTGTGTATGTGCATGTATCAGAGTGCGTGAGTGTGTATATATGTGCATGTATCAGAATGTGTGTATGTATGCAGGGCCGGACTGGGGATACAAAGCAGCCCTGGAGACAAAAAAAATAGATGCCAGCCCCATAAGTCATTGCGCCATATATTGTCGCATGTACTATGTAAGGCAATGTCTCGCCACCCCAGATGATTGAGTAAAATATATATATCTCAAATAGATATTGCTTTTTCTAATATAAAATATTGGTCCTTTCAGAGTAAAACGTTTAATTATACAGTAAACATACTCACATGCAGACACAGACAATCTCATTGACACACATTGATACACAGCCTCATAGACAAACAATCTCACTGATATACATAAGCTCATTGGCATAAAAACACAAGCTCACTCACTAGCAGGCACACACACACACACACACACACACACGCAAGCAAGCTCACACACACACAGCTTTATGTAGTGGTTCTGGTGACTATAGCCTGTCCCTGCAGGCTTTTCAATGTATACACTGACTTTTCATAGAAATGGCAGTGTTTACATTGCTTTCTAGTGACACTTCTAGTGACAGTCCCTCAGACGGTCACTAGAGGTGCTTCCTATGTCAGTGCTGCACAGTGTGCAGCACCTACATTCAGGGCCCCACTTTCTGGAGGCGCTGAACGTTCCCCATAGAGATACATTGATTCAATGAATGCATCTCTATGTGGAGATGCTGATTGGTGTAGCGTTTTGCAGCCAATCCTATGGCAGAGCATTGTATTGGCTGAGATCATCAAGCTTGTTGACCTTGGCTTGCTAAGTTTTTGATCTTGGCTTGCTACTGACTATCTGTATTTCTGGTATCCTTGACATTTTGGCTTTGTCTATTCATTTATGCTTCTGTCTGTGTCCCTGACCTCGGCTTGTTACTGACTATGCTTTGTAAGTTAATTCCAGCTATTCCAAGGCCTGGTAATACGCTAGCTATATTAGTATTTTCTCAGTGTTTAACTTAATTCTGTGTGTTGGGCCACTGTATGGTCCTGACAGCAACAATTGAAAGAGGGGGCAGAGCAAAGGCAACAACTAGAGTGGGTCTGAGGCAGGCATTCATTTTTCCCTGCCCTGGTGCTCTCAAGTTTTTAATTCTGCTCCTGATTCAACCTCAGCGTTGCTTAACTTTTATGAACTAGGTTTGATCCATAAAGTTTCTATAGTTCTATAGAGAAATCATAGCATTAGTCAACATGTGTTTTTTTGGCATGGACAAATTCAGCAGCTTGTACACCGAGACTGCCACATGCAACCATCATGCCGTATAGCTAGCTCCTTTCATATGCCATTTCCTTAAGCGAAAGGACAGGACATTCATACGGATAGATGCTGGGACTTGTGTGATGGGTAGCGAGCAAGACCACACCAAATGCCATAAGACCATTGTTGTTAAAGTAATTTGAAACATGTCAAAGTAAATTGAAACAGTTACTGATTGATGCCAGTTTCACAATGTCAAGATTTCCTCCCCACCAACCACATGGGATTTAAGCCAGAGACTGATTAGAAACATATGTATTTTAGACTCTTATCCCACCAGCAATATACTGCTTCCATTGTGGTTGGTTATATAGTAGATGATGAAAGAGCAACTACAGACCTGACAAGAGAAAAACACAGGGTCCCATTAGCTGAAATGGGAAAAATATATAAACTGAGAAAACCAGTTTATTGGATACATCTAATTTTATAATGATGGGTTGTTTCACATCACCATGTAATGTAGTGGTTAAATGATAAACTTATTGGGATTACATCTATGATGACTTAGCAAGGTTACTTATTTTTGCCTTTGCTAAGATATTACGTATATAATATATACTCTTCTAGGTTAATATACTGGTAGATATATGAGTGATATAAGGTAACATTTGTAGATTTAACACACTAAACAGGGTTATTCGCTAGAACTGTGAATTGTCAGGAATTTAAAAGGAATCCAAAGTAAATCTCAAATTTTAGTCCAAAACAACCGATTTGGGAAAAAAAATCTCTCCAGGTTCAGCTATGCTCCCAATTTGTCTTCAAATTTAAAATTCCCTTTGAATTCCTGTCAACTCACACTTTAGTGAATAACTTAGAATGTGTTCACTTGTGTTATAACATGACACTGCGTCTTTCGACTTCAGCCATACTTTTTGCTACAGCAAAAAACATTTTTTGCTATTCGTAATACTTTGAAAATAAATCTGCAGAACAATGAAAATAAAATAAATAAACACGCCGCAGATAAGAATATTCTGTAGATTGTAAAGAAAATCTCTTGCCTGTCCTTACCCGAGAGCCTTAAGTATTAGTTATACTACAATTCCCATCATCCTCCTTCCATAATCACACCATCAATGACAGAATACAGCAAATAAAAAAAATAAAGAAAAATAATGAAGAAACAAAGGGGAACCATTGTAAATTCACAATTCCCCAAATTCATGCATGTAAATCTTTGAGAGCTAGCCATAACATGCTTTATCCTCCACTCTGACTCACAAAATGTTAAACACAATCTGTTGTTGGGTTATACTCAGTTACATCGCATTCAGCAAGGTGAGGTAGAGGTTAAGGATCCGTGTATGATGTCATTGCGCTCTATCATTTCCCAGAAATGTTCAGCGCGTAGCCGTGGTAGTAAGAGATTTCATCTAATTCTGAAGACTTGTTAAACCTTTAAGTGTTTGGAAAGCCCTCGTTTCCATAGCATTCAATGACATAGCGACCAATTGTGTACAAACTGCACATCTGCAGCATGTTGGAGGGAGAATAAGCTCAGCGGATGTAATCATATAAAGCCCTTGTGTTTTACCAACAACCTAATTAACATGAATTGAACAGACTCAGAAGAAAACATTTAACAGATCCTAAATGTTCCTCTTGACATAAGAGATTCAATTAGACAGCATCTCTCAGAAGAAGCTTAGTTTGAAAATTAGTGATTCCTTCAAAACGAAATTTGAAAACATTGCAGTGAAATGGACATAGCGGAATCTTTGGGATCTCTCCATCATTGATGTCACTTCTGTTTAAATTGCAAATGTCACACATGAAGATGAGCCTTACGCAATGGCTCACCCTTTTGTTGTTTTTATTATTATTATTGGCATTTATATAGCACCAAATTATTCCACAGCGCTTTACAATATGATTAAGTGAATAACTTGAAAATAAATGGGACAATAGGACCCTGCTCGAAAGAGCTTGCATTCTAGAGGAAGATTCTTATGAAGCTTATCGATTGTTTGAGATAATTGCAACTGTATGACTTTAATTGCATTTTCCTAAAGCATTATTATCAGTAGCACCATGAGAGGTTGGTTAACACATGTGAATATTGCTCTATTATTAATTAATCTTCTAGCCAGATTATTATTTTTTTTATTTTTTTGTACCTGAAAATAATAAAAAAAACATATGGACTGGAAAAAAATGTACAAAAGTCAGTCATAGAATAATCATGTTAATGATTGGAAATCAATATTTGAAATAAATAACGTTTTTGGGATATGCTGCAAAACACTCAGTGGGTCAACAACCACTTGTTCCATAATCCTTCTGATTCCCTTAAGCAATTAGCCATCATTTTATTTCCCCATTTTACCACATGCTTAACATTGTGATATTTCCAAATACAAGTCCACATTTTCCCCATATAATTTGTCACACATATTGTTACGTGGCTATCACATTGGCCATATTTCCTAATTTGCCACCAGATTGCCCAAGAATGCAATGTTTTGCCCAAAAATGACAATTTTTCAAATCTGCTATTTTGGTCTATTTTATGCAGTTCAGATTTTCACTTACTAAAATTCACTGACAAAGGTGAAATCTTTGTTACAGTTTCCATTTTTGTATATATTTTATATATGTTTAATGTGTTTCTTTATGTAGAAACATAGATATAGACACACATAAGCACATATACAAGCGCATGTAGTCACTGATGCCCACACACACACACACACACACACACAGACACACACTAACATTTGCTTATTAAAAGACAGTAGTGCACAAAAGCACTCATGCTGTATCCCATACAAATACTGGCACACATACACTGGTATGCAATCACCAATGCACACTGGAACACACACTCTTTAACATACATTGGTACACATTGATCTATAATGACACACAGAGACACATTGATCAATACTGACACACATGATGATTCAGACCAACAAACGCACACACATTGATTGATACTGACACACACGCATTGATCTACACCGGCACACACACACAAATCCATACTGACAAACACACACACAGTGATCCATAGTGATACACACAGATTGATCCATGCTGACACACACAATGATCCATACTGACACACACACAATGATCCATACTGACACACACACATTTGCCCATACTGACACAAACACACACATCCATACTGACAAACACACACACAGTGATCCATAGTGATACACACAGATTGATCCATGCTGACACACACAATGATCCATACTGACACACACACAATGATCCATACTGACACACACACATTTGCCCATACTGACACAAACACACACACATCCATACTGACAAACACACACACAGTGATCCATAGTGATACACACAGATTGATCCATGCTGACACACACAATGATCCATACTGACACACACACATTTACCCATACTGACACAAACACCGTGATACATACTAACACACACACACATTGATCCATACTTACACACACTCTGATACATACTGACATACACACTGATTGATCCATACTAACACACAAACTGTGATCCAAACTGACTCACACACAATGATTGATTAATACTGACACACATACATAGTGATCCAGTGTGAACACCTGTGCATTAATGCATGTTTGTATTTGAGTGTGTGAATGCATATATTTTTTTGCATATAGTGCCAGCATGAATATAAATGTGTGTTTGTGGAGATTGTGTGTGTTTGTCACATGCAAGTATACTTTTGAGTGTAGTGATTTATTTTTGTCTGCTACAAATATAGTAAAGCAGTTATGAATTTCTATGTAATTTCATATTATCAATCTGTTTGTCAAAGAAGGTGTGTGTGTGTGTGTGTGTGTGTGTGTGTAATGCTGATCTATGTCTATACTAAAGTATATTTTGTGCAAATACCTCTGTCTGTCTCAAGAGAGATTTCTTTTTACCTGACGATGAAGCAAGCAAGGTGAATTTTTAGTGTGGGATTTCCCTAAGAAGATTGCCTTGCCATGGCAGGGGAGCTTACATTTAATGGCCATTGGAGGGGCACAAAAAAAAAACCTTCAGTTATTTTAATATGCATATTAGATATTGCAGATTTGAGATAATGCACAAGTAACTCTTTTCTTTGGTTTTTATTGTATGTATTGGGGCTGATGTGTACTATGGTGATTGCTGCCGCCCAGGAGTAGTGGCATGACAAGATCAGGAGTCTGAGTTTGTTACTTAATTTTGTGCATTTATATTTTGTGTAATGCCAGTCTGAGTCTCTATCTCTCTGTCTTACCCAGTGTGTTATTTCACCATCCACCACCACTAGTGTCAACACAAATCACCTGTGTGTCTCCATTTTTGTCTGTCACCCTTTGCCTCTTTATCACTTTGTCACCCCACTTTTGTCAACCATCTTACACTATTTTGGCTCCCCCTTCACTTTGTGTCACTTGCCATTAACTTCATATGCCTCTCCTCAATAAATACCCCTCGGTGCCAATGCCCCATCTCATATCTTCCTACCCCTCTGATGAAATGACACTGGAGTTATGCTGACATGGGGTCCCAGTCACAACCGCTTAATAACCACTTTAATGGGTGACAGTGGTTATGGTGTCCAAAGTGTCTCTTTAAGGTGGTGTGTTTCAACCTTTCCAATGCTAGACTGAAAAGGCATTACAATGGTTCTCTCACTATCTGGCACTGAAAGGGTTATATAAAGAATGTATCTCAGTACTAGAGATTTTCAGTTTCTTCTAACCTGGTATTTGACCACCTCTCCCATAATGCTTCAGGCAGCTAGGCTCTGATTGGCCTCCTGCTCCTATGCCTTCCAGACAGGGCCTGTCTCTGTACTGGTCTTTTCCATCTACCTATACACCGAGCTCTGTTAACCTCTTGGAGCTGACGTAATTTTAAAGTTCACCACTGATACCAAAGAGCACAAAAGGAGCCTTATGTTGAATATTCATTTATCGCCAGGGAAACAGAGAATTTCAACAGTCGTTTCAAGCATTTGACAAGACTTTCAGCGAGAGTGGAAAAAGCAAAAGAGGCAAATTCATATGAGTGATCCAATGAGTTATTTGTTATAGTGAAGTCAAGTTTATTTTTCCAGTCTGATCTGAGGTTTTTGAAGACAGTTTCAGTTTCCCTAATTTATTTCCCTGAAACCACCACGACTGCCTGCCATTTAACATATAATACCTAATCTACTAAAGTGAAACGTCAGATTACAGAATCATTTTACACCCAGAATAAATGTATATCTTACTGCACTTCTGATGGTTAAAAGGCCATGTACTTTCCACATTTACTTTAATATGACAGGTTAATACTGTAGACATCAATCTAAACATATAAATTATTTGTGAATGCATTAAACCACTTATCAGAATTGTATTAGGATTTATCTGTTTAACACTTCTCTGAGCTGAATGATGAAAATCAGTCTGAAATTTCTTTGTGTCCGCAGCCCACAAGGGAACATGAAATATTAGGTATGTAATAAATATCTCTTATAATAAAATAAATAAAACGACAAAATAGAGATTGGTGGAAGGATATTGCTATCAGACAGCGAGTAGTCACTAGCCAGCGTGCGAAACACCATTCTGTCATCCTGAACTAAGACATGAGACTTTTAGCAGCATGCAGGCAGTTTACTGTGAACTGGCCTTCTTTGGGCCTCATCAGTGAGGTGTAGCTGATAACTTTCTAGGCACGCAAGCACTGGGTTTCCTGATTCTCAGAATTCTCATGTTCTTGAGTTCTACTCTAAGGGAACTAGGACCATGTGCAGAATGCTGTAAAAGTGATCTCTGCATTCTCGACTCTTAAACCCGCCATGCATTCGTACCAAGCTTACATGCCCCTTCTGGATTTTAATACTTCCATATGTTAGGAGGTATGAGTTAGCCAGCAGTGAACCAATGCTCCCATTAACATTTGATCTGAATTATCGATCTTTGGCAGTTTTGTAATATGTTACTATCAAAGGTAAAATAACACTAATGTGTGTGCTATAGTGTACATAAGTATTTGGTGTGTAGTGGGTGTAAATTCACGGTATATTTAAGAGCACAATATAATTTATATGATATAATGTAGAAGAAGTATGGTTTAGTCCAGTATTTCCCTTTTTCAGTGTTACATTATTTTTATAAATATGTGTAACTTATTAAGCTGTCGTACCTCACACCAAATATGTCTATTAAGTAAAATGCATTGAACTATGTGTAGAAAGATCAGATACCAACAATGAACTGTGGTCAACCAGCTCTTAGATGACACTTCCATCATTTTCATCCACTATGGGCCAGAAGAAAGTTATGGGAGATGTAACCACAAAACAGTCAAAATTTGGAAACTCCTGGATTGGACATATCAGGGGATCATGCTTGTAGCAAGTTTTTCTCACTGCATTACACTTCGAATGTATGTGACGGAACCAGTTATTCTGCTGATCCATTCTGGTGGTAATGACTCGTGTCAAGGGCACATGGTGGACTTAATCAATGTGTGCAAGCATGGGTGGGCGAGATTAAGTCATTTCTCAACCAATATAGTTATGATTATGGGGTATAATTTCTAAACGCCAAGGGTGTGGAGAGAGGTAGACTTCACTTCCACATGGGGATATCGCGATTGGTATGACACCTGCGTGGATTGGTGATTCGTCATATTGAACTAGAAAGAGATAACCAGAATGCTATGCGTACTGATTGGGTACACCTTACTCATATCTGTTTGGATATATTTAATATGGGATTACAATCAGTAATTGAACAGGTGCTGGCTTGGGGGGCATCCTTCCCTCTGTAGTAGGGGTGTGGTCTGCAGTGGCGGGTTTCCTGCACCAGCAAGTTTGGTATATGAATAATGCCTGCACGGGCTTGGGCAGTCACTGCCTGAATTTGGTTGATGATGGACAGGATAAAGAGACTCTGGAAGAAGTTTAAAGTGTACCTGTTTGCTGAGTAAAACAAGCAGCTGACAGTTTTTGGTTGTGATTGTTTAAATAAAGCTGTGCCCTTTGCCCTTACCCAATTTACATGATGTTGCGCTATTTATTGGGAAGGGAATGGTAACGAGATTTGGTGATCGAAGAAGGAGTCAGCAGTCGTGGATTGGACTGATCAAATCACACCCGTTTATAATCTTATGACTTGGCCACAAGTATATCTTATTACAGACCTTTGTACCTGATCAATAGGGTGGGACATCCCTAGTTAATTATGGTTAGGCACTATCTGTCTGAAAGCTGAAACCATTATTAAATGCATGTAAACTGCACATACATGGAAACAGAGTTAAATTAATCTTCCCTACTATTTTCTACTTTAAGTAGCGTTGTACACAATTTAATCGTCTTAATTGATTCACAATGATTTACGTGTCTTTTAGATATTGTTCTGGCTTTTCAATTCCATTTAAAGTGCTCCCTTGAGCAGAGCCTTTGTTGAATGTATGCTGTGTTTAGCCTGGGTCATTTCAAAGTCATTAACAGATGGAAAACACACACAGCACCTTCCTCTTTAACTTGTTTTAGGTTCCCTACAAGTACATGCAATGGAAAAGACAATTACGTCTTTATTTCTACCCTTCAAAAAGAAACCACACATCTGCTATCTAATCCTTACATGTTACTTCGTTATCCTTCCTCGAACACTGATGGATTGCCTGGGCATTCAAACAAAGCAAACTGTAAAAACAAAATGTGGGCAATGCCAGGCCAGTTGAATAAAACATAAATGCCAAATCAAAAGCAGTCACTGGCTACATCTGCGCACGTCTCTTTTTTTACAGATATTGTTTTAACTGTTGAAATTATTGGTGGTGACTCAAACAAGATTAAAATAAGGTTTTATATGAAAGCCCCACCAGATAAAGAGTTAACTTTGTTCTAAAAAAAGTCTTTCACAAAACCCCATTCATAGCCAAAATACTTTTCTCTACACCCAGCAGTAAAACAGAACGACTCTTATATTTAAACCTATGGAAGTTAAAAGGTCAGTTCCTCTCCTGTTAGTGCTTCCAGTGAGATGAATTTTAATAACAGTTAAAGTTTAGTGTTATGGAAAGAAAAGCTTTTTATTAGTGGTTTCCAAGTGATTGATATGTCCAGGGATATACACTGCAGTGTGTAAAATAGGACTGATGATGATTTTAATATAGGACCACATGGACTGGAATGGGAGATGATGGATTGTATTGGCCATTACGAGACAAATTGTGTACATAATGTGTAGATCATGGACCATTCCTGAACTAGAATTAAACAGTGATTTTTTGTGAATTTGCAGCTATAATTTTATTTTTCTGCCTAAATTGCTTGAATGGAAAAATAAATTAAAATTACCATTTTATGAATAAAACCCATACTAATACACAATAGTAAAGTAAAAGAGGTCTTCTGTCCTCTTCCGATCTCTCGCCACCCCTCTTGATTCGGGTCTCTGACTGCCTCACTGCTATTTTTAACTGGATGGCTGCTCACTTCCTTAAACTCAACTTGTCTAAAACAGAATTTATGATCTTTCCTCCCTAAAGTGTTGCTACTCCCGTCTTTCTGGTACTACCAACAGCTCCACCTCGCACGCTCAATTCCTAGATGTTCTTCTTGGATCCGACCTCTCCTTCACCCCTCAAGTCCAGTCAATCGCCAAATCCTGCCGCTTACATCTCAAAAACATAGTGCGCATCTGCCCCTACTTAACGCCAGACGCGGCTCAGGTGCTGGTCCATGCTGCTGCCCTCTCTCGCCTTGACTACTGCAATCCGCTTTTAAAGGGTCTTACATGTTCCCAGCTTGCCCTGTAATAGTCTATAATGAATGCAGCAGCGAGCTCATCTTTCTGTCTGCCCGCACAACACATGCCTCCCCCTCTCTCAATCCCTACATTGGCTTCCTGTAAGATATAGGGCTCAATTAAAAATTTTGGTTCTTTATTTCAAATCTCTACACAATACTCCTCCAACCTATTTATCCAACCTAATACACAAGTATTAGGCCCCTATGCTCTGCCGAAGAGCTATGTCTATCTTCTGTTCGTATTTCCACCTATGTTGCTTGCCTTCAAGACTTCTCTAGGGCAGCGTTCCTGTGGAAATCCCTTCCCTCCTCTGTTAGACTTTAACCCAGTTTCCACTCCTTCAAAAAATCATTGAAACTCACTTCTTCAAGAAGGCATATTAATTAAACTGTTAATAGCTACACCCATGCCCGCACCCTGATTTCACTTGTGCAACTGTCATTAAAACACAAAGTCTTCATCTAAGAATATTCTACCAACCTACTTTAATATTCCTATTCTTACCTAATGTCACTCTACCCCACACCCTCTAGCATGCAAGCTCGTTGAGCAAGACTCTCAATCCCTCTTTTCCAGTGTGTCCAACTCGTCTGCTTACAATTACATATTTGTTAGTCCGCCCATTGTACAGCTCTGTGGAACTTGTTGGCACTATATAAAAAAATAAAAATAAAGAAATCAGTATATTAATGTCTAAAGATAACCCTAAATAACCACAGACGACTGAACATGTCCTGTTGTGTGTGTGTGTGGAGGGCAGAGATGTTCCAGAACATATGCAAAGTCCATTGGTAATAATGGCATTGGAAAGCTTATTCATCTCTAGAAACAGGCTTGCAGAAACAGCACGTGAAAAGGATACCCAGGCCACTATGCGTACAGACCCCTTTGGTCCTTCCCAGACCTGCATGAGTTCACAAGTACCGCAAGTATCAGTATCCATGTTTTAGGATTGACTTTTTGTGCATGGTTCATCCTGTGTATCCACATGCTCTCAGGAAGCCTTGTTTCTGCACGCCTACTTCCAAAGAAGATTCATCATCCCGATGCCATTATTACCAATGAACTCTGCTCTGCTTTGCATGCATTACGGAACATCTCTGTCCTCCACACACAACAGGATTGGAGTAGTCCTCAAACGTGCTATTTTATACTGAGATCTACTCTTGTTTTCTTTTTCTATTTTTACCTTTTTTTGTTTTGTTCTGTTTGCCTTTTATATGGCTAGAAGTCTTGGAAAATAGCTGATTTGGGACTTTGTTATGTGATAAGGATACCACCCTTTTTTTGCACATTTTGCACATCTTTTATTTTTTTTCATTTTTTTCTCTCTTTGATGTTTTTCAATTCTTTATTGAAAGGCTACTCTTCACAATACTACAGACATCTTTTTTTTCTGTTTTTCCCCTGAAGACATTGTATGACTTTGCATTACATGTTCAGTCGTGTGTTGATTATTTAGGCTATCATTAGGTATTATTATACAAATTTCTTTTGCGGGCTATCCTTTGTGCAGCATATACAGTTCATAGTATATGGTAAGAAAAATGTCCAATTTCACCTTTACAAGCCTATGTATCAAGATATTTGCATTGTTATGTTTCGCACTGTTGATTGTATGAAACCCTCTTGCTGGCTTATCTGCCCATTGTACTATGTTTCTTTTTTAATTTTGTGATTTACTTGCATTATCTTGTATCTATTACATATATTGTTGTATCCTTTTTCTATGAGTTTCATAGCATTTAAGAAGCAGAAATATCTTTAATTAGAAATTAAACATTTCCAATTTCTGAACTTTGTATGCGGATTTCAACTTTATTTTATAATTTACGTTTGTGGTTACTCTAGTAGAGTGGTTTTCTTGGAAACAGAACCTATTTCTTTTTTAACATACGTTAACACAAGATAACTTTTATCTTGTATAGAGTATTGTAGAGTTACTCTACTCTAACCCAGCACATCGTATTATAAATTTTTCTCTTATGGATACTTTTGTTTATACTGAAGCAGAAGCTACTGCAGTCACTGATCCATCCAGGGTACAGTGTGATTTCCTTTATACCAATGCTGGTGAGTGCACTTCTTCTTGCTTGGAAAAAAGATCCTAAGAGGAGAATAAGATTGGAACTTCACTTTATCAGAATATGTCCATCTTTGGAGAATTCCAAGAGGCTTGAGAATTAGACCAAACATTTGTAGAAAGAATCAAAAATGTGCGGATAGATGGTACAAACTTTTAGATAAATGTTTCTTTGATTTGAGGGTACTTACCATAGAGGCAAGACAGGAAGAAATTAAGGGACTCACTGAGTCCATTTCTTTTTTAATTCTTTATTATGTCAAAAAGAAGAAAAGAAGAACAGTCATACATTGTCGTGGCTTGCACAGAAGCCAATATAATCAATATGCTCAAATGCACTTTGTGTGCGTGACAAGTATGTGCTCAATCAGTCACAATTTTACATTATTATATAAAGAAAATAGAACTACATAAAAAAAACTTTGGAAAAAACTTTAGAGAATATAGGTACTATTGAGGGAAGCATTTGTAGTCTTGTCCCCAGACAGCCATACGGCCATTGCGTGTTGTGTATTTGACATTATTTTGACAACCTTCTATGAGTAATATTGCAATTCCTTTACATTCAACATATGGACAGTTTAAACATCTCAATTTTTCTTTTTCCTTCAAGTGATCCCCTTGACATTTTTCTTTTTCCTTCAAGTGATCCCCTTGACATTGGTGTCGAAGTATAGGGAGAAGAATAGAACTATATTTAGTTTTATTGTTCATGCTATTGCATTATATTCCCTTCCGTGTGTTTTTATATGGTACTTAATATTGTCCTCTTTTATATATACTTTAAGAACCGCTATTTTAATTTTGTTTAGAGGAAGGATCTTTGTTCTCATTGTGTGTACTTAGAGAGTTACCCACTGAATGATATATTTGCATACAGGCTATTACCCTTTGCTATTAGGGTATTTACCCAGGATCTAATGATTCCTTTTATTGTTTTTTTTTTCCTTTTTATTTTCCCTTATGTTCTGTATTTGTAATCTTTCAATATTTGGTATAGCGAGCAATATGAATTATGGAATGAAAAAGAAGGGGGGGGAGTATACGTATCATGGAGCGTAGAATCTCAGTTGTGATACAGATGCACTGCAGGTCTCCTATACCCGTGTTGGCAGACAAGCGAGCAGGTTGCTCTTCTGCAAGAAGTAATACCTATACACATGGATATGAATGCCAATAATCATCCCCCAGTGGCCACCCAGGTTGCGGGGCTGTTGTTCCTTTCTCTGTTACATCGAATAGGGCTGTTTTTGTCATTAGTAACTGCAGCCAGAATGGAAAACCCTTCAAGAGCAGGTATTGTGTTCACTTCACCATATCTTAGGAATTTTGAGAGCTATGACCGTCCCAAAGGTTTGATCGCTAGTAGATCTCTACTCCACTCCATTATACTTATACGTGTACCATGATAGATTGGTCTTCCATTAAGACGTAGGTGCCTGTGTGTAAATGATACGTGTGATACTAGAATACATACATTGACAGGATCCTACAAGGTATGAGATACCCACGTCCCAGACCCTCTGTCCCAGCTCGGACGAAATGGTTAAGCTTCAAAGGGAACCCCTTCCCACTAATCGCCCCCACTGAGTCCATTTCTGATTTGGAAAAGTAACTACAGTCTACCATCCCTACATCTGAATTCTCTAACAATAAGAACGATATTGAGAAAGTCATCACAAAAGAAAGAATCCAAGTCTAAAAAATACACAATGTTTTTAAAGAACAAGATAGACTACGAAACCGACAGAGTTTATTCTTGGTTTTAAAGAATTAATGAAAACTTCTTAAATACTAATAGAAACAAAATTCAGTCATTATATTGAAATGGATACTCTTCCTCAGCCTCTTCTTTTTTAGAAAGAGTTCCCCTCCAGATACAAGCCAATCAAGAGGTGTGGAGTCAAAAACAAGAAAGAGATATCAAAGACGGCCAAAGTCCAGATTTTAGCCTTCCAGTTATTGATAAATAATATCTCTCAGAGAAATCTGAAACCCTTTGAATTGACCACCCTTAATAAATGTTTATCTTTTGGCCCTATCCCTCACATTGAATTGGTAGATTATGATATTGCTAGTTACAAGTTTCTTGTAAAAATAAAAAATAAAATTCTCCTCAGATAGAAGAGAAGGTGACATTCAATCCACGCCAAGCAATGCTGTTCATGAGACCGGTATGTCAGAGACTCATGCAGATAACGTTGTTGAACATGGTGCTCTAGCAGGACCCCATTGTCTGCAGGTAAAACCTAAAAGTAAAGTTAATCCTTCCAAGAGTAATTAGCTAATTGAAACCTACATTGATCTAACCAAAAAAGAATTAGAGAAATTACGATATACTGAAGATGCAGAATAGTATGAAAGACGTTTTAAACCCCATTCTATTTTCTCTCGCTGGGAGAGACAAGTAATTCAGGAATTACGTACTAACTCCAGTATTATTATAAAACCAGCAGTCAAGGGGGGGGGAGCCCTGATCATAATGGACAGAGCAGACTTTACTAATGAAATTAGATCACAATTACAGAGGGACAGTTATAAGAAACTTGAGAAAAATCCCATAGTAAAACTAATGAAGTGGCTCAAACAAATTAACACCAGCGTGTTAGAGAAAGGTCTTATTATTAAAAATAATTTTGAATTCATGGACATTACATTTCCTATGATTACTATCACACCAGACCTATACACTCTGCCCCTAGAAGGACCATAGTTGCAGGTACAAATTCTCTTTTTTAACCTGCTGCCCAGTATTTAGATACAATTTGGTCTCCCTTTGTTACCAAACAGAAATCATATCTAAAAGATGCTATGCATTTTCTACAAGAAATCAATGGTACCTCGTTCCAAAACTTTTTTTTTTTAGTTATGTACTGGATGTACAGAGTTTGTACACATCTATCCCTCATGAAGAGGGAATCACTGTGATTTACATGCCTTACGTGGCATTCTAAAGTAAAAATACAAACTCAAAGACCATGTCAGACTTTTTTTCAGAAGTACCAAAGTAAATGATATGATATATTTAGTGGTGATAATTGTTTTGAGATTTTTTGACTCCCCGCTTTCTATTTGGGGCTTGGGAGACTTACTCTCAAATCTTTTTTCTTTGTTCGAAGTACATATTGGGTAAGGCGGTTATTATCCACTCAGTCCTGTTCTCACTATAAGCTTGGACTTTTGTCCGATACTTTTAGTCTTTTATAAGTTATATAGATAATGCATTCATGTGTTGGGAAGGGCCACGGGACCTCCTAGAGTTATTTTTGCAAGAAATCAATAACTTCGACAGCAATATACAAATTACTGTCACAATTACTACCCAGGAAATACCCATCCTGGACACTAGGCATTGTGTATAGGTATTGTTGGGTGAGAGAAGCCTTCAGACTAATCTCTACACTAAAGCTCCAGATAGAAACAACTTGTTATTCACCAGTTTCCATCTGGCACATATCAAAGAGGGCCTCCCTTATAGCCAATGTTTAAGGACAGAGAGAAGTGTGAAGAAGCTTGATCAGGAATGGTCTTTGTGGAAAGGTATACATTCCAATCTTTGCATATCTTAGCCTTTTCACCCTCTTTCCTCTCCGAAAGAGTGTTTTATTAGCTGTTACCCTTCCGCAAAGACCATTATTGATCTAACTTCTTTGGACTGTAGAATGGTCAACTTGGCATCCTGATGAAACTGCCAGATAAGGTTAGGGTTAGGGATAGACACACAAACACATACAAACAAACACACACACATATACAAAATGTTTTAAGTTACTCTCCTGTTTCCTACCTTTTAGGTGCAGGAAGGTGAATTTCCCTGGGGTCCAGTGGTGGCTCAAGTTGATGGGAGGCCTCTTGAACGCACGGCTCCGGCAGTTTGCCGCGTGGGCCGGGGTCGCAAAACATGGCGGCTGGTACCCGGTCGCAGGGGTCCGCAGGATGGCCGGGCCCCCTGGAGTGACATGCCCAGTCGCAGCTGCGACACCTATATGTACGCCACTGCACATGCCCCTTCCTATTGAGTTGCTCTGCATTAAAATGCCCAGGCTGAAATTTGATTCCAGTCCAGCCGTGACCCCCAGGTTAGCCCTGTATATATGAACAAAAGTGTTTTAGGTGCTTCAAATATTATATATCAGTAAGTGAACAGTGCACATGCTGCTCTAAATTGCAGGTGTTCTCACACACCCAAGGGTCAAGTCCTGGGGAAAAAGTGTGGGAACTCACCCAAGATCCCCCTAAAAAGAAATGTATACACTCGTATGCATATATAAATGTGCACACACACATACACTGACAGGTGCACATATACACACACACACTCACAGACTCACACATGCACTCACAGACACACACTCAGACACACACATACATACTCAGTGTTCCTACTGTGAAAAAAGTGCAAAAGTTTGCGTTTAGTTCAATACATTCTGTCAGAACTGACTAGTTCTTTGTTCAAAGCAATATTGAATGCGCTGATGTTTTTAATAATTGATTTATTATTATTACTTGCTTTTGTCCATTTTCTATGTCCTTTCTCATTTCCATTTGTCCTTATCTGTATTTCCATGTACTTTCATATTTCCTTTTCTTCTACAGGTAGATCCTTTTGTTTTTCTAACAACCCCTTACTTTTCAACTATCCCTTTTTATTTTCCAGTAATCCATATCCAAAACCCTTGTGATTTTAAACTCCCCTAATTCTGTCCTTCTAAGATCTCCCAGTGACCCAGCACATCTTTCTCATACCTTCTCTAGCTTGCAAGTCTGTTCAAGCAGGGTTCTCAACATTTTTAATAATGTTTTTCTTTTTTGCTGCTATAGTCCCTCATTAAAATTGTAACATTCTTCAGAATTACAATAAATGCCAACATTAAAGGAACATTCTAAGTACTATAACCACTACAGCACACTGTGGTGCTAATGTTGTCAGAATTGCTGTGGTGTCCCTCAATATAAGTAATCTGACTATTCGGTAACAGTTTGACTTTTTACCTGGGGTCTATCGGGCACTGCTTCCCATCTTCTCTCGGCCTCCATGAGAGTCAGATGTCAGAAGCTCCTGTTAGAGCTAGTTCATTGTCCGATAGTGCCCTCCAATCGAAACCCACATGAACGACCAATCCATGTGATTTCCAGCACCTTCCATACCAGGACAGATCTAGAGCCTAAACATGGGAGGGACACTGCTGGATTTTGAGACACATTCTTAAGATTTGTGGTGGGTACATACATTTAGACAAATACAGATGCAAATATTTGCAAATATCCATACGGTAACAGATACCTGCATATATTTAGCTATGCGGCTCCTACTATGACATGGACACTGATGCCTTGATTCCTGCCTGACAAATCAATTCAATTAAGTGGTGGCACAGGCACTTTTTTAACAAATTGGATACAAGCATTTGGATACAAACTGGTGGTGACCCCTCAATTAGCCCCCGCTTCCAGTTATAAATTCCCCTGTCTTCTCAGGGGGAGCATGTTAGGTTATACTAATTCCTGCATTTACTGCCAATCTGAAGGGTGCATATTTATAGTGGGCAAGACAAAAAGTTCTGTTAATTAAACTGTAAATTTGCTTGATTTTATTAATCGCAATTCTTCTGTGTACTGTTGTTAACATTCCTCTATGGTTCACTGTATTCATTAACAAACAATACTAAGAGAATAGGGAGAAATGAACCCCTGCTATTTTCAAATGAATCAAATTTCCGAAGTGAGATTCATTTGAAAATAACAGAACTAAACTGCGAGCGAACAGCAGATGACAATAGAATTAGGGGAGAATGTCAGAGTTGGTCAGAATTGTGGATGAAAATAGGAAAGCCTAGAATATTAAGCAGCACTGAGTGAGCATTAAATCCCAAGTGCTCTGCCAGCTCTATATCCCCGGCAATCCCAGTTTTGGTTGTGAAGTACCAAGAGAGCAAGGACATCTAATGTTCAATACCTACTCTCAATTCAGTGATTCAGCAATTTTGGTGCTGTTAGGTGTTGAGAGAGTTGGGGGCAGGTGGATGAATATTTTTGTACCTTCACATTGGAGCACTAGGAGTTGTTCTTTTGACCACCACAGAGACTTGTTTCAGCCTGTCTAGCATAGAAGCAGCAAAAATGTAAGTGCGTAAGCTTGTGTGCTGTCTGATACATGGACAGCACCCACAAGCCCCAGAAAGGAGACCCTCCACTGTCATTGTGATCTAAGTATGAGCACCGAGGGGAATGCTGCACCCGTATAGAGCAGAAATTAAGTAACAGCTAGAGATCCAGTGATGAGTGCTAGCTAAGCCATCTTACTAGACTCAGACTACCATGGGACTGCTGAGTAGAAGACTTGGGGTCCTCTCCTTCATCCCACAGTGTGGGAACACCACTTATCTCTTTCTGGACGTGTGCCAGGCTATGTTGGGCATGCTAACAGTGTGCAGTTCCTCTACTCTGTGTCATGGGAATTGTATCAACTAAATTAATTATATTTGGTTACAATTAGGTTATAATTTTCCCATTTGTTAATAGCCAAAATAAGCCAAACTATACAGAGACTTGGCTGATATTGACAGAGCCAGATTGAAGGGAAACTGTGTTTGAAATAACCAATTTAACTTTTGTAACTATCTGAATGTTTAATATTGAGTTAAAAAAATGGACAAAATGTGACAGAATTACATTTGGTTGCAATTTGTTTTCCCATTTGCATTTAGAGAGTAGACCCAAAGTAGACTGTAGTGTTGTGGTGTCAGTGTTCCTCTGTGTTAGGTTTGACAAGACATTCACATTAACCTGGGGTGAAGACTGCTTCCAGGCTTCCATCCTCAAATGCTGAAAAGATTGCTTAGAAGTAAAGGACCCTTTAGATGCCCACTTGGGCCCCTCCAGCAGCTGGGGCTCTATTTATTACCATATATCTGTTGTATATATTCCATATTCAGGATTTACTTTACTTTCTTTTTGTGGTCAACAGTACCTAATTATCTTGCCGATTTAAAAACGCAGCTAGATTGTTGTCCAAGTGTCACTCAAATGCTTATATACATGCTGACACTATTGATGGGAGTTATAAATAGTATAACATAGAGGAGCACGCTTGAATTAAACATGGCAGAATATTCTCAAATTTATTTAAAGGGGTCAAATAAAGAGCAGACAAGGAGCTCTATGTTAAAGCCACATAATCAGGTATAATACCACATGAATGTATTCGGGCGACATATTAGCCTTGAACCTAGTGAATCAGTGCAAGTCATCATTCATTATAAAACATCAGATGTTCAATGCTTCCCACATAATGTGACTCAATGAACTGACACTGGAAAATAAATCAATTAGTTTCCATAGTAACCATTCAGCGTTGCTTTTCATTACTTTCTAAAATACTTTTAGAATATCTTTAAGATAGTGTTTCACGCGTTCTGGAAAATCGCCGGCTTCCATTAAACATCAGTGGTAGACAATCACATCTTTAAAGTTCAGGTAAATGAATCAGCAGAATAAAAGAGAAAAGAGGGATGTTGTTAAGCTTGTATAATGTGGATATATTGCTCTTGTTCCCAAAAATTTTATTCACCGTGCCCCTAAGGAGTACATTTAGGTGGCAAACTCCACTGGCTCCGGTGTGTGACTCATTGGTTCTGTGTAGGAAGGCTGTCAGCAGCTCTGTGTAGAATCACGCGTTGTATGCAGAATGCTGCTGAATAGCTTTCTGTTATCTGGCCTCTTGCAAAAATGCAAAAAGGCAGCCATACGTAGTCTCAGGGAATTATGAATTCTTCAAGGTTGTCTGGCTTGTGGCCTTGAGTTCAAACTTGATCACAGCTTTATTGAGACTCCGTGAATCAGAACATGGGGTAATGCCAAACATGTAAGTGTGTAGGGAAGACATTAAAAAAAACAGGCAATTTAAGGACAAACTCACAAGAACGTCAATTGTTTATACAACAAGGGTTCCTATGTCCTATAAACATGGCCATCATGTGCACTCAATTGACCATGTTTTATCAACTAGTCTCTATAAAAGTCTCTGCTATTATAGTCTCATTATTACCATAGGTGTTGTTAGGGGGACTTTGGTTACTGAAGTCCCACGTGTGGGAATCGTTAGCCCTGGATGTCTACACCTAGCAGAGAAGGATTATTGTGTTTTTAGTTTTAATTGTACATAAAGCAGATGCGTCTCAAAGTAGCTGTCTTTTATAAAACGATAGATTCGTTTTATAGTACTCTACTAGACTACTTCGAGGGAGGGGTTGGTGTCCCCCACGTGACCATTGCAAGGAGTGCTGGAGAACAGGACTTTGCTGCACACCTCTCAATTAGTTAGGTAGTGTCAACATGCTTGCATTGAATACCTGGCTGTGCATCATGACGGGGATGTCGTGTCAAGTCCAAGGTGTCTCTGAAACACAATTATAACTACATGCCCACTCATAGTTCATTCATTTAAAGGAGAGGAAACATATCCAGACTAATCTTTGTGTATTAGATAACATTGACAGGTAGAATATACCTACAAGGCAGCCATTTGGTTGTATGGTGAATTTACTCTTATTCTTCAGAGAAAGTCTGTAAGGCACAATACACCCCATGTAGCCCCCCTGTATAAAGCATTTTTGCTGCTTCGATGATTGAATGCTGTGATAATGAATTCAGCGTATTCCAGTACTTTCTTACAATAGCTCAAGCTTTTGGGTGTAAAATAATTGCTCAGTTAGAATTGATAATTAGATTACAAAAGACACAAATACATGGATATTTGGAATCTATTTCTTAGCTGTTCATAATTGCATTATAGCATACTTTATTGTGTTTTACTTTGAATGTCAAGTCAGACAGAGCCGTTTTCACAAGATGCAAATTTACCATCACTACTTATACAACAATAGTCATGAACCTGAGATAATATGCTCTGTGTGGTTGAATGCAGCAATTTTTTCCCCCCTTTTTCTTCTTTTAACAAATGGAAACAATGAACATTGCATACAACAAGAACCTAATTAGAATAAGGAAGATGTGCTTTAATTAGTACATGGCAGTGAAAGATTGAAGGCCTCACTGACAAAGCCATAGATACGCATTATTATTGCACATTATTAGACTAAAAAGTGATATAAGCCTCATTGCGTGAAGCTTCACCAGAATGTCATTAAAATCTTTGTGAAGATGGGCATTTAAAATCTTCCAGACCACATTCAAGGCTTCTGAATACTTTTGCTTTAAATGGAAAATGGAATAAAAATGATTGCTTGTTACTAGGATTGTCTTGAGACATGATCTGTTTCTATAATTACTCTTATTTCAAATCTATTCCTTGATTTAGTCCTTATGATGACACTGGCTGTTAAAAACCTCTGAATATGAACATATCCAAGTCAAATTGCAAGTGGGGGATGAATTGGAATTCCAAATACAAGCCAACTTCATAGCCTTTGAGTTTGTATGGACACAAGTCCATACAGCAATGAACGTTCCATATATGATATAAGATGTTCCAAGGACGTCAGTGAGTGGGCATAAAACATCCCATTTGATCACTTCATTCTTCAGTGTTGTGGGATAGCAGGGGGGCAGTAAACCTATTAGTCCACCTTATACCCTACAGTAGTGTGGCAGATGAAGGATTTATAATTATTAACCAGAGACCCAAAAAACACCAAATTACATTCCTCCCAACAGTTCAAATGGACAAAGAGCAATACCTTAATTTTAATTTTTTTGAGTGCGGGTATGGACAGGGGCAGGGAAATATCTGGTGACTTGACGATAGTAATTTATGCAACAAAAATGCAATTTAGAACAAAAGCAATGTATCTTATTTACACAGACTGACTGCTAAACACTTCTATTGTAGTTTAAAGACACATTACTGTGAGTTCAGTTATACACTCAGACACACCAACACTATGGAGCTTCTAGAAAAGAGGGATGTTAGAATAGAAAACAGTGACAGAGGATTTTGAGTCCAAAACAGGGACTGTCACTCCTAAATAGGGACACTTGGTTAACTTAATTTCCTAGATCCAACATACACTAAGTTGTAAACTAAGGTATTATGAGCTGTCTGTTCTCACATACGTTTTGTCATAATGTACATGCACTTAGTGTTCTAAGGAAGAGCAGCTACCCTTGTGTCAGCTTGTACCAAATCCCCTAGCTATAGAATGTCATGGAGATTCACCTGCCATGAGTAAAAGTCACTCTAGAATGTCTAGCCTGGTAATATGGGATAATGAAAATAATTTATAACTTGTCCATGAGATGCTCAGTTTTCTTTTAAATGTATTTTAAGTGACACAATCCACTTCAGTCCAGGCATAGCTAGATGAAACATTGCAGATGAGGAGGAGACAGAGAAACATAGTTCAATTTCTCCTCTTCTTTGTATTTCAGGTACAAAGGACAGAACTTATAACAATGATTGACAGGAAGTAAAGATGGAGGCACCCAGTTGTAGGACAAAGAGGTGTGAATTTCTACATTTAATTTTAGTTTTATACCCTGCAAACTCCTATTTGTTAAATGTAAGGATAACTTAACATAATATTAATAATCCTGGGATACAGCTCCCCTTGGGACAATGTGATATTTATAGACATACAGGAAAGGTTATACATATATTATTTTGTGTTGGCGGATTTCATAACAGGAGAGCTGGACATTCCCTTGTGATGCCAAGGAGTGTGGACATCACATATGCACATGTAATGGATAAATGGGCACGCAGGCACAACATACTGCATTTTTTAGGTAAAATTTAACTGCCCATAGAATGTTCGATTAGTGGATGGCCAATATATTTAAGTAAATAGGGGGCCAATATGGATCAATTACTGGTTTAGAGGGGGTATATTTATACAGTTGAGAAGTTGTGCAGTTTCCTGCTAACAAACTCTGTACATAATTTAACACTATCACTGCCAATCTTAATATGAGTAAATAGAAACGGTAATACAGTTAATACAAAGCCCAAAGGAGCCCCTTCCATAGATTGTATTTAGTATGGATTTACACAGTACATATTACACAGTACATATTAAATCATGTGTTTACATTTTTACATTACTGATTTGCTGTGCACATTTCATGCACAAAGATCTGAAGATGGATATGAATGTCCAAATTCAAAGGCTATTTGTTGTTTGATAAATGTGTGAATTCCTGTGTTTTTAAACAGAATTCTGAACATCTCTGTGTCGTGAAATGGAATTGTTTCAAAGTGTAATTATACTTCAGAGAAAATCTCCTCGTTTGACCCTGAATGCTTAAGTGAATACCCACATTGTAATTGTGGAACAAATCTGGAGTCTCATTATGACTGTAGTGAATAACCCAAAAAGTAAATTTTACATAGTTACATAGTTACATAGCTGAAAAGAGACTTGCGTGCATCAAGTTCAGCCTTCCTCAGATTTGTTTTTTGCTGTTGATCCAAAAGAAGGCAAAAAAAACAGTTTGAAGCACAATTTTGCAACAAGCTAGGAAAATAATTCCTTTTTGACCCCAGAATGGCAGTCAGATTTATCCTTGGATCAAGCAGTTATTGCCCTACATTGAAAGATTATATCCTTGAATATTCTATTTTTGCAAGTATGCATCTAGTAGCTGTTTGAATAACTGTATGGATAAAACCACTTCTTCAGGCAGAGAATTCCACATCCTTATTGTTCTTACAGTAAAAAAACCTTTCCTTTGCCTTAGACGAAATCTTCTTTCTTCCAGTCTAAACGCATGACCTCGTGTCCTATGTAAAGTCCTGTTTGTGAATAGATTTCCACACAATGGTTTGTATTGGCCCCGAATATATTTGTATAATGTTATCATATCCCCTCTCAGGCGACGTTTTTCTAAACTAAATAGGTTTAAATTTGTTAACCTTTCTTCAAAGCTGATATGTTCCATTCCTTTTATTAATTTTGTAGCCCGCCTCTGCACGTTTTCTAGTGCCATAATATCCTTATTTAGAACAAGTGTCCAAAATTGCACCGCATATTCAATATGTGGTCTTACC
Source organism: Pelobates cultripes (assembly GCA_933207985.1). Lineage (NCBI taxonomy): Eukaryota > Metazoa > Chordata > Amphibia > Anura > Pelobatidae > Pelobates > Pelobates cultripes. The sequence continues at coordinate 88,661,956 of OW240914.1, read as the reverse complement.
AGTGATTTATAAAGAGGCAAAATGATATTCCCGTCCCAAGAATGAATGCCCTTTTTCATGCTTGACAATACCTTGCTGGCCTTGGCCACTGCTGATTGACATTGCACATTGTTGCATAGTTTGTTGTTTATAACAATTCCCAAGTCCTTTTAGGGTGTTGTTATCCCTAATTCGCTTCCATTAAGGGTATACATTGCTTGTGTATTCTTTACGCTGAAGTGCATAACTTTGCATTTTTCAACATTAAATTTCATCTGCCATTTGAGTGCCCAATCCCCCAGTCTATCTAAATACCTCTGCAGCAAAGTAATATCTTGCTCACATTGTATTACTTTACAGAGTTTTGTGTCATCTGCAAACACTGAAACATGACTTTCAATGCTGTCTTCAAGACCATTTATAAAAATGTTAAATAGAAGGGGTCCCAGAACAGACCCCTGAGGGACACCACTTGCCACCTCTGTCCAGCTTGAAAATTTACCATTAATGACAACTCTTTGTACTTTGTTTTTAAGCCAATGTTCTACCCAAGAACAAGCATTTTCATCTAGACCGATTTCCTTGAGTTTGAACAACAATCTATTGTGTGGAAATGTATCAAATGCCTTGGCAAAATCCAAATAGATCACATCCACTGCAACACCCTGATCTATACTTCTACTTACTACTTCGTAGAACGCAATCAAGTTAGTTTGACATGACCTGTGCTTCATAAAACCGTGCTAATTTTTGCTGATAACCATGATAACCATGTTCTTCTCAAAGAATTCTTGAATATAATCCCTTAATAACCTTTCAAATATTTTCCCAGCCACAGAAGTTAAGCTCACAGGTCTATAATATTTTAAACCCTTTTTGAATATAGGTACCACATCTGCCTTCCTCCAATCCTCCGGAACACTGAAAAGAATCTTGAAAGATTAAAAACAGTGGTTCACTTATTTCTACACTTAGTTTCTTAAGTACTCGTGGATGGATACCGTCAGGCCCTGGACATTTGACACGTATAACTGAAAAAGGTCTTTGAGGAGAGCTAGATCCTTACTACCAACATTACAGTATCCTGTAACAGCTTTGCAATTCTTACATTTTGTCTTTTTGGAAAAATGTCACTATGACTTAATTTCAAACCACTCTTTATAAATGTCTGCCTTTGATAAAATATGTTTTAAAGGCACACTATATGTAACCAGACCACTTCAGCTCATTGAAGTGGTCTGGGTGCAGTGTCCTTATTGCACTTAGTGCTGCAATGTTAAACATTGCAGTTCTAGAGAAACTGTAATGTTTACATTGCAGTACTAAGTCTGCCCTCAGGGAATGTCTACCAGAAGCAACTGGAGGTGCTTCCTGGATCCAAACCGTTCTTTGGTCCAGTAACTGACGCTGGATGTCCTCATGCTCTGCATGATGACATCCCTTAAGGAAAGCATTGAGCATTGAGTCAATGCTTTCCTAAGGGGAGGTGTAATGCGCACGTGGGATTTGTTTGTTTTTATTTTATTTATTTGTTTAAGATTTTAAACCTTTATTCATGTTGATGGGGGAGTGGGAGGGTACAGAGAGAGCTATAGTGCCACGAATACAGCTTGGTATTCCTGGCGCTTATAGTATCCCTTTAAAAATGGGGCTAGAGAATGTCAGTAATATCAGCTAATATCGAACAGCAAATGAATGATAAACATTTCATATGTGTAAGTATCGTCTGTGAAAAACATTTTCAAAATAGATTTTTATTTTTTCAGCCTTCATCACTTATTGGTAAGTCTGTTACAATTTCTAGAATGTATAAATTTGGGGCGATTAATATCTCGCACTATGATGCAAGGCAGCGTTAGTGGAGAATGACTCAGTGGTCTATTCAGTAACACATACACTGACATGCTAGTGGCGCTTTCGTTTTTACTAAGCTGCACAGTGATAGGCTTACTTTGGCTGATTTGCAATTGTAAAGAACTGCTGGGACTTGATCCATGCTCTGATTGCGTTGCAGGCCAGCTGCTAACCTGTTGTGCTAGTAGTTTGCCTCCTACCTTTCTCTATCATTCTATTTACAAGAAAATCAGGAAAATAACATGTCAAGCTGTTATGCTGTAAAAAAAAAAAAAATCCTCCCACTGGACAAATCTATTGCAGTACTGTTTTTTGGTTTTTTTCCAGGATCGTTATTCAGGTTTTGTACACCAGTGGACTAAAAAGAACATGTCACTATGCAGTAGGATGCTACATTATTGTCTTGATTTTGAGAATACAGGAAAAAAGTTGACAGGACCTTTTAATTTATGTGTGCACCTGCTAATATATTTTGTTGTTCCTAGCAGTTTCACCAAGCGTATAAGCCACCGGCATCTTGTTTACATTTTCTCATTAGTGTCTATCTTTCATGCACGTAGCTGCAGATCAGTAGACCTAAACCTCATCAACGATGTCATCTTGGTCACGCTTACACTTATCTGATAAAATAATGACAGGGAACTTAACTCGAGTCAACAAACCATGGCATAAAACACATACAAAGAAAAAATAATTGTTGTCTTATTTAACCTTTAAGGTTTACAATTACCTGATTTCTATCCATCCTAGCGACTATTTCCAAACTAACGCTAAGTTGAATTATAAACGCTAATATCCTGTGATTTGTTTCCTGTACTTTGTCTTGGTTGGCCCTTTGAACCCACTTCTATAAGTAAAATGTGAGTTTAGATTTTTTTTTTTTTAATTATTAATTCTAGTTGTTTTACAGTTAGCTCAATTTATTACCAGAGTAATGTATTCCATGAAGTTGTAACATATTTTTTCCAGTGCCAAAACATATTTGAAAACAATTAACAATTTTTATATAGCTATTGCAAAATGCAGACTAACATTATAGGAACACTATAGTCACCAGGAGAACTACAACTTAATGTAGTTGTTCTGGTGAGTATAGTATGTCCCTTCAGGCATTTTTATGTAAACACTTCATTCTCAGAGAAAGGGCAGTGTTTACATTGCTGCCTCAGGACACCTCCAGTGGCAGTCACTCAGACGGCTACTTGAGGTACTTCCTGGGTCAGTGATGCACAATGGAGACACTGAATTGGACACTAATTGGCCAGCGGGGACAATGGTAAAGCATTGGATTGGCTGATATAATCAATTCTGATGATCTCAGCCAAGGAGGCGGATAGGGGTCTGGCCCATGTGGCGCTGTTAATAAGGTGAGGTTTTTACATATTTAAGGGAGGAAGGCCAGGCCGTGAGGCAAATATGTTTTTTTAACACTATAGGGATAAGAGTACACATTTGTATTCTGACCCTATAGTGTTCCTTTAAGTTCATCACATTCTTTTGTATTTCAAACGTCATAGCTCAGGATCACAGTATTTGTTTATTATTCATCCACATGCCCCACATATACTTAGAGAGAGTTAATCAAAGTTCTCCGCCAGTTTATATTTTTATCCTGATATAAGCCACATTTTTCTGTTGTTGTTCATGCATATTGGTTTAGCAATTAAAGAGACAGTCAAATCAACTGCTGAACTACCGCCGGTGTTGGTGGTGTGGCTGCACCGGGGCTCATGCACTGAGGCGTGCCACTTGGTAGCCCATGCACATAGGGCCACTTACTGGGCATGTGCCTTCAGTTGTGCACTGCAGCCATTTAACCATGCCTCTTTAAATATGGTAGCCATTGCTGGGAGGAAATGAGAGATTGTCACTTACTCCCTGCTTGAGACACTGAGCCGTGTGTGGGGAAGAGGAAGTGGTGGAGAAGAGAAGGGTGCAAAGTCCCTGTGAACTAAGAGAGCCAGACTCTGACTCCCAACAGCTCCAACCAGAAGAAGCCACGCTTCTGCACCAAAAGGAACAGGAGGGTGGCTAAAAAAATACCAGTATATCTGTCTGCATGTTTCACAATGTGTATCTACATGTGCGTCATTTTGTGTTTCTTTGTGTGTGTATCTGCATAAGTCATGTGTTTCTGTGTCTGTGTATCTACATGTGTATCTGCATGTGTGTAATTGAATGTTTCTGTGTGTTTGTATATCTGCATGTGTGTCATTGTGTGTTTCTGTGTGTCTGTGTATTTGCATGTGTGTCATTGTGTGTTTTTATGTATATGTATCTGCATGTGTGAAAATGTTTGTTTGTGTCTGTGTATCAGCATGTGTGTCATTGTGTGTTTCTGTGTATCTGTATGTGTGAAATTGTGTATTTATTTGTGTCTGTGTATTTGCATGTGTGTCATTGTGTGATTCTGTGTGTCTGTGTATCTGCATGTCTGTCTGTGTATCTGCATGCATATCAGTGTGTGTCTGTGTATCTGTATTAGTGTCAGAGTTTATGTGTGTATGTGTGTCAGTGTGTGTGGCAGTGTATGTGAATATTTGCATACATCTCAGCATTCAAAAGCTAACACTACACTTAAATACACCCCTGCAGTCAAACATCAACATTATATAGAAACACACCTCTGTTTTAAAATGCAAACATTACATAGAAACACACCACTGCATTCAAAAATCAATACTACACACAAATGCACATCTCTCTGGACTAATTTATAATAAATATTTTATCTCAGTCTCAAAACAACCAAAATTGTACTTAAGCTATTTTATTGTCAAACCTTGCTATTCTCAAATGCAAAACTGTTTAAAAAGTGAAGATCCCAACTGTTTAAAAAAAATCTCTCCAGAAACATATTTACTTGGAAGTCAATGTGATCACACATGTGCCAAGTCTGTAAATATACTGTGTTGTCTAACTATTACACACAATTGTTAATATTGTATTACTTTCTGCATTAATCTAATGCTGTAATTTGGATAATTGCAACAGGATGAAGTCATGTGTTAATATTCATATCCTGCAGTGAAGACGGGACATCCTTTTACTTCTATATTCATTTCCCTAGCTCATTTACTCTCAAATAAAGTCACGGTACATCCTTCCCGAGTCATACACTGTACACAAAATGAAGGACCTGCTTTGCCTCCAGCACCTGGCCTGTATAATGCTCCATAGATCATTGATAAATTCCTTCCTACAATGCCCCATTGGACTCCGGATCCTTTGAAATTGACACTGTTTCTATTCACTAAAACACTGGCTGACACACAAAGCAGATCACCAAACATATATGTATTTCTACAGCAAGGTAAGGAAATTACACTCAGGATTCAGAATGAGTAGCCATACAAGGGATTCTTTCTTCCAGTCTATAGAGGTCTTCAGATTATTCCAGAATAGCATTATAAAACCCTGTCACATTATGTTATCATAAAATATACACAATAAAATATATGAATTTTGTTTTAGTAGAGAAAGGAGAACAAAAAGCATATTTCTATTAGCTATGCTAGCATGTGGAAAGGAAACTAAAATACTTAAATAGATAGATAGACAGACACACAGAAAGACAGACACAGACAGTTAGACAATAAGGTACAGTGCAATGAGAGAGAGAAAAAAATCTACCGGATAGGTAAAACCTTTAACCTATGTTTTATTTATATGAAAAATAAACAGAAAAGGTCTGAGCTACCTATAAAACATAGGTCCCCTCTATGGGTGTCTATTGAGTTCCTATAACTTGAAAATAAGTATACAAACATTCCACTAGTTTAGAGTTTTCATACCTTTGTTCTCTCTCATACATGCAAAAAGAGAAACTCATATTGTTATACTGTTAAAACAAGTCAATTTATTTAATCAAATAATTAAAAGTTAGGGTGGACTCTCATGTTAGGGAATTACCAATACAGTCACTTCTGTTCAACGTCCTGAACATGAGGGAATGCAATTGTAACTTTACAAATGCTTGTCTTGTGATCTGTAAATTCTAAATTAAACAAAATATGCAACAAAGGTAGTTTAAACTTTAAATCTTTCTTTACAGGAATTATGTGCAAGTCACATGCAGGAAGATGTGACTAGAGTTGTGTAAACAATGTTATTTCATCTCCTAAATGGCAGAGATTTGAGCAGTGATACTGCAGGGCATGATCTGTACACGAAAATGGCTTCATTAAGCTAGAGTTGTTAAGCCACTCAGACAGCTACTATAGGCGATTCCAATGAAGAGAGACCATATGTTTGCCGCACATACACAACAGCCTCCTAATACTTTCTATGGGAAAGCATTTGATTGGCTGAAATCATTCAGCTTAATAATCTCAGCCAAAGAGGAGGAGCTTCCCCACAAAGATGAGAACAACAAGGGATAACAAGCAAGTGAAATACTTTTTTTACTCCACACAGGGGGATTTGGCACCTAAATAGCAGACAAGGCACTAAAAGCGTTACAAATTTACATTTGTATTTCTAACGCTATAGTGTTCTTTGAAAGACCTTAAAAAAATACATAGTTGTTTATTAGAGTCTTTGATTGAACTCCTTTGGGGTTTGTAATTCATAGACAAACCTTGAATCATCTCCCCCATCACAGTAAGAAATTATCTTATCAAATTCAGAACCATGGACAGGAGTTCAAACATTGATACTTTATGGTGAAAGGCAGGCACACAGCATACAGAGAATGTGGTTCACCAAGACAGCAATAGATATTCAGATACTAGAAGGTGAGATCTGTACCCACTGAACTATCAGTATACAACACATCAGCCCACAGTCCTCTGATAATCCTCAATTTGTCTAACCTCTGGCTAAACTTTGTTGACTAATTCCCTGTGGATTTTCAGTGACCAGGAATAATATCAGTTCTCAAAGAAAAAAATCTATTCCCATTAGACATGTGCACCAGTGAAATTTTAATTTCGTACAAATGATTTCGTACTAAATAAAAATTTAAATTGGCAATCCCGAATTTCATCCGCAAACCATTAGTTTTTGACCAAAATTAGTTAAAAAATAATTAGTTTTTATCCATTTGGATCAAAACAGCACTGCACATGCGCAAAAAAAAAGAAGCAAGGAGGGAGACGGCAGCGCTACCAGGTCCCTCCTTGTAATAAATAACCATTCCTACCCCCTGCATTAAAATTTATGGGGGTCATTATGACCTCCAAATTAATAAAAGGGAGGTTAAATCCTCCCACATGCCCCTACAAGCGGCATGCCGCAAGTATGGGCTTGTCGCCTTAACAGCGAGCAGACAGTGCCTGCTCGCTGTCATTTAACACTAAATATAAATCAGTATGGGGGTCACTCTGACCCCCATATTGATAAAAGGGAGGTTAAAGCCTCCCACATGCCCCTACATGCGGCATTGCCACGAGTATGGGCATGTCGCCTAAACAAATCTAAAACTATTAGTGACTGGGCAGCTATTACTGCCCACTCACTAGTGCAATAAGGGGGGACCTGGCACAGGTTAAATCCTGCCGCATGCCCCTACCTGTGCCAGGTCCCCCCATGTAGTAGCCAGTATCTTACATAGAGCTATGGTAAGAGTACGTGTAACCAAAAGTTATAGCAAAAACTATAGCAATGTTGTAATATAAAAAAGTAGCTATTTAGATTTAAATAACTAATTTTTACACATACTCTTAACGTATTCTTTACTCTTCCATACAAGATACATTTATATCTAGTGACCGCTCGCTGTCATTTCAAACTAAATATAAATCAGTATGGGGGTCACTATGACCGCCATATTGATATAAGGGAGGTTAAATCCTCCCCCATGCCCGTACTCGCGGCATGCCACGAGTAGGGGCATGTCGCCTAAACAGCAAACAGCCAGTGACTGTTTGCTGTCATTTAAAACTACTAGCGACTGGGCAGCTATTCTTTGAATGGCCAGTTCTTTAGAATTTTCCCATGCTGTGTAATTTGACTCATAACACTATTATTTATTTATTTAGGGTCCCCACCCACCGTTCATGGGTAGGGACCAAGGGGGACATTAAGTACCCCTTTAAATTAATTAAAGTTCCCACCCACCACTCATGAGTGGGGACCTGGGGGGGACATTAGGTCCCCTCATTATTTATTTAATTAGAGTCCTACGGGGGGGAGGCACTATGTCCCCCCATTTTAGTTATTTGTGTTCCCCACCATGTCAGTTCCCCCCTTATTGCACTAGTGACTGAGCAGCAATAGCTGCCCAGTCACTAGTAGTTTTAAATTTGTTTAGGTGACATGGTAGGGGCATGCAGGAGGATTTAACCTCCCTATCATCAATATGGGGTCATAGTGACCCCATCCTGATTTATATTTAACTTTGTATTAACTTAACTTTCTATTCTCAACTTTATCCTAATGCTTTTTTTTTTTATATTTCATTTTGATTAAAGATTTTTAAATGAATCACAAAAGTAACATAAGTCATCAGAAACTCTTAGCTTATACACAGGTTGTAAACATGCAATGTGATTGTACAGATATGACAATTATAGAAGTCATGTAATTGCTGGTTTTATGTCAAGTAGTATTGTTAAAGCGACACCGTCATGCCGAACTTACCTTTCTTTAATCAATTCCTCTTCTCTCCCTCTCTCAGGACCTGTTCTTCATTTCTTCCTGTCTGCTCTAGTTTTCTTTAAAACATAAGACATATGTAGGGACTATTTGTCTCATGGAGGTTTCCTATGCCTGACCATCTCTGACCAGCGGAGGAGCAAAGTGTGATTCATTTCCGGTGGTCAGAGAAATTTTCCCACAATTCTAAGCATTTCGCCCTGTTCCCGCGATGCTTCCTGTCAGTATTCCGAACGTCCTGTCATTTAGACAGAACGCCAGCGAAACTGCCGAATTGCGTCCTAACAGAATGAGAACAGTTTGTTCATTTGTGTTAGGACACAATTCAGGACTTTGATCGGATCGAAATGTCATTCTAATGAATGAAATTCCGATCCTATTCGTGCCACGGTTGCATCTTGCAGCCGCTTAGTAGATAACTCCCTAATTCCCACGGTATCAGGGAGCTATCTACCAATAAGCTGAAAGACCTAAATTGGTCTTTCAGCCACATTTACGAATACTAAGTAAAGATTACTTAGTATTAGTAAATGCTGCCCCTACTCGCTATACCACGATTAGGGGCATGTCTACTAAACAGTTAGCAGCCTGTGATGGCGGGTGGGGGCCCTAAATAACAATAGGGGGGACCATAGCAACGCTATGCGCGGCATGCAGACCGCGAGATTTACACAGCTGGATGAGCTGCAGGAAAAGTAAGTAAGAGCTTGCTGCTGGCCCCTCCACTGCTCAGCCCATACCACTGGACCACCAGGGATTGCTATAGCCCCCCTCCCTGGCCAGGCAACAAGCAGGGAGGGGGGACAAAAAAAACCATATAAATATTAAAAATATTAAAAATGTAAATAAAAAATGCCCCCCCCCCTCCATTTTACACAAATTACATCCATTCAGAAACACACACTGCATTCATTATATACATACTGCATTCAATATACACACACTGCATTCACTATACACACACTACATTCAATATACACACACTACATTCACTATACACACACTACACACTGCATTCACTATACACACACTACATTCACTATACACACACTACACACTGCATTTACTATACACACACTGCATTCAAAATACACACACTGCATTCACTATACACACACTACATTCAATATACACACACTACATTCACTATACACACACTACACACTGCATTCACTATACACACACTACATTCACTATACACACACTACACACTGCATTCACTATACACACACTACATTCACTATACATACACTGTATGCACTGTACACACACTACATTCACTATACACACACTGCATTCACTATACACGCACTACATTCACTATACACACACTACATTCAATATACACACACTGTAATCACTATACACACACTGCATTCACTATGCACACACTACACACTGCATTAACATTACACACAGTACACATACTGCAATAACTTTATGCACACTACACACACTGTATTCACTTTACACACACACTGCATTCACTTTACACACCACACACTACATTCACTATACAAACAGTGCATTCACTATACACACACTACACACTGCATTCACTTTACACACACACTGCATTCACTTTACACACCACACACTACATTCACTATGCACACACTACATAAAAACACACACACTCTGCATTCATTATATACACACTACACAAAAACTCACTGCATTCACTATACACACTACACAAACACACCCTTCATTCAATATATACACACTACACAAACACACGCAGCTCCCCTGTCTAAACACACTGCATCCACTATACGTGGCATGTATATTTTGTACATTTGTATCGGCTCTAAAAAATCAATATCGGTCAATCCCTAGGACCTATTGTCCTCCCCCCTTGCCCCCAACCCTGAGCGGTGGGTGGGGGCCATAAATAACAATAAGGGGAGGGGAGCTATTGTCCTCCCCCCCGTCCACCATCCCTGAGCGATGGATGGGGGCCCTAAATGAAAATGCCCCCCCCCTTCCAAGGTGACTAGGGGTCCCCAAGCCCCTGGTCCCCAGAACCCAAATAAAAAATAATCCCGTACATACCCCCCTCACCCTAAAAATAGTGAGGGGGGAATAAAAGAACTAACTACCTGTAAAAACAATATAAAACAAAGGCCAAATAGAAACCATAAGACCCATCGAACTTGTAAAAAATAAAATAAAAAACCAGAGTGCAAAAGAAATCAGACGAAAATGAAAAAAAACAGAAAAAACCCGGAAAACAGTAGGGCCGCCCCCCCTTATTGTTATTTATGGCCCCCACCCACCGCTCAGGGGTGGGGGTTAAGGAGGAGGACAATAGGTCTCCCTCTCATTTTTCTTTATGGCCACCGCTCAGGGGTAGGGGACGGGGGGGAGGACAATAGGTCCCCCCCTCATTTTCCTTTATGGCCCCCACCTGCCGCTCAGGGGTGGGGGAAGGGGAGGACAATATGTCCCCCCTATTGTTATTTAGGGCTCTCACCCACCGCTCAGGAGTGGGGGACGGGGTGGGGTACTAGGGTTTTTTTGTGTTTGTTTTTTTAACAGTGAGCAGCGACAGGCTGCTCACTAATTTAGTAGACATGCCCTTACTCGCGCCATAGGTAGTAGGGGCATTCGGGTGATTTTAATCTCCCTTATACTATTGACCCCATAGAGTGAGGGGGTAACTGGGGGGGGGCTTTGAAAGTGGCAGGGAGTACTGCCGCTTCTATCTTTACATTTTACAAGGAGGGAGCTGCGCGCTGGTAGCTCCCTCCTTGTAATAAACTGAACGAACAAACGAACACTGATATTCAGTGTTTGTTTGTTCGTCTGACATTTCTATTCATTCATTTGTCTTTCTGATGAATGAAGGAATAGATTAAATTCCCGTTCACATGCCCAGGTGTTTAACTGGGCATGCATGGGAATTTCACAGTGCTATCTAGTGTGGGCAGATGACGTGTCCCACAGGCAGGGCCGGACTGGGAAAAAAATTAGGCCCGGGCATTTTTCAATTAGAGCGGCCCCCCAAGAAGGGGGCGGGGCCAGAGAGGGTGTGTTTTGTCATCACTAATGACAAGCACGCCCCCTCTCAAAGTGAGCATGTTGGTTCAATGTGCAGAGCCCCGCTGAAGAGCTCTGGCATTAGAAAAAGGCCCTGTATTTGTTCTGCGCAGCGCAAGCAAATGTAATAACATGCTTGCGCTGTGTTTGCTTTTAAATTGTCTCTGGTGTCTCCACAAGTGGGATACCAGAGGACAAAAGGGCCAGGAAAGTGTATGGTGCATGTGTTTGGCGCCTGCTTGTGGGATTGCCTGTGTGTAGAGTGTGGTGTGGTATTGTGTAAATAGGTGTAATATGTGTGGTGTAATATGTGTGGCTATGGGCTGTAGAGAATGCGTGTATAGGGGCATAGTGTTATAGGGGATGTAGCGAGTGTGTGCATATGGGCAGTAGTGTGTGTGTATAGGTGACGTAGTGTGTGTAGGGGTTGTAGAGAGGGTGTGTTTAGAGAATGTTGTATGTCTTTCCTTACAAGGAATATAGTGTGTGTGTAGGTGGTGCAGTGTGTGTGTGTAAGAGATCTAGTGTGTAAAGGACCCAGAGTGTGTATAGAAGATTGTGTGTGTGTGTGTGTATGTGTGTAGAGGATTAAGAGTGCATATAGGGTAAGGGATCTAGAGTGTATTTGGAGCGTAATGTGTGTAGTGGTGCAGTGTGAGGGGTGCTGTAGTCAGGGCCGGCGCGTCCATAAGGCGGCACAGGCGGCCGCCTTAGGGCGCACCGGCTCTGGGGGCGAAAAATTCCAGTGACCGGCAGGAGGGAAGTGCTCCCTCCTGCCAGGTCACCTCCTGGATCCCCGGCGCGGTGTGCGGCTGAACTGGATGCCGAGGTGGCGAGGGAGCTCTGATCTCTCTGATCTGCTCCCTCGCAGGCTGTTTACTGATGACGTCATATTCCGGCTCCCGCGGCAGCAGTAAGCAGCCTGCGAGGGAGCAGATCAGAGAGATCAGAGCTCCCTCGCCACCTCGGCATCCAGTTCAGCCGCACGCCTCCCAGCAGCCCCACTGGACCACCAATGAGAGACCCACGCCAGCTCTCCAGGTAGGGAGGCTGGGTGGGAAATTTTAATTTAATTTAGATGATTAATTACTGTTAGTGTGTGTGCATGTGAGTGAGTGTGTCTGTCAGTCAGTGTGTGTATGTGTGTCTGTCAGTGTGTGAGTGTGTCTGTCAGTGTGTGAGTGAGTGTGTCTGTCAGAGTGTGTGTATGTGTGTCTGTCAGTGTGTGTGAGTGTGTGTGTGAGTGTCTGTCTGTCAGTCAGTGTGTGTGTGTATGTGTGTCTGTCAGTATGTGAGTGAGTGTGTCTGTCAGTGTGTGTGTGTGTGTGTGTGTGTGTGTGTGTGTGTGTGTGTGTGTGTGTGTGTGTGTGTGTGTGTGTGTGTGTGTCTGTCTGTGTGTGTGTGTGTATGTGAATATGTGTGTGTGTGTGTGGTTCTGTCAGTGTGTGTGTGTGAGTGAGTGTCTGTCAGTATGTGCGTGTGTGCATGTGAGTACATGTGTCTGTCAGTGTCTGTGAGTTTGTGTGTGTGTGTGTTTGTCAATGAGTCTGTCAGTGTTTGTGTCTGTCAATGAATGAGTGTCAGCTAAGTGAGTCTGGCTGTCAGAGATGTCTGTGTGTTTGTCATTGAGTGTGTGTGACTGTCAGTGTTTCTACACCCCTGACTGTAGCGTGGCCAAGCGGAGTGTACCGTGGTACAGGAACTTCTGTTTCCTGTACCTAGCAGGACTGACAGGAAAAGCTCACTGTACCGGGATTCGCTCCGCTCCGCTCAGCCACGCTACAAGAAAGGTAGGAGGCACACCAGGAAGGGGAGGGGACCACTATGGGGGTGGGTGGCGCACCAAGGGACATGGAGAAGAGGGGAGAGATACCCTAAGGTACAGGAAAAGGAGGGAGGGGGAGAGGAACACTAAGCGACAGGGAACAGAGGGGGGAGGGGAGAGGAACACTAAGGGACAGGGAAAGGAGGGGGGAAGGGAAAGGAACACTGAGGAACAGGGAAAGGAGGAGAGAAGGGAGAGGAACAGTAAGGGTCAGAGAAGGGAGGGGACCATTAAGGGACAGGGAGAGGGGCTGGATGTAAAAGAAACACACAGCGGGGCTTGAGAAGGAAAGAGACACACAAAGGAGCTGGGAAGAATAAAAGACACAGAGGAGAGATAGGAGACACACAAAGGCAAAAATAGGAGATAAAATACACTAAAGGGAGTCAGATATTTAAAAGACGGGATAAGAAACACAAAAGGGAGGTTAAGAGGCACATGGGCGAATATGTTTTTGGGGGGGGGAGGAAAAATGGATCTTCGCCTATGTACCCAAAATTCTTTGCACCGGCCCTGGCTGTAGTGTGTGTGTGTGTGTATATATAAATATATGTATTAAGGCAGTTTTGCCTGTATTTGTGGGAGGGGCTTAAATTAATTCACTCCCCTATATAAGGGACACCCCTTTCCTGACTCATATCGCTTGAGGTCAGCATCAGAATGATTTCCACTTCTGGGTCATCCAGACGCCATTTTACCTGATTACTCCATGAGGTTTTCTAAGCAGAGCTGTGTCAGGAATCCAGCCACAGGCTTTTCCGGCCTACCACCTTCTTTCTTCAATCCATCGCTGTGGATTGTGTCCAAGTGACTCACAAACCGTAAGTCGACCTACCCGTTACGCCAGGCATCAGTCCCACGCAGGGCCGGACTGGGAAAAAAATTCGGCCCGGGCATTTTTTTTATCACAGCGGCCCACTAAGAAGGGGGCGGGGCAAAGAGGGTGTGTTTTGTCATCACTCATGACAAACACGCCCCCTCTCAAAGTGAGCATGTTGGTTCAATTCTCTTCCACGGCAGATCATGCGCAGAGCTCTGCTGAAGAGCTCTAGCATGAGAAAAAAGCCCTGTATTTGTTCTGCGCAGTGCAAGCAAATTTAATAACTTATACAAAAAAAAAAAAAACAAGTCCTGCGCTTGCACTGTGTTTCCTTGCAACTTGTCTCTGGTGTCTCTATAAATGGATACCAGGAGTCAAAAGGGCCAGGAAAGAGTATTGTGCATGTGTTTGGAGCCTGCTTGGGGTATTGCGTGTGTGCAGAGTGAGCTGGTTGTGGTATTGTGTAATAAGGTCGGTTTTAGTCGTGTTGTGTTTGTGGTGTAATTTAATGCATATGTGGCTAGGGGCTTTAGAGAATGTGTTTTTAGGGGATGTAGCAAGTGTGTGTATACAGGCTATAGTGTGTGTGTGTGTGTGTGTGTGTGTGTGTGTGTGTGTGTGTGTGTAGGTGATGTAGTGTTTGTAGAGAGTGTGTGTTCAGGGAATGTAGTATGTGTTTGCTTACAAGGAATCTAGTGTGCGTAAAGGGGATCCAGAGTGTGTGTGTTTGAAGGACCCAGAATATGTATAGGAGATCTAGTGAGCGTGCGTATATAATGGATTCAGAGTGTATATAGGGATCTAGTGTGTATGTGTGTAGATGATCCAGAGTTGGGTAGAGGATCTAGTGTGTGTCTGGAATGAAGGGGTGCTGTGTGTGTGTGCGGGGTGCTGTGTGTATATTTATATGTGTATATATATTATATAAATATGTTTGGAAGTATTGTGTATGTGTGTGATGCAGTGTATCGGGGGGTTGTGTGTGTATGTGAGGGGTGCAGTATGTGTGTGTGATGGATCCTGTGTGTGAGGTGTGGGTGCTGTGTGAGGGTGTTGTGTGTGTCAGGGTGCTGTATGTGTGGGTGCTGTATGTGATTGATTTGTGTGAGGGTGCTGTGTGTGTGGGTGCTGTGTATGATGTGTGTGAGAGTGTTGTGAGTGCTGAGTGTGAATGCTGAGTGTTATGTGTTTGAGAGTGATGTGTGAGAGTGCTGTGTGTGAGAGTGTTGTGTGTGATAGTGCTGTGTATGATGTGTGTGAGAGTGCTGTGTATGATGTGTGTGAGTGCTGAATGTGAGAGTGCTGAGTGTGAGAGTGCTGTGTATGATGTGTGTGAGTGCTGAATGTGAGAGTGCTGAGTGTGAGAGTGCTGTGTATGATGTGTGTGAGAGTGCAATGTGTGAGAGTGCTGTGTATGATGTGTGTGAGAGTGCAATGTGTGAGAGTGCTGTGTATGATGTGTGTGTGTGTGTGTGGGGGTAAATAAACAAATAAAAACTGGGCGGAGGGGTAAATAAAGAAATTAAAACAACTGGCAGGCATATATCTCCCTGGCCTTTTAGCCCGGGGAGGGGATTGCAAGTAATGCGGTGTTCAGGAGGAGGGGGGGGGACCGCAATACCACATCACCCTGGTGGTTCAGTGGTGAGTGAACTTCCAGCCTGAAGGCTGAGCCACTCGCGAGACGCAGCGCTGCTATGGCAACGCCTTCCCGATCTCGCTGAGGAGCGGGAGCTGTAAGATAGAGCCCGCCGGTCCTCCCCTGCGCCGCAGGTTCAGCGAATGGCCGGTGAGGGTATTCCAGATCTCCTAATCGCCTCCATGGCAAACAGCGAGGCCGGCGCTATGCGAGCGCCGGCCCTGCATAGACCGGCAGGGGAGATCCTGGGACCTCCCCTGCCGGCCTCGGCCCATGGCCACCGCGGCCCACCGGGCATTTGCCCGCTGTGCCCGATGGCCAGTCCGGGCCTGGTCCCACGGCACCATGCACGGGTCAGGTCCTCACTTTACGGCTGCATTTTGTCTATGTCTGTTCTAAAACCATTGCATGTTCATGCATATCATTCGTTTAAACCCCCTACCGGTCTTTGGGTGTACTACAGGTTTCTTAGACATTATTGCATTTCATGTACAAACCAACGAACCACTGCATTTTCGCCTACACACTGACCCCTACCGGTCTTTGGGTGTACTACAGGCTTCTTAGATATTATTGCATTTCATGTACAAACCAACGAACCACTGCATTTTCGCCTACACACTGACCCCTACCGGTCATTCGGTGTACTACCGGCTTCTCAGACATTATTGCATTTCATGTAAAAACCAACCAACCACCGCATTTTTCACCTACACACTGATCCCTATCGGTCATTCGGTGTACTACAGGCATCTTAGACGTTTTTTGCATTTTCATGTACAAACCAATAAACCACCTCATTTTCACCTACACACTGACCCCTACCGGTTTTTGGTGTACTACAGGCTTCTTAGACATTATCGCATTTCATGTACAAATAAACGAACCACTGCATTTGCGCCTACACACTGACCCCTACTGGTCATTTGGTGTACTACAGGCTTCTCAGACATTATTGCATTTCATGTACAAATCAACGAATCACTGCATTTGCGCCTACACACTGACCCCTACTGGTCATTTAGTGTACTACAGGCTTCTTAGATATTATCGCATTTCATGTACAAATCAACGAACCACTGCATTTGCGCCTACACACTGACCCCTACCGGTCATTCGGTGTACTACGGGCTTCTCAGACATTATTGCATTTCATGTATAAACCAACAAACCACTGCATTTTTCACCTACACACTGACCCCTATCAGTCATTCGGTGTACTACAGGCTTCTTAGACGTTTTTGCTTTTCATGTACAAAACAATAAACCACTGCATTTTCACCTACACACTGACCCCTACCAGTCATTCAGTGTACTACAGGCGTCTCAGACATTATTGCATTTAATGTACAAACCAACGAACCACTGCATTTGCGCCTACACACTGACCCCTACCGGTCATTCAGTGTACTACAGGCTTCTCAGACATTATTGCATTTCATGTACAAACCAACTAACCACGGCATTTTCGCCTACATGCTGACCCCTACCGGTCAATCAGTATACTACAGGCTTCTCAGATTTTATTCCACTTCATAAGCAAACAAACTAACTACAGCATTTTCGCTTTTATACTGACTCCTATCTGTCAAATGGTAGCATTAACCCCTTAAGGACACATGACATGTGTGACATGTAATGATCCCCTTTTATTCCAGAAGTTTGGTCCTTAAGGGGTTAAAGGGTATTTTAACATACAATCAGCATTTCTGACCCCTACTGGTCAACAGCAAAACTGTCTTCACATGTCATATACAATTTACCAGCCAATATAAATTACACATAAGATTGTTTTAAACATAACTATAGACCATAAATTAAACTCCAGCACGGGCTCAACTTCAGGTTTAATTCACAATAATTTACATTTCACATCAAGACCAACAGTGGTTCTATCAACACTGCCACCTACAGGTCTGTCAAGTACATTGACAATTTTCATGGGGTTTTACAAACACCAAAACACTGACACCTATAGGTCAACAGACAAACAACATTTCACATACCAATCAGTATCCAACTACACTGCCACCTATAGGGCACTCGGCAGATCTCCAGTGCACTTGCATTTTGCAACACCATGTTCACTGACCCCTACCATTCAATAAGACATACAACAATTCACATAGCAAGCACTATATCAACATCTGGTATAAATACATATATTATTACACAGTAGCAGACGCATCTGTATATATGTAACTGGTAATATAGTTCACATACATTTTTCACAGCACGCTGCTCACGCAACAGACTTTCCCCTAGCAAGGGGACATACAACATACAAGGTGGGGACAGACCACATTTTCACTTGTACATACGGCACTTAATGGGTTAAGATTGATACATATTTAACCAGTATGGCTACGATGTTTAATATTTACACATCACGTCACTTTACTTTTCACATATACTGTACGTATTAAGATAAGCTTGGTCTATGCCATATTTCCTTATGCCATACGGTTTTATCCATTCAGGTTACAGTTACTACTAAAAAACCTATACGGATTGTCAGGTTCAATACCATACTACCAGGTACATACACCTGCTCACGTAGTTATCCATCTCTTACCTTCCCTGGAATAGTAATAGTGTACTGGCAATTAGGGTTCTAGGGCCCAATAGGTATTACCCCCTTTTTTCTCTGCATTATGCTTCGGTTAGTGGTCCCGCGAGGCCAACACCCCGCCTCACACTCGGAGGCATACACCCCTCGGGCCACTCGTGAGCTAGCCGCCTCGCATTGTATCATAGAGAGGACCTCACCTGTCACTCCCCTTCCTATTTTCTGGTTACTGTCACCGAGAGGCCAACATCCTGCCACAACGTTCGGTGGCCACACAAAATCCCCTCGCGCCAAGCATAGATAGAGCCTCTCAAGCCACTTGGCAACTAGCAGGGCCTCACCAGTCACCAAAAAACACCAAGCCTAATCGTTTCGCCTTACGGCTTAGCTAGCAAGCCAGTACAAGAACCCTGGGTACAAATAATAATTGCAATCTTTATTGTTATTTAAGTATTTCTCAAAAAGATGGTGAAGAATCACCTCTTCCTAGCACCCCGGCTAGAATTGATACACCTTCAAGCAGAGGAGATGTTGCTAGTCCAGCAGCAATCAGATCCTGGACGATCCCACACATTACCACCGACCTAAGGAGGTGACAAATCCCCTACCCTGCTACAGCAAGGAAAGCAGTTATTCAAACTCCTCCATACATCAACGGACAACACGGAGGCAGGGGAAGGCCCAGCTACATCAACTCAGGTGACACCCAGGCTATGCTAGCTTCACTCATAAACTCATGAGCCAAAAAATTTATGACAGACTGGCAATCTCGAGTTGGTCACCACAGCCCTCACAAGGCTGGGCCTCACGCTACTGTACAACCAGCACCAACCGAAACTCGGTTACCTGGTACAATCAATTCTTATGACACACAAGATGTTAAACCTGCACGTATGATCCCAGCACATTGGGGAAGCAAGGCATATATATGTATGATGATGTATCTGTGATGGTCAGATCCAGGGGTTCCAGGTAAATCAGGAACTGACCATCCCTTGGTTGGGTTGGCATTTGGAATATGTGGAGATGTTTATTTGTGCAGGTACCCATACAGAAGGGATTTTGTCCCAAACAAATGGACGAGCACTCTCAGGCTCCAGGTACCAGCACCTCTGAACTACCAGAGACCACTGATATGAGTAGTTGCATTGCATACAGACTGTTGCATATATGTTCAAATAGTTCAGGGCACATGACAAACCATGTGTCCCAATACAACTTACAAATAACGTATTCACCATCTGTACACACCAATGCATTTTCAACACTACTGACTCATCACCCTTCCAGACTTGTAGTAGATTTACTAAAGCTCTGGAGCTTCAAAGGGCTCCCATACAGGTATCATAAACACACCTTCAAGGAATATAGCATGCCCTCACTTACAGTCAGCACAACAAAACCATTGGCTGTAAACACACTCATAGCCAAGATTTGCAGAGGGGTCTTCCAATCTCCACCATTTACAGCATGGCACCAAACACACACATTGGTATTGTCACAAGGAATCTTCCCTTAAACAAAGACTAACCATAGACTTATTGGCACCACACACCTCCGCTACCCCAAGTCTCAACTCCCTCATACCCTCCGAGGATTTTTCTTACTATACAACACCATTGATCTACCTTTACAGCTATCACTCAAGCATGGGTTGAAGCTTGGTTAAGTAAGACCAATATCAACGCAGTAAACAGCTACCATCTACCCTACACACTGGCACTTACATGGCATAAATTGGGCAATCCTTTCCCCGCTCAACTTTCGAGCTACAGATTAGCCTACTATCGATATTCGCAGATACTCTGTGCTGGTTATGATAACATATCCAGAGACCTTACAGTCATACACTATCTAGAAGACTTCTTGTTAATCAAAGAAAGCATATTTTTCACTAGAAGCCTCACGGCAGCTTAGTCTGGTTGACCACTTGGGCGTCCCAGTACCCCATAAGAAACAGAAGGCCCAGATACTATCTTCACATTACTGGGCATATGACTTGAGTCGGCATCCATACACGCAAGTTACCACAAGACAAATAGGGAACATTCTCAACTACATCAATCACTACCTCCTGCTTAGTACTTACAACTGCAAGGAACTACGATCCCTACCAGGTTCCTTAATTTTGCCATGCCAATCATACCACAAGACCACGCTTTCACATCCAGAGTACTTTCACCTTTTTTCCACACTTCCAACATGACGATCAGAGGATGTCCCTAGACACCTCAGCAACAGCAGACCTGCACATGGGGCACGCTGTTCCTTCCAGGTAAAAGCATGTTCCTTCCAGGATTGTCTGACACTTCTCCAACCAGATGGTCAGACGCAGCGTCTACCACGGGTTTGGCAGCGATCTACCGGGAACAATTGCTTTGGAGCTGTTGGCGATGGCATCCAGGTTTGGAAATTTTTCCACCACCTCAGCCCCTTTGGGAGATCTACCCCATTGTAGCAGCTGCTGAGGCATGGGGTAAATCATGGTCAGGGTCATCAATCCGTTGTTACTCAGGCAACTAAGCATATGTCATATCATCAACAAACGCCACTACTCATCCATAAGGTCATGATATTTCTGGGGAACTCACTTGGTTGGCCACTTATCACATTTCACTTTCATGTACCAGACGGGGGTATACATCCCTGCCGACAACTGTCTCATTTATATTCCAGGCATGTTCATCATACGCTTCCTACAGCCGCCCATACAGTCACGTCCACTCTTTCGTTCCAGAGACAAAATCATGGATTAGACATACTCATGCAGCATAGCATGCACTATCTCACCTAGCACTTTCGTCCCATACTTGTAGAACACATAACACAGCTTTTCACCTGGCTTAAAGAATCTCATTGGCACACGACATAGCTCAACCTGTGTCATAACATTTCTCCTAGGTTTTGTTTCTTTTTGCCACCTTAAACTATCTCACACACCATTAATTATATATTTTACAGGCATTCAACAACACAGGATAACCTCTGGCCAAAACTACCATAACTTCATGCTATCATACCAGACAAGAATATACTCAGAGGTTTTCAGGAATCCATTCCCCCACGTTCCTCTCAGAGATTACCAATAGCCATCCAACTTTTCATCATTATTGGACTTATTAGATCTACAACCATTCAATTATACTACCAAGTCGGCCATTACCAGCTATGCACAATGCCTTTTATGTCTTTCTCAGGCCAGAGAATCCACTACCATCACCACCACTCAGACAGATCATTGTCTTCAACGATCCCACGTACGTAAACACAGATATCATTACCTATTGGCTCTACCACATTCCGAAACGAGTCAACATGCACCAACAGTAGAGATAACATACTATCCTACCCACAACAAATGGTGTCCACTTTCGGTCCTAGATTCCTACCTTCAAAATCCTTTCAGGAATTAAATACTGTAATGCTTTTAAGGAAATGTCTGGTTAATTTGTATATATTTGTTGACTGTATTAAATCTTTGATTATTCATTTTTGCCCTCTTTATTTACAGGCCTACCGTATCGTCGGTCTCGGCACACCACAACCGACTTGCTCCCTTTATACTATCCTACGCTTATGCTGGATCCTTACTCCATATACGGCTATTTGCCCCTTACACAAGTATTAAGGCCGTTTGGCCTGTATTTGTGGGAGGGGCTTAAATTAATTCACTCCCCTATATAAGGGACACCCCTTACCTGACTCATATCGCTTGAGGTCAGCATCAGAATGACCCTCCCACCCACTCCTCATTTCAACACTTTCTCTTTTCTTTCCATTTACTTTACTTTCTTACTCCTTGGTGGGCCCTCTTTATTTACAGGCCTACCGTATCGTTGGTCTCGGCACACCACAACCGACTTGCTCCCTTTATACTATCCTACGCTTATGCTGGATCCTTACTTCATATACGGCTATTTGCCCCTTACACAAATATATATATATATATATATATATATATATAGTCGACGTTTCAATCTGTAAAAGACTTTTTCAAGACTGGAACGTTGTGTGAATTTGTAATTGCTCAATAAAGAAACAGATGAAATTTACCATGAAAGACTCCTGAGTGC
>OW240914.1:88624844-88639458 GCA_933207985.1 Pelobates cultripes | reverse complement strand
GGTTATACATATATTATTTTGTGTTGGCGGATTTCATAACAGGAGAGCTGGACATTCCCTTGTGATGCCAAGGAGTGTGGACATCACATATGCACATGTAATGGATAAATGGGTACGCAGGCACAACATACTGCATTTTTTAGGTAAAATTTAACTGCCCATAGAATGTTCGATTAGTGGATGGCCAATATATTTAAGTAAATAGGGGGCCAATATGGATCAATTACTGGTTTAGAGGGGGTATATTTATACAGTTGAGAAGTTGTGCAGTTTCCTGCTAACAAACTCTGTACATAATTTAACACTATCACTGCCAATCTTAATATGAGTAAATAGAAACGGTAATACAGTTAAAACAAAGCCCAAAGGAGCCCCTTCCATAGATTGTATTTAGTATGGATTTACACAGTACATATTACACAGTACATATTAAATCATGTGTTTACATTTTTACATTACTGATTTGCTGTGCACATTTCATGCACAAAGATCTGAAGATGGATATGAATGTCCAAATTCAAAGGCTATTTGTTGTTTGATAAATGTGTGAATTCCTGTGTTTTTAAACAGAATTCTGAACATCTCTGTGTCGTGAAATGGAATTGTTTCAAAGTGTAATTATACTTCAGAGAAAATCTCCTCGTTTGACCCTGAATGCTTAAGTGAATACCCACATTGTAATTGTGGAACAAATCTGGAGTCTCATTATGACTGTAGTGAATAACCCAAAAAGTACATTTTACATAGTTACATAGCTGAAAAGAGACTTGCGTGCATCAAGTTCAGCCTTCCTCAGATTTGTTTTTTGCTGTTGATCCAAAAGAAGGCAAAAAAAACAGTTTGAAGCACAATTTTGCAACAAGCTAGGAAAATAATTCCTTTTTGACCCCAGAATGGCAGTCAGATTTATCCTTGGATCAAGCAGTTATTGCCCTACATTGAAAGATTATATCCTTGAATATTCTGTTTTTGCAAGTATGCATCTAGTAGCTGTTTGAATTACTGTATGGATAAAACCACTTCTTCAGGCAGAGAATTCCACATCCTTATTGTTCTTACAGTAAAAAAACCTTTCCTTTGCCTTAGACGAAATCTTCTTTCTTCCAGTCTAAACGCATGACCTCGTGTCCTATGTAAAGTCCTGTTTGTGAATAGATTTCCACACAATGGTTTGTATTGGCCCCGAATATATTTGTATAATGTTATCATATCCCCTCTCAGGCGACGTTTTTCTAAACTAAATAGGTTTAAATTTGTTAACCTTTCTTCAAAGCTGATATGTTCCATTCCTTTTATTAATTTTGTAGCCCGCCTCTGCACGTTTTCTAGTGCCATAATATCCTTATTTAGAACAAGTGTCCAAAATTGCACCGCATATTCAATATGTGGTCTTACCAGTGATTTATAAAGAGGCAAAATGATATTCCCGTCCCAAGAATGAATGCCCTTTTTCATGCATGACAATACCTTGCTGGCCTTGGCCACTGCTGATTGACATTGCACATTGTTGCATAGTTTGTTGTTTATAACAATTCCCAAGTCCTTTTAGGGTGTTGTTATCCCTAATTCGCTTCCATTAAGGGTATACATTGCTTGTGTATTCTTTACGCTGAAGTGCATAACTTTGCATTTTTCAACATTAAATTTCATCTGCCATTTGAGTGCCCAATCCCCCAGTCTATCTAAATACCTCTGCAGCAAAGTAATATCTTGCTCACATTGTATTACTTTACAGAGTTTTGTGTCATCTGCAAACACTGAAACATGACTTTCAATGCTGTCTTCAAGACCATTTATAAAAATGTTAAATAGAAGGGGTCCCAGAACAGACCCCTGAGGGACACCACTTGCCACCTCTGTCCAGCTTGAAAATTTACCATTAATGACAACTCTTTGTACTTTGTTTTTAAGCCAATGTTCTACCCAAGAACAAGCATTTTCATCTAGACCGATTTCCTTGAGTTTGAACAACAATCTATTGTGTGGAAATGTATCAAATGCCTTGGCAAAATCCAAATAGATCACATCCACTGCAACACCCTGATCTATACTTCTACTTACTACTTAGTAGAACGCAATCAAGTTAGTTTGACATGACCTGTGCTTCATAAAACCGTGCTAATTTTTGCTGATAACCATGATAACCATGTTCTTCTCAAAGAATTCTTGAATATAATCCCTTAATAACCTTTCAAATATTTTCCCAGCCACAGAAGTTAAGCTCACAGGTCTATAATATTTTAAACCCTTTTTGAATATAGGTACCACATCTGCCTTCCTCCAATCCTCCGGAACACTGAAAAGAATCTTGAAAGATTAAAAACAGAGGTTCACTTATTTCTACACTTAGTTTCTTAAGTACTCGTGGATGGATACCGTCAGGCCCTGGACATTTGACACGTATAACTGAAAAAGGTCTTTGAGGAGAGCTAGATCCTTACTACCAACATTACAGTATCCTGTAACAGCTTTGCAATTCTTACATTTTGTCTTTTTGGAAAAATGTCACTATGACTTAATTTCAAACCACTCTTTATAAATGTCTGCCTTTGATAAAATATGTTTTAAAGGCACACTATATGCAACCAGACCACTTCAGCTCATTGAAGTGGTCTGGGTGCAGTGTCCTTATTGCACTTAGTGCTGCAATGTTAAACATTGCAGTTCTAGAGAAACTGTAATGTTTACATTGCAGTACTAAGTCTGCCCTCAGGGAATGTCTACCAGAAGCAACTGGAGGTGCTTCCTCTGCTCTGCATGATGACATCCCTTAAGGAAAGCATTGAGCATTGAGTCAATGCTTTCCTAAGGGGAGGTGTAATGCGCACGTGGGATTTGTTTGTTTTTATTTTATTTATTTGTTTAAGATTTTAAACCTTTATTCATGTTGATGGGGGAGTGGGAGGGTACAGAGAGAGCTATAGTGCCACGAATACAGCTTGGTATTCCTGGCGCTTATAGTATCCCTTTAAAAATGGGGGTAGAGAATGTCAGTAATATCAGCTAATATCGAACAGCAAATGAATGATAAACATTTCATATGTGTAAGTATCGTCTGTGAAAAACATTTTCAAAATAGATTTTAATTTTTTCAGCCTTCATCACTTATTGGTAAGTCTGTTACAATTTCTAGAATGTATAAATTTGGGGCGATTAATATCTCGCACTATGATGCAAGGCAGCGTTAGTGGAGAATGACTCAGTGGTCTATTCAGTAACACATACACTGACATGCTAGTGGCGCTTTCGTTTTTACTAAGCTGCACAGTGATAGGCTTACTTTGGCTGATTTGCAATTGTAAAGAACTGCTGGGACTTGATCCATGCTCTGATTGCGTTGCAGGCCAGCTGCTAACCTGTTGTGCTAGTAGTTTGCCTCCTACCTTTCTCTATCATTCTATTTACAAGAAAATCAGGAAAATAACATGTCAAGCTGTTATGCTGTAAAAAAATAAAAAATCCTCCCACTGGACAAATCTATTGCAGTACTGTTTTTTGGTTTTTTTTCCAGGATCGTTATTCAGGTTTTGTACACCGGTGGACTAAAAAGAACATGTCACTATGCAGTAGGATGCTACATTATTGTCTTGATTTTGAGAATACAGGAAAAAAGTTGACAGGACCTTTTAATTTATGTGTGCACCTGCTAATATATTTTGTTGTTCATGCAAAACACCTCTACTATTCCTAGCAGTTTCACCAAGCGTATAAGCCACCGGCATCTTGTTTACATTTTCTCATTAGTGTCTATCTTTCATGCACGTAGCTGCAGATCAGTAGACCTAAACCTCATCAACGATGTCATGTTGGTCACGCTTACACTTATCTGATAAAATAATGACAGGGAACTTAACTCGAGTCAACAAACCATGACATAAAACACATACAAAGAAAAAATAATTGTTGTCTTATTTAACCTTTAAGGTTTACAATTACCTGATTTCTATCCATCCTAGCGACTATTTCCAAACTAACGCTAAGTTGAATTATAAACGTTAATATCCTGTGATTTGTTTCCTGTACTTTGTCTTGGTTGGCCCTTTGAACCCACTTCTATAAGTAAAATGTGAGTTTAGATTTTTTTTTTTTTTAATTATTAATTCTAGTTGTTTTACAGTTAGCTCAATTTATTACCAGAGTAATGTATTCCATGAAGTTGTAACATATTTTTTCCAGTGCCAAAACATATTTGAAAACAATTAACAATTTTTATATAGCTATTGCAAAATGCAGTCTAACATTATAGGAACACTATAGTCACCAGGAGAACTACAACTTAATGTAGTTGTTCTGGTGAGTATAGTATGTCCCTTCGGGCATTTTTATGTAAACACTTCATTCTCAGAGAAAGGGCAGTGTTTACATTGCTGCCTCAGGACACCTCCAGTGGCAGTCACTCAGACGGCTACTTGAGGTGCTTCCTGGGTCAGTGATGCACAATGGAGACACTGAATTGGACACTAATTGGCCAGCGGGGACAATGGTAAAGCATTGGATTGGCTGATATAATCAATTCTGATGATCTCAGCCAAGGAGGCGGATAGGGGTCTGGCCCATGTGGCGCTGTTAATAAGGTGAGGTTTTTACATATTTAAGGGAGGAAGGCCAGGCCGTGAGGCAAATATGTTTTTTTAACACTATAGGGAGAAGAGTACACATTTGTATTCCTGACCCTATAGTGTTCCTTTAAGTTCATCACATTCTTTTGTATTTCAAATGTCATAGCTCAGGATCACAGTATTTGTTTATTATTCATCCACATGCCTCACATATACTTAGAGAGAGTTAATCCAAGTTCTCCGCCAGTTTATATTTTTATCCTGATATAAGCCACATTTTTCTGTTGTTGTTCATGCATATTGGTTTAGCAATTAAAGAGACAGTCAAATCAACTGCTGAACTACCGCCGGTGTTGGTGGTGTGGCTGCACCGGGGCTCATGCACTGAGGGGGGCCACTTGGTAGCCCATGCACATAGGGCCACTTACTGGGCATGTGCCTTCAGTTGTGCACTGCAGCCATTTAACCATGCCTCTTTAAATATGGTAGCCATTGCTGGGAGGAAATGAGAGATTGTCACTTACTCCCTGCTTGAGACACTGAGCCGTGTGTGGGGAAGAGGAAGTGGTGGAGAAGAGAAGGGTGCAAAGTCCCTGTGAACTAAGAGAGCCAGACTCTGACTCCCAACAGCTCCAACCAGAAGAAGCCACGCTTCTGCACCAAAAGGAACAGGAGGGTGGCTAAAAAAATACCAGTATATCTGTCTGCATGTTTCACAATGTGTATCTACATGTGCGTCATTTTGTGTTTCTTTGTGTGTGTATCTGCATAAGTCATGTGTTTCTGTGTCTGTGTATCTACATGTGTATCTGCATGTGTGTAATTGAATGTTTCTGTGTGTTTGTATATCTGCATGTGTGTCATTGTGTGTTTCTGTGTGTCTGTGTATTTGCATGTGTGTCATTGTGTGTTTTTATGTCTATGTATCTGCATGTGTGAAAATGTTTGTTTGTGTCTGTGTATCAGCATGTGTGTCATTGTGTGTTTCTGTGTATCTGTATGTGTGAAATTGTGTATTTATTTGTGTCTGTGTATTTGCATGTGTGTCATTGTGTGATTCTGTGTGTCTGTGTATCTGCATGTCTGTCTGTGTATCTGCATGCATATCAGTGTGTGTCTGTGTATCTGTATTAGTGTCAGAGTTTATGTGTGTATGTGTGTCAGTGTGTGTGGCAGTGTATGTGAATATTTGCATACATCTCAGCATTCAAAAGCTAACACTACACTTAAATACACCCCTGCAGTCAAACATCAACATTATATAGAAACACACCTCTGTTTTAAAATGCAAACATTACATAGAAACACACCACTGCATTCAAAAATCAATACTACACACAAATGCACATCTCTCTGGACTAATTTATAATAAATATTTTATCTCAGTCTCAAAACAACCAAAATTGTACTTAAGCTATTTTATTGTCAAACCTTGCTATTCTCAAATGCAAAACTGTTTAAAAAGTGAAGATCCCAACTGTTTAAAAAAAATCTCTCCAGAAACATATTTACTTGGAAGTCAATGTGATCACACATGTGCCAAGTCTGTAAATATACTGTGTTGTCTAACTATTACACACAATTGTTAATATTGTATTACTTTCTGCATTAATCTAATGCTGTAATTTGGATAATTGCAACAGGATGAAGTCATGTGTTAATATTCATATCCTGCAGTGAAGACGGGACATCCTTTTACTTCTATATTCATTTCCCTAGCTCATTTACTCTCAAATAAAGTCACGGTACATCCTTCCCGAGTCATACACTGTACACAAAATGAAGGACCTGCTTTGCCTCCAGCACCTGGCCTGTATAATGCTCCATAGATCACTGATAAATTCCTTCCTACAATGCCCCATTGGACTCCGGATCCTTTGAAATTGACACTGTTTCTATTCACTAAAACACTGGCTGACACACAAAGCAGATCACCAAACATATATGTATTTCTACAGCAAGGTAAGGAAATTACACTCAGGATTCAGAATGAGTAGCCATACAAGGGATTCTTTCTTCCAGTCTATAGAGGTCTTCAGATTATTCCAGAATAGCATTATAAAACCCTGTCACATTATGTTATCATAAAATATACACAATAAAATATATGGATTTTGTTTTAGTAGAGAAAGGAGAACAAAAAGCATATTTCTATTAGCTATGCTAGCATGTGGAAAGGAAACTAAAATACTTAAATAGATAGATAGACAGACACACAGAAAGACAGACACAGACAGTTAGACAATAAGGTACAGTGCAATGAGAGAGAGAAAAAAATCTACCGGATAGGTAAAACCTTTAACCTATGTTTTATTTATATGAAAAATAAACAGAAAAGGTCTGAGCTACCTATAAAACATAGGTCCCCTCTATGGGTGTCTATTGAGTTCCTATAACTTGAAAATAAGTATACAAACATTCCACTAGTTTAGAGTTTTCATACCTTTGTTCTCTCTCATACATGCAAAAAGAGAAACTCATATTGTTATACTGTTAAAACAAGTCAATTTATTTAATCAAATAATTAAAAGTTAGGGTGGACTCTCATGTTAGGGAATTACCAATACAGTCACTTCTGTTCAACGTCCTGAACATGAGGGAATGTAATTGTAACTTTACAAATGCTTGTCTTGTGATCTGTAAATTCTAAATTAAACAAAATATGCAACAAAGGTAGTTTAAACTTTAAATCTTTCTTTACAGGAATTATGTGCAAGTCACATGCAGGAAGATGTGACTAGAGTTGTGTAAACAATGTTATTTCATCTCCTAAATGGCAGAGATTTGAGCAGTGATACTGCAGGGCATGATCTGTACACGAAAATGGCTTCATTAAGCTAGAGTTGTTAAGCCACTCAGACAGCTACTATAGGCGATTCCAATGAAGAGAGACCATATGTTTGCCGCACATACACAACAGCCTCCTAATACTTTCTATGGGAAAGCATTTGATTGGCTGAAATCATTCAGCTTAATAATCTCAGCCAAAGAGGAGGAGCTTCCCCACAAAGATGAGAACAACAAGGGATAACAAGCAAGTGAAATACTTTTTTTACTCCACACAGGGGGATTTGGCACCTAAATAGCAGACAAGGCACTAAAAGCGTTACAAATTTACATTTGTATTTCTAACGCTATAGTGTTCTTTGAAAGACCTTAAAAAAATACATAGTTGTTTATTAGAGTCTTGTGATTGAACTCCTTTGGGGTTTGTAATTCATAGACAAACCTTGAATCATCTCCCCCATCAGTAAGAAATTATCTTATCCACACTGGACCCCAGCAGGGAGTTAAGAATTATTGCATTTGGGGGGCGTGGCCTAACCTCGGACGAAGATGGACGCCTGATCCTAGCGCTCCGTTCCCCCCACGCGCTAAACCCCCTGCCATCCGCATCCCTCACGCCTCGAAACAGTCTGCCCTCATACCAGCAGCAACCCCAACACAGCTGGCACCCGCCCGGTATGAAAAACCAAGAATGGGCGGCAACAAGAAACGGAGGGACACGAACCCATCGGTGGCCTCCATATTCCGCACGCCATCAGACCAACGGAGACCAACCTCCTCACAGGCAGAAGAGGAATCTGGGTCGGAAGCTGAAAGTCTGGACACAGTGATGAACCCGGCGGCCCCCATAACCATCGCGGTACTGAGAGACATGCTGCACCAAGCCACCAATGACATTAAGGCCCATGTAGCCGCCGAGATGGAAAGACATGTGGCAGGCCTTAAAGAGGAAGTAGTAGGCCTCACCGCCCGCACAGACCAGGTAGAAAACCGGATATGCCACCTCCACATCTCACACTCAAGACATAGCATACCTATATGGCCACATGGCTGCACTAGAAGATGGCCTAGAAGACCTAAACAACAGGTCCAGACGTAATAACATACGAATCCGCGGCCTACCCGAAACCGTCACTATGGAACAACTTGTCCGCACACTTCACAGCATTTTTAAAACATTGGCCCCTGACCTCACACCTCAAGAGATGGAATTAGACAGGGCCCACAGAGCCCTCCGCCCGCAAAATCTGGGCGCCTCCACCCCAAGGGATGTGATCACCCGCCTACACTTCTTCACAACTAAAGAGAAACTACTAACCATAGCACGGGACAAACCCCCACGCTATAAAGAAACCCGTCTAACTTTCTTCCAAGACTTAGCCCCTTCCACACTCAAAAAAAGAAGAGACCTCAAACCTCTGACACTTGCCCTCCAGCGACAAGGCATCAAATATACCTGGGGACACCCCTTCAAACTCATGATCAAGAAAGACGATCAAATGCACATCCTCACCTCAGTGTCGGACATGTCGCCCTTCGCAGAATCCCTAGGAATACAACTACTACAACTGGCCCCCTTCCACAAAAACCGTGAAGATGGGCGACCACAGGACGACTCTGAAGACTCTAGGCCGCCCAAGAAATTGAGAACACCTGTTAGCCCGGGAGAACCCCCTCGGCAACGCCGAGACAGCCGCCACCAATCCTAACGGGTCTGATCGCCTGCCACCTGGAATCCTTCACACCAACAACAGCAGGAACTATCCAGGTGCAGTAAGCGGCCCCCATTCAACCAACAAAACACCCCATACCTTCTCCGCCATATGCCATCCTGCCCCCCCCCACCCCCAACCTCAGGACGAAAACTCTTTCTTAACCCACGAACTGGCCCAGACCTTGGACATATCGGCCACTGGATACGTATAACTACCACACTTCACTTAAAACCCAAGCACTCGGGACATACGGGAGGTGCCCTGAACAAAGCCCACCAACCGCTACAAGATCCCCTACTCAACTCCAGGCACAGATCCAGATCACCACCACACTGGAACAACAGAGCACGGACAATACACCTTTTCACACCTCGCCTGAAACCACATCCAACAGCAAGCCTGACGTGCTACCCAAGAACTATCCACTGCCTGATTTGGGGACTCTCTAGCTGATTACTGGACTTACAATCTAACCATCTCTTATTTTGCAGGTACCCCCCCAAAATGGCCCAGGACTAGCTAGCCAGTTCCCGCCCCGACCCCACAAGACGAACCCCCTTAGAACGCACTGTTACCAACCCCATCCCCCCCCCCGGAACCCAAGATGAACTCCACTAACCAACCCAACCAGACAGCATCACCTTCCCCAAAATTACCTGAATCCTCACATCCACACAGGATAGACCATGACAACACCATTAGCTATTTACAAATGTGTAAAAGGGGACATCCCACGACTAATCCAGGGGAAAACCCCCCAAACCTACCTACCCCCCCAACACAACGCAACACCACAATTCCATTTACACGGACTCCCACTGATCAGGACAGGACGACCCCCAGACACCCCCCCCGACCCAAGCAAGATAGACGGGTAAACCCACTCAATCCGGAGCCATTACTAGCATGAAACTGTTATATAGCTTAATGTTCACACAGACGGTACACATGCGATAACGCCGGATCTGTGTACACATTTATAGCAGAAATGTTTTAAATGTTTTAAATGCTGTTTTAAATGCTGTTTTAAATGCTGTGTTTTTGTTACCATGTTTTCTACTATGTTTTCTACTATGTTACCTAATGTTTTCTACTACTTATAATAGACACCGACAACACGATCCTTGAATCAACATCCACAGGACCACAGATGAGGACAACATGAGACACACTCCAAACACCAATGGAGGGACCACGACTGGCACCTTACACCACAGACAGACACCACCGCACCGCCAAATCGTGAGTGCTGCACCACACCTAGCGCGGGGGGGGAGAGGAGTAACAGGAACGTGAAACTCTTCCTCCTCTTCCCCACCCCTGAACCCCGGGTTCCCCGGACAACACCAACCACACGACCAACCCAAGGTGTACAACACCGCCTCCCCCCACTTTACCTGGCAACTACCACATAAGACCAGGATAGACACTTTGCAACCCAAACCCCCAAGGGTTTTGTAAATCTCACCCATCCCCCTCTCCCACCACCCATCCCCCACCGGACCCCCCCCTAATAAGAGCGGACGGACGCCCCGTCACCCCCTCGACCCGAAGCCCACACCACACTAAAGAATGCCCACCAACGACCCACCACCACAAACACACACGACCAGACCAGACACAATCTCCTGCATATCCATCAACTGCAAGGGACTTAACAATCCAGCCAAACGACACCGCACACTTCGCTGGGCCAATAGAACAAAAGCAGATATAATCCTCCTCCAGGAAACCCATTTCGACACGAAAAAACCCTTTCCCCTTATCAACAAAAACTACAGACAATGCTACCTAGCAAATTCGCCACACGGCAAACAAAACGGAGTAGCCATTATGGTTCACAAACACTGCCCGATCACAATCTTAAAAAGCCTCCCTGACCCCCAAGGGAGATATTTGACAGTCACGGGACACTTCGCCAATCACAAATACGCGATTACCACAGTCTATGCCCCAAATACACCCGAACCGACCTTTTGGACAGCACTACGCACACAACTAAAACTGTTCCCCTCACACCACATTATCTTAGGCGGGGACTTCAATGCAGTCTTAACCCCATCTATAGATAGGAAAAGCACGGAGGGAAACAAATCACGCAAACCACCTACCAGGAAAAATGACAATCTCCTCATGGAGTTCGCCACCCAGATAGGCCTCCAAGACATATGGAGACTCCAACACCACACAACCCCAGACTTCACCTTCTACTCGCACCCACACTCCTCTTACTCCAGGATAGACCTATTTTTAATATCCCCTTCCCTAGTACCTTATACACACTCCACCTCGATAGGTTCAATCACCTGGTCTGATCACGCCGAAATCTCTCTCAACATAGATAAGCCCCGCACAGCCAAAGCGTGGACCTGGCGGTTAAACCCCACACTCTTACATAACCCCCAGATCAGACAAACAATCCAACAGGAGCTCACAAACTATTTCGAGACCAATACGGGATCGGTCCCATCCACGAACACACTATGGGCAGCCCATAAAGCAACAATCAGAGGAACCATAATTAGCGCAGCCAGCGCCCACAGAAGACAAACTCTCCGGGAATTAGAAAAACACCTGACCTCCCTAAGGACAACAGAAGCCAAACACAAACGCACCCCATCTCAATCACTCCTCGACCAAATTAAATTGCACCAACACGCAATAAAGTCCTATATGGCCAAAGATTCCCAAAAAGCATTACAATGGACCAAACAACTATATTATGAGAAGTCCAACAAGGCAGACACCCTCCTTGCGCGTAGACTCCGACAAAAAACTCTCCAAAAACACATAGACGAAATCACATCGCCTGGAGGCAGAACCCATAAAGACCCTGACCGCATAGCCTCTATATTCGTTGACTACTTCTCCAAATTATACGACCATAAACCCAACCACACTTTCACTCACCCAACGTTAGGACAAGAAATTCACGACTTCCTATCGGAAATCCCCCTCCCAGCACTAACAGACCAAGAACGAAACACCCTCGCGTCCCCAATCACTGAAGAGGAAATAGCCCTCACAATAAAGCACATTAAACCCAATAAATGCCCAGGACCTGACGGCTTCACAGGCCTCTATTATAAAACGTTCAGCGCCACATTGATACCCCATCTGACCGCACTCTGCAATTCTATTATGGAAGGCGACCAGGTACCACAAGAGATGCTCAAGGCCAACATATGCCTAATCCCCAAACCACACAAAACACACCTAGACCCTGGACATTACCGCCCGATATCTCTCCTCAACACAGACATCAAAATCCTCACGAAAACACTGGCCAACAGAATACAACGTCTCCTTCCAAAACTCGTACACCCAGACCAAGTAGGATTCATTCCCAACCGCCAAGCATGCGACAACACCAGACGCACGGTAGACCTAATATGGAGAGCCCAACATAGGAACATCCCCACCCTCCTACTCTCGATGGACGCGGAAAAAGCGTTTGACCGCTTACTCTGGCCCTTCCTATTTGCTGCCCTACGAAAATTCCACTTCCCCGACGCCATCATCACGGCCCTCACAACACTATATTCCAACCCCACGGCAACCCTCCTTCTCCCCAACACTGGCCCGCATGAATTCACAATAAAAAATGGAACCAGACAAGGCTGCCCGCTTTCCCCACTCCTGTTCGCCCTCTCCCTAGAACCCCTTCTTCAACTCATTCGCATATCCCCCGAAATCCTGGGCCTCAAAGTCCGACAGGAAGAATATAAGATCGCAGCGTACGCAGATGATATCCTACTGACACTCACGGACCCCACCAACTCCCTGCCCCCCCTACTCACACTCCTCCAAAAATATGCCGGCGTCTCCGGCTACAAACTTAACCTAGAAAAAACTGAAGCCCTTCCCCTCAACTTCCCGCAACAACTCCTAACCCAAATAAAATGCTCTCACCCATTCCGATACAATCAACAAAGTATCCACTACCTAGGCACACACATCTCAGCGAACCTCTCCGAAATGTACTCACTCAACTATACCCCCCTAATCGAACGAGCCCAAATAGACCTACAAAGGTGGCAACCCATGCATATTTCCTGGCTAGGCAGGATCGCATCCATAAAAATGAACCTCCTGCCCAAATTCCTATATTTGTTCCGGACCCTACCCATCCCCATCTCTAGGCTGGACTTCAAAGCCCTCCAATCAAAAATAGATAAATTCATCTGGGCCGATAAAAGACCACGGATCAAATGGATAACAATGTACAAAACAGTTAAGACCGGAGGCCTGGGCCTCCCCAACCTCATCCAATATTACCAAGCAGCCCAACTAGCCCAAGTGCAACACCTCCACTCCCCCCCGGGGACAAAACTCTGGGTCGATCTGGAGCACGACCTCCTCGGCAGAGAACACCCCTCCCTCCTCTTCTGGCTCCCAAAAAAAGACAGACCGGCACTTCCCCCAACAACACCCGCCCTGACTACATCACTACAGGTCTGGGACAGAACCACCGCACGATACCCCCTCATAAACTCCCCCTCACCACTTACCCCAATCCTTAGAAATAAACAATTCCCCCCAGGCATGACACCACGCGACTACGCACATTATGAAGACAACGGACTAATCAGACTCAGAGATTTCTATAACAACCAACAACTAATCCCATTCCCAGAACTCCCATGTACCATGCCATTGAACACCTTCGACCACTTCAGATATCTACAATTACGCAGCTTCCTGACAGAACCTCAGACTAGGAAAACAGCAACCGCAAAACTCACTCGATTCGAAACAAACTGCCTACAAGCCCCCACACATAAAGGACAAATCTCCCTGATATACTCCGTACTAAACTCCAACTCTCCAGCGGACACACTCACATACACAAAAGCATGGGAAAGAGACATAGGCCCACCGGATGACCCAACAGACTGGGCAAGCATATGGGAAGCAACCGCCTCACTAACCATATGCGTGAACCACAAAGAACAGGCGTACAAAACATGCTTAGATGGTACCTAACGCCTCTGAAACTCAAACAGATGGGCATAGCCCAAACAGACACGTGTTGGAAAAAATGCGGACAACAAGGTACATACATACACATGTGGTGGCACTGCCCTTGCAGCTCGCAACTCTGGACTGATGTTGCTAACCTCACCTCCAGAATATTGCATGAAGACATACCCACGGACCCTTGGACGTGGCTACTCTCCAAACCCCTACCCAACCTAACAAGAGCACAAAACAAACTGGTAGCGAAAATAGCCCTCGCTACTAGACGCACCATAGCAGAGCAATGGGGCAACCACAACACACCCACACTGGCGAAGATGATCCAAAAAACCAATGAAACCATGGAAATGGACAAACTCTCAGCCATTCTACATGACACGACAAAACACTTCCACAAAATCTGGGACCCTTGGGTTATGAGACACATTGTGGGAGTGTAAGACGGGGTCGGGGACGTCCGGCCGCTCTGTAACTTCCCTCCATCCCCCCCACTCTCCCCCCTCTCCCCTGCAGGCGCGATGCCTTATCCCCATACACAAACTACCCATAATACACCCACGATAGACTATACAC
>OW240914.1:88566842-88624744 GCA_933207985.1 Pelobates cultripes | reverse complement strand
CCCTTATTGCACTAGTGACTGAGCAGCAATAGCTGCCCAGTCACTAGTAGTTTTAAATTTGTTTAGGTGACATGGTAGGGGCATGCAGGAGGATTTAACCTCCCTATCATCAATATGGGGTCATAGTGACCCCATCCTGATTTATATTTAACTTTGTATTAACTTAACTTTCTATTCTCAACTTTATCCTAATGCTTTTTTTTTTTATATTTCATTTTGATTAAAGATTTTTAAATGAATCACAAAAGTAACATAAGTCATCAGAAACTCTTAGCTTATACACAGGTTGTAAACATGCAATGTGATTGTACAGATATGACAATTATAGAAGTCATGTAATTGCTGGTTTTATGTCAAGTAGTATTGTTAAAGCGACACCGTCATGCCGAACTTACCTTTCTTTAATCAATTCCTCTTCTCTCCCTCTCTCAGGACCTGTTCTTCATTTCTTCCTGTCTGCTCTAGTTTTCTTTAAAACATAAGACATATGTAGGGACTATTTGTCTCATGGAGGTTTCCTATGCCTGACCATCTCTGACCAGCGGAGGAGCAAAGTGTGATTCATTTCCGGTGGTCAGAGAAATTTTCCCACAATTCTAAGCATTTCGCCCTGTTCCCGCCATGCTTCCTGTCAGTATTCCCGAACGTCCTGTCATTTAGACAGAACGCCAGCGAAACTGCCGAATTGCGTCCTAACAGAATGAGAACAGTTTGTTCATTTGTGTTAGGACACAATTCAGGACTTTGATCGGATCGGAATGTCATTCTAATGAATGAAATTCCGATCCTATTCGTGCCACGGTTGCATCTTGCAGCCGCTTAGTAGATAACTCCCTAATTCCCACGGTATCAGGGAGCTATCTACCAATAAGCTGAAAGACCTAAATTGGTCTTTCAGCCACATTTACGAATACTAAGTAAAGATTACTTAGTATTAGTAAATGCTGCCCCTACTCGCTATACCACGATTAGGGGCATGTCTACTAAACAGTTAGCAGCCTGTGATGGCGGGTGGGGGCCCTAAATAACAATAGGGGGGACCATAGCAACGCTATGCGCGGCATGCAGACCGCGAGATTTACACAGCTGGATGAGCTGCAGGAAAAGTAAGTAAGAGCTTGCTGCTGGCCCCTCCACTGCTCAGCCCATACCACTGGACCACCAGGGATTGCTATAGCCCCCCTCCCTGGCCAGGCAACAAGCAGGGAGGGGGGACAAAAAAAACCATATAAATATTAAAAATATTAAAAATGTAAATAAAAAATGCCCCCCCCCTCCATTTTACACAAATTACATCCATTCAGAAACACACACTGCATTCATTATATACACACTGCATTCAATATACACACACTGCATTCACTATACACACACTACATTCAATATACACACACTACATTCACTATACACACACTACACACTGCATTCACTATACACACACTACATTCACTATACACACACTACACACTGCATTCACTATACACACACTGCATTCAAAATACACACACTGCATTCACTATACACACACTACATTCACTATACACACACTACACACTGCATTCACTATACACACACTACATTCACTATACATACACTGTATGCACTGTACACACACTACATTCACTATACACACACTGCATTCACTATACACGCACTACATTCACTATACACACACTACATTCAATATACACACACTGTAATCACTATACACACACTGCATTCACTATGCACACACTACACACTGCATTAACATTACACACAGTACACATACTGCAATAACTTTATGCACACTACACACACTGTATTCACTTTACACACACACTGCATTCACTTTACACACCACACACTACATTCACTATACAAACAGTGCATTCACTATACACACACTACACACTGCATTCACTTTACACACACACTGCATTCACTTTACACACCACACACTACATTCACTATGCACACACTACATAAAAACACACACACTCTGCATTCATTATATACACACTACACAAAAACTCACTGCATTCACTATACACACTACACAAACACACCCTTCATTCAATATATACACACTACACAAACACACGCAGCTCCCCTGTCTAAACACACTGCATCCACTATACGTGGCATGTATATTTTGTACATTTGTATCGGCTCTAAAAAATCAATATCGGTCAATCCCTAGGACCTATTGTCCTCCCCCCTTGCCCCCAACCCTGAGCGGTGGGTGGGGGCCATAAATAACAATAAGGGGAGGGGAGCTATTGTCCTCCCCCCCGTCCACCATCCCTGAGCGATGGATGGGGGCCCTAAATGAAAATGCCCCCCCCCTTCCAAGGTACTTAGGGGTCCCCAAGCCCCTGTCCCCCAGAACCCAAGTAAATAAAAAATAATCCCGTACATACCCCCCTCACCCTAAAAATAGTGAGGGGGGAATAAAAGAACTAACTACCTGTAAAAACAATATAAAACATACGATTAGATGTCTTCTTTTTTCTAAAATCTTCATTTTGCAGCCCCAAAAAAGGCCGAATAGAAACCATAAGACCCATCGAACTTGTAAAAAATAAAATAAAAAACCTGAGTGCAAAAGAAATCAGACGAAAATGAAAAAAAACAGAAAAAACCCGGAAAACAGTAGGGCCGCCCCCCCTTATTGTTATTTATGGCCCCCACCCACCGCTCAGGGGTGGGGGTTAAGGGGGAGGACAATAGGTCTCCCTCTCATTTTTCTTTATGGCCACCGCTCAGGGGTAGGGGACGGGGGGGAGGACAATAGGTCCCCCCTCATTTTCCTTTATGGCCCCCACCTGCCGCTCAGGGGTGGGGGAAGGGGAGGACAATATGTCCCCCCTATTGTTATTTAGGGCTCTCACCCACCGCTCAGGAGTGGGGGACGAGGTGGGGTACTAGGGTTTTTTTGTGTTTGTTTTTTTAACAGTGAGCAGCGATAGGCTGCTCACTAATTTAGTAGACATGCCCTTACTCGCGCCATAGGTAGTAGGGGCATTCGGGTGATTTTAATCTCCCTTATGCTATTGACCCCATAGAGTGAGGGGGTAACTGGGGGGGGGCTTTGAAAGTGGCAGGGAGTACTGCCGCTTCTATCTTTACATTTTACAAGGAGGGAGCTGCGCGCTGGTAGCTCCCTCCTTGTAATAAACTGAACGAACAAACGAACACTGATATTCAGTGTTTGTTTGTTCGTCTGACATTTCTATTCATTCATTTGTCTTTCTGATGAATGAAGGAATAGATTAAATTCCCGTTCACATGCCCAGGTGTTTAACTGGGCATGCATGGGAATTTCACAGTGCTATCTAGTGTGGGCAGATGACGTGTCCCACAGGCAGGGCCGGACTGGGAAAAAAATTAGGCCCGGGCATTTTTCAATTAGAGCGGCCCCCCAAGAAGGGGGCGGGGCCAGAGAGGGTGTGTTTTGTCATTACTAATGACAAGCACGCCCCCTCTCAAAGTGAGCATGTTGGTTCAATGCACAGAACCCCGCTGAAGAGCTCTGGCATTAGAAAAAGGCCCTGTATTTGTTCTGCGCAGCGCAAGCAAATGTAATAACATGCTTGCGCTGTGTTTGCTTTTAAATTGTCTCTGGTGTCTCCACAAGTGGGATACCAGAGGATAAAAGGGCAAGGAAAGTGTATAGTGCATGTGTTTGGCGCATGCTTGTGGGATTGCCTGTGTGTGTAGAGTGTGGTGTGGTATTGTGTAAATAGGTAAATTTTGTGGTGTAATATGTGTGGCTAGGGGCTGTAGAGAGTGCGTGTATAGGGGCATAGTGTTATAGGGGATGTAGTGAGTGTGTGCATACGGGCAGTAGTGTGTGTGTATAGGTGACGTAGTGTGTGTAGGGGTTGTAGAGAGGGTGTGTTTAGAGAATGTTGTATGTCTTTCCTTACAAGGAATATAGTGTGTGTGTGTAGGTGGTGCAGTGTGTGTGTGTAAGAGATCTAGTGTGTAAAGGACCCAGAGTGTGTATAGAAGATTGTGTGTGTGTATGTGTAGAGGATTAAGAGTACATATAGGGTAAGGGATCTAGCGTGTATCTGGAGCGTAATGTGTGTAGTGGTGCAGTGTGAGGGGTGCTGTAGTGTGTGTGTATATATATTTAGAATATATTTGGACGTATTGTATGTGTGAGGTGCGCAGTGTGTTTGTGTAAGAGGGGTGCTGTGTGTGAGGGTGTTTTTATCTGCCGTCACATTCTAGGTTTCTAATTTTCTTTGTCTTTTAACTCACTGAGGGTTATTTTATATAAAATATATATATATATATATATATATATGTGTGTCTCTGGGTGTGCTGTGTGTGTCTGGGGGTGCTGTGTGTGTATCTTGGGGTGCTGTGTGTGTTTGGGGGTGCTGTGTGTGTGTCTGGGGGTGCTTTGTGTATCTGGGGTGCTGTGTGTGTCTGGGGGTGCTGTGTGTGTATCTGGGGGGCTGTGTGTGTCTGCTGTGTGTGTCTGGGGGCTGTGTGCGTCTGGGGTGCTGTGTGTGTTTGGGGGTGCTGTGTGTGTGTCTGTGCCGTGTGTATCTGGGCTTGCTGTGTGTGTCTGGGGTGCTGTGTGTGTCTGGGGGCTGTGTGTGCATCTGGGTGCTGTGTGTCTGGGGGTGCTGTGTGTATCTGCTGCTGTGTGTGTCTGGGGTGCCGTGTGTGTCTGGGGGGTCTGTGTGTGTATCTGGGTGCTGTGTGTGTCTGGGGGTGCTGTGTGTGTTTGGGGGTGCTGTGTGTGTGTCTGGGGTGCTGTGTGTATCTGGGGTGCTGTGTGTGTGGGTGCTGTGTGTATCTGGGGTGCTGTGTGTGTGAGGGGGCTGTGGGTGTCTGGGGGTGCTGTGTGTGTCTGGGGGGGCTGTGTGTGTATCTGGGGGCTGTGTGTGTATCTGGGTGCTGTGTGTATCTGGGGTGCTGTGTGTATCTGGGGTGCTGTGTGTATCTGAGTGCTGTGTGTATCTGGGGTGCTGTGTGTATCTGGGTGCTGTGTGTATCTGGGGTGCTGTGTGTATCTGAGTGCTGTGTGTATCTGGGGTGCTGTGTGTATCTGAGTGCTGTGTGTATCTGGGGTGCTGTGTGTATCTGAGTGCTGTGTGTGTGTCTGGGGGTCCTGTTTGTGAGGGGGCTGTTAGGGAATTTATTTTAAATATATATATATATTTTTATGAATAATTTTAAAACAAGTTGTGCTCCCCCCCCCCCTTCTTACCTTTAGCCTGGGAGGGGGAGGGAGCCGTTCTGCCTGGGAGGGGGAGCCTTGAGGGGAGCCATGCTGCCTTCCCTGGTGGTCCAGTGGTGAGAGTGAACTCTAACCTGCAGGTTAGAGTTCACTCTCGCGAGATCTGAGCGTTGCCGCGGTAACCGCGGCAACGCTCAGAATCTCGCGAGAGGACCCGGCGGAGCTGCTTGTTAGAGCTCTGCCGGGTCCTCTCTCCTGCCTCCCTCCCGCCTGTAACACTGCCTCTGGGCCGGTGAGGGAGATCTTTGATCTTCCCACCGGCCCATGGAGGCACACAGCGGGGCCGGCGCTCGGATAGCGCTGGCCCTACAGGGGCCGGCCGGGGAGATTCTGTGATCTCCCTGCCGGCCTCGGCCCCACGGCCATCGCGGCCCACCGGGCATTTGCCCGGTATGCCCGATGGCCAGTCCGGGCCTGCCCACAGGTACTTCATCTACCCATACAAAGATGGCGGTTCCCAGAACTTAGGTCCGGGCACAAAATAAAGATTAAAAAATAGGTAATGTGGGGAGCTTAGGGGCATTTGGGGGTGACTAGGGGGTCAATTAGATGTAGTGGAGTCGGGAGGGGGGTTAAAAAAAACGGGATTCGGCCATGACAGTGCTGCTTTAAGCTATACAGAGTTGTATCCCCACATTTTTTAAATAGTAATGTGAATATTCTGTACGCCACAAATCAGCAGCTAGTCTAAAAGGGACATTGAGTAGTACAGTATGCAAGTAGTATTCACCAATTATACACAGATTAATTTTACTTTGTAAAGCAAAATCTATGTGAAAGAAAAGGTTCACTTTTTATTTTGCTCCTCTGCCATTAATCATCTGGTGGAGGAGCTATTTTTTCTGTCAATAATCCATTCAGTCTTCTCCAGCACTGTACAAAAAACCTATATACATGTTAGCAGCTGGTGAGAGCTCCGAACACCATATTTTTTTTTGTTTTGTTTTTTTGGTAAATTGCATTCCTGAAAATGCTAGCAGTAGTGATGTCGCAAACATAAAATTTTCGGTTCGCGAACGCGAACTTCCGCAAATGTTCGCGAAACGGGCGAACTAGGCGAACCGCCATAGACTTCAATAGGCAGGCGGATTTTAAAACCCACAGGGACTCTTTCTGGCCACAATAGTGATGGAAAAGTTGTTTCAAGGGGACTAACACCTGGACTGTGGCATGCCGGAGCGGGATCCATGGCAAAACTCCCACAGAAAATTACATAGTTGATGCAGAGTCTGGTTTTAATCCATAAATGGCATAAATCACCTAACATTCCTTAATTGTTTTGAATAACGTGCTTTAAAACATCAGGTATGATGTTGTATCGATCAGGTAGTGTAAGGGTTACGCCCGCTTCACAGTGACAGACCAGTGTTAGAGT
This sequence comes from Pelobates cultripes, assembly GCA_933207985.1. NCBI lineage: Eukaryota > Metazoa > Chordata > Amphibia > Anura > Pelobatidae > Pelobates > Pelobates cultripes. The sequence goes on along the minus strand of OW240914.1, from coordinate 88,618,127 downwards.
GTGTGAGTGTGAGTGTGAGAGTGTTAGTGTTAGTGTGAGTGTTAGAGTGAGTGTTAGTGTGAGAGTGTGTGAGTGTTAGTGTTAGAGTGAGTGTTAGAGTGTGTGAGTGTTAGAGTGTGTGAGTGTTAGTGTGAGTATTAGAGTATGTGAGTGTTAGTGTTAGGGTGAGTGTTAGAGTGTGTGAGTGTTAGTGTTAGAGTGAGTGTTAGTGTGAGTGTTAGAGTGTGTGTGAGTGTTAGAGTGAGTGTGAGTGTTAGAGTGAGCGTTAGTGTTAGAGTGAGTGTTAGTGTGTGTGTCTGCTAGTGAGTGTCAGTGAGTGTGTTACTGTGTGTCTTACTGAGTGTGTGTGTGTGCTAGTGAGTCTGTTTGATGTCTGTTAGTGAGTGTGTGTTTGTCAATGAGAGTGTATGTTTTGTAAGTGAGTGTGTATGTATGTCTGTCGCTGAGTGTATCTCTGTCAGTAAATGTGTGTGTCTGTTAGCTAGTGTGTATGCGTCTGTAAGTGAGAGTGTGTGTGTCTTCAGCACTTACCTTTCTCCAGCGCCGGATTCCCTTGGCGCTGGGGATCCCTCAGCCTCTCAGCTCCACGCGCATCACAATACGATTTAAATCACCATAGGAAAGCATTACTTAATGCTTCCTATGGATCGCTCAGGCTCCTCTAGCGGTTGTCGCGAGATTGCAGCCACTAGAGGCTGGATTAACTCCTCAGTGAAAACATGTGCAGTTTCTCTGAAACTGCTATACCAGCCGCAGGGTTAAACCAGGGGACCTGACACCTGTGCAGACAACTTCATTGAGCTGATGTAATCTGGGTGTCTGTAGTGGTCCTTTAAGTGTGTGTGCATCTGCATGCACAGGCGTACATACCGTGGTCGCAGGGGTCGCAGCCCTGTAACCTCTGCGACCAGGTGCCCACCGCCATGTGTTGCGGCCCGGCTCGCGCGCCTGGGGGGCCCACGGATCAATTTTCGCACCGGGGCCCCATGAGTCATGTGTACGCCACTGCCTCTGACTCCTCTCTCTGCGTTGCCTCTCTCTGCATTATTATAAGGTGTGTTAAGTAGTACTATTCCTATCAGTTTAATCCCTGTTACGTCCCCTATCAGGGGACGTGTATATGGCATCGATTTTAGGAACCGGGAGATGGAAAAAGATGCTTGGTCGGTCCTCCTACTTCAAATTTGGGGCACTGCGCGTGCAGTCTAATGTGCCACCAGATAGGAGTGGTGTGTTAAGTAGTACTATTCTTATCAGTTTAATCCCTGTTACGTCCCCTATCAGGGGACATGTATATGGCATCGATTTTAGGAACCGGAGATGGAAAAAGATGCTTGGTCAGTCCTCCTACTTCAAATTTGGGGCACTGCGTGTGCAATCTAATGTGACACCAGATAGGAGTGGTGTGTTAAGTAGTACTATTCTTATCAGTTTAATCCCTGTTACGTCCCCTATCAGGGGACGTGTATATGGTATCGATTTTAGGAACCGGGAGATGGAAAAAGATGCTTGGTCGGTCCTCCTTCTTCAAATTTGGGGCACTGCGCGTGCAATCTAATGTGCCACCAGATAGGATGCTGAGGCTGGTGGGGGGGAGGCTGAGGGTGGTGGGGGCTGTGATGCTGAGGGTGGTGGGGGGAAGCCGAGGGTGGTTGGGGGTGGTGATGCTGAGGGTGGTGGGGGGGTGATGCTGAAGGTGTTGGGGGAGCCTGAGGGTGGTGATGCTGAGGGTGGTGTAGGGGGTAGTGAGGCTGAGGGTGGTGTGGGGGGTGGTGATGCTAAGGGTGGTGTGGGGGGTGGTGATGCTAAGGGTGGTGTGGGCGGTAGTGAGGCTGAGGGTGTGGGGGGTAGTGAGGCTGAGGTGGCTGGGGGCAGGATGCTGAGGGTGGTGGGGGGGGATGCTGAGGGTGGTGGGGGATGAGGCTGGAGGGTGGTGGGGGATGAGGCTAAGGGGTGGTGGAGGGAAGCTGAGGGTGGTGATGCTGAGGGTGGTGTGGGGGGGTGGTGATGCTGAGGGGGAGTGTAGGGTAGTGGAGGCTGGAGGGTGGTGGGGGGGTGAGGGGTGGGGGGGTGGTGGGGGTGGTGATGCTGAGGGTGGTGGGGGATGAGGGGCTGAGGGTGGTGGGGGATGAGGCTGAGGGTGGTGGTGGGAGGCTGAGGGTGGTGGGCAGGTAGTGAGGCTGAGGGTGTGGTGGGTAGTGAGGCTGAGGGTGGTGTGGTGATGCTGAGGGTGTGGGGGCTAGTGAGGCTGAGGGTGGTGTGGGGGTGGTGATGCTGAGTGTGGGGGTAGTGAGGCTGAGGGTGGTGTGGGGGTGGTGATGCTGAGGGTGTGTGGGGGGTAGTGAGGCTGAGGGGTGGTGTGTGGGGGTGGTGGTGGCATGCCGAGGGTGTGGGGGTAGTGGAGGCTGAGGTGTGGGGTGGGGTAGTGAGGCTGAGGGTGTGGGGGGTGGTGAGGTGTGGGGGTGGTGATGCTGAGGGTGGTGTGGGGGGTAGTGAGGCTGGGGTGGTGAGGCTGAGGGTGGTGTGGGGGGTAGTGAGGTCAGAGAGATCAGATGAGTCCTTCAGGACTGTAGTGGACACTGAATACACTAGCCTAGCTATCAATTTCCCTATCAAATCAGCAGCAGCTACACTGTCCCTCCTCTCACTAAGAATGCAGCTTCACAATGAATGTAAAATGGATGCTGTCCAGGAGGTGGGAGGGTCTGGGAGGGAGGGTCTGCTGCTGATTGGCTGGAATGTGTCTGCTGACTGTGAGGTACAGGGTCAAAGTTTACTCAATGATGACGAATAGGGGGCGGACCGAACAGTGCATATGTTCGCCATCCGTGGCGAAAGCGAACAAGCGATGTTCACCAGGAAATATTCGCTGGCGAACCGTCCGGGACATCACTAGCTAGCAGCCTTAGCAGGTTTCTTACAAATATCCATAAGCAGGATAGTTGTACAATTTCTCCATTTTTGAGACCTACTCTATTCAAAGTTTTTGTTCTTCTTCGTTAAACTTTTATAGCCAATTCTACATATTTTTTTTTTACCTATGTACTATTTCTGTAAGGAATTAATCAATACATTAATACATGTAAATTTACATTCTGTATGACACGCCTATATATATTTAAGCTAGAAAATTCGAAGAAAAAATAAAGCGACCAATTGGATGTTTTATCCTGTGTTAGTGTACCTTAGTGTCCTTAGTGTCTCCCCCTCCCTAATGTCTCCCCCTTAGTATCAACTTTGTATCTCTTACACCTATCCTTGTGCATCTCGCTGTCTACACGTGTATATATTTCTGTCCCCATCAGTGGCTGTTGCTGTCCCCTCCCTATTGTGGTGTGCCCTACTCTTTGTGGCTCTCCCGTCCTGTTGTAGCATGGTGTCACAGACAGGAGTAGAGGATCATCAAGCAGTGAGCAGCTTCATGTCAGACCGGGTAGAAGATAAAGAAGATCCTCTACCTCTGTATACCAGGCCATGCTTCTAATTGTGCTTGGTGGCACTCACAATAGGGCGAGACAGCTTTTTACCTTTTACACAAAACTGCTACTGTGTCTACTACCACATCTAGAGAGCCGGAAGCTCTTTATACTAAGCTTCTACTGTGCTTAACTCTGTGGCTGAGAGTATTCAGCTGAAGCTCTCAGCCCATAAACTAACTCTGTACTTCAGATCTGAAGAGCTAATGACAGTTCCTAAGCAGAAGCATTCTCTGGGTTAAACAGACCCCAGGTAAGAAGTCAAACCATTGTAAAATGTTTTTTCCCCCGCTGTCTATGCATCCTCAAGCCCCCATGCCAGTTACTTGACAGGCGAATTAAGGAAATAAAGACAAACATTCCAGAGATCTGATAATTGGTGGTATATCTATGTATAATGAGATCTGTACTTGGTATACCAGAGATGAAAACACTCATGAACTTTTTAGAACCCTGGGCTCAATCTCCATTGCACATTTTGCAACCACTACAGTTTTGCAAGTGCGTGCAGCAATGCTTGTTTCCATCTAAAAGTGGTATTTTTGCACATGTCCATTTGCCAGCATTTTCTATAAATTCTACTAACAAACCAAGCATTGTTGCTCAGAACAAATGATTTTCTAACTTCAAACATTATCACAAGTTACATTGTTTAACATTACCAATGTATTAATTTGGTGTGGTTTTGTTACAATAGGAATATGTCTAAAGAATGGTAATGCATATTCACTCCCGTTCCCAAAGGTTAATGGAAGGGAAAAAGCTTGATTCAGAGAAAATGAAACCGTATTTTATTATTTTCTCAGGAGAGCAGTATGACCTGTTTATATGTACTCTTTACTGAGTACAAAAGACGTCCTGCATATAACGCATCCTGATCTTCCTACGCTTCTATACTTGTAAGCTGTTGCTTGTTTCCTCTTTGATTCTTCTTTTTGTCTTGAAAAAAAGTCGATTTGTGCACAGCAAAAAAAAATGTGTCTGTCTAAATTCATTCATCCAAACATAAAAACCTAAATATGGGAGATTCAGGTTTCACCCATGTGGCCTTTTGGACAATTTTCTTCCACGCAGCAGTTTTGGGAAAAAAGTTTCGGACAAACGAAAATGCTAAACATTCAGTGTCTGCACCTAACCATCAATTATCTTATTTCTTTTTTGCATCAATTGTTTTTTATATGAGGCCTTTGTTAGCAAGTGGGTAGCAGTAGAAGTCCACTCACTAGTTTTAATTAAAGTGAGCAGCTGCTGGAATGCTAGGATGATAGTTTGAAACTCCGTTTTGTATGTTGTGTGTGCGTTTGTGTGTTCAAGTAATGTTTATGTCCTTAAATAATTCGTTTTTTCTTTCAATATTTAAAAAAATAAATGTAACAAATGTGTTCTGATTAAGAATCAAATTTTAAAAATGGTAACCAATAGATGATTGGTAGTAGTAAATTGCATTTTATTTTATTTTTATCATGATTTTCTTCAGAAGAGCACTTGAGGCCCGATTTCATACAGAGAAGAATCAGGGGCCTATTCATTTATACACAAATCAATCACACTTATTTGCATGTCTTCTCATTCGAAGAAACGTACAGTAAGGTATACAAAGACTGCTTCACTTCACCATTCTGTTCCATCTACTCATACAGCTCTTCATTGCCTTCGAACCCTAACACAATAAATACACTTTCTTTCTTTACTTGGCAAGATGACAAACTGAAAGTTAGTGAAGCCTAAAGGCTCCAGTGTGTCGTTTCAAGCATGATAAGCAAAGAGTATCTTAGGGGAGCTCTAAATTCAATAAAACCAATGATGTCATGGCTCCAGTGAGATCAATCTGTGTATACATTTACTGATCTTACAGAATGTAATGTGTCTGTCGGTCCATACAATCTGACTTTTAAATGCATCACAAGAGCCTTAACAAAGGTATTCTTTATGTTCTTGGGCAATTTTTATTTTCAAGGTCTCAGCTTTAAATACTAAAAACATAGATTTTTATGACAGATAACAATAATAGGCACATCGAGTTGGCTTGTTTCCTATCTAAACATTATTGGATTAACGTTCGATTTTATTTCTTGTTTCATGTGCTGAATGAGTGAATGTATAGCCCAGGCATTATGTTATGTAAGTTCCCACCATTTGTGCTAAATGACTCTTACAGATATTCAAAACCTTTTTCTGTAAAATAATCAAGTGACTAAATAAACAAATATTAATCTATAATGGTTACAAGAATCACTTTAGAGCTGTGGTCCTCAACATTTTTTAATGTGCATGGTAGTAACTTGTGTAAACAACTGTTTTTTTATAAAACCAGCTTGGAAACCCATCCTTAAATTGTAATGTGATGTATACTAAAATATATTCTTAAAGGAACACTATTGCTTTAAAATTACATGTGTATTACTAAAGCTGTAGTGTGTTGGTGGCTGTTTAGGTCCCCAAACACCACCTCTAAGGAGTTCAAAAGATCTGCCATCCCATCTTCTTGGCTGAGAGTATCGAGATTGATGATCTCAACCAATCAATTGAATTTCCATATGAAAGCATTGAGAGACTAGTGTGAATTTTTACTCCACTACTTTGGAGGAAGCGCCTCTGGTGGCTGTCTGAATAGCATTTAAGCTATGCAATTAAAACAGCACTGTTCTACAGAATGGCAATATTTTCGCCTGCATGGTTAAAAAAGGAATGGCACCCAGACCATTTCATTCAGATGTGCCTGTTATAGTCATTGGGTACCTACTACCATAGCACTGAGATCCATTTGTGGGTTTTAACACAGGATTTAAGAACCAGTGCTTTAGAGCATGGCAATTTTATTTTTTTGGCAGCCAAACATTTTATTTGGAACAGGTTCTTGTACCTTATTTATTTATTTATTTATTTATTTATTTATTTATAAAATATTTTACCAGGAAAGATACATTGAGATTTCTCTCGTTTTCAAGTATGTCCTGGGTCCACAAATCATTGCATTGTTACATTAGGTACAACAAAATACAAAAACAATATTAATACACAATATATGCAAAATTTAACATAGAACAGGCAGGAAATATATAATCAACCATGACACGTGCATTCTGTTTTGAGGTATGTAGAGAGGGATCTCTTAAATGACTTTAGGCTTAGGGAAGATTTTAAATTGTGCGGGAGGTCGTTCCACAATTGCGGCGCTCTGTAGGAGAAGGAGGATCGGGCCGCTTTCTTTTTGTATTGAGGTAGACTAAGTAAAGTGCTTGTACTGGATCGGAGCTTATAGAAAGTGGGAACAGCTGGGGAAAGCATTTTGTTCAGGTAGGGTGGGAGTTTCCCAGAAAAGCTCTTAAAAACAAGGCTGGAAAGATGAAGGGTGCGTCTGGATTCCAGCGATAGCCAGTTTAGTTCCTTTAGCATGTCACAATGATGGGTCCTGTAATTACATTGTAGCACAAATCGGCAGAACAAGTTATACAATGTGTTGAGTTTATTAATGTGGGATCGCGATGCAGATGCATATACTACACCCCCATAATCAATGATTGGCATCAGCATTTGCTGTACAATCTTTTCCTTTACTGTAGGGCTTACGCAGGCTTTGTTTCTGTACAGGGCACCTAATTTTGGATAAAGTTTAGATGCAAGCTTTTCTATGTGCAGGCCAAAAGATAGATTGGGGTCTAATATCATACCCAAGTATTTGAAAGAGTGGACTGCGGTCAGTGTGCCATTTGAATTTGTTTTGATGGATAGGTGGGGATTGTGTAATTTGTGTAATTTAGGTACTGTTCCAAAGATCATTGTGACAGTTTTGTCAGTGTTCAGGAAGAGTTTGTTTTTTGCGATCCACTTTTCTACCTCTGTAAACTGGTCTTGGAGCAAAGCCTCAAGTTGCGGTAGATTGGATTTGCTCGCATAGATTACCGTGTCATCTGCGTACATGTGTACATTTGAGGATTGGCAGACATTAGGCAGATCATTTATAAATAATGTAAATAGTAGGGGGCCGAGAATGGAACCCTGGGGAACACCACACGTGACCGGGAGAGGGAGGGAGTCACTGTCAGAAATGGACACATATTGCGAGCGATCCGATACATACGATCGAAACCAGTTTAAAGAATGATCACCAATACCTGAGTTTTCGAGTTTGTGCAGTAGAATGTCATGGTCTACTGTGTCAAAGGCCTTAGCAAAATCAAGGAAAATAGCTCCAGTTAGGGCTCCTTGTTCCATGCCAGTTTGGATGTCATTGCAAACTTTTAGGAGGGCAGTTGTAGTGGAGTGATTCTGGCGAAAGCCCGATTGATCAGGGGTCAGATAGTTTAATTGTTGGTAGTACTCACAAAGTTGCGTATGGACACATTTTTCTAAGATTTTTGACAATACCGGGAGCAATGATATTGGGCGATAGTTAGAAACCAAAGTAGTGTCACCACTTTTATGGATAGGCACTACTCTCGCTTATCAACACATAATACTTCTATGTTTCATTGCTGGCACACGTATCCTTAATTTTCTCTCATTAGATGACATTTATCATTACACTGTTTAACAAACCAGTTCTTTAAAAAACCTTAAAGAAAAAGTCGCTTTTTAAAAAAAAATTCTTCTCTGCCAAGAGCTTCTTATAAAAAAAAATAAAAAAAAAATGATTTATTGAATTAGATCAATAGCTAGCACATAGACTTGGGACAAGGCAGGAATCTTAGCTATAGATTTCTATTATTTGGTACCTAACTCACTGAAATGATTTAAAGCACAAAATATGTTTTTTTTCTCCTATTTATCTATTCATTCATAGAGTATGTATGATAAAATATGTTAAATATCCTGCTTATAAATATGTATAACCTGTGGTCACTTCCTGCATATTGTATTACCTTCTTAAAGGGAAATTCAAAGCATGCTGAGCAGTAGTTCCATACAGGCTGCCCTAGTCCTGATCTCCATACAATTCAAACTTAATACGTGCAGCAATTTGTATAGCTTATTGAAAGTTCAAGTTCATCTGCTCAGTTCAAGATCTGTTTACCACAGGGGTGCCTAATGGGTAGAGATCCAGATGTTTTAAAACTACAGCTTCCATGATGCTTTGCCATTTAATGGCATTCCAAAGACATGCAAAGTATCATGGGAACTGTAGTTATACAACATCTGGGGATCGACCTTTTGGGTACCTCTGGTTTAACAAGTGTCCTTCCCAGCTAATTTGTTTGTGTTCTCATAATTTTGGATGAGGCAGACTAAGCTGAAGCTGGGCACATACATGCACATTTATTTTTATTTTTTATTTATTATTGCTATTTATAAAGCGCACACAGATTCCGCAGCGCTGTACAATTAGTTGAGAAACGTACAATATACACAAACAAATACAAGAGGTAAGAGAGCCCTGCCCGTAAGCTGATATCTAGCCATTGGAGTTTTTTTATACAAAGTGCTTAGCTAGATGAGCTTACAATCTAAAGAATACCAGGGGGATTTGAGACAAGAGGTAGCAGGGGAAGTTTGGAGGTGATGGCTGAAAGAGTTAACAGAGAAGCAGCTATTGTTAAGATGTTAGGGGAATGAAGAGGTAATTGGGTACATACCATGATTTCTGTATTTTGAGTACCTGTGTGTTATTTGTAGACCATCTTAGCACATGAAGTACTTTCATGTATGTCTTTTCAGGAACTACCAATCCCTTAAAGCACTGATAACCTGGACCCAGGATTAACTGATAACTCTCAGTAAGTTCATGGTCTCTACAGAAGTTCCTGTAGCAATTCAAAAGTAGCATATATATTTATTAATGTTGAGGTTTTTGTAGATGTCTTTGTTCCCTTTTTGGTTGTCTTTAGCCCAGGTCATCACCTATGTAACATAGGAATTAAAAAACACGATGTTTATTTTCTAAACTTCAACTTTTAAGTAACTCCTAAGTGACCAAGCCGTTTTTCAGTTTTCTTACCGTTAAGGACCAGGGCTGTTTTTACATTTCTGCTGTGTTTGTGTTTAGCTGCAATTTTCCTCTTACTCATTTACTGTACCCACACATATTATATACCGTTTTTTTCGCCATTAAATGGTCTTTCTAAAAATACCATTATTTTCATCATATCATATAATTTACTATAAATAAATTATAAAATATGTAAAAAAACACACCTTTTCTAACTTTGATCCCCAAAATCTGTTACGCAGATACAACGGCCAAAAAACACCTGTGCTAAATATCATTATAACATATAACTAGTTTCTAAATTTTGTACTGAGTTTAGAAATACCCAATGTTAACATGTTCTTAGCTTTTTTTTTGCAAGTTATAGGGCTATAAGTACAAGTAGGACATTGCTGTTTCAAAATATATATTTTTAAAATGTGACAATGTGACAATAGTGACATTGTAACACTGTTATCTTTCATAAATCTCTGAATCACACCGTACATGTACATATTTTTTTAAAGTAGACAACCAAAGGTATTCAATATGGGGTATGTCCAGTCTTTTTTAGTAGCATCTTAGTCACAAACACTGGTCAAAGTTAGCTTTCATATTTGTTTGTGTGTGAAAAATGCAAAAAACAAATTTGAACGTTAATTTGGGCAATTTTTTTAGCTACTAAGTGGCTACTAAAAATACTGGTCATACCCCATTTGCAATACCTTGGGTTGTCTACTTTTGCAAATGGTATGCCATCATGGGGGTAATTCTCATTCCTGGGCTACCATATGCTCTCAAGGGCAACATTACCAATCTGGCAAATTTCAGTGGAAAAAAAAAGGAAATGCAAGTCTTATATTTGACTCTGTAACTTTTGAAAACACCATAAAACCTGTACATGGGGGGGTTCGGTTTTACTCACAAGACTCCATGGAACACAAATACTAGTGTTTCAAAAAGGTAAAATGTAGCACAACAATTATATCGTCACTCAAAGTGCTGTTTGTGTGTGAAAAATGCAAAAAAGTCACTTTTACTGATGATATCATCGTTGTGATATGTTTTAGTGTTTTGAAACACTGAAATTAGTGTCCTGTTTTATTCTTCTGAGTAAAACAGTACCCCCCCATGTACAGGCTTTATGGTGCCCTGGAAAGTTACAGGGTTAAATATACGGCTTGGGAACCAATTCTCTGGACTTTTTGCCAGGGTTGTCAGGTAGGTCCCTCAAACTGCAATTAATAAAATTACTTAATTATGTAAAAATATTATATTTAAACATGAATATAATATTTTTACATAATTAAGTAATTATTAATATATATATATGTGTGTTTTTTATTACAATTTTTTATTTATATAGATAGATAGATAGATGTATGTATTTAAAACATCATTCTAAATGTATTTTTATTTAAATATATTTGTATATTAATATCAAAATACAGTTAGAACAAATTTAAACCGGTATATAATTTTTTTTAAATTACATTTTATTATTATTTTTCATTTTATTTTTTTCATTTTTTTCAATTTATTTATATATATATATATTGAAAAAGGCTTGCACTCACTGTCTTTATTTCATTCCTTTAAAATACGATCAACGTTTCAGCCAACCTCCGTGGCTTTCATCAGGATCAATACAGCACAAATATACATTATAACTAACACACTTATATAGCTAAACAGACTAATAAATCAATCAATAAATCACTCACCACCTGTATAGCTATCACTCCTCCTCGGCGTCTCGCGATTGCATCTGCGCATGCGCAAGCATGCCGCTACCCGGAAGTAGCATACTGATGTAACCGTTCGTTGCCAAGGTTACCTGAGAGGTTTTTCATATTCAAGATTCTTCCTTGTTTCATGATTTTAGACCAAAAACTCAATAACCTATACCAGATATACATAATACCAAGTCATTATTAAAATGTATTCTGCCGATGTCTTTTCGGCCATATTTAAAGTGACATATCCATTCCATGCACTTAAATGCTGTACTATGTGTTTAATTATAAAGTGACTTTGTGTATCTTATGTACAATAAAGTGCAATGTGACTCCCATTCTATAGTTACATAAATACAGTAAAAGTACTGTTTTTTCTTAAAGTGATACTCGTGCTTTTATATACATTAAAGTGCTGAAAAGTGATTTGTGTGTACAATAAAGTGCTTTTTTTATCTGTTCAAGTGACACCATTGCTTATTATTTATATACATTAAAGTGCTTTACTATGTTTTTAAAGTGACACGTTTACTATTATATACATGAAAGTGCTAAAAAGTTGTATATACCCTTATTGATTGTTCTATTCATACTTATCTTAGCTAACTATCCTCTTCTTTGTATATCCATTCTAGAATATTTTTAAAGTGAAACAGGTGCTCGAATTTACATTAAAGGGCTAAGTAGTGAATTATGTTTCTATATACATTAAAGTGCATAAAATGATACGTCTCTATACATAATATATTCTTGGATTAAACTATTATTACTATATACAGTACCATTCTCCATAGGTCCATATATATATCCTAATCTATTCTCCAACACTGGCGTTATGCTATAGATTTAAATCATATAAGACTCCAAGTATAACCTTCCTCTAAATCTAGTAACAGTATTTCTAATAAAATCATCTATAACTCTGAGGGGCCAGTTCATTCCCATGAAGATGCTCATATAAATGGATGATACAATATAATTTCATTCAATCCTCTGGGTGCAACTGTATCCAATTCCTGTATCCAAAATGTCTCTCGTCACAATAATGCATTGCCTCTATCTCCTCCCCTTCTGGATCATGGTACACAATCTATTGCTACAAATTTTAACGTTGTCCGGGGGTGTTTGTACTCTAAGAAATGTTTCGCCACCGGTTTATCCGTATGTCCATCTCTATACGCCGTCCTTATATTAGATCTGTGCCCCCTGATACAGTCACATAGTTGTGTCTCTGTTTTCCCTATTTAGACTAAACCACAAGGGCATGATATTTCGTTAATGACCATTTTTTGTTCGGTTTTCCCTATGTAGACTAAACCACAAGGGCATGATATTTTGTTAACGACCATTTTTTGTCAAACGAAGGGAAGGGGTTAATTGAAATGAATGAAGTTAAATAGCACTTCTGTGACTATAGCTATTGTAGGCTGAGATTTTATTTGATGTTTAGTTAATAAACCTGACAGTGTTTGATTGCTTGTTGACATCGCCACCAGGGGGATCCAACATTCTTAAAACTTATTTGGAATTAAAACAGTTCCAATTATAGCAGAGAAGCAAATACATATGAACAAAAAAATGAAAAAGGACAACACCTGGAAACATTAAACTGTGAAGTACAATGTATAGGTTTAACGCTAAGACACTATATGTAAAACGAGACTGGCTCCTATTCTCTTGTGTCTGCAACATTATTTATGTGTTATTTTATTAATGTATTTGTTATTTTATTTATGGTTACATGTGTCTACTGTATAATTTCAAAATACTGTGGAAAATTTAGTTTTATGAGTTATATGCAGGGCAATAATAATAATATAATGGACTATACAACAATCTATTAAAAACTAAGCTAAGAAAGCTAAGAAAACAAGATTTTTGATACAAATTATTTGTTTTATTTAAACAGTTATAATACTTCACTACCACAACATTAAAACCACTGACAGGTGAATTGAATAACCTTGATATTATTGCTACAATGGCACCTGTCAAGGGGTGGGAAATGTTAGGCAGCAAGTGAACAGTCAGTTCTTAAATTCCATGTGTTGGAAGGGCCAAATAGTGATGGCTAGGCAACTGGGTCAGAGCATTTCCAAGACGTCAAGCCTTGTAGGGTGGTCCCAGTAAGCAGTTGTTAGTACCTACCAAAAGTGGAGCAAAAAATGACAATAGGTAAACTGGCGTCAGGGTCAGGGGAGCCTAAGGCTCATTGATTTACATGGGGTGTGAAAGCTAGCCCGTCTTGTCTGATCGCACAGAAGAGCTACTGTAGCTCAAATTGCTGAAACACTTAATGCTGGCCACCTTGTTTCAAAACACACAGTGCATCACAGTTTGCTGCAGAGGGGGCTGGGTGGCCATTAGTACTCCTGTCCACCACTGAAAGCACCTCTAGTGCTTTAACCCCTTAAGGACGGAGCCAAATGTACACGTTGTGAACAAAACAAAATGTAAACAAAACCTGGCATTTGCGCTACATGTCTGTCCAACCGTAATACACCTCTTTCATAGTAAATGCACCCACCCTTATTATATATCATTTTATTCAGGGGAAACAGGGCTTTCATTTAATATCAAATATTTAGCTATGAAACATAATTTAATATGAAAAAAATGGGAGAAAATACGATTTTATTGGATTTTTTTAGTTCTACATGACAATTAAACGGTCAGTGTCATAATACTGTTTGCTTTTACTGCAATAAAATACACATATTTGTATTCAGCAAAGTCTCACGTGTAAAACAGTACCCCTATGTACAGGTTTTATGGCGTTTTGGGAAGTTACAGGGTCAAATATAGCACGTTACATTTGAAATTGAAATTCGCCAGATTGGTTACGTTGCCTTTGGGACTTTATAGTAGCCCAGGAATGAAATTTACAACCATAATGGCATACCATTTGCAATAGTAGACAACCCAAGGTATTGCAAATGGGGTATGTCCAGTCTTTTTAGTAGCCATTTGGTCACAAACACTGGCCAAAGTTAGCGTTAGTATTTGTTTGTGTGTGAAAAATGCAAAAAACACCAATTTTGGCCAGTGTTTGTGACTAAGTGGCTACTAAAAAAGACTGGACATACCCCGTTTACAATACCTTGGGTTGTCTACTATTGCAAATGGTATGCCATCATAGGGGTAATTTTCATTCTTGGGCTACCATAGGGTCTCAAAGGCAGCGTAACCAATCTGGCGAATTTTAATGTGAAAAAAATGAAACGCAAGCCTTATATTTGACGCTGTAACTTTTGAAAACACTATAAAACCTGTACATGAGGGGTACTGTTGTACTCGGGAGACTTCACTGAACACAAATATTTGTGTTTCAAAACAGTAAAAGTATCATAGCAATAATATTGTCCGTTTAATGCTGTTTGTGCGTGAAAAATGCAAAAAACGTCACTTTTACTGGCGATATCATCGTTGTAATACATTTTACTGTTTTGAAACACTAATATTTGTGTTCAGCGAAGTCTCCCGAGTAGAACAGTACCCCCCATGTACAGGTTTTATGGTGTCTCGGAAAGTTATAGGGTTAAATATAGTGCTAGCAAATTAAATTCCCTTTACTTTCGGCATGGGTTGTCATGCAGGTCCTGCTAATTGTAATTAATTAAGATACCTAATTATGTAAAAATATTACATAAATATATATGTAGAATCAATATATGTATATATATACGTATGTGTATATATATGTATATATCTATATAATTTTTTTAAAATATTTTTATTTATATATAGGTATATATATAGTGATATATACGTATATATTTATGTGTATAAATATATATATTATTTCGTTCTATGTGTATTTTTATATATATATATATATATTAATTTCACAATACAGTTAGAACGAAATAACACACATCTATATATTTTTTAATTATTTATTTTTAATTATTTTTGTAATTTTATTTTTTAACGTATTTACATTTTAATTTTTTTTATAATATATATAAATATATATATAACAATAATTATATATATATTTAATCAGTATCAGTGTACGTGTAATTTGATATTAATATATATATATAATTATATATATATTAATAGTAAAATACACCTAGACGGTGTACATGTGTGTATGTATATGTGTATATATATACTTTGATCATATATATATAATATATATATATGATCTAAGTATATATTATTTATTTTTTTACACTATTTATTTATTTCATTTTTATTTTCAGCCAGCAGGGGGACCACCTGTCATTACAGGCAGCCCCCCTGCTGGCAATACAGAAGCCAGCTATCCCCGGCCATGTGATTGTGGGGTCCTCGCTAGGACCCCACTCTCACACGGCCGGGGGGCTTCCTGGAGGACGGTCGTGCCGCGGGGGGCTCCCTGGGAGTCCCCCCCACCGCGATCGCCGGCGTGGGACCGCCGGCGACCGGGTAAGTACAGAAAGACCGGAGGGCGTACTATTACGCCCGGCGGCGTTTAGAGCCGCCTATTAGAGGACGTAATAGTACGCCCTCCGGTCTTAAGGGGTTAATGTCAGAACTGGACTATGGATCAATGGAAGAAGGTTGCCTGGTCTGATGAATCACACTTTCATTTAGAACGGTGAATGTGTCACTTACCTGGGGAAGAGATGGCAACAGGATGCACTATGGGAAGAAAAAAAATCCTTCCAAAGCAGTGTTATGCTCTAGACGATGTTCTGATAGAAAACTTTAGGTCATGGCATTCATGTGGATGTTACTCTGACACATACTACCTAGCTACATATTGTTGCAGACAACACACACCACTTCATGGCAATGGTGTTCCCTGATGGCAGTCAGGACTGGACTAGGAATGCAAAGCAGCCCTGGAATAAAATGTATGCTAGCCCCATAAGTCACTGTGCCACGGTAGTGTTTGTGTGTGTGTGTGTATATATATAAAAAACAGAAAAAATCCCTGGCACTCACGCTTTGTAGATCCACATTAGCCGGGTGCCAAAGCCTGGACTCCAAAGATACAAAAGTTTTAAAATTCAAATACTTTATTTAAATCAGGATAAAATCAGCGACCAACATTTCAGTCCCCACTCGGGACTTTCCTCAGGGTCAAAATGACAGGACAACAAAAAATACATGCATACAATGACAATATATAGCTATGTTAGCAATTAAGAATAACTTACCCAGGTGCAGTGTGTCAATTGCGGCTACCACCGTGTATACTTCCGGGTATGCGCACGCATACACCTCTAAGCTCCGCGCCCAAACATGCACGTGATACGTGCCGTAGTAATAGCCGGCTATGTGTAAATGGTCTCCAAGCAACCATAGACGCCAAGGCTCAGTGTCTGTGAGGAAAGAATATAGATACCAACATGCAAGGAGAGTGATAACATAAAACACATAAAGATTCTTAAGAACATATTTGTGATCTACCTTAATAGATAAATGTGAATGTTGTGGTATAATACCAGTAGAGGTATAGTAAATAAGAGTCATATAACATGACTTTAAAGAGACAAGCTATCCAAAAATAGCAGTATAAAATGTAAGTGCTATGTTTAAAGTGATAACGTGCAAACAAATAAAGTGCTGTGCCATGCAATCATGCAAACCCATACAAACAAAATTAACAAAATAATGCATCATAGCTGTAACTATAAAATACATTTAACCTACTATAGAGTATTCACACATATCATAAAATAAAACATAAAAGTACAAGCTGGCTGGGCTAAATAGATGAATAATAGGGGATAGTCTCATTCAGCCCTTTGGGTGCTACTGTGTCTAACTGATATATCCAAAACGCTTCCTTCTGGAGCAACATTCTACCTCTGTTACCACCCCTCTTAGGGAGGGGAACGTGGTCTATGCCCACAAATTTAAGGGAGGATAATGGATGCCCCTTTTCCAGGAAATGTTTAGCCACGGGCTTATCAGATTGCCCATCTCTATAGGCTAACCTAATACTGGAGCGATGGCCCCTGATACGCTCACAAAGAGGTGTCTCCGTTTTCCCCACATATTAAAGGCCGCACAGGCACATGAGTTTATATACTACAAAGGGGGTTCTACAAGTAATGGTATGTCTGATGTCATAAACCCTATTTGTGTGTGGATGATTAAATTTTTTGATGGAATCATATGTCCACAAGGTTGTGTGACTTGTAGACATATGATTCCTTTAAAAAAATCTCCAGTTTCTCCTCAGACGCAAGTGCTGCGGCCCACTGGGAAATTTCCGGTATCCCGGTGGGCCAGTCCGGACCTGATGGCAGTGGCCTCTTTCAGCAGGATAATCCACCATGCCACACTGAAAATATAGTTCAAGAATGGTTTGAGGAACTTGGTAAAGAGCTCAAAGTGTTGCCTTGGCTTCCAAATTCCCTAGATCTCAATCCAATTGCACATCTGTGGGATATGTTGGAACAACAAATCCCATCCATGGAGGCCCAATCTTGGAACTTGCAGGACTTGAAGAATCTGTTGCTAATGTTTAGGTGCCAGATACCACATGACACATTGAGAGGTCTTGTGGAGTCTCCATTGGAGACCTTGACGCATCAGTGTTGTTTAGGCAGCATGAGGGGGACCTACACAATATTAGGCAGGTAGTTTTAAAGTTGTGGCTGATCAGTGTATGACTACTAATAAAATATATAGTTAGAGGCAAAATATGTATAGAGGCTTAGTATCCAGCAAATCATCTTCCTATTCATTTGTCCATCCATCCATCCATCAATCCATTTAATAATATACGGGATGTTAGGCACTAAATGCTACCCATTAGTAGGTTGATATACTAAATGGCATATGAGTAAGTGTCCAGGATTTTTGTCATTAGCTAGCCACGTGTATAGAATGTTGCTAGCTGAGTCCAACCAAAAATCCTGTGTGGATTAAAAAGCATTATATGGTACCTAATACAGATACAAATAGTGAAACTATAAAAAAAACTGTCTAGAACCTCCGTCCACCCAAAAAGAACCCAAAGAACATAAAAATAAACCATATAGGGGTTGGTCAATACCTTGTGTCTTTCACCACAATCTGATGCATAGAACTTTGGAACTTGGTGGAACTCAAAATGAAATAAAAACATTCATATCATAGATAGATACCCATGCAATGACACCTAAACCTTTCTGATATGGAGTTGAGGGTAAGGTATATTTGAAGTAAATAGAGGGTCTCCCAGACCCCTAAACAGTGATTAGAAGCTTAGTCCCATAGTCCTTCATACAGCAGTACCAAGAGAACCACCCTCAATAAAGGCCAGGTGACAATTACCCCTAAAAATAGTTATTTGACTTTTCATACTCTCCATTTTTTTCATGGATAGATTCAAAGGTCACAAGTATAATAATAAGAAATACTACTAGAAGCTAGGTGTCATTGGAATATTGAAGTTGGTATAGTGGCAAGTACAGAGAGAATTAAGCAGACACTTTGATGGACCCATCATTTATAGGAGACCAAACAAGGAATGGATCCACAGAAACTGTTGTTTTACACTCTCCAGAACTTAAATGTTATGTAATATTTCATAGATGTCTCTACTAGTGACAACGATTAGATATATAAACAAGACAATGAAAGAAAGAAAACATCAAATACAATGTTAAAATTAATTAATAACGACCAGTGCCACCTGAACAGACTTGGATCTTCTTAGAATGCTGTATTACACTCATGAGATCAAGAATTTACTTGCGTGAGTTATGAAGGGGCAGAAAATAAATACAATGTTTGTTGATATATGTTGATTAGAGAGATTGTGTAACCTGTTTGACCACTTTTTATATTTTATCAAATGTATAAGGGTGTATTACATTGTAATTAAATTGGGAGAGAGCACTGTTTAGACCACCTGGCAAATCTCTATAATTATATTTCTTACAGATTATACAGATATGCAGATTAATTATCCAATGTAATAATCTTCCAAAAATCAACTACCATTACTGATATCCCACTCAGTTTAAATACAGGAAAAAAGACATCTTGCGGTGAAGACACCATTTGGCTCTCTCAAAACATACACTCACCTAGATGTAAGAAAGAGGAAAAGTAAAACTTACCAGATGATACTTTTTCCCACTGATCAGGGCTTTGCAGTTTTACTGAATATGAAATATAATATTTTATTACAATCATGGTCATAAAACCTGCTTTATTTCTTCTTCTTATGTTATTATTTGTATAACGCCAACAAATTCTGCAGCGCTTTACAGTGCGTGGACGAACAAACATGTAGTTGTAACCAGACAAGTTTGACGCACAGGAACAGAGGGATTGAGGTCCCTGCTCTATGAGTTTACATGCTAGAGGGAGTGGGGTAAAAGGACACAAAAAGCAATGATAGTATTAGACAGTTGCAAGAGAGGAATCAGTCAGGAGCTATTATATTATGATTATTATAATACATGCCTTAACTAAATTAAACCAAAAAAAAACAAAAAACTGAAGTAATCTTTTAATAATTGGTGACTAAATGTTAGAAATGTTGATGCACATTTGTAAAAGGAATTAGTCATCATCACAACTACCGGTAATCTAGTTTTTCAATATATGAGGCTACATTACAGATTTCCTTTTTCTTTAAGATATGCTCTTTTTCTTATGTGTTAGAATGTTGTACACGCTCAACATAATGCTCTAGAGTTAATTAGTACATCTGACACTCAACATTCATGATTTACACATTGTCACAAAACATAATTGAAAAAATTCCCTTTTTCTATAAAAATTTGATAAATATGTAAGTATAAAAGGAATTAACAACATACTTCAGAGCTGAGATAATGGTCTCTGTACTATACTATAATAATATATTTCTGTGTCGATAATTCAACTAATTTTAATCCATTTTCTAGTTTCCCATATTCTATAAAATGATACTTGTCAAACACGCAGAAATTTTGAACAATCGTTTAGTGAAATAGGACAAAATATAATATGAAAAGAGTTTCCAGAGTTTTCTGTGAGTTAATCAATTCAAGAAAAATAAAAAAGATACATGAAAAAAATTGAAATAAAGAAAATCAAATTATAAAAAGAAGAGAGTAATACTGGATGCAAGACAACATATTAAACAGAGTTTATTTTTAATAGAAGTGAATGCATATGCGAGCACTATTAGACTAGTCTTTACATATAAACTATCACTATCCTGCTGACTGAGAAGGTTCATTTACTCAACTTACAAGACCAAAGGGTTTCCAAGAGGCAAAAAAAAACCACAAGTGTATAGTTTACAGCAACTCGCTGTAAGCTATACAATGTAATGCCTAAAGTTTACTGTAGATATTATGTTGCCAAATGAGCCTCTGTTTTCTGTTGTAACTTCAGATTTCATCAGTCTTTGAAATTCATGTTAAGGGTCTCGTACTCAACAAGATACATCTGCTTCCTGTTGGCAACAACTAACGTTCAACAATTACTATAATGGAGGGCACATAACTTGAGAATTCATAAGTAAACATTTTTACTTATTTAAAGGGACACTACAGACATGCAGACCACTTCACCTCATTGCGTACATTGCACGGTTAAGACAGTAAGACAGGCACTAGAGGTGCTTCCTAGCTTTTCATTGAGTTTAACTCCTTGAAACAATATTGGACATCCTTACGCTTTGCATGAGGACATCCAGAGTCTTAAACTCATCCATTGATTAAATGTTTTCCTATGGAGAAGGTCTAATGCACATGCACATTAGGTTGCCCCATCAGCGTGACATCGCTGGAGGAGGAGAGCGATCCAGGACCAAGCAACCTCTGAGCTGTAATCAGGTAAGTGTTTTGTCAAGTGGGAGCGGTTAAGGGACAATAGAAGGAAAAAGCCACAACTGCTATAAATACAGTTTTGTATTCCTAACGCTATAGTGTTCCTTTAAGGTACTCACTGTGACTGCCATGTTATCACATACACATATATTCTACATACTGGAATATAACACAATAATGTACAAAAAATACAATCATTATAATAAATCCAAAAATATAAACATCCCTATATGTTATAAAAAAAAATAAAAACATCACATATTTTATTAATAAAACAACAATATACAAATGTTACGTATCCCAATGCTCAAACAGCTACCAAGCACATTAGATTTATGAAAACATTATTATAAAGAACAACTCAAGGAAAAGTACACCAATGTAATGTAATGGATTACATACCAGTCCACTTAAGACTAGTGATGCACCGAACGGTTCGCCGGCGAGCAGTTCCTGGCGAACATAGTGTGTTCGCGTCCGTTGCGGACGGCGAACACATGCGCAGTTCGATCCACCCCCTATTCATCATCATTGAGTAAACTTTGACCCTGTACCTCACAGTCAGCAGACACATTCCAGCCAATTAGCAGCACACCCTCCCTAGCAGACCCTCCCACCTACTGGACAGCATGCATTTTAGATTCATTCTCAAGCTGCATGCTTAGTGAGAGGAGGGAAAGTGTAGCTGCTGTTGATTAGATAGGGAAATGCATAGCTAGGTTAGGGTATATAGTGTCCACTACAGTCCTGAAGGACTCATCTGATCTCTGATGTAAGGACAGCACCCCAAAAAGCCCTTTTTAGGGCTAGAACATCAGTCTTCTTTTTTTTTTTTTCTGTGTAATGTAATTGCAGTTAGTTGTCTGCCACTGCTGCCAGCTTCTGTGTCAGGCTCACAGTGGATACTTGTGCCCAGTCAGTGCCACCACTCATATCTGGTGTCACAATAGCTTGCATTTAAAAACAAAAAACTTTTTTCACTGTTATAGATTGAATAGCAGTCAGTGTCCTTAAAGCGGGTGTGTCACCCTACAGTGGATACTGTGCCAGTGCCACCACTCATACTGGTGTCATAATAGCTTGCATTTAAAAACAAAAAACTTTTTTCACTGTTATAGATTGAATAGCAGTTAGTTGTCTTCAAGCTGGTGTGTCAGGCCTACAGCGTGTACTCTGCCAACCTCTGCCAGTTAACAGTGCCACTCATATCTGGTGTCACAATAGCTTGAATTTAAAAACCAAAAACGTTTTTCACTGTTATAGATTGAATAGCAGTTAGTTGTCTCAAAGCTGGTGTGTCAGGCTCACAGTGGATACTGTGCCCAGTGCCACCACTCACTCACTGGTGTCACAATAGCTTGCATTTAAAAACAAAAAACTTTTTTCACTGTTATAGATTGAATAGCAGTTAGTTGTCTGCCAGCGGGTGTGTCAGGCTCACAGTGGATACTGTGCCCAGTGCCACCACTCACTCACTGGTACCCGGACGAAATTTCTTTTCACAAAAGGCAATCCCCAACCTGTACTCGATTGTGCAAAAGGAAATAATGGCAGGTCTGGCACATAGTGTTGGGGCAAGGGTCCATCTGACCACTGATACCTGGTCTGCAAAGCGTGGTCAAGGCAGGTATATCACCTACACTGCGCATTGGGCAAACCTGCTGCATGGAATGCGTGGCTCTGCAGAGGAGTTGGTGACACCGCCATGACTTGCAGGCAGGCCTGCTGCCACCTCCTCTACTCCTCCTACTACATCCTCTTCCATAACCTCCTCGGCTGAGTCCTCTTCTGCTGCTGCGTCTTGCTCCACATCAACGGATAGGGGACGTAACAGGGATTAAACTGATAAGAATAGTACTACTTAACACACCACTCCTATCTGGTGGCACATTAGATTGCACGCGCAGTGCCCCAAATTTGTTGTGATCTGTGAGTAAGGTAAACGGTTGTCCATACAAGTAAGGTTGCAGCTTTTTGAGGGCCCACACCACCGCCAGGCACTCCTTTTCAATGGCAGTGTATCTACTTCCCTGGGCAAAAGTTTCCGGCTTAGATAAGCCCCGGGTTGCTCGCCGCCATCTGCTCCGACTTGGCTCAGTACTGCTCCCAATCCAAACATAGAAGTGTCTGTATGGACGAGAAAGCGTTTAGTTGGATCAGGAGCAGAAAGTACAGGTGATTTAATGAGCGCCGTCTTGAGCTGTTGGAAGGCCTGTTCACACTCTGGGGCCCATACTACTATCTTGGGGAGGTTTTTACGCGTTCCTATATGGCACTTACTGGGCTTTAGGGTCAGTCCGGCCTCCATAATCCGGTCTAGTACGGCTCCTATGTGGGTCAGGTGTTAGGGCCAGGAGCAGCTAAAAATGGCTATATCATCCAAGTAGGCGCAGGCATACTCCTGAAACCCATCCAGTAGCCGATCTACCATCCTCTGAAAGTTAGCCGGGGCATTCTTCATCCCGAATGGCATGGCCTTAAACTGATACAGGCCAAACGAGGTGACAAATGCCGACTTGTGGATGGCGTCCTCGGCTAATGGAATTTGCCAGTACCCCTTGCACAGATCTATTGTGGTGAGGTACTGGCCTCTGGCCATTTTGTCTAGGAGCTCGTCTATCCGGGGCATAGGGTAGGCGTCTGAGGTTGTTTTATCATTTAGCCTCCGGTAGTCTACACAGAAAAGGGTCGTGCCGTCCCGTTTCGGTACTAGTACTACCGGGAGGCCCAGGGGCTGTCAGAGTGTTCTATCACCCCTAACTGCATCATTTCCTCAATTTCTTTCCGCATATTTTCTTTAACTGCTTCGGGTATGCGATAGGCGGTTTGGCGAAAGGGGGTCTGGTCTAGGGTTTCAACTTTGTGAGTGGTTAACGGACTGTACCCAGGTAGGTTGGAAAACGTGGCCCCTTTGTCCTGGATTAGTCTTTGGACCTGGGTTCGCTCCTGGGGGTCTAACCGTTCTCCTAACTGTACTTCTCCCAGGTCTCCGCCCTCTAGGTCTAGGAGATCTGGGAGTGGCAAATTATCATAATCTTCAGTGGCAGGTGCACAGATCGCGGTTACCTCTTCCGTGCGCTCGTGGTATGGCTTGAGCATGTTCACATGGAGCATGCGCTTGCCTCCCGTGCCTGTGACCGCACCGATCACAAAGGTGGTAGCACAAGCCTGCTCTACCACCTTGTATGGGCCCTGCCAGGAAGCCTGCAGCTTGTGCTTGTGGACAGTGTCAATCCATATCTGCCAAGTGACCCTATGTAGGGGGAACAGTCTCTATTCTGCTCTGTGTCAGTGTGTATCATGGTCTATGAGGATAGGTGTCAATCCATATCTGCCAAGTGACCCTATGTAGGGGTAACAGTCCCTATTCTGCTCTGTGTCAGTGTGTATCAGGGACCCTTAGGACAGGTGTCAATCCATATCTGCCAAGTGTAGGGGGAACAGTCCCTATTCTGCTCTGTGTGAGGAGGAGGAACGGGAAATGAGTAGCTCGGCATCCAACCTTGTGCAAATTGGGTCTTTCATGCTGTCGTGCCTGTTGAGGGACCCTCGTATAAAAAGGCTGAAGGAGAACGACCTGTGCTGGGTGTCCACGCTACTAGACCCCCGGTATAAGCAGACAGTGGCGGAAATGTTACCGAATTACAAGTCAGAAAGGATGCAGCATTTGCAAAATAAATTAAAAAGTATGCTTTACACAGCGTATAAGGGTGATGTCACAGCACAACGGGAATCTAACAGGGGAAGAGGTGAAAGTCATCCTCCTCCTCCCACGACCACGCCATATCTGCCAAGTGACCCTATGTAGGGGTAACAGTCCCTATTCTGCTCTGTGTCAGTGTGTTTTAGGGGCTCTGAGGACAGGTGTCAATCCATATCTGCCAAGTGACCCTATGTAGGAGGAACAGTCCCTATTCTGCTCTGTGTCAGTGTGTATCAGGGTTCCTTAGGACAGGTGTCAATCCATATCTGCCAAGTGACCCTATGTAGGGGGAACAGTCTCTATTCTGCTCTGTGTCAGTGTGTATCATGGTCTCTGAGGACAGATGTCAATCCATATCTGCCAAGTGACCCTATGTAGGGGGAACAGTCTCTGTTCTGCTCTGTGTCAGTGTGTATCATGGTCTCTGAGGACAGGTGTCAATCCATATCTGCCAAGTGACCCTATGTAGGGGGAACAGTCTCTATTCTGCTCTGTGTCAGTGTGTATCAGGGGCTCTGAGGACAGGTGTCAATCCATATCTGCCAAGTGACCCTATGTAGGGGGAACAGTCTCTATTCTGCTCTGTGTCAGTGTGTATCATGGTCTCTGAGGACAGGTGTCAATCCATATCTGCCAAGTGACCCTATGTAGGGGAACAGTCTCTATTCTGCTCTGTGTCAGTGTGTATCATGGTCTCTGAGGACAGGTGTCAATCCATATCTGCCAAGTGACCCTATGTAGGGGAAACAGTCTCTATTCTGCTCTGTGTCAGTGTGTATCATGGATCTCTGAGGACAGGTGTCAATCCATATCTGCCAAGTGACCCTATGTAGGGGGAACAGTCTCTATTCTGCTCTGTGTCAGTGTGTATCATGGTCTCTGAGGACAGGTGTCAATCCATATCTGCCAAGTGACCCTATGTAGGGGGAACAGTCCCTATTCTGCTCTGTGTCCGTGTGCATCAGGGGCTCTGAGGACAGGTGTCAATCCATATGTCAAGGTGTCAATATGTCATATGTCAGGTGTCAATCCAT
Source organism: Pelobates cultripes (assembly GCA_933207985.1). NCBI lineage: Eukaryota > Metazoa > Chordata > Amphibia > Anura > Pelobatidae > Pelobates > Pelobates cultripes. Next base: position 88,592,515 of record OW240914.1, on the reverse strand, counting down.
ATTGATTGTGATTTAGGAATGTTAGGTGATTTCTGCCCTTTATGGATTAAAACCAGACTCTGTATCAACTGTGTAATTTTCCATGGGAGTTTTGCCATGGATCCCCCTCCGGCATGCCACAGTCCAGGTGTTAGTCCCCTTGAAACAACTTTTCCATCACTATTGTGGCCAGAAAGAGTCCCTGTGTGTTTTAAAATTCGCCTGCCCATTGAAGTCTATGGCAGTTCGCCCGGTTCGCAAACATTTGCGGAAGTTCGCTTTCGCCGTTCGCGAACCGAAAATTTAGTGTTCGCGACATCACTACTTAAGACACATCAATGAGGTGAGAAAAAATTAATCTGATACCAAAATAAAAATTGGGGGCCTGGAGTGGAGCCAACTGAGGACCAGAGCAGTCACACTTCTTAGAGCTCCTGTTCCTGATACCTAAATATAACGATTTTTAAGCAGAATTTGGGCAAATATAAAGTTAGAACACCCTTGCCTACACTAATAGGGTACCATAGGTCACAAATCAAAAAAGGCTAAAGCAGATAAAGGTCTCGCTAGCAGAGATATTGAGGCCAATATTACGCTGGGAGCAGGGCCGGCGCGTCCTTAAAGCGGCCTTAGGGCGCACCCGCCCAAGGGCGCAAATGTCCGGGTGGCCGGCAGGAGGGAAGCGCACATCGCGCCTCTCCTGCCAATCACTTCTTAGTAGCGTGGCCGAGCACCAACCTACAGTGCTGCGGACTGTGTGGAGGGGGCGGGGATATGACTAGTCATATCTCTGCTCCCTCTGTAACACACAGCGCGGCTGGGGCCCAGCAGGGGTGGAGCTGCCGCCAGCCCCCTTCTCATCAGCATGGGAGGACTTCCTCTCAAGAAGACTAAAGCAGCGAGAGCAGGAGAAGGCAGAGAGGAGGGGGGCTGGGCAGGACAAGCTCCTCCTACTCCCAACTACCTCAGGCAGCACTCTGGATCCCAGGTAAGCCACCCTTCTGAACCCACAAAGTAGGAAACAGAAGAGTGGCTAGAAAAGTGTATATTTTGACCAGCATGTGTGTGTATATCTGTGTGTGTGTGTGTGTGTGTGTGTGTATGTCTGTCTGTGTGTGTGTATGTCTGTCAGTGTGTTTTTGTGTATCTATTTTAAAGCAGAGAAACACAGGCAGCACTCCAGGATATAGAAGGTAAATTTATTCGTGGGTTCACCACCAAAATAAGTGCGGCGTTTCAGCTCCTCAGAGCCTTAATAATGCTCTGTATCAGACACCAAAATTATGTATAAACACACCCCTGCATTCAAAAACCAACACTACACATAAATGCATGCTTACATTCAAACGCAAACACTACATACAAACACACCCCTACATTCACACAAATATACTCCATACAAACACATGCTTACAGTCAAACACACAAATACTGCTCCATGCTAAATACAATCCTGCAAGCATGGGGAATTGATAGAGCCCCAGCTTTCAAAGCATTGTTGAAGTTACACGACAGATGGGGATCTATCTTTTAGCCATCCTGTGTACATACCCAGACATACATACACAGACAGTCATACAGAGACATACAGCCTGTATGTCTCTGTATGACTCTCTGTGTATGCATTCAAAAGGAATAAACGCAGGCAACACTCCAATAGTAAGGATGGTATATTTATTGATAAGTAAACCGCCAGCAGATTATTGCTTGATTAAGGCTCTGCTGAGCTGAAATGTCACACTATCTATGGCGTGGGTCACCTATCAATAAATATACCATCCTCACTATTGGAGTTTTGCCTTCGTTTATTCCTTTTGAAGACTTTACTGGTGGATCCAGCGATGTCCGTCTGACACGGAGCATCCACCACTGTGGATGGCTGGAGCATTTACATGGTGTCAGTGTGCAGGGTTCTTTGTTTGTCTATGTATGTATGTATCTGTATGCCTTGTCTCTATGTCTCTTTATGACTGTCTGCGTATGTATGTCTCTGTATCACTGTGTATGTATGTCTCTATATGACTATTTCTATGTTTCTTTATGTCTGTGTCTGTATTTCTCTGTGTGCCTGTGTCTGTATGAATGTATGTCTGTGTTTGTATGACAGTGTTTGTTTGACTGTGTGCCTTATATGACTGTGTGTCTGTATATCTTTGTGACTGTGTGCCTGAATAACTATGTCTGTGTGCTTGTATGGTTGTATGTCTGTATGTTTGTGTATTTGTGCAAATATGTATTTTTGCCTGTATATATGTCTATATGGGAGAAAAAGAGAGATAGATAGGGGATGGGGGGAAGAAAGAGACAGAAAGGGGCTGGCGGGGAGGTAAGAAATGCATAAGACGGATTGTAGGAGACACACTAAAGGGAGGGTGTAAGGCACAAATGGGCCAGAGGGGTAAGACATGCAAGAGAGTGGATATGAAACACTAATGGGGGTAAGAAATTCAAAAGGGGGGTTATGAAACACAGAGGTGAAGATGCAGCCCTCCTGAAATCCATGCTGGCAGAGCATCAGGCCAATATAGCCACTGATATTGCCAGCTTCCAGACCTCGCTCGATGGAGCAAACTCCAGACTTACCCAGCTAGAAACTACCACCACCAACACGGACACCAGGCTTACCTCAGTGGAGAGGAAACTGGAAGTTCTACAACAGCGACAGCTCCTCACCTCCGAAAGAGTTGAGGCTATGGAAGACATACGGAGATGCTATAATATGAAGATCAGATGCATACCTGAGTCTGTGGGCCTTACCCAACCAACCTCACTTCATCCGAAGGCTACTTGCAATGGTATTAGAGCCCAAGCAAGCCAAATAGTTGGACGTCATGCTTCCTATACTGAAACCGAAGACTGCACCGACCTTAGCAACCTCTGACCTCATCATCAGGTTCCAGTCACCCCAAAGCAAGGTTCTCCTCCTTGTGGAAGTCATGGATAAAACACTAATACACTTTGAGGGTACACTTTGACCCTACAGTTCTTCCCAGACCTCACAAGGAACTCTTTCACTTGGTGCAGGACATTGAAACCCCTCCTAAAATCCTTAAACGCAGGAAAGGTCCAGTACAGGTGGGGGACTCCATGTTTGCTCTTATTTACATGTCAAGACACTACCAATAGTGCAAAACCCTAGAGGAGCTGGACACACTCCTGAACAAGCTGGGACTGCTTTGGTGACCTGCCATTACTGCACCAAGCTTATCCTACCTGGACCCTGTGAAGATTGTGGAGTTTATACTACGCAAAACTTGAACCTCTCTCCCATATGTCACCCTGTACTTGTAACCTCCTTTGAGCACACTGCCTCTTGGCCAGAGGTCCTGTGTTGAAAATCACCAGTATTGGTTACGTTTTCTAAGGTTTATTTTTTTATTTTTTTGTTACTCTGTTATTGTGTCACTGCATTTCTGCTAGCTCAATGTGTATAAGGCTCAGAATTTTAGCTGGCTGAAAGCCTTATTGGCTATACAGCCCTACTAACACACTGCACAGCTTCTGGTCCAATACCATGGCTTATAATCCCCCATTCACTTATGCCAAAATATGTCTATACAATAGTGCCATACAACTATACAGAAGGAGGTACCTCTTCCTAAGAGCATTGGATTCCTCTTGAATGTATCAGGTGTTCCCTACTCTTGCCCTGGAAGACCTTCTAGTTAAATACTAGTCTAGATCTCTCTTGTTGCTTATAAAAAAATAAAATCCTCATTCTGCATGTCTCTTGACTACGATGTATAATGACTATGACCTGTACTCTACCTATGTTTTGTCATCTACTGCTCAATGTTTTTAATGCATGCAGAATATATTAGCAACTGTAGCATTTTATTTATTTTATTTTTACTGGAAAATCATTGTTGAATGAATTGTATGTTTAAATAATATTTCCACCCATTCCGTCTTATTGGTATATATTGTTTCTAAAGTATATGCTGGTATAAAATCATATCATATGCATATATGATAATAAATGTAAAAAAAAAAAAGATTTTGTCGAAAAAAAATATTTCTGTCTACCACAAGTGATAATAAATGCACCAAAAATAACGTTGACAAGTATGCACATATTCATTTTCACAACATTTCTATTTATCTGTAGGAACACTGTGTTCCCAGATCCTGGCAGTCTCAAATCCAAGGACGGTAGTCAGTGGAATCTAACATTGTAAAATAGCAAAAGGATCACTCTTTGAATTGTAGAATTCCTTGCAATCTCTCTCACACTGTAACAGCATAAATGTTTAATATTTAACCCATACTTACTTAAACTTACTCATACTCTCTTATTTTTATGAAATGAATGAAAGAAATTAAAATAGCAAACGTCTTTCATAAAATAGCAATCTACAGAAAAAAAACTAAAATTATATTTTTTATCTGCAAACTGTGTGTTAGGAATAAGTAAATATATAATAACACATTTATTTTTGGTGCAGTGAGTGAAAAAAGTATTTGATCCCCTGCTGATTTTAAACATTTGCCCACTGACAAAGAAATGATCAGTCTATAATTTTAATGGTAGTTGTATTTTAACAGTAAGAGACAGAATAACAAAAAAACGTTTTTCCAGAAAAACACATGTCAAAAAAGTTAGAAATTGATTTGCATGTCAATTAGTGAAATAAGTATTTGATCCCCTATCAATCAGCAAGATTGCTGGCTCCAAGTGTCTTTTATACAGGTAACTAGCTGAGATTAGGAGCACTCTCTTAAAGTGAGTGCTCTGAATCTCAGCTTGTTACCTGTACAAAAGACACCAGTCCACAGAAGCAATCAATCAATCAGATTCAAAGCTCTTCACCATGACCAAGACCAAAGAGCTATCCAAGGATGTCAGGGACAAGATTGTAGACCTACACAAGGCTGGAATGGGCTACAAGATCATCGTCAAGAAGCTTGGTGAGAAGGTGACAGTGGTGCGATTATTTGCAAATTGAAGAAACACAATATAACTGTCAGTCTCCCTCGGTATGGTGCTTAATGCAAAATCTCATTAAGTTTCAATGATCGTGAGAGCGGTGAGGAATCAGCCCAGAACTACAGGGGAGGATCTTGTTAATGATCTCAAGGCAGCTGGGACCATAGTCACCAAGAAAACAATTGGTAACACACTGAAGGACTGAAATCCTGCAGCGCCTACAAAGTCCCCCTGCTCAAGAAAGCACATATACAGGCCCATCTGAAGTTTGCCAATGAACATCTGAATGATTTAGAGGAGAACTTGGTGAAAGTGATGTGGTCAGATGGGACCAAAATTGAGCTCTTTGGCATCAACTCAACTAGCCGTGTTTGGAGGAGGAGGAGTAGTGCTGCCTAAGACCTCAAGAACACCATCCCCACCGTCAAACATGGAGGTGGAAACATTTTGCTTTTGGGGTGTTTTTTTCTGCTAAGGGGACAGATCAACTGCACAGCATCAAGGGGACAATGGACGGGGCCATGTACCGTCAAATCTTGGGTGAGAACCTCCTTCCTTTAGCCAGGACATTGAAAATGGGTATTCTGACAATGACCCAAAACACACAGCCAAGGCAACAAAGGAGTGGCTCAAGAAGAAGCACATTAAGGTCCTGGAGTGGCCTAGCCAGTCCCCAGACTTTAATCCCATAGAAAATCTTTGGAGGGAACTGAAGGTTTGAGTTGCCAAGCATCAGCCTCAAAACCTTAAAGACTTGGAGAGGATCTGCAAAGAGGAGTGGGACAAAATCCCTCCTGAGATGTGTGCAAACCTGGTGGCCGACTACAAGAAACGTCTGTGATTGCCAACAAGGGTTTTGCCACCAAGCACCAAGTACTAAGTCGAAGAGGTCAAATATTTATTTCACTCATTGACATGCAAATCAATTTATAACTTTTTTGACATGCGTTTTCAAAATCAGCAGGCGATCAAATACTTTTTCCCCTCTCAGTAGATATTATATAAGTAAAAAGGGAGATACTAGTATATGATATCTTAGTGAATGGGACAAGAACACCTCCCGGGTTTTTCACTAAAATGGGAATTCAAAGTGAATTCAAAGTAAATTTTAAATTTAAGGTAAAATAGCCAAATTAGAAAAATATCTCTGTTAGTTCTGTTTTCAGTTTAGCCACTCTTGCTGTAAATTTGAAATTCACTTTCCATTCTCACTTTAGAAAATAACCCTACTAGAAAATGTGAAAAAAAAATAATTAATATTCCTATTTTTGTCTGTGCATATTTGGTTTTGTTCCCACAGTTGTGTTTACTGTGTTGCTGAGAAAACTGCTGTTAGATAGATATGGGCTGTATACACATATATGTGACCAGCTGTTGTGCCTAATCATTAAATTCATAAGGCGTCAATATCAAAAAGCAATAATCAATTACCTTAAGGTTTTTAAAGATATTGGTGGACACCAAAACCCTATTCTGGATGAGTGAATTGAGTATTTGAGAAAGGGAAAGACACTGACATCAAAAACTTGTAAATATTCAATACAAGTTTTAAGGCCATTTGGCCTGTATTTGTGGGAGGGGCTTAAATTAATTCACTCCCCTATATAAGGGACACCCCTTACCTGACTCATATCGCTTGAGGTCAGCATCAGAATGATTTCCACTTCCGGGTCATCCAGACGCCATTTTACCTGATTACTCCATGAGGTTTTCTAAGCTGAGCTGTGTCAGGAATCCAGCCACAGGCTTTTCCGGCCTACCACCTTCTTTCTTCAATCTATTGCTGTGGATGGTGTCCAAGTGACTCACAAACCGTAAGTCGACCTACCCGTTACGCCAGGCATCAGTCCCACGGCACCATGCACGGGTCAGGTCCTCACTTTACGGCTGCATTTTGTCTAAATCTGTCCTAAAATCATTGGATGTTCATGCATATCATTCGTTTAAATTCACTTGTTTATATCTGTCACTGGCTCATTTCAAGCATTAGCATACTCCCAAACGGGAACACATTCTGTTTCAATTGCCTAAACATACTAGGCAATTCTGTGCGTGCATTTCGAATCTCACTGCTCGTTTCGTTTTGTTTCCCTGACATACCAGGCTCACGGTTCATGCAATTTTCTACCAAACGGGTACTAGTTCATGCATTTACTATTGTACTACACACACGCTTCTGCGTTTACAACCCATGAACAGAACTTTGGTTTGTTACAATGACTGTTAGCTATTATGTTCACTTATTGTATATTGTCAAACGGGCACTGTTTGTTTCCCTGTCACACAACTAAAATGCTGGGGCTTAGCTCACAAACAATGTTTCACATAAAACACACTGACCCCTACAGGTCACTCTCAAAATCTCACGTTAACCTTGTATTTGGATTAAATCCTTAAGGACCAAACTCTGGAATAAAAGGGAATCATGATATGTCACACGTCATGTATCCTTCAGGGGTTAAAGGGTATTTTACCATACAATCAGCATTTCTGACCCCAACTGGTCAACAGCAAAACTGTCTTCACATGTCATATACAATTACTAGCCAATATAAATTACACATAAGATTTGTTTTAAACATAACCATAAACCATGAATTAAACTCCAACACGGGCTCAACTTCAGGTTTAATTCACAATAGTTTACATTTCACATTAAGACTAACAGTGGTTCTATCAACACTGCCACCTACAGGTCTGTCAAGTACATTGACAATTTTCATGGGGTTTTACAAACACCAAAACACTGACCCCTATAGGTCAACAGACAAACAACATTTCACATACCAATCAGTATCAACTACACTGCCACCTATAGAGCACTCAGCAGATCTCCAGTGCACTTGCATTTTGCAACTCCAGGTTCACTTGCCATTCAATAAGGCATACAACAATTCACATAGCAAGCAGTATATCAATATCTGTTATAAATACACATATTATTACACAGTAGCACACGCATCTGTATATACGTAACTGGTAATATGGTTCACATACATACGACACTTAATGGGTTAAGATTGATACATATTTAACCAGTATGGATATGATGTTTAATATTTACATATCACGGCACTTTACTTTCACATATACTGTATGTTTTAAGATAAGCTTGGTCTATGTCATATTTCCTTATGCCATACGATTTTATCCATTCAGGTTATAGTTACTACTAAAAAACCTATACGGATTGTCAGGTTCAATACCATACTACCAGGTACGTACACCTGCTCATGTAGTTATCCATCTCTTACCTTCCCTGGAATAGTAATAGTGTACCGGCAATTAGGGTTCTAGGGCCCAATAGGTATTACCCCCTTTTTTCTCTGCATTATGCTTCGGTTAGTGGTCCCGCGAGGCCAACACCCCGCCTCACACTCGGAGGCATACACCCCTCGGGCCACTCGTGAGCTAGCCGCCTCGCATTGTATCATAGAGAGGGCCTCACCTGTCACTCCCCTTCCTATTTTCTGGTTACTGTCACCGAGAGGCCAACATCCTGCCACAACGTTCGGTGGCCACAAAAAATCCCCTCGCGCCAAGCATAGATAGAGCCTCTCAAGCCACTTGGCAACTAGCAGGGCCTCACCAGTCACCAAAAAACACCAAGCCTAATCGTTTCGCCTTACGGCTTAGCTAGCAAGCCAGTACAAGACCCCTGGGTACAAATAATAATTGCAATCTTTATTGTTATTTAAGTATTTCTCAAAAAGATGGTGAAGAATCACCTCTTCCTGGCACCCTGGCTATAAGTGATACACCTTCAAGCAGAGGAGATGTGGCTCCGACCTAAGGAGGCGCAAATCCCCTACCCTGCCACAGCAAGGAAAGCAGAGTTATTCAAACTCCTCCATACATCAACGGAGGCCCAGCAACACCAACTCAGGTGACACCCAGGCCATGCTAGCCTCACTCATAAAATCATAAGCCAAAAAATTTACGACAGACTGGCAATCTTGAGTCAGTCACAGCCCTCACAAGGCTGGGCCTCACGCTACTGTACAACCAGCACCAACCGAAACTCGGTTACTTGGTACAAGACGTTAACCCTGCACATATGATCCCGGCACATTGGGAACACAAGGCATATATATGTATGATGATGTATCTATGATGGTCAGACCCAGGGATTCTAGGTAAATCGGGAACTGACCATCCCTTGGTTGTGTTGGCATTTGGAATATGTAGAGATGCTTATTTGTGCAGGTACCCATACAGAAGGGATTTTCTCCCAAACAAACGGGCGAGCACTCTCAGGCTCCAGGTACCAGCACCTCTGAACTACCAGAGACAATTGGTATTAGTAGTTGCATTGCATATAGACTGTTGCATATATGTTCAAATCATTCAGGGCACATGACAAACCATGTGTCCCAATACAACTTACAAATAACGTACTCACCATCTGTACACACCAATGCATTTTCAACACTACTGACTCATCACCCTTCCAGACTTGTAGTAGATTTACTAAGGCTCTGGAGCTTCAAAGGGCTCCCATACAGGTATCATAAATAAACTCTCAAGGAATATACCATGCCCTCACTTAGTCAGCACAACAGAACCGTCGGCTGTAAACACACTCATAGCCAAGATTTGCAGAGGGGTTTTTACTTGGGTTTCCAATCTCCACCATTTACAGCATGGCACCAAACACAAACGCATTGGTATTGTCACAAGGGAATCTTCCCTTAAACAAAGACTAACCATAGACTTATTGGGACCACACACCTTCGCTACCCCAAGTCTCAACTCCCTCATATCCTCCGAGGAGTTTCCTTACTATACACACCATTGATCTACCTTTACAGCTATCACTCAAGCATGGGTTGAAGCTTCGTTAAGTAAGACCAATATCATCAACACAGTAAACGGCTACCATCTACCCTACAAACTGGCACTTACATGGCATAAAATGGGCAATCCTTTCCCCGCTAAAAGCAGCTGCTGTGGCATGGGGTAAATCATGGTCAGGGTCATCAATCCGTTGTTACTCAGACAACTAAGCACATGTCATATCATCAACAAATGCCACTCATCATCCATACGATCATGGTATTGCTGGGGAACTCACTTGGTTGGCCACTTACCACATTTCTTTTACTTTCATGTACCAGGCGGGGGTATACATCCTTGCCGACAATTGTCTCATTTATATTCCAGGCACGTTCATTATACGCTTCCTACAGCCGCCCATACAGTCACGGCCACTCTTTCGTTCCAGAGACAAAATCATGGATTAGACATACTCATGCAGCATAGCATGCACTATCCCACCTAACACTTTCATCCCATACTTGTAGAACGCATAACACCTATTCACCTGGCTTTAAAGAATCTCATTGGAACACGACATAGCTCAACCTGTGTCATAACATTTCTCCTAGGTTTTGCTTCATTTTTTGCCACCTTAAACTAAAACCATCTCACACACCATTAATTATATATTTTACAGGCATTCAACAACACAAGATAACCTATGGCTAAAACTACCATAACTTCATGCTATCATACCAGACAAGAATATACTCAGAGGTTTTCAGGAATCCATCCCCCCCACGTTCCTCTCAGATATTACCAATAGCCATCCAACTTTTCCATCCTTATCGGACCTATTAGAGCTACAACCATTCAATTATACTACCAAGTTGGCCATTACCAGCCATGCACACTGCCTTTTATGCCTTTCTCAGGCCAAAGAATCCACTACCATAACCACCACTCAGACAGATCATTGTCTTCAACGATCCCACGTATGTAAACACATATATCATTACCTATTGGCTCTACCACATTCCGAAACGAGTCAACACGCACCAACAGTAGAGATAACATACTATCCTACCCACAACAAATGGTGTCCAGTTGCGGTCCTAGATTCCTACCTTCAAAATCCTTCAAGGAATTAAATACCGTAATGCATTTAAGGAAATGTCTGGTTAATTTGTATATATTGTTGACTGTATTAAATCTTTGATTATTCTTTTTGCCCTCTTTATTTACAGGCCTACCGTATCGTCGGTCTCGGCACACCACAACCGACTTGCTCCCTTTATACTATCCTACGCTTATGCTGGAACCTTACTCCATATACGGCTATTTGCCCCGAACACAAGTTTTAAGGCCATTTGGCCTGTATTTGTGGGAGGGGCTTAAATTAATTCACTCCCCTATATAAGGGACACCCCTTACCTGACTCATATTGCTTGAGGTCAGCATCAGAATGACCCTCCCACCCACTCCTCATTTCAACACTTTCTCTTTTCTTTCCATTTACTTTACTTACTTACTCCTTGGTGGGCCCTCTTTATTTACAGGCCTACCGTATCGTCGGTCTCGGCACACCACAACCGACTTGCTCCCTTTATACTATCCTACGCTTATGCTGGAACCTTATTTCATATACGGCTATTTGCCCCGAACACAAACTTTATTAATTAACAGAGACTTAATCAATAAGGAATAACAGCTTAATGAAACAGCTTAATATTCAGCTTAAAGAAACAGCTTAAGTATACATCACCATAAGAGAGGCTTGCTGCACTCAACTGAGAGAACTTCTGGCAGTCAGGCTTGAAGAGGACCCTCTCTTATTGGGATTCAGCAGAACCAACAATACGCTTTCGTATTACAGATGGGTAGTACTCCAATGAGTGCCAAATTTTCTCATTTTTGTAAATTTTTTTATTTATATTTTATTGTAGCACATAGAAACCATACAAACTGTGGAAGGCATATCATATGTCAAGTCATATCAAGTGATATATAAAATCAGGGCCAGTACAAACCTTTATCTGGAAATCTATTCATAAACAGGGCTATACATAGGACACAAGGTCATATATTTAGGCTGGAAGAAAGGAGAACAATAAGGATATGGAATTCTCTGCCTGAAGAGGTGGTTTTGTCAGAGTCCATACAGATGTTTAAACTGCAATTGGATAAATACTTACAAAAACATAACATACAGGGATATAATTTCTAATTAGTGGGCTAATAGCTGCTTGATCCAATGAGACATCTGACTGCTATTTTTGGGGTCAAGAAGGAATTTTTCCTAGTTTGTGGCAAAATTGGAAGCGCTTCAGACTAGGTTTTTTGCCTTCTTTTGTATCAACAGCAACAACATTTGTGAGGAAGGCTGAACTTGATGGACGCAAGTCTCTTTTCAGCTATGTAACTATATAACTATGTAAAATACAATGCTGTGAGGCTGTCATAAGTCTAGTTCTTTTCATTTTAACATTGCACTTCTTAGTACGAGTAGCCTATACTCTAAGGTAGTTTGCTTGCAATGGGGAGGGAGAGAGAAGGTTGAGTTGCTGGTGGGAGCAATTATGGAGGAACACTATTTAGCAAGAACAAGTAACATTGAAATAGGTTGTATTAAACTAGTGACACTCTATATTAATGGTGTGAATGTCCGAGAGTTGGTTAGAAGGACCGTCCCTGTACCGGAGACGAATCTCATGTGCCGACCAGGTTCGATTCCACTGCTGCGGTTCTGGCTTTCGGGTAGAAGGGTTGGACATTCCTATGTTCCCACATCTGGGTCGATGGTTGGGGGTCCGCACCTGGAGTGTGTGCCTGCAGGGCCTCTGGGGTAGGCAGTCCCAGTGTCCTGAAGAATTTCCCTGCATCCGAATGGTGCTATAGCTGTACTCTCTACCCTTCGTTGAGCACTGTAAGCTTGCGGCCAGGACCCCAGGACCATGATGGATCACATGAGATCGTTAAAGAAGGTAAGGTCGGCTCATTTGAAATGGTAGGAAGGAGCATCGCTGGTGGCTGCTTGTATTATCTGCTTACTGAGCATCGATTGAAAGCATATTAGCAAGTCCCTGGGAACCCCATCCGGGGCTTTAGCTGGTTTTGAGATCCTGAAGTAGTTGTCCAGCGAGATCGCTTTAGCTTTGGATGGTGTTAGTATGCTGCTTAGCAGGCAGCAGATGTAGTGAGGCATTTCACAGTCCGTAACCTCCTCAGAGAAACTCCCAATCTTGAGGTTGCGGTGTCTCTTGGAGTCTTCCAGCACTGCTATTCTGCCCTCCATGAGGAAATTTGCTTGCTTGAGCTTCTCCAGCTCGGACTGCTGAGCATCTTGCCGCCATTGTGCAATGTCATCAGAGTCTTGCAGTGATAGCAGTCGAGCAGTGATTACCCCCAAGTCCTTTCGGACTAATGCAATGTCTGCAGCAAATAGGGTTTTCATTTCCCTAAGCAGGTTTTGCATATCAGCTTTGCTCGCTGGCGTTTGTTCCAGGCTGAGAGTGGATCTTGCCTGTCACCCTTCAGGTGGGTGCTGAGGATCAAGGTGAGCCCGTGTTGTACCCTGCATGGTGGGGTGTGAGGCTTCTGTTTCACTTTCTTCCGAAGCGGTTGTGGAGTCACTCTGAGCAGTATGCCGATATCTTGGGAAGAGGAGGTCATATTGATTCTACCTTGTTTAGTTTTCTTCCCCAGTGTCTGGCTGTCTGTTGGGTGATAGTCGGGCAATTTCCTCCGTTATATCGTTGTTATTATCAGTGTTCTCGCCGGAGCTCAAAGCATGTGCGTCTGCCTTGTTCGCTGGCTAGCTCTGCCCCCCCACCCCATTTTCTCGTCTTTTATAACAAACTTAATAATCAATGGGATGAATAGTCTGTACTTTTCCATCAAATCTTCTATCAGTGCAGCCCAGCAAAGACCTTGCAAAAGCGTTGGATGGGACCTGCAGCTGGCCAGGCTGTCCAGCCACACCAACAATGCCATGCCAGATCTGTGCGGTAAATTATCTCTTATCTAAAAGCTAGCTATGTTCTCATAATATTCTCGTGAAGCTATGCATGAGTCATTCTGGTGCTGTGTTTTGTGGTTATTAACATTTTCAGTACTGTGTATCGGCGCCATCTTAACTATCAAGTGATCAATCATTCTTAATTAATATGGAATATGATAATCACACCAGCAGATTTTGGTTTTGATTCTTGACGCCAAATGATATTTCTACCCATAGTTTTTTATTGGAGTTGAAATGATACCCCAGTGATTTTCCAAGACTTTAACAAGTGTCGCTGAATGTTTAAAACGCTTCCATACTCTGTGTTTTTGTTATATAGTAATGGTGAGAATCCATCAGGATTCTTCTGACACTTTGTCATGAAGCAGAAAAAAATAGTTTTGTACAGATTGAGAAAAAGCAAAATAAAATAAAAAACATTCAGTTTCAGATTTCTTACATTATGTTTTGCCCTTTACAAATTCATTTTCTGACTCCTATAAAATGTACTTTATTATTGTAGAATTTAGCACTGACCTTTTCCTGATATGCTATTTAGAGACAAGCAAAACTTGAAAAAAACAACATCAAATCTTTTATAAAAAGCAGTTTTTTAGTAAAAGTAATGGACATAGCCTTGCCAATGACAAACAACATATATTTTCTTAACCCCTTAACGCCATTATGGCGTTCTATGCCGTCGCGGCTTTAAAGGGCTTTAAAGCTGTTGCGGCGGCATAGAACGCCGTAACGGCTGCAGCCCCCAGGACCTCGGCGGTACTTACCTCCGCTGTGATCCTCTGCTGGAGGGCTGCATGACAGCCCAGGCAGCCCTCCTCCGGCAAGTGAGGCCCCCGGGGGCCATGTGATCACTCTGATAACTGCAAATATATATATATAATTACATAAAAGATTACATTAGTATACACGTAGAATTTAAATACCTATAAATGCATATATATTAAAATTCTACGTGTATATTTAAGTAATCTTTTAACATAATTATGTGATTAGATTAATTAAAATTTGATTGACATGCCTCACAACACAGGGAGAAAGTGCAGAGAATTTAATTCTCAAGCACTATATTTGACCCTGTAACTCTCCAAGACACCATAAAACCTGTACATACGGGGTACTGTTTTACTTGGGAGACTTCGCTGAAGTCAAATATTAGTGTTTAAAACTGGTAAATTGTATTAAAACGATGATATTTTAAGTAAAAGTGACATTTTTTACATTTTTTACAAACAAACGGCACTTTTATATGACTATATTATTGTTGTAATATGTTTTACTGTTTTAAAACACTAATATTTGTGTTTAGTGAAGTCTCCCGAGAATAACAGTACCCCCCCATGTACAGGTTTTATGGTGTTTTGGAAAGTTAGAGAGTCACATATAAGGCTTGCATTTCATTTTTTTGACATTTAAATTTGCCAGATTGGTTATGTTGCCTTTGAGACCGTATGGTAGCCCAGGAATAAGAATTACCCCATGATGGCATACCATTTTCAAAAGTAGACAACCCAAGGTATTGCAAATGGGGTATGTCCAGTCATTTTTAGTAGCCACTTAGTCACAAACACTGTCCAAATATTAGTTTTTTGCCTTTTTGACACAAAAACAAATATGAACGCTAACTTTGGCCAGTGTTTGTGACTAAGTGGCTACTAAAAAAGACTAAACATACCCCACGTTCAATACCTTGGGTTGTCTACTTTTTCAAATGGTATGCCATTATGGGGGTAATTCTCATTCCTGGGCTACCACACCGTCTCAAAGGTAACATTACTAATCTGGCAAATTTCAATTTGAAAATGGAACGTTCTATATTTGACCCTGTAACTTTCCAAAACACCATAAAACCTGTCAATGGGGTACTGTTGTACTCGTGAGACATCGCTGATTACAAATATGTGCATTTTTCTGCAGTAAAGCTTAACAGTATTATGACATTTACAGCTAAAACGTGAGGCGGAACTACAAAAAATTTTTTTACAAAAATTGACATTTCTCACAGTTTTTTACATTTTATTCATAATAAATTATGTTTCATATATAAATATTTGATATGAAATGAAAGCCCTGTTTCTCCTGAACAAAATGATATATAATAAGTGTGGGTGTATTTAATATGAAAGAGTTGAATAACGGTTGGACAGACATATAGCGCAAATTCCAGTTTTTGTTTACGTTTTGTTTCGATCAGAACGTGTACTATTGACTCCGTCTTGAAGGGGTTAAATACTTTAGGAGCAAACAAGATTTGTTTTGTGTTTTAATGTAAATGTATTGTATGGTTTTCTCAAAAATTACATTTTGAAATGTATTATTAATAATTAACTTTAGATTATAATTATGGAAGGGATTTTATATAGTAATACCAGTTCATCAAGATTGATGACATCAGATTTCAAATTATACATTTCTCATAATGTATATATTTATTGTAAACGTTAACCGTTTCACTATCAATGGAGTGGATTCCTAGACTTGGCATAATTTTCTAATATTAAAATAAAACATAAGCAAACTTAAACTTTCTTGTCAGTCCAGCACAGTTCCTTAAGCTACTACCAAACAAAAATGTTGCCTCGAAGATGATAATGTCACTGGCGTGCTCACACATAGACTGCGATGATGTCATGTTAGTGTTACTGGAGCAGCCGGCTTAGAAAGAGGTTGTGATTTTTCACAAATACTGTATTTACTATATGAAATATAAAGATTGATAATTTGTTGTCATTCGTACGGACTCGTGATTTTACATATTGTGCTCAGGCTGTGCGGATCCACATTGTCAAAAATACAAACAAATTACTTATGAATACCCAAGAGCAGGGCGTCTCAGTATTATTCACTAGTAATACAGTGACACCTACAGCACACTCTAAATGTGAAAATGATCTTACTACAATATATATCCTGGTAGAAGCATTTGGATATAAGGGATACTGTATGGTCTGTAATATTTTATATATCTAATATTTTGACAATATATGAATTAATTAATAATAATTATTATTATTTATGAAGCGACAACAAGTTCTGTAGCGCTGTACAATGGGTGGACTAACAGATACGTATTTGTAACCAGACAAGTTTGACGCACAGGAACAGAGGGATTGGGGCCCCTGCTCAATGAGCTTACATGCTAGAGAGAGTGGGGTAAAATGACACAAAGGTAGAGTAGAAAAGTAGGTTGCTAGGATAGTATTCATTGAGGGCTTAGTGTTTTGTTTTGATGACAGTATCAGGAGAGAAATCAGGGTGCGCGGAGGGAAAGCTGTTCACAGTTTAATAGATATGCTTTCCTAAAGAAGTAAGTTTTCAAAAATCTTTTGAAGGAGTGGAGATTGGGTAAAGATCTATCAGAGAGGGGAAGGGCGCTCCAAAAGAATAGTGCAGCCCTAGAGAAGTCTTTAAGATGAGCATCATCATAATAATAATGATGATAATAGTAATAGTGGGTATTTCAAACCCCCACCTAGAGTACATTATTGTTGTTATTAATATTGTTATTATTATTATTATCTTGTAATATAATCAATGGAGTGAAGTGATTAAAAAACACACAATATTTATGGTATCAGAAAATATTTCAATTTGACTTGCATTTATTTTTTTCCAGTTCTATAAATATTCTTTGGAAATAAATGCAGCTTCTTTTATATCTAATCAGTAAAATGACAGAGGATGGACATGAGGGACATGAGTGGGATTGGAGAAACACATGAGAGACAGAAAGCTTGTAGAATCACACGAGAGACAGGAGGGATTGAGAGACACATAAAGGTATGACATAGTGTAATATAGTTAACAACGCACTCCCAGGACAAATTAGAATGCACTCACAGAGAAAGCACAGATAACAACATAAAAGGTTCCTCCCTTTTTAGTGGTTTATTTGCTGCAAAGTTCATGTGGCAAGCAGTATGTTGAACGAACAAAGAGGAAATTAAAAGACAGAATTTTAGAACATTTCAATAACAACAAAAAAAGCTTTCAACAGCACTCTGTCCCTGTCTGTTGCAATAATTGTCCAGCTTTTAGTTTCAAGGATTTTAGATTTATGGGAATAGATAATGTTAGGGGGGGGAGGCTGAAAAAAAATTAGTGCAGAAATAAACTTTAGATACAATGAAACCTAAGAGTTTAAATGTGGATGTCGACGTGGGATGTTTTGTGGAGTAATGTTGTTCTACATGATAGATATTTGATTTATACCTGTTTTGTGTTTTGGGGAAAATGCCATATGCCCTTATCCATATACATAACATTCAACAAAACAATAAAACTTGTAATGAATATCATAATTTACAGTAATTTACGGTAAAGTTTCAAAATAACAGAGCGTTTTGAAAAATAAAAAATTCTGGTTATTTCTACACACTAAAAATAAGTACTAATGTAGTTAGACATTTTATATATATATATATATATATATATATATATATTCACCTTTTTAATCTACTTTTTTTTTGTTTATATTTTTTATTTTTACTTTTACTTTTATTTTTATCACAATTCGCTTTATTTTTTTGGTCTATTAATGTTTAAATACACCTATAATTTTTAATATATATATACACAGTAATAGACGGCACTTTATGATTACTGATGACGTCATGGTGTTGACGGTTGGAATGCACGCCAAGGTGCAAACCTCTTTAAAGTCGGACAGATGTGGAGGGATTGGACATAACTACATCAATGCACATGATTGGTATTTTGTATCTTAAGGGTTGGACTCTAGGAGGGGGGTTAAGGTGTTTTGGTTTTTTGTTTTTTTTTTAAACTTGTTATTCTGAGATATTCTGGTCACTGAAAAGTCTCCCTTATGGATGAAACACTTTGGACCTTTATAACATATTGAGATATTTTTTTTTTAATAAAGTCTTTTTTTTACATTCTTCCTGGAGTCCTTGATTTAAGAAAATACCACTGTCTTCACGTCTGCATCCGTTTAAGGTGGAGTGAAAGAGTAGGAGGTGGACTAGCACACACAACACCGGGGGAGGCACCCTTGTTGCTGTTATCTATATTTCCACTGTGAGAGCATTTGACTTTGACATGGGAGTGTGTTCTTAACTAAAAGATTAATTTGTGTTGGTGGTTGGAACATTGTTTGCATATATCACTTATTTTGCTAGGGTTTGAGGCAAATGTTTTGGCAAGGAGGAGATGAGGGAGCAGAAAAACACATGAGTAAAAAAAGGGGAAAAAAGCATAGGTAGTGTTGAGAGAGAAATAAAGAATGGAGAATAAATAGAGAACAAAACACCTTGGAAGGGGGGAGATATATATTGTAGTGGGGTGGAAATGCAGAGACCATGGAGAACAAAATGCATTAGGAATTACACACATGTGCAACCCTCAAATATAAACCTGCACTCACACACTACACATAACCCATGTACACCCACATACTTGCCATCTGCACACTCCATGCAAGTAAGAGAGCACAGAAAATGGTTAACAGCAATTTGGCCATGGCAGAGGGCTGGTGCAGATTGGCAAGTCCAATCCTTTTATACTCACTCTGTACAAACATTTTGAATGGATAATGAAGAATCCATTAAGCAGGTATGTTATCCTAAGCAGTGAAGTGTGCTTTGGGTATCATTGGGAACCCAATGTTTTTGAAAAAAACCTAGAGATACTTATAAAATATCTTGGAAACTCTTGATGTATCAGGAACAACACATTATCCAAGAATATTCTTTTTCAAAAAATGAAACTATCCTGGGCTTTGGACTGTTACATTAAACATGTTAAATCTTCTTGCACCTCATTTTCTTTTGCAATTTCCAAGAGAAAGAGGTAAAACAACCAAATAAAACTATTCAGCTATCCAAACATTCCTGCTGTACAGTTTTCCATAGGAAGGAGAGAATTGTACATATTCACCAGGAATATAGAATGCTCATACACAAAGCAATGGACACAATTTGATCTATATAAAAAATCAACGCAGAAGGAGGAGATACTTTGGATTTGCTTAAAACAAGTTTTTGTTCTGCATTACCTGCATATCTCAAGATGGACTTTTCATAAACTCCACAACTATTCTAGAGTTCCTAGCTTAACATAATTATTTTCAAACATTATTTGGTTTCCCCCAATAAATCATCTGAATATATAATAAATATATTGTGCATAGTACTTTGTTTTGCTCATATTCGTGGGACAGTATCTTTTTAATGAAAACAAATATATGTTTTTTTTTTTTTGCATGCTCTCCACCTTGGTCTTTGTGGCAGTATCAGAGAACGATAGGGTAGGATAGGCATAGGCAACCTTCGGCACTCGCAATGTTTTGGATAACACCTCCCATGATGATTTGCCAGCATTATGGATGTAAGAGTATTATGGGGGATGTAGTCCACAACATCTAGAGTGTCGAAGGTTGCCTACCCCTGGGGCAGGACTTGGTGTCCCAATTAAAAAATAGCCCAAATTAATCAGAATATAAGATAATGGCTTTACTGTGGGAACACAACAGCACTATTAATGCTGATTTGCAACATGTAATCTCCCGCAGCCATAGGGATATTTATGAATTTATGTCACACAAATTACGTATTAAGAGGAAAATAGGAGCACTATTTACAGATCATAATGAACTGTTTGATGTCGATAAAAAGTGCAGACAACTCCAACCCAGATTGTCCTAGGCATATAAATACATTCTACAAACTTCCAACTTAAAACAATGCCGTCTGTACAAAAGTTTGTACAATATAAAGTATAATTGACACTTTTTGTTCTTGCCATGGTTGAAACTGAGATTTTTTTGAAAAAAACTAAAATAAAAAAACAACTGAAAGTTACCCAAATAGCAGTCAATTACAATGCTCCTTTCACAATTATGTTACTTTAACTGAGTGTCACCCATGTGGCTATTAGTAAAAGGCACATTTTGCATTTGTGCTTCCCTTCCGCTGCAGTTTTATAGTCTGTTGAATTCAGACAAATTTCCATTTAACTCGGCTGATTTAGCTATTCACAACCAAATTTGCTTAAAACACTTAATTCAATTCCCCCGATACACACCAGCAGTATTGCACTGATTACTTTAAAACCTCCCCCTGCCAATCCTAAATCACTCAAATGCTACCCCAAACCTCCCCTTAATCCATTAACAATACTTTGACTACCCACCTGAACCCTATTCTTACCTGTGGATTATATATATAGTGTAGTGAAATTCAGTTCCATTTCAGTAGTGGCAATTCACTTGAGCTATTTTAAAAAAAATAATCTCTTTATTATTGATTTATTTTATTTATTTATAAAATATTTTACCAGGAAAGATACATTGAGATTTCTCTCGTTTTCAAGTATGTCCTGGGTCCACAAATCATTGCATTGTTACATTAGGTACAACAAAATACAAAAACAATATTAATACACAATATATACAAAATTTAACATAGAACAGGCAGGAAATATATAATCAACCATGACACGTGCATTCTGTTTTGAGGTATGTAGAGAGGGATCTCTTAAAGACTTTAGGCTTAGGGAAGATTTTAAAGTGCGGGAGGTCGTTCCACAATTGCGGTGCTCTGTAGGAGAAGGAGGATCGGGCCGCTTTCTTTTTGTATTGAGGTAGACTAAGTAAAATGCTTGTACTGGATCGGAGGTTATAGAAAGTGGGAACAGCTGGGGAAAGCATTTTGTTCAGGTAGGGTGTGAGTTTACCAGAAAAGCTCTTAAAAACAAGGCTGGAAAGATGAATGGTGCGTCTGGATTCCAGCGACAGCCAGTTTAGTTCCTTTAGCATGTCATGTATTGGGTCTGATGTGAACTATAGTCATTGCTGCCACATGGGAGTAGTGCGAGGTTTGAGCACTGGGCTTAATATTGTGAGGACAAGAGACAGGCTTGCCTTGCTCATTTTCATTGCATTAATTAATACATTACAAGAGGATAACTTAGTAACATAGATATTGCAATGAGATAAGATATAGATAGGAGTTTTAGGAGTTTTAATGCACAAATTGAAGATAATAAAGCTAAATAGAAAGTATTTAGTGAATAGAACCCACTTTCTCATTTTTACATGATGGTGGTTTTTCTTGTTGTTGTTATTGTTGTACAATATGTCTATATATATATATTTTTTTTATTTTATTTTATATTTTATATATTTTTGTTTTACATTTAGTTTGAAAGTAATTAAAAATAATTATGCTTGATCAAAGACACCAGACCCATTTCAGGAGGCTTTTAGAATATTATTACATTGTAAAGTGTTAGGATAATGAAATATCGCACTATGTAGCATGAAGCTTTTCTCGCTACTACAAAATATCCAGGACAAATTAGTGAAACACAGGCAACATGACTAACAAGCGCTTAATAGAGATGGACCTAAAATTATGTGAGCATGAAGTTGCTTAGCAACTGTCAAGTCAACTCCATGTCCTTTCAAACTGAAGTATCTGATCAAGGGTGGAATATTTTCCATTGTTTACCGTCCATCTATGTTACTAAGTTATCCTCTTGTAATGTATTAATTAATGCAATGAAAATGAGCAAGGCAAGCCTGTCTCTTGTCCTCACAATATTAAGCCCAGTGCTCAAACCTCGCACTACTCCCATGTGGCAGCAATGACTATAGTTCACATCAGACCCAATACATTACCAAAGACAAAAAGTTACTTGCGCACTATCCCAAATCCTTATGCACATTTAAATAACTAGATTTTTTTTGAGTATTACTTCAATGGCCATTAAATTGTAGGAAAATACAAACATCATGCCCTGCACTCAAACTCCCAGTACTCCTGGGAGGCAGCAATGACTATAGTTCACATCAGTCGTTTGTATCACACAGCTATGTCACTGTGCTGTCGCCCACCTGATGCGTTCCCTATTAACGGTTAATAAGTGTGTAGAGGTTTAGAAAAATACCCCTCTCTGTCTTATTAGAGATTTTGCCTTTTAACTGAATTCAGCAGGGTGAATTGTTAGTGAATCGGACTAAGAGGTTTGCCTTGACGTGGCATGTGTGCTTGTTCTTTAATAACCATTGCAGTGGCGTAGTCTCTTGTCCTTGCCAAGATCAGCCACTCTTATCTTATCTCTGTATTACTTATTAGTGTAATGTTAGTGGATCTGTAATTTGATTTAACGCTGCCGTGGAGAGAATTTCGTCAAGGTTTTCAATACTCTTCTACGTTACACAAGAGCCTCTACATATTCCATCCTCAGTAACAAGTCTGTTTAATGCACCACGCTAAGTATTAGCATGGGAAAACTGTCTCAAGCCATTCCAAAGCTGTCTTACCTTCCTTTTGCCTGCTATAACACCATATAAACGCATACAAGGACCACACACAAGAAATGAAACAAAAACTCAAGCTGTTATTTAATTTTTAACCCTCTAAATTTTGATTCAATAGCACAGAACAAATAATATGTTTCTTATAAATAACAAACACACAATACTAATAAAGATTATACTAAATTTTATATAAAAATCGAGGAATTTAGGGGTAGACATTATTAGGGAAGTTAAAAGGCCCACATCTAAAACCAATGTTTTGTAAACATCTCTAACAAAGACGGTAGCATCATAAATAACAGAAGGGTATAGACCCACTATACGGGACACAGTAGAATTATGTTGTTTGTTCTCGGGACTAGACTCAATTCATATAGTTGTGCTTTAGCACTCACTATTAAATACAGTTCATTTTCAATCTCAATCATTCCAAAAGTACCCATATACATGCAGCGCCTTTTCAAGAAATTCCCAACATATATATAAACACATCTATTGCCTGGTGCTTTTCCACAGTTACATAAGAAAACAAAATAAATAGCACTACAAGGACTGCGTTTCAGTTTTCATAAGAACAGCCTACCAAAAATAGTGTTTAAAATACGTTCTAACAAAAGATCAGATCACTAAGAACGTTGATGCTCATCCATGTTGGGCAAAATACAAATTAAAAACAATGTAAAATCAAACTAACAGTGACAATGGGGCAGGTAAGAGGAAAAAGGTCTACTGTGTAACCCTGTTAAGCCAGTTAAATCTGCTGTATCCATGGGATGAATAACAACTCTTACATGACAGATGTACTGGCACATAGTAAAATAAGTAACCATATGTCATCTCTGGACAGTACACTGTAAGATCATTTGAGCAGGGTCCTCTTCAACCTATTGTTCCTGTAAGTTTTCTTGTAATTATCCTATTTATAGTTAAATCCCCCCTCTAATAATATTGTAAAGCGCTACGGAATCTGTCTGGCGCTATATTAATGCCAATAATAATAAATCATAATAAACAATAATTGTACCATTTAGGAGATTGAAGAAGGATAGTATCTCAAGCTCAGGTATTATTTACACTAATAATATAACGTCAGTAATAACTACTGATATTACCCGGTTATCGGTGGTTATCCATGATAAGACTTTTACACATCCCCACATGGGGAGGCAATACACTATCAAACGCAGACGGACAAGTGAATTTGTAGTTTACAAACTTCAATGCCCATTATGTGGGCTGTCCAATGTGGGAATAACTGACCTTCCTCTTAGGGAGAGTATGTCATAGATCCAATATTCAAATAGAAAAAAAGGCCTACCCTTAAGTTTATAGTCATTGACCATGCCCTCCCACACACTCCCCAAATGAGATGAGGGAGGTTGATTAGAAGAATCTTTTGCTCCAGTGAGAACTATTTTGGATCAGGCCTAAGGGCCTGAATAAAATTACACTTTGTCAGATTTCTTACATATTCAAGGCAGGGCATTCAACGTTCTAAGTTTTCTTTTTCTTTTTCCATAATAATATTCTGTGGAGGACCTAATGGCTCCACCCCAGGCCCCACCGAATGGCAGTGGGTAGTGGCAACTATAATAATATTTTGTGGGGGGTCCAAATGTCCCAACACAGTGGCCACCCATGGGATCTAAATAATTATACAAGGGAGGAGTTGACATGCAATTATCCATCCTCCAAATTAGTGGCATTGTCCTTCCTCTACCCTCGGTGGAGAAGTGTCTCCAAGCCATTAGCCACATGCTTAAATTAAATAACTGTACCTCAGTAATAATAGTGAGGGATGGGCATTAAAACTAACACCTGTGAAATAAAAGAAATATATACTTACCATCAGAATTCTTTTTTTAATATATTTTCTTATCTTCAGCCCCCACCAAAGGCTAAATTAAAATCCAGAATACACAACAAAACTTTTCAAAATAAAAATAAATAAAGATTTCTAAGATATACAGATAGAGATAGATAGAGAGAGAGATATAGATGGATGGATAGATAGATAGATAGAGCGATAGATAGATAGATGATAGATAGAGAGAGATAGATAGATATAGATGGATGGATAGATAGATAGATAGATGATATGATAGATATATAGATAGATAGAGAGATAGATAGATAGAGAGAGAGAGATAGAGAGAGAGAGATAGAGAGAGAGAGATAGATAGATAGAGAGATATATAGATAGATAGATGATAGAGAGAGAGATAGATATATAGATAGATAGATGATAGATACAGAGAGAGAGAGAGATAGATAGATAGAGATATATAGATAGATAGATGGATAGATAGATAGAGATAGATATATAGATATATAGATGCTAGATAGAGAGAGAGAGAGAGAGAGATAGATAGATAGATAAATAGAGATGGATAGATAGATAGAGATATATAGATGGATGGATGGATAGATAGATAGATGGATAGATGATAGAGAGAGAGATAGATATATAGATAGATAGATATGGATAGATAGAGAGATAGAGAGATATAGATAGATGGATAGATAGATAGAGATCGATAGATAGATAGATGATAGATATAGAGATATATATATATATAGATAGATAGAGATGGATAGATAGATAGATAGATAATATGATAGATATATAGATAAATAGAGATAGATAGAGAGAGAGATATATAGATAGATAGATGGATAGATAGATAGAGATAGATAGATAGATAGATAGA